>CAWUFW010009935.1:0-740292 GCA_963921515.1 Calotriton arnoldi
TCTTTGCTTTATTACAGCAGCCAATAAAACATCTTCTTTTATTCCATAAACTACAAATCCCATGAGTCCTGCTGTGCCATACTACCATAGGAGACTAATACCCTATATAAAAAAAAAGGTCCAACAGAGACCAAACACTTCTCTTTCTTTGCTGCTCCATGGCAGCCAGTTAGAGTGCCTCTCCCTACTGCTTGGCGTGAGATGGTAGTGTATGGGTTTTGAGCGCACTGCTTGTGTCTTTTGTCAGGGACGTATATTCAGTCTAACGCTTGATTCGCCAGTATGTGTTGCTGCGTAGATACGCTTCTGCTTATTCCTATGTGCGCTTGATTCGCCGTGCATAGTTGTTTACCTTCCTCTGGCGCCCCCGCGCGTGTGCGGCGTTTTCTTCAGGGAGCGCCCGACCTCCCCGGCCGGGCGGGCCGCGCCGTGTCTCTGCCGGCAGAGTGAGGAGTTTGGGGGGCGAGGACCGCAGCGTCGTTCCTCGCGCGAGTCCTCTTTTCATTTCCACGGGCGGCCGGGGACCACCGTTTCACCGCGCGGCGGCCATTTTTGATGTTGCTGATTTCATCCGGAACACGGATCGGAGTGCTAGCAGAGCGGTGCGCTTGTTTGCCCAAATCTTTGGCCCGTATTACAGCCCCAGCCTTTGACGCCCGAGGCTCTGAATCAGCTGAGGAGCTGGAAAATAGTGGCACAGGGGCTCTGCCTAGAGAGGCTTGGCAGGCCCTCCTTCCACCACATACGTACTCTTGATATATGCTTGATTGCCTGGCTTGCCTGGGGTCCTGTCCTCATAATTACTCCTGCCCGCGCATCACATGTTGGGCACTCTGGGCGGGCAGCTCATCGCTCGCACCACGGCCCAATACTACTTCGAGGAGGAGCTGTTTTGATTCTGAACCATCGGGTTCACTCGAGAGCAGGACCTCGTGGAGGCCTTGGATGCTGGAGCACGGCAAGTCCGTGAATTCAGCGCTGGTAAGGGCGATTGCGCCCTTAAGCCGTCATCTTACGAGCATGCGCTTGCAGCCGGGGTGGCTCCCAGCCAGTAAGCACCCGTCCCAAATCAAAAGAAAAGAAGGTTTCTAACCCCCACACAGACGACTTCGCTCGGCTGTCCAGGGCCCCTAGCGCACGACCACGCCTATCTGGGCGCAAGCAGGCCAGGCGGTGCCGCACGGAGAAAGGGACTCGGCCGCTGAGGGCGGAGTCCGACCAGGGAAGATGTCGCGAAACCAGCGAAAAAGACCAGGAGAGCAACATCATGTGGAGCCTCCTCCTCCGCCAAACATCTCACCTTCGACCCGACAGACATCATTCACCCTAATTCCTACTGCTTTGGCTCCCCTCACAGGGAGGTAGCGGACCATCTTTCAGTGTCACACCCTCCGACGCCCCCTCGGCGCTGAACGTCCAGGGCACGACTTAGTTCGAATGCCGCGAGACCAGACCCGCGCCGCCCGCGTGGCGAGACCCCCTCGAAGAGGATCCGACCATGTTAACATACATGAAAAAATACTCAAAGGACCCCAAGAAAGGCTTGAGGACCGCGCCTGGCGGCGGTCAAGGGCAAGAACAAACTTCGGGATCTTTCATGTGGCCGTTAGCCAAGATTCTCGAGATGGGCCTCCAGGCGCGACAGAGTCCGGGTCCCCTGTGGATCCCGGACGACCTCGACCGGTTGGACGCAGCGAAGCAGTATGTCAGCTGGGCAGCTGCCAGCTGCGCCCATGTCGAGCGAGAGGAGGAGTGTCCATCTCTCCTCAAAGCTGAGATCCTAAACCGGGCTGAATTGGTCTTCTCTCAAGGCCGGGCCCGGTGGCCCAAGGGCCTCCTCTTCTGACCAGCCCTTCTGGGAAGGAGCTGTCCAAACTCGGGGCCGCCTTTCAGCGGCCCGGATAAGGCGCAGGAATCTCTCCGGCGCGCCTTCCGGCCGAAGCTGCGCCAGGGGCCGGACGAAGACCGGGGGCGGTCGCCCGAGGCCGGGGTCGAATCCAGCGCGCCCCACGTGGCCAACAACACACCACAGAGGAGGCTGCTCAGACAACTCCTCCGGAAACCCCAACTTCTACCCCTCCCGGAGCGGCAGCGGAATCGATTCCGCAGAGGCAGGTCCGGTGGCAACCAAGGAAGCCACCGAGGATTCCAGGAGCAACAAGGTGAGACTTATCCTTTGTTCAGAAGTGAAGTTGTGGGGTCGCATTCAGTATTTTCTCCAGGCTTGGCAAACGCTCTCTCCAGGATCCTTGGATTCTAGAGACAGTACAGGAGCTACAAGGTTGAAATGTACGAAAACCCGATACAGCGTTCCCCCTCCTCCCATACATTTTTTCCCAACACAATCAGAATTTTATATTCCAGAGGAGGATACAACTTCCCCCTGAAGAAAGGGGCAATAGTGGCTTCTCACTCTCACCCGCGGGGTTTTATCAGCAATGTGTTCCTTGTCCAGAAAAAGGGGACGTGGTCCCGAGTTGGTACTAAATCTCAAAGAGTTCAATGGGTGGATCGTCACCGCCACTTCAAAATGGAGGGCGTCCACTTATTACTGCGATCTTCTGCAAGAGGGCAACGCTGGATGGTCCGGCTGGACCTAAAGGAGCCGCTTATACTTGTCCGTGCCCATCTCGCCCCTCACCGACGTTTTCTTCCCAGTTTCTCTGGCGAGGGCGTTTACTACGAGTACACGGTCCCTTCCCTTTGGACTTTTGCGTCAGCACCATGGTGCTTCACGAGACTCCTTCGGCCGGTGATGGAGTCCTTGCACTCGCGCGGAGTGAGACTGATCGTCTGCCTGGGCGATGTCATTATCATGGCGCAATGTCCACAATTGGTGACTGACCGCATCTAGAATGGTCCATTCACCTACTCCAAAGCCTGGGTTTCGCTGTAAACCCTCAGAAATCCGTTCTGGTGCCCGCGGCCGCCATAGAATTTCCTGGGCTTTCAGGTGGATTCAACGCAGCTGCCAGCTTCTCCTGCCCACGTCCAAGATCAGAGCGATCAAGAAAGAATTGAGATCGGTTGTGAGCAGGCAGATTGTGTCCTTGAGATCCATAGCCCGGGTAGTGGGCTTGCTGGCCTCCTCGATCCAGGCCATCTTTCCGGGCCCCTTCACTACCGAGCTCTCGACGTTTGAAGATTCCAACATCTCCGCAAAGGCCTCGGATATGCCGTAGACAGATCCCTCTTTCAGAGGAAGCGAGGTTGGAAATGTTGTGGTGGCTAGACCACATGGAGTCGTGGAATGGCAGAGCCATATTCGGTTCCAAACCAGAGGTCGTGATCCGAACCGGACGCCAGCCGCTGGGGCTGGGAGTTGCCCGCTGCGGTCCCGACTCTCGACGAGGGGACGGTAGGTTCTCCGGAGGAAGCCTCTCCCTTCATATCACTTAGCCCGGGAGTTGCTGGCAGGCTCGCTCGGCGATCCGCAGCCTCTCCCCTTGAAGACCTGATTGGCTGCATCCTCTTGAGGATGGTACAATGCATCAGCTCGTACTGTGCATGTGAACAAACTTGGGGGTACAAGGTCCCGCATCCTTGCGAGGAAATTGACAAAGACTTTTGGCATATGTGCCCACAGCACAAACTGTCAGTAGCGGCGGAATACCTCCCGGGTCGCAAGAGCGAAGTAGCCGACTGGCACTCCACGTTATCTACGGGACTACAGCGCGATTGGCGACTACACCCTCGGATTTTCCGAATGCTGAATCTCTTATGGGGCCCTTGCCAGTTAGATTTTGTTTGCGTCACGTCCTGAACAAACAACTCCCGGATTTTTACAGCTGGCGCCCGGATCCGGAGGCTCTGGCCTCAGATGCGTTTCTTCAGACTTTGGCCCCCAGTCCTTTGTTATGCCTTCCCACCTTTTGTCATGATAACCAGGGTCCTGGCCCAAACCAGACGCCAATGGACGGAACTGGTGTTAATTACACCATTGTGGAGAGCTCAAGCATGGTTCCCGATTGTTCTGGCAATGTCTTGCGCTGTACCAATTCTCCTCCCTCAGAGATGGAATTCTGTTGCTGGACCCTCACAAGGTCCCTCACCCGTTGGTAGACGCAGGACAGTTGCCACTAGTAGCGTGGCGAGTTTCAGGGACAGATGGCAAGTCCCAGGCCTTACGACAGACGCTTCTGCCTTCATCAGACAAGCATGGTCAGATAATACCCACAAGCGGTATTCATCAGCATGGAACAGGTGGTGTAGCTGGTGTGTTCAACGGGAGGTTGATCCCACTACAGCTAATGTCTCCATGGTCATGAATTTCTAGCTTCTTTGGCTTCATCGGGCTCTGCTTATAGGACAGTAAACAATTTCCGATCTGCTATCTCGGCTGGTCACGCTCAGTTAGAGGGCAAACCCCCTGGTGTGTAAATTGCTTAGGAGGCATCCGGATGGTCAGACCACCGTGTCCGAAGTATTCTTTTTGTGGGACGTTACAGTGGTGCTCCGGTTTCTGGAAACTTGGCCGGCTAACAAGTACCTGTCACGGAAACAGCTTTCAGCCAAGCTGGCGATGTTGTTATGTCTGGTCTCTTGCAAGAGTATCTGATATCCGGGCTTTAGATCTCGGGTCGCCGTTTCTCCCCGGGAGGGGTCACGTTACTATTTCCAGACGTACTAAATGTAACTCAACCCGGTGTCCTATCTGGCTTTTCCGGATAATCCAGAATTATCTGTGTACAATGTGTAAAGGCGTACGAGGTGAGTACTGCCGAATTCCGTTCAGACATGCAGGGTCAACTTTTATTGCATTGCAAAAACCCTTTCGGCCCAGTGTCTCCAGCCACTTTAGCGAGATGGGTGCGTTGGCTCATGAGTGAAGCAGGGCATTGATGTCTCTAAGTTTGGCGCTCACTCTGTTCGAGGCGCGATGGCGTCTAAGTCTTTTTCCTTAGGTGTAAGTCTAACGGACATCATGAATACAGCTGATTGGTCAAATGAATCACTTTTAAATCATTTTATTACAAACCTATTGTAGATGTTGCATCAGTGGTGGTGGCTAAGCTTTAAACAAGCATAATCGGAGCCACCGGTCCTGACATAGAATTAAAAATTTGCGAACAGTCGTGACAAGAATTTTCAATTCTATTAAGGACAACGGAGGCGAGATTATCCCACCCAGAACTTGTTTTATTTCATGAATGTAAATGTACAATTAGTAATATTATTGCATTTCGATTGCATTTTGTTTGATATTTCTCCCCCCTTATTGTAAGATTTAATGATGGAACATGGTTTGGGGATTACCGTTATTACGGGACTTTATATCTTTGTTTCAGACTCCAGTGGCAAGTGAGAAGTACCTCCTTTTTCATGGTCTCGTTGGGAATGTTATTCCCCTTCACGCCATTGTGATCGTCTCCGCCTGGATTGAACAGCAGGGTCTCGTCCCTCAGATCCGAAGTTCGCCTGTTGGCCTTCAGACGTTTGGTTCTTATGAAAGTTTGTTCTCACGGACCCAGTTCAAGACGGAATAGTCTGTTGAAAGTGTTGGACTTAACAGTTTGCAGTCTCGCAAAGAAAGAGGAAGTGTTTGCCTCTGTTGACCTTATATAGGATAGTCTCTATGGTAGTATGGTACATAGGGCTTATGGGATTTGTAGCTATGGAATAAAAGATGGTTTTTATTGGCTGCTGTAATAAAGCAAAGAAATGAGAAGCATAATCGGAGCCTCCGTTGTCCTTAATAGAATTGAAAATTCTGTCACGACTGTTCGCAAATTTTTAATTATGCTTTCTCTCTCTTTACTGCAAATTAAACAGCAGCCAATAAGAACATTTTTTACATTATAAACTAACATTCCCAGAATGCTTAGCGTGTGTTCCATAACAACCATAGAGACTAGCCCTATATGAGTCTTGTCACATGAGCACTTCCTCTTTCTTTGCTGCTCGCAGCTGAGTTATGTGCCTCATTTGCTTATGCCTTTATTCCTCATTGTATTGGTGAATTTATCGCTTTATAAGTGTTTTTACTGAGGAACGCTATTACATGTGTGCATGTTTTAACATTGATTTATGCATAATGTGCCTTTGATGAGGTCTCTGCCTCACGGAGTCAGCGCTGCAGCGCTCGCGTGTCGGATAGCCTGAACGGCGACGAGCGCTGCCTTTCCGCCTCGCTCGTCCCCGTCCGACTGCCTCGTTTTCCTGGTCCAACTTCCCCGCAAGTCTCATTTGCGGCCGCGGCGCCTTCCTCATTCGGGGCCCGCGTTTCATTTCTCCAGCCAGGCGCGGCGTAGCCCAATTGGGCTCTGTGGACGCCCATACTCCGCTTTTCCTCCTCGCGCGCTCTTTTTCAAATCTAATTAGTGAGCGCTGGTTGTCTTCTTGGTCCCGTTGCTGACGCCTATCCAGGGCTGGTGAGAATTTGGAAGGCCCAAGCCGTGTGCAGGCTTTTATACATATAATTTTGGTTGGTGACGCCTCTAGTGGGCTGCATAAACGTGACTACAGCTTTGCTGAGGAGCATTTTTTGTATTTTACATAATTTTGCACGCAGGGTGGCTCCCCCTTGACAGATCTCTTTGGGATTAAGCATATTACACCTTATTTAGTCTACCTCGCATTTAGTTATCATTATTATTGCGATGGAAGACTGGGCCTATTTTGAAGAGGAGGAATACGGGTACTATGAGGAGGAACATGCACCACACCTCGAAGACAACCTTGTGGATGCCTTGGATGCATCTGTGCAACAATCTGTATGTAAAGCTGTTGAAGTAGCGGTTCCCCAGACCGTCAACAAAGCCCTTGCTGTTGCCCTCAAGCCAATTACTGCACAGCTTGAAAAATTCGCTAAAAAGCACGGAATGCTTACCCAAGAACCTGCTGCAGGTCCCTCTGGCGCAAATCCCAAATCGTTGACCACGACATTGGGTTGGCCGCACGCCCAGGCTTTAACTAAATTACCCCAGCCTTCCGCAAGTGACCACCAGTATTCGGAGGCGGCAGGACCTGGTAATTCCTCAACCAGCAGGGTTTATGACACAACGACGGATACGGATACCGACTCCTCAGGGAAGACCACCTCCCCTAAAAAGAAGAAGGCTAAGAGGCGTTCTAGCGAACCCCAGTCGGCTCCCGCGTACCAGTCTACGACCCCCTTTGACTTTAACCCACTGGACATTATCCATCCTAGATCGTCAGATTGGGCCCCTCCTCCGGAGGTCTCCGATTATCTGCATCAAAACCTCAGACGCAGCTTTGATAGAGAGGTTCGGAATAGGCTAAGATCCGAATGCCCACGTCCAGACGTTCCTAACAAGGTGGCGGAAACGCCAGATATAGACCCCAACATGTTGGCATTTCTAAAGAAATTTGCCAAGGATCCGAAAAAAGGTATTGATAGAGCCTGGCGCGGATGCCAAGACAAACTCTTGGACACCGCTGGTCCGCTAGCAAAAATTTTGGAGCTGACATTGATAGCCAAGGAAACTGGGGCGGCTATCGATCCTGACATCCTCGCGGGTTGGGCACAGCGCGCTATATGTTTCCTAGGAAACGCAAACTGTGCCATCTCCGCGGAACGGAGAAAATAGCTACTTATGCGAATGGATAACAATCTGACCGAACTTGCGACAGCAGAACTAGGTCATCTAGCGGAAGGGATGGTATTTGGAGATAAATTTGTAAAAGATGTCTCCAAGTATGTGGGGACCTTCACCTCCCTGGATAAGGCCCAGACCAGCATTAAGCGGGTATTTCAAACTGGCCTTTTTGGACGGGCCGGGCGAGGCAGGGGCCGCTCGCCAGGCCGTCCTTACTATCAAGGCCCTACCAGAGGAGGATATGGCCGTGGTCGAGGGGATTTCCAAGACTCCACCAGAGGTGGCACCTTTTATCCCTCCAGACGCCAAAACCGGCGCAGATTCCATCGTGGCGGACAAAGGGGGAATTTCCAACCCCAGATTACAGCAGGTAAGCCCAATGTCTCTATTATTATGTCCTCTGGGGGGATTCGACATTTTCTACACAATTGGTCACAACTGACTCAGGACTCCTGGGTACTACAGACGGTGCAGGGCTTCCGCATAGATTTCTAACAAACACCATTCCAAAGTGTTTTCCCTCCCCCTCTGTATTTTTCCCAACAAGAGATGATTTTTATAGATCAAGAAATAGAAGAATTGCTGCAAAAGCACGCGGTGGCCTACTGCGAGGACAAACCGGGGTCTTTCTGCAGCAACGTCTTCTTAGTCCAGAAGAGAGGCGGAGGTTACCGTCTAGTTCTCAATCTGAAAGAATTCAATTGTTTTGTCCTGTACAGGCATTTCAAGATGGAAGGAATCCATCTTTTGGCAGACATTTTGAGACAAGGGGACTGGTTGGTCCGCCTAGACCTCAAAGATGCTTACCTGACGGTTCCAATATTTCCTCCACATCGGAGATTCTTACAGTTCCTATGGCGAGGCAGACGACTAGAATACTTGGTCCTGCCTTTCGGTCTTTCCTCGGCTCCTTGGTGTTTTACCAAGCTGATGAAACCAGTGATCGCGCTCCTCCGGGAGCAGGGTATTCGCCTGATAATTTATCTCGACGATATCCTGATCATGGCTCCCTCCGCGGAATTAGCGAACCAACATCTTCACAAGACGATGACGCTTTTGGAGACCCTGGGGTTTGTGATAAACAAGACCAAATCGGTTCTGATTCCAACACAGTCTCTGGAATTTCTGGGATTTGTAATCAACTCCCAATCATCCCAACTCCTTTTACCCAAACACAAATTGAAAGATCTGAAGAGGGAACTTCGGAAGACTCTAGACTCCCAGATTATGTCCCTTCGAGCGATTGCACGGTTAGTGGGTCTGTTAGCCTCCTCCATACAGGCGATATTTCCCGGACCACTTCATTATCGAGCCCTTCAGCGCCTCAAAATACGGCATCTCCAGAAGGGCCTCTCTTACTCAGACCAAATTCCCCTCACGGAGGAAGTCCGAGAAGAGATCAGGTGGTGGTTAGCCCATGTAGATGCCTGGAATGGGCGAGCAATCTTCGGATCTCGCCCGGAGATAGTGATAGAATCAGACGCCAGTCGGTCAGGCTGGGGAGCCCGGTGTGGGACCATCACGACAGGGGGCAGGTGGTCGCCTCAGGAATTGGAGTTACACATCAATTGTCTCGAGCTCCTGGCGGGATCGTTTGCGATTCGCACACTCTCCCCCAAGAAGGTATCTTGCTGTATTCTTTTGCGGATGGACAACATCTCAGCAGTGAGATATATAAACAAATTGGGGGGCACCAGATCCCCGATGTTGGCGGAGCTCACCAAGGACTTCTGGCATTACTGCCTTGCTCATCAAATAACGGTGATAGCGGAATACCTTCCGGGCCGAGACAATACAATAGCAGATTGGAACTCGCGTCATCTGAAGGATTACAGCGACTGGAAGCTTCATCCGTCGCTCTTCCAGATGACTCAGTCAATTTGGGGTCCATTCCAGATAGATCTGTTTGCATCCCGTCTGAATCGTCAGTTGGAGACATTCTTCAGTTGGAGACCGGATCCGTTGGCGATGGCCACGGATGCTTTCACACAGAATTGGTCGATGTCCCTCAATTATGCATTTCCACCTTTTGTCCTGATCCCCAGGGTGGCCAATCAGATTGCTCTGCAATCTGCGGAGGTTGTGTTGATCACACCAGTCTAGAAGTCGCAACCCTGGTTCCCAGTACTGCTGGAGCTGACGTGCGACTTCCCTCTCCTTCTTCCGTGTTTTCCGACGATGCTCCAGGACCCTCAGGGGGAGTTGCACCCTCTAGTTCTCGAGGAGCAATTGCACCTGATGGCCTGGAGGCTTTCAGGCAACAGTGGTCATTGCCAGGACTTTCGAAGGAAGCTTCAGAGTTCATCCATCAGGCCTGGGCTCCTTCCACCAGAAAACGTTACTCTTCCGCATGGAGAGCATGGTTCGGTTGGTGCCTGGAGAGACACCTGGATCCCGTGGAGGCAGACCTCTCCCAAATTGTGAATTTTCTTTCCAAAAGGCGACAGATGGTTTGTCTTATAGATCGGTCAATAACTTCCGGTCGGCCATATCGGCAGGACATACGCAAATAGACGGCAGACCGGTGGGTATGCACCCGGTGATTTGTAAACTCCTAAAAGGAATACGCGTGGCAAATCCACCTAAGGCTAAGTATTCTACTTTATGGGATGTTTCTAAAGTGTTAAATCTGTTTGACAACTGGCCTGAGAATGTAAGTTTATCAAGGAAACAATTGTCCGCTAAGCTGGCTATGCTCCTCTGTTTATCCGCTTGTAGACGTGTTTCTGATATCAGAGTTTTGGATTTAGAAGGTAGGATATTTTCTCCTGAAGGAGTGTCTTTTGTGATTACGGCACGTACTAAAACCTTCTCTAAATCTATTGATTACAATGCTTTTCCCTTGAATGCTAAATTGTGTGTAGTAAACTGCCTCAAAGCATACGAAGAATGTACCCGGTCTATCCGGCCGGTGGGATGTTCAAGATTGTTAATAGCTTTGCAGAAACCATTCAAGCCTGTTACCTCTGCTACAATTGCCAGGTGGCTCAGATATATTATGTCAGAGGCGGGCATTGACACAGAGTTGTTTGGAGCGCACTCGGTCAGAGGCGCCATGGCTTCGAAGTCTTTTATGCTTGGTACCAGTATCCATGATATCATGATGAAAGCGGCTGATTGGTCGTCTAGTTCTACATTTAAGCAGTTTTATTACAAACCTGTGGGCGATGTTGCTTCTGTGGTTCTAGATAAGCGTTAAACTAGCATAATCCAAAGCCTCCGGTCCTGTAATAGAATAAAAAATTTGCTAGCATTCGCGCCAAGAATTTTCAATTCTATTAAGGACACGGAGACGAGGATTATCCCGCCCACATTGCAATTATTATTGTTAATGCCATGTTTTTACCCTCCGTAAGACAAAGGTGTATGGCAGTTATTACGAGTCTCACTTCTATTTCAGGTGTCGACCAGAAAGGCGAATGATCAATCATTTGGAGCTTAAGGAACGACTTGTTCTACAGTCTTCAAGATTACTAAGGACCTATCTGTTTCAAGGTTCCAGTTGATGTTATGTGTTTTCGAAATCAAATCTTCGGTGGATGATGAACGTTTTAAGTTTGGACACTGCTCGTTGGGCAAAGAAAGAGGAAGTGCTCATGTGACAAGACTCATATATAGGGCTAGTCTCTATGGTTGTTATGGAACACACGCTAAGCATTCTGGGAATGTTAGTTTATAATGTAAAAAATGTTCTTATTGGCTGCTGTTTAATTTGCAGTAAAGAGAGAGAAAGCATAATCCTCGCCTCCGTGTCCTTAATAGAATTGAAAATTCTTGGCGCGAATGCTAGCAATTTTTTTATTCATTTGTTGATGGTACCATACTAATTTCAGGAATTGTGGTGTGTTCTAAGGTGATTTTACCCTGTGAAAAACCTTCTGCTGGGATATCATGAATCATGTTTGAGAGAAAACTATTTTCACATGCTTGTCCCATACAGTTTTGGAAAGTGCTCCAGAAGCTAAAATGAGAGCATATTTTCTGGAAATTCACATTATCTTTCTCAGTCATGTGAGAATGAAGTCTGACATTCTCAGTAAAACATGTACATCCAACAAGGGCAGAGACTGTCAGTTGATTCCTTTGTGTTCTACTGCAGCTTCCCAGAGTGTTCTAAAGAACAACTAGAGTGCTAACAGCCTTACTTATGACAAAAGTATGGCACACCTGAAGCCATCTTGATTGGAATAAACTGGTAACACTTAAAACATTTAATTTAAAAAGGAACAAAATGATGGGGTTCATTTTGTCATAGAAATTATGGTTAGTGCTGTAGAAAGAAAAATTAGGACATGTTTCAAGTGTGATCTCAAATATCTTCCTGTTATATTTCAACAGGAGCAGCCTGTCAGTTGATGCCTTTGTGTTCTACTGCAGCTTCCCAGAGTGTTCTAAAGAACAACTAGAGCGCTAACAGTCTTACTTATGACAAAATTATGGCACACCTGAAGCCATCTTGATTGGAATAAACTGGTAACTCTTAAAACATTTAATTTAAAAAGGAACAAAATGAGGGGGTTCATTTTGTCATAGAAATTATGGTTAGTGCTGTAGAAAGAAAAATTAGGACATGTTTTAAGTGAGATCTCAAATATCTTCCTGTTATATTTCAACAGGAGCAGCCTGTCAGTTGATGCCTTTGTGTTCTACTGCAGCTTCCCAGAGTGTTCTAAAGAACAACTAGAGAGCTAACAGTCTTACTTATGACAAAAGTATGGCACACCTGAAGCCATCTTGATTGGAATAAACTGGTAACACTTAAAACATTTAATTTAAAAAGGAACAAAATGGGGGGGTTCATTTTGCCATAGAAATTATGGTTAGTGCTGTAGAAAGAAAAATTAGGACATGTTTTAAGTGAGATCTCAAATATCTTCCTGTTATATTTCAATAGGAGCAGCCTGTCAGTTCATGCCTTTGTGTTCTACTGCAGCTTCCCAGAGTGTTCTAAAGAACAACTAGAGTGCTAACAGCCTTACTTATGACAAAAGTATGGCACACCTGAAGCCATCTTGATTGGAATAAACTGGTAACACTTAAAACATTTAATTTAAAAAGGAACAAAATGATGGGGTTCATTTTGTCATAGAAATTATGGTTAGTGCTGTAGAAAGAAAAATTAGGACATGTTTCAAGTGTGATCTCAAATATCTTCCTGTTATATTTCAACAGGAGCAGCCTGTCAGTTGATGCCTTTGTGTTCTACTGCAGCTTCCCAGAGTGTTCTAAAGAACAACTAGAGCGCTAACAGTCTTACTTATGACAAAAGTATGGCACACCTGAAGCCATCTTGATTGGAATAAACTGGTAACACTTAAAACATTTAATTTAAAAAGGAACAAAATGAGGGGGTTCATTTTGCCGTAGAAATTATGGTTAGTGCTGCAGAAAGAAAATTTAGGGCATGTTTTAAGTGAGATCTCAAATCCTCTTCTATTTCATTAGAAAATTCTGACATGCAGACTGAAACAATCACTTTCAATACCAGCAGTAGACTTCCAGTTAACTCCCTGTTGAGCAGTAGCTTTACTACAGTGATCTAATGAACAACTAGAGTGCTAACATTCTGAATTTATGGCAAATGTGTGACACATCTGAATGCCTTCTTGATATAATCAAAGTAAAAAACTGAAAGCATTTCCTACTGAGGAGACTGCAGTAAATGACGAAATTAGGAAACTTCATAACAAATAAGTCTCCCAAGATGGCCACCAGAGAAAAAAGAGCCCAAATGTAGCACAAATATCACCCAGATGTAGCCCACATATAGCCCAATGACAGAAGTGTGCAAAACACTTTTTATTTTTAGTTTTTCTGCAGTTTTATATAGTGCAAACTGGTCAGGTATTGGAGTGTTACATCTTACTTGGACCCCTTATTGCGCATTTTGCACGAAGTACATGAGATTGATCTTGCGAAACATTGAACTTTACGATTCTGTTAACCTGAAGTTGCTCTGAACCGGGCTTTGTAACACCCGTTTTTACCTACTGGTTTTAATTAATTCTCACTGTATTGTATTAGAAAGAGGATTTACTGTTTTTATGTACACTTTTATGATCTATGTTTCTAAATCAGATCAAATAAAGTTAAATGAATTCTATGGCAGGACGGAGGCAAGGATTATGCATATCTTTCCTCACTTTATTTGCATAGCAGTTCAAAGAAAACATAACACAACTATCATTAAACAAAAGACTACACAACCCATGAACCATTAGGGGGTAGTCTCCAAGGCAACTATAGTCCAATCATATCACAGTCCATCGTATATAATATTGTGACGTCCCTTCCGCTTCCTCTTTCTTCACTGCTCGTCAGTTAAGTGCATTCCTTACATTCTTGGCTTAATCTGACGTTGTTGCTGTTTGTATAGCGGTGTCTTGTGCACGTTATTAGCATTATTGCCTTGGTATTGTTTCATATTCCCTGTGCAGCAGGCTCTTGCCCGAGCGCATTCTCCCCATCGCAGTTTCTCCCGCTGTGTGCTCTGCGCGCGGTGAGATCCTGTCAGGCGCGTCTGGTCCGAGCGAGGCAGCTCCGTCGAGCGCTCCCGCTGGTCTTTACGCGCGTTTGGGAATCTGGTCACTCCTTTAGTGTCCGCTTGATTCCCGACCAACCCTCGCATAATTTTGACACCGCTACGCGGTAATTTCCCCACACGGCCACGTTAGTGACCAGCGCCACCTGGTGGTGGTAATTGGTATTGCGCCTCGGTCTATTCTTATAACAGCTTCGGGGAAAGCCCAGCTGTTGGAGCACCAGCGAGGGGGCTGTCTTAAGGATTTTAAGGGCATTTGTTCTGTGCTCACACCCTCTGCTATCATGTCTTCTCCAGAAGACCATTTTTACTCCTCCTACCAGGAAGTGGAGGAGGAATGGCCCCCCAACTTCTCCCTCCAGCAGTGGACCAAGCCCTCTCTTTGGCTATTTCTAGGGCGCTGGCTCCTCTTAGGGATCAGGTTGATAAGCTGGCGAAAAGCATCCCTGGGGTGTTCAGTGACCCAGATCTGGTGGTGGCGGGTCCAAGTAGCTCCCAGATGGGGAATAAAAGGGCCGTTAAGCATAACGCGGGGCACTTGGAAGGATTTGATAAACTTACGAAGACCTTCCTCAAGAGTGCGCGAACGCTAAAACATGCACCCTGCCGGGAGGAGGAGGGGCCCGGGGAAAATTGCGACACTGTCACCACTATTGTAGACCCCGACGGCGGGTTTCCCTTAGAGGGAGAGGGTGTATCGGAGGACGATTTCTCCTCCGATAAGGATAAGGACGCGGGGCATCCCTGGCGTCCAGAGTCCCACTCCTCTCAGTCCCCGGTTGGGGACGGGGTCCACTCGGACATGTTCAAGCCTACCCAAATTTACCATCCTAGGTCGGCAGAGTGGACACCTGACGCCAAAGTGGCAGAGTATGTGGTGGGGAAAATCCATCAACCCCTTGAAAGGGAGGTCAGGAATAGGATGAGGGGAGAATGCCCCAGGCCCTCACTGAAGGGAAAGGAAAGGTGGCATACGCGCCTGAAATTGATGAGAAACGATGTACCTTTTTCTCCAAGTATATGAGGGATCCCAAGAAAGGAATTGATAGGTCTTGGACGTGGTATGGTCCTTGACCCAAATTATTCAATTGACGGGGCGTTCCAAAGAGTCAGGATCCCCTTTGTCCACGGATATTGTGGCTGGTTGGGCGCACTACCCTAAACCCTAAAACACTACCCCCTCCACTACCCAAACACCACTGCACTACCCTAAACCCTAAAACACTACCCCCAGCACGACACCCTACACTACCCAAACATAACTGCACTACCCTAAACCCTAAAACACTACCACCAGCACGACTCCCTACACTACCCAAACACAACTGCACTACCCTAAACCCTAAAACACTACCCCCAGCACGACTCCCTACACTACCCAAACACCACTGCACTACATTAAACCCTAAATATACCCCCAGCATGACCTCCCATTCTACACAAACACCACTGCACTACCCTAAACCCTACAACACTACCCCCAGCATGACCCCCTACACTACCCAAACACCACTGCACTACCCTAAACCCTAAAACACTAACCCCAGCATGACCCCCTACACTACCCAAACACCACTGCACTACCCTATACCCTAAAACACAACCCCTACACTACACAAACACCACTGCACTACCCTAAACCCTAAAACACTACCCACAGCATGACCCCCTTCACTACACAAACACCACTGCACTGCCCTAAACCCTAAAACACTACCCCAGCACTACCCCCTACACTACCCAAACACCACTGCAATAACATAAACCCTAAAACACTACCCCCAGCACAACCCCCTACACTACACAAACACCACTGCACTACCGTAAACCCTAACACACTACCACCAGCACGACTCCCTACACTACCCAAACACCACTGCACTACCCTAAACCCTAAATCTACCCCCAGCACGACCCCCTACACTACCCAAACACCACTGCACTACCCTAAACCATAAAACACTATCCCCAGCATGACCCCCTACACTACACAAACACCACTGCACTACCCTAAACCCTAAAACACTACCACTTGCATGACCCCCTACACTACTCAAACACCACTGCACTACCCTAAACCCTAAAACACTACCCCAGCACGACCCCCTACACTACCCATACACCACTGCACTACCCTAAACCCTAAAACACTACCCCCAACACGACCCCCTACACTACTGCACTACCCTAAACCCTAAAATACTACCCCCAGCACGACCCCCTACACTACCCAAACACCACTGCACTACCCTAAACCCTAAAACACTACCCCCAGCACGACCCCCTACACCACCCAAACACCACTGCACTACTCTAAACCGTAGAAAAGAAACCCCCACCCCATGCCCAATCCCCCTTACCTCTCACTCCTCATGGTTCCTCTCTCCTCGTGGTTCCTGCTTCAGGTCATCTCTGAGGGGCGGTGCACGTCGTTGTGAGGAAACGGAACAGCCTCTGTTTCCTTACAACGACATGGATCGTCTACATGTTTTTTAGAACGCATGGTCATTTACCATACATACCTTTACAACAAAATTCGTTGTAAAGGCATGCGTTGTAAATGACCATGCGTTCTAAAAAAATGCATAGTAATCAATCAGAGGTTTGTTAAAGCGCGACTACTCACCCGTAAGGTTCTCAAGGCGCTAGGGGTGGGGGGGGGTGCAGGTTCCATCCATCAAGGAGGGGGTCTGTCGAAGAGCCAGGTTTTGAGGTTTCTTGCGAAGATGGGGAGCGATGTTGTCTGTCTGAGGTGGAGCGGAAGGGCGTTCCATTCTTTGGCCGCGAGGAAGGAGAAGGAGTGGCCTCCCGATCTGGTCTTTCTGGTGCGGGGGACGACGGCGTAGGAGAGCTGGGCTGATCGTAGGGTCCTTTGGGGTGCGTGGAATTTGAGTCGGCTGTTCAGGTATGCTGGTCCGGTGCCATGGAGGGCCTTGTGTGTGTGGGTGAGCATCTTGAAGGTGATTCTCGCCTCGACAGGGAGCCAGTGGAGTGTGCGCAGGTGCTGGGAGATGTGGCAGTGTTTTGGCAGGTTGAGGACCAGTCTTGCGGCGGCGTTCTGGATGTTCTGTAGCTTGCGTGTGAGGTTTTTGTTTATTCCAGCGTAGAGTGCGTTGCCGTAGTTGAGTCTGCTGGTGACCAGGGCGTGAGTGACGGTCTTTCAGTGTTCGAGGGGGATCCCTTTGAAGGTCTTACGAAGGAGGCGGAGGGTGTGGAAGCAGGAAGACGAGACAGAGTTGATCTGGCGGTCCATTTTGAGCTCGGAGTCCAGGATGATTCCCAGGTTGCGTGCGTGGTCCGTGGGGGTTGGCGGGTTTCCGAGGGCGGGGGGCCACCAGGTGTCGCTCCAGGCATCGGGGTTTGGGCCCATGATGAGTACTTCTGTTTTGTTGGTGTTTAGTTGTAGGCAGCTGTTTTTCATCCATTTGGCAACGGCTTCCATGCCTTCTCGAAAGTTGCGTCTGGCGGTGTTGGGCTCGTTGGATAGGGAGAGGATGAGCTGGGTGTCGTCTGCGTATGACACGATGTTGAGTCCGTAGGTTCTGACGATGGGGGCGAGTGGAGCCATGTAGACGTTGAAGAGCGTCGGGCTGAGGGAGGAGCCCTGGGGGACTCCGCAGGTGGTAGGTGTGGGGTCCGAGAGGAAAGGGGGAGTGTGACCCGCTGCGTCCTGCCGGAGAGGAAGGAGCGGATCCAGTCGAGGGCCTTGTCCTGGATTCCTGCGTCGTGGAGTCTGCGTATTAGGGTGCGGTGGGAGTAATGACTTCGTGATGTACAACGAATGCGTGGTAATGCATGCGTTGTAATGGTATCGCAAAGTAAAAAAGTCGTTGTAAAGGCTGTTTACCGATCGAAGCTGGCCCCTGTTCTTCAGTGAGACGTTTATTTGATTAATTAGGAGGAAGGAATGTGGTTTTTTTACCGAAAAGTGCATTCCCGGCTGTTGTATTGTGAAAGTGTCAGTGTGGCCTGGTTTCACTTCCGGTGAGAGAGTGGAAGAGTCTGTTTGGATCTAAAGGAGTTCTGTTGTTGGACGGGGCCGGCGCGACATGTCATCAGAAAACATAGCTAATGGAAAGCGTCCTCCCTGAAGTGTGGAGCAGTGCCATGAGAGGTCAACGAGTGTGCGTCCCACCGCAGTATGACCGTACCGCGTGACCCATGTGCCGCCTCCAGGGTACGGGAGGCAGAAGCGGCATCGCAGGTCCTCTTGAAGACCGTTGTAGCACTAATTCTACATTTTGCTACTAGGGCATTTTAACTTCGTTGTACCTGCCAGATACAAAGAGAAGATCCTGTGTTAATCAGTGTCCTCGTTACCTTTTTTGTGGGTTGTGGTGCTTGTCACTTCGCTGCCCTGCAGGTGCACACGACTGGGCACCCCACCTCGTGTGCCATCTGCAGGGCCTCTGCCCTCGGATCACTGGTTTTGGTTTCTGGAGTGACAACATAAACAGTTGCTCCCAAAGGACTAGCCTGAACACTTAGGTGAATATCCCCTGCACCAGCATTCCACAGAAATTCTTTCCTAGCTCTCGCACGTCAACGAGCACGGCTCCGCTCGCGACACCGTATGACGTCATCAGAGCCATAAGAGGACCTCGTCGGCGTGCTGACATCAGTTCCACCCATTTTTTCCGTGCCACTGAGGCAAACAGGGGACCGGGACATTTTCACATGTATACATAGTATAATAAATATATATATATTCACTGAAAAAACCATAGGTTTCAGGCACGTCATAGTTAGAAATTAGCATTTAAAAAACCTTAGAAATTCACTGAAAAACCATAGGTTTCAAGCATGTTATAGTTAGAAATTAGCATTTAAAAAACCTTAGAAATTCACTGAAAAAACCATAGGTTTCAGGGGTGTTATAGTTAGTTGGACATTTCACTCATACAAAACCATAGAAATTCCCCCGTTATAGTTAGTTCAGCTAACTATAACTCGCGCGCCCGCAATGCACTGCTGATGACGTCACATATTACATCACTCATGACATGGTCAGTGACATCACTGATGACATCTCAAATGACATCACTGATGACATCATCCAGTGAATGTGTGTTTTTCAGAAAATTAAATATGTTTTATATATGTATATCTCAACCCTGTAAAAACGAGAATTACTGAACACAGGAGCAACATTAGATGCAGAAAAACAAATACCAAAATGTGTGCCCACTTCACTGAAATGAACCACACCACTAACAACCTACACTGGACAATCTTGGAATCCCATCCCCAAATACGAAAGGAAGCCCTGTTTAGAAAGGAGCAGTTTTGGGTCTTTCTCTCCTCACACACTACAGGGTTAAACAACGACATTCCCTCCGGGGAATTGAACCGACCTATGTAACTACCTAAGGGAGTTTTTTGCCAAAGCAGGATTCCTGCATAGAGGTGGGACATGGCACTGTGCAAATACCTGATTAGACCACACACTCACGCACACTGTATAGATGCCACTGACCAAGTAGAATCATAATACCAGTAACACATCCTTGATGCATGCCCCTGTCTACCTTCACTGCTACCAACAAGTGAACACATAGGATTAAGAGACCTATGCCAGCAAGCCCTTATAGTGGGGTCCTCACTACGTCTATAGGGAACACAATACTTAGCTTACCCTATCACCTAATATGTGAGAGGAAACCTGCTTTATGAATAAAAAGATCAAATTTTACATGATCATTCACCCTAACTGCCCTTAGCAGGGGTCGCTCCTCTAATCCAATAAACAGAGTGGTTTATGGCCGTTCAAAATAAACCTTTTTGTTCAGGGCCCACATTCGAGAACCCTTTAATAATGGCAAAAATGAGCATCCAGCGTGTCACCCCAATTTTTTAATACAATTCACTCCCAAGATGGCCGCCTCCTCCAATGCACCAGCGCCATCACGCTGACGTGCATTCCTAAATACCCCGACCCCAGAAACACACCCCATGGGAAGCAGAGTAGGGATAGGAACAGGGCTAGTTGCCGCGCAACCCGCCGTGAGTAGGTACACTGTTGGATCCTTCCAAGAGTCCCTGGTAAGATAAATAGAATGTATGGCTATTTACGCGATGTTCTCCGTTTACCACCTTTTATTTTAGATCACGAGCAACGAGGTACTCTGTTATATTGCTCCTGTCAGCCTAGACCTTCCAACTAAGGGGTGAGTGATCTGTCCACAGTCCGTTGGGACATTGCCAGTAACGCGCATATGTTCTTGTCTTCACTACCTTGGTTCCACTATCACGCCAATCTGCTGGTAATTCATCGCTGATGTCACAAAACAGCGTGCTTATTTATATGTGTACACTTGCTCACTGCAAAAATTACGGGTCAAGTGGCTACCCCCGTTTATTGCACTGGGACAAGTCAGTACATATATTGCAGCGATTTAGTTGCCTTCACCCAACGTCGATGTTTGTCTTTCTTGTTTCATATATATCTGTGTGATTACTCCACGAATGAACAATCAGAGTTTTTGCACGCACAGCGTCTCTGGGACTCACTCCCTAATGAGGTCTCAATTCGAGCAGCTTGAGCACTGTCAAACGACACGGACAACAGTAGCAGATACCGATATGAGCACTACGGACTACTCACACATACTGATATTTGTCAAATGACACAGACAACAGTAGCAGATACCGATATGAGCACTACGGACTACTCACACATACTGATATTTAATTAATTTATAGCTATACTTCAATAGAAAAAAACACACGTCATTTTGGAGATAGTATCATAGGATGACACAACATATGGGATACAAATGATCCCTTTCCCCCCCCTGGTGTTATATTCCATATAGGTACCCTATATAGGTGCAGGTAACACAGCAACCTTTCACCTATATCCTTCCATACATAACATACATAACAGTTCTTAGGCACTGACCTTTTACCCAGATATGACACTGCATTCAGAACGCTGGTTTTTCCCTGGTTCGAATCTCATACATTATGCATTAGGCTTCTTGGAAGCACTACAGGACTAACAATAGGATTACTATCTCCTGTATAATATCTCTGTATAAAGTTTAGGTTCGACGTCATCCTTTAGGCCGACATAGTAACACAGCAAGGTAGGACCTCTGGGGAGACCTATGGGTATATATGCATCATGTCTTGCTTAGAAAGACAGAGGAGACCGTGACTTCCCGGCTGATACACTGACCAGAGACGCTGAGGTTCCTGCATGCAGACGCTCCAGCTAGCAGTGGTCTAACATCCCTCGTGGGGTGTCCAACTCGAGACCAGGACGGGGTCCCACATTCTCTAACTCTCAGGTAATGGGGTTGACTAGATCCTAGAGGGATTCTTGGCATAACACCTACACAGATGCTAGGTACATTTAGGTACATCTAGTTAGGGAGACATCGTAGGGGTACGCACTTTTATCATGTGTTTTATGTACATGTATGTATTCATGATTTCTGCAAGATGGTAGAACTTTACCATCCCTTTACTTTCATAGTATTGCTAATCATATATCTCTGCTACTGTCTAATATTTGTTGCAGCTCATATATTCTACACGAGAATAACAACTGTTCAATAAATACTAATTGAAAACGCCCAGACTGTTTATTCTGTGTATCTCTCTGAGACAAACTAAGTAAGCACGAGTGACTGAGCGAAAGGTAGTATATTGTTTCCGCGATCCTGGGGGATCAGGGTTGTCATGTTCTGAGGTTGCCAAGAACTATTCTCTCCCCGATAAGAGGAGAGTCTAGTGGCACTGTGAGCTAGCTGATGCAGACAGGCAAACGTATCCGGTGGGGGTGCACAGAATCAGTCTGCCACCAAACCCACAGTTTGTTATCCAAACGCGCAGATCCTGTATAGGATATATAGGAACTACACTACATGGCGCCGCCAACGTTGGTTGGGTACTAATTTAACAGTAGAATCTGAGTAGTTCAGTCGTGCTATTCTCAGAGACCCCTACTCACAAAACACCAGAGACGTCTGGAGTGGGTAGGCACAAACTCCGCCACAGCTGAGTAGGCTACAAAATCCTATTTATTGGCTGTTGGTTAATCAAGCTTGAAGGACACAGTGTTCCTAAAAATTGTGCATAACACCGTATCTTGGTTTCGTTGAAAAGTTATTTAGTGTACTAAAAACAATGACTTACCAGGTCTTAGATCCACTGCAACAAGAACTGCCCCTCACAGACGAGGAAGATGCAGACGCAATACAAATTGCACCAAACTTTAGAAATACAGTCACCCTGAGAATGCTAGAGCATGGTTTATCATCTAGGGGTGGCATGGTAGTTTTCGTGATTGAGGCACACAAATCAAACCGAACAGAGGTATTTTATTCGTGGGTTACATTCCCAGCAGCAAATGCAAGAACAAAGACATTTCACTCTTACACAGAAGGAGATGCACCAGCGGAATATTGTCTGTTTGAGGACATAGAGGTTCCACTCACGTACCAGTAACACTTATACTGGTTTAAAGGCACCCTACTCCACATAAGAAGAATGGAGGGGGACAAATGTAGAACAGTGAGAGGTCTCTTTTGGGAGAACCTGACATTTGGCTATGATATTTTATTAGCTGAACAAGATTGGCCGCCAGCATTCGTCATGGATTGCCCTAAAGGAGAAACAGTAATTCTTCCGGCATTCTCAGACCAGATTCCCAGGTACTTACAACATACATATGCGCAGGAGTGGGCGATAGCCCAGGCTCCGGCATTTTACAAAAACCATGTTGGATGGGATAAGGATTCAACCCACCACCTAATTCCTTTAAAATATACTCCAACTGCACAGAGGCAGTATCCAATAAAGCAAGAAGCTAAAAACAGGTCAGGGAGATCTTAGATCAACTTGAATACCAAGGGGTGATTGAAACTTGCACCTCACCAATGAACAATCCTTTGTTTCCTGTCATGAAACCGGACAACTCATATCGTCTAGTTTTAGATTACAGACATTTAAACACTTGCACTAAGACATTTGCAGTCCAAAATGCACACAGTGCCGCATTAATGAATAACATTGTGCGGAAAAAATACAAAACAACACTTGATATCTCAAATGGATTTTTCTGCCAAAACATAGCGCCTGAAAGCAGGTATTTGACAGCCTTCTCACTGCTAGGGACCCAGCGTCAATTTTGTCGACTCGCCCAGGGGAATAAGAACAGCCTGTGGTTGTTTTCGGCCAGAGTAACAGAGTTACTTCAAAATTTGGATGAAGAGGCATTGTCCTATGTGGATGATATTTATCTGACAAGAGATGACCCAGAGGATCACTTGAACAGGGTGAATACCATAATTTTGGGATTTGCATCTGAGGGCTACAAATTCAACTTTAAAAAATCAAAATTGCCTACCTCAGTGTCCTGTTTTTAGGATATGAGCATTCATGTGAAGGTAAAAGCCTGGCAGCCAATCTTTTAGAAAAATGCGCGCTGCTCCAACCTCTAAAATCACAAAAAACTTAGTCAATTCTGGGATTCCTGAATTTTGGTCGAATTTACATTTTAGATTACGCAGAAAGAGTAAAACTTTTCTACGATTTAATAAAACCTGATTTTTCAGTTAAATATTGGACACAGGAACATACAGATACACTTCGTTCCTTACAAACTGACATGATAGCTTCCAAACACTTACAGACACGCGTAAACATACGCAACCAGGTGATCCGTATAGTTGCGGGTCAATCTGGGTACACCTATCTAACATATAATGAAGGTGAAACAGTACCAATTGCATACAAATCACATTTGTACACAAATGCTGAAATGCGTTTCGCATCCACAGAAAAGATTCTGACAGTAGTACAGACTGCTGTAGTGAGAGAAAGAGCACTGGCTCAGGGGAAACGAATAATAGTAGTGACTCCGGTTCCAGCCTTAGAGGCTGCGACAAAGGCAAGCAATCCGAATGCTAAAGCCTTACATCCGAGATGGATACAATGGGCTAATTCTCTCACTGCAACAGATGTAGAATACAGGTACGACCCAAATTTAAAGACACAAGCATTCCTGCAATACGAAGAAGAGTATCCTCTGCCCAACGAAATAATGCCTCTTGATCAGTATGAATATATAATTTACACTGACGGATCTGCTCAACTGGCCATAGGGAGTAAGCAACAATATAGCGCAGCATGTGCAATCGTTAAAGGTCGCATGCGGGATGGAGAGTTCCATCCAAGTTACACAAAAACTCAGGGGCATATTAGCAAGACCCACGTTAAAATTATCGCCGTTTTAGCGGCAGGAAACTGCCGCTAAAACGGCGATAATGGGCTTGCTAATATGCGCTATAGAATTCAATAGAAGCCCAGGTTAGATGTGCAGGACATCTAACCTGGGCTTCTATTGAATTCCATAACGCATATTAGCAAGCCCATTATCGCCGTTTTAGCGGCAGTTTCCTCCCGCTAAAACGGCGATAATTTTAACGTGGGTCTTGCTAATATGCCCCTCAATCTCTAGGAGACTGCACGGTACAGCTGGCAGAATTTTTTTTTTTTTTTTTTTAAGTTTTCAAAAACCTTTATTGAAAATAGTGCACATCAGGTTACAAGGTAATCAAATAGCACTGCAACACATGATAAGAGAAAGTAGAAACACCGCATCAGTCATAAACAGCATGTAGACAATGGTACAATAGCGGCACAACGTGGAGTGAAAGGTGAAGCGGCAGAGTGTAGAGCGTGAGAGGGCAGCAAGGGGCATCAAACGGGGCGGAGTATAGGCAGGAGCACAGCTGGCAGAATTAAAAGCCTTGATACTGGCACTAGTGAATACGGATCGAGAATTCCCCACACTAATTGTGTGCGATTCCTTTTACTGTGTGCAATATTACAATGAATATTTGCAACACTGGGTTCAAAACGGGTTCAAAGATGCAAAAGGTGGCACAATTAAGCATAAAATGCTATGGGAACAGGTAGTGGAGTTGAAAACCGAACTACCGAGGGCTCACGTGATACATACACTGAGTCATCAGCATGATGGCGTTCACGTTGAAGGGAATTCATTGGCTGATGAAGCCGCACGGCTTCCGTAGCTGCAATCACTCGTTCTAAAATGAGAATAGACGGTGAGATTATGGTAGCTGTCATTGCTTCACGCAAAAACAGCAAAGCACTACCAAAGAATTTTCCACTCAAGTACTCCTACAAGTTAGATGCCAATAACATTCCATTTGCTCAGATTCCTGGAGTGGGGGATAGAGTAATTCCAAACATGGATCGTAGGTTAAGTTTAATTCTAGCAGCACATGAAGGGATAAGTTCTGTACATGCAGGAGTTACGGTGACTGCTTCTTTGTTGAAACAACGCTATTGGTGGCCTGGGTAAACAAAGCAGACTAAAGACTATGTCTTGAAATGCGACATCTGTCAGCAGATGAAAGGTTCCACCGTAACGCGTCCAGCGCAGACACCATTGTTAATATATGACAAACCACTAGCGTGCGTTTATTTGGACCACTGCAGCCCCTTAAAAAGAGATGGGGCTTACAGGTATATCATGGTTGCAGTGGATTCC
Source organism: Calotriton arnoldi (assembly GCA_963921515.1). Classification (NCBI taxonomy): domain Eukaryota; kingdom Metazoa; phylum Chordata; class Amphibia; order Caudata; family Salamandridae; genus Calotriton; species Calotriton arnoldi. The sequence continues at coordinate 25,628 of CAWUFW010009935.1, forward strand.
TGCTCGAGATTCCTATGGGTGTGGCCCCAGCGCTCGTCTGACGTTCGAAGTGTTATAAAATATTTGCGAGTCTTCATAGGGACATATGCAATTGGCACATTACATTCTGACCAGGGCCCTGTGTTTAGCTCTTGGGCTTACAAGGAGGCCATGCGAGGATTGGGTGTAGTATTGCGGTACTCCTCTCCGTACCATCCCGAGGGAAATTTGGTCATGGAGAGGAAAAACCGAGACTTAAAGCAGTCTCTAACAGCTAGAGTATTAGGCACGGGTGAGAGCTGAGTAAAAAATCTGTATAGAGTACAGCGGGCTTTGAACGGCATGCCAAGAAGTTCTCTAGGGGGTGTCACTCCATATGAGGTCCTATTTGGGACAAGAATGTGGGTACCTGATCTTGATTGTAAAAGCGCAGTGGCGGATGAAAAACCTTTTGACATCCATGATCGTTTGGCTGTTTTACAGGATCTAAATGAATCCAGGACACAACAAAGTAATGTCCATCTGAAGCAGACTGCCACTGGGGAAGTCAAATCAGTCACGGCAAGACCTGTCTGGATCCCAAAAGTCGGGGATCTGGTCAGAGAGAAAATAGCGGACAAGAAAGAATTTGGGCCATCATACAGAAAGCCAGTACAGGTTCTAGCAGTTGAAGGAACAAGAACTGTACTTCTGCCGCCTCTTGCCGGAAAAAAGGAGAAAAGATTTGTCTCAATTGACCTAATCAAACCACACTATGTGGCCGATACTGAGCAGTAGGCCATGTGGACTCCAAAGTAGCAGACGCCCTCTCGCTACAATCCAAGAAGTTCAAACAGAAAGACTCATCACGTTCGAAGAGTCTCCGGCACGGAATGAAGGACTATGCAACGATGCTATGGAACTGGTTCTTCTTGAGCCTGAAGTTCAACTTCAAAATCAAACTCAAAATGAGAGACAACTCGCTATTAGACCAAATACAGATGTCTACGTCAACATGCCTCGACAAGAGCAAAGTACGATTTCAACAAATCCTGATGCAATTCCAACAATTGATCGAACTGCTTCTGGCTACTTCATAAACTTTGATACGTTTTCTTTGGATCCAAGTGAACCTGAAACGACGCCAGCCCAAAAATCATGCAAGCAGCAAGTTAAAGACTTTCTGAACTCTCTTAAAAAGACTTACCTGGTGTCACCCTGGGTAGAACTATGGATAATCACCGGGATACTTTTCTTTCTTTTCTGGGTAGGCTTAGAAATAGGTTTTAGTATGCGTGTTAATGGAAGATAACTCCGACAAAGTTCTGCAGCCCAAAAGGTGAACTTGCTTTTAAAACCACACCTATCATCTCATCGAGAACATGGAGACTTGTCATCAGTGAACATTACAGCAGTCCCTATACCTGATGGTATAGTTTGGGACAAGGTTGATTTCGATATATTTGGTCCGACCGAAATTTTAAGAATTCCGCATTTATTTAAAATATCGTTGAGTGATATCATTACCTCAAGTACATTTTCCGATGATTGGGATTTTGAAACTGTTAATAACATGTTATATGATTTGGAAAAATCTGCTGCATTTTCTAATAGTGAAACATTGGAAAGCACATCAGATTTCGAGAGTATGTATTGTTATCAACATTATGGTCATCATTTTCTGCATAAATCTGCAAATCCTAGAAATGTGTTCACTTACCACCAGTGGGAACATTGTCCAACACCGCCGAAAGGTAGTTCAAAAGCATTTACACAGAAATGTCCATATTTTTCAGGGTTCAATATGTCTGACCCAGCCTCATATTATTATAAGGTTGCACCAACATCAGCACAGAAAAATATGTTGACAAACACCAAACAGATTTACTCTGCTTCCTTTATTGCCCAGTTGTCCAAACAAGGTTTCGACTTGTGGAAAGACACCATAGACCTAAAATCAGTCTGGGGTACTACGGAATGGCAGGTACAGAGAATAGAGGCTTTGTTTAGAGCGTGCCTCATCCCTCAACAAATCATGTTTTTGAACGAGACAGTGCAACAGATGTCTTGCCTTGGACTAGCCAAGAACAAAGACTTGAACACACCTCGGCTGCCGACTCCATCTCACACCGAGGGTAACATAACATCACAGGAAGAGATTACAGTAGATGACATCATACAATTCAACAGATCAGACCCCAATTGGAAAAAATGGTTGATTTGGCCCACAGACACTATAAGTTGTCAGGCAAGATTCATGGGTAAAGCCGAACGGTTTAGTATCCATAGGCCAGATCCACGTTATGTACAGAGACAAAATCCGGGGGTAGTGACATCCTACAGTGTTGAGAAGTTGTGCCACGATTGGCTATAAACCTCAACACTCACACAGGTGAAACAACACTTATCCTTACTGTCACAGGATGTGGATCTTAGGGATTTTTTAATGGGTCCCAGGAAGCCACGTCAGAAACGTTTCTATTATGCTGTCTATAATGAAATATGGAAAATATCACAACAAGAGGCCGCAGAGAGACTACGAGAGATAGACCGTATAAATCTAGAAAAATCTCTAGCAGTGGTAGACAATGGGTTAACTACATTGACCTCCAGGATATATTCCTTAGGCAACATTATATCTTCTGCGATAGACATACTAGAACAAGATTTGGCCATATTACAACATGGGCAATCGCAGTTACGTTCTATTATGTTATTAAGCTGGACGCTGCAATCTTTGCGTGCAGGTTACGTGCCTTGGCGTTTATCAACAGCACGTATCTGTTTTATGAATACAATCTAACAGATAAACAGATAGAAATGGCACAAAGGGGAGCTAAATATACAATGCTGCGTATTGAAAAACTGGATAGGTTACCATTTACAGTGGCAGAATCACCGTCCACGGAATGGCTAATCCATGGCCACATTACTCTACCGGTCACTACCTTTCAGTTTCAGTATTGCCTTGAACAAATGCAGGCAGGCAGATATGAAAAAATGGGTAAGGAATACATTAAGGAATCTTGGGAATTACCATACAGATTTCGATGCCGGAGTGGGGATCGAGAAGTGTTTCTAAGCGGTATAAACTGTGAGAACGCTTTAAGTGGATCGCTCATATGCCAGGATATAATGTTGCACGCGGCTTGTAATGGTTCTGTAGCGAACCTATCCTGCCTTTCGAGGGGTGCCCCAGCTGCAGCGATTACCCCAGCATTCGGGCTACTTTCGAATGGGAGTTATTTGATGCTGAACAGTCAAGGCTGCTGTGAAATGCTCCCGGGCATCGCATATCTGGTAACCGTGAGCTCCAGGGTTGCTTGTTGTATGCAAGTATTGTTTCCACCGACACATACAGTCAGGGAGGCGCCTTTATGGCCTTCACTGAATGTTTCTTTAATACGGTTTGATACTCTAAGAAGAATGAAAGCCATGCTTCTACAGAAGTCTGTGCCCTTAACCTCCGCTCGAGAGACTTTTGATCTTCAGATCGCAAGGTCTTCGGCAGAGATACAGGCGCTCATTCACACAAACTGCCCTTTCCATTTCGCAGAAATGGTAAATCGTATCTTTGACATGTCTGATACGACAGGCATTGTCCACGTATTTAAGACCATAGGTTCTGGACTTCTGAGCACCTTTCAGACGGTACTTGGAGTTATCCCAAACTTCATACACTCCGTATTTGGAAGCATCTTTGGAGGACTTCCACTCATCCTGTTCCTAGCAGCAGGTATCCTGATTGTTTTATATTTGCAACGCAATGGACGTCCCAGTCACCAAGGAGATGGAAAAAGCACTCCTGGAACGTAAATACCGTGACCGCATGGTACAACATCTAGGCACGCCTCGCCTAAGAAAACTAAGTGCATCTTGGTTCTTGTCATTTTGACCAGTCTGGATCTACTGCATCTTACCTGTCCTCCGATGCCTGTTTTGCGGAGAAGAATGCATGTTAGACCTGTGTTTGACACTCCTATCATGTGCGCCACCGGACGTGAATGCGTTACTGGACCCAATAACGGCCCATGTTCTGCAGTGTCCTCAGCTTATTCCAATGTTGATGGTGGCATTCCTTGAGCCACCGCAGGTAGTAACTGCACCTGTTGGTATGACGGCTCCTCCGCTAACACCCAGGCTTTGGACGGCGCACAGGCTGCCCCAGCACCGGCTGCGGACAGCGTGGAACATCATCTGTGCTCAATGGACATTCTGTGCAAGGTGTTACAGGGGGCATCTACTGCGGAAGGAAGCAACAGAAATGTTGCGTCTACCAGCCAGGACACATAAACATTTGACTCATGTGGCTCGTTGTGTGCTGGGAGAAATTCGCCCTTTTCTAAAACAAGCTCAAATTTGGAACTATGAAACTAAATTGACATTCCTTTCAGTTTTTGGGCATACATGGCTTTCAAATGCTTATAGTGGTTCGGACTATTAATATGGACACTTTTAGACCTAGGGCTTGAAAAACTTTCTTTTTACATTTTTTGTTAGAAATTTTTTAGATGTTTTTTAAACATTTTAGCAAAAGAATTGTTTTTAACACTTTGTGCGTACAAATGTTTAGTTTGAATGGTAGTACAATAACAGGTTACATATGTCGTCCTGTCGGAAGAGGAGTGGGTGTTATATACCATTTAGGTACCCGATATAGGCACAGGTAACACTGCAACCTTTCACCTATATCCTTCCCTACATTACATACATAACGGTTCTTAGGCATTGACCTTTTACCCAGATATGACACTGCATTCAGAACGCAGGTTTTTCCCTGGTTCGATTCTCATACATTATGCATGAGGCTTCTTGGAAGCACAGCAGAACTAACAGTAGGATTACCATCTCCTGTATAATATCTCTGTATAAAGTTCAAGCCCACCGTTATCCTTTAGGCCGACACAGTAACACAGCAAGGTAGGACCCCTGGGGAGACCTATGGGTATATATACATCATGTCTTGCTTAGAAAGACAGAGGAGACCGTGACTTCCCGGCTGACACACTGACCAGAGACGCTGAGGTTCCTGCATGCAGACACTCCAGCTAGCAGTGGTCTAACATCCCTCGCGGGGTGTCCAACTCGAGACCAGGACGGGGTCCCACATTCTCTAACTCTCAGGTAATGGGGTTGACTAGATCCTAGAGGGATTCTTGGCATAACAACTACACAGATGCTAGGTACATTTAGGTACATCTAGTTAGGGAGACATCGTAGGAGTATGCACTTTTATCATGTGTTTTATGTACATGTATGTATTCATGATTTCTGCAAGATGGTAGAACCATACCATCCCTTTACTTTCGTAGTATTGCTAATCATATATCTCTGCTACTGTCTAATGGTTGTTGCAGTTTATATAATCTACACGAAAATAACAACTGTTCAATAAATACTAATTGAAAACACCCAGACTGTTTATTCTGTGTATCTCTCTGAGACAAACTAAGTAAGCACGAGTGACTGAGCGAAAGGTAGTATATTGTTTCTACGATCCTGGGGGATCAGGGTTGTCATGTTCTGAGGTTGCCAAGAACTATTCTCTCCCCGATAAGAGGAGATTCTAGTGGCCCTGTGAGCTAGCTGATACAGACAGGCTAACGTATCTGGTGGGGGTGCACAGAATCAGTCTGCCACCAAACCCACAGTTTATGTTATCCAAACGCGCAGATCATGTATAGGATATATAGGAACTACACGATACTGGGCAATAAGGATGCCACCACAGTTTGACCCATACTGGGTTCACCTTTCTGAGGGTATTTAGAGATGCGAGGCTCAGCCTCATGTTTTAAAACTCTTTTTTATTATCACTTTCTTTCAGGTCTCACCACACCAGGTCAATCGGACCTGATGTTTACTTGCAAAGCTGGTTACTACTCCATTGCGTCCAAACCTGCATTGCGGTAGTGTCAGAGTTGAAAAATTCTCTAAAATTACACTTGGTCCTGATGAATTGCCACCAGACCGTTAGGGGCTGCCCAAGGCAAGAAACATGTCGACCTCCCACACCACATACGCCCTCTAGGACCATTGCATCCAATTAGGGCTGTTAGTTTGTAGTTAGGTTAGTGCACCCCTGGAATAAAGTTTAGACCATAGGGCTGCCCTAAACCTATTTTAACTTCACCTACACTCACTGCACTACCTAGTACACACACCCACATGCACCTTATGGCTTCATCACCAAAAGAACTCCGCTAAAGAGCCCCTTCGCGGGTGCCCGTCGGCCATTGCAGCGCCGGCCCGACGAGAAGCAAGCCCAATGATGAAGCATGACATCCCTCGGGGTGTGTGAGGGCACTTTATCAAAGACCTGTACATTCTCACTCACACTTAGGAACTGCACACTAATTTGTTAGAATCAGATGACATTTGGGAGTACGTGTGCAGGACCTGGATAAAAAAACTCCTGGTTCCCCTATTTTGAAGAAATTGATTGCATGGCGGCTCAGCCGTGGGACCGTCTCTACCTGTCTACCTTTCAGTAGGAATTTCCACTGAATAACAGGGGAACAACATTTCGTGCTCTCCTCTCCTTTCACTCTATTTAAACCTAGAGCATTACCATGGAGAACAACCAAGGTCTCTCCTTCAGCGACAAAATTGTGTCAGAAATCCTTAGAACCCCCTCGCTGTTGGACCCAGAAGGGGGTGCATCATCCAGCAGCCAAGGCAGTGATTGGAATTCCATCACTGCAATGAAAAGACAACTAATGAAGATTATCATGCACTGCGCAATAATGACCGAGTATCTACGCGCCAACATAGTTCCTAACGGTCTTATTGTCACCAAGGTGCCCAGGATATTTCTGGAAGACAAACAATTCAAGGAAGAATGGTCCCTAGTTGCCTGGAAATGCACTAGGGACTGGCCGGTTTTGATTATAAAAACAGCCAAACGCTTGGCAGACGACCTGATTATCAAAATCACGGTGGCAGAAGGAGCTCTAAAAGCCAGCATTACCATCACGACATTTAAAGCAAAGCTGGCGGAAATCAACAGCAAGATATCAGAGAACAAGGATTACCTGATGAACCAGAAGGTCACAAAACTTTAAAAGGATATCTCCAAGTTTAGTAAAGAAAAAATCCATCCCTACTTGAGAGAGGATTACTGCCCCACAGAGGATGTGAACTCATCAGAGGACAGTCAGTCATCAAGAAGAAGGAATTCTTTGAATAGCAGCAACTCGAGCACAGACAGCTGGGTTGGACAACAACAACCAAGAGGACCCGCTAACCCGATGTTTGGCTACGGGATGCCTGCTTACCAAGGACCTCCAATGTGGCAATACCCAGGTTCTCCACATGACCCACAGCCACCCTTTGCCCCTATTCACCAACCTTTTTTAGGCAGAGGCTGGGGCAGAGGGAGAGGCAAAAGAAGAGAAGGTCAGAATCAACGAAAACAAGTCCAATTGCAGGATCTACCACAACAACAGCACATGGAACTCAGGATCCACACAGGGAAGAGAAGCTAATTGTCAATCTTTTCACCAGATCCCTTAGCGACCTGGAAAAGAAAGTCCTGCACAGGGGCTTGGGCTTTGTGCCTACTCCAAGAATTGACAATTTCAGAACCAATTGTGAACTCCACAATTTCTTTAGGAAAGTATGACTACAAGCCTTCTTTTTAGGCCTACCAGAATCACCACCAGTAGACTCTGACCTACAAAAACCTTCCTCTTTTACTCCTAACGCGAGTATGGTTCCACCAGAGGGTCTCACCTTTGAAAAGGCTGTCCTAAAAGAAATCACCAACAACCGTGCAAGCAGGACTTTCCATAACACTTCTAAACAGGAAAATGAAGCAATCCGCAATTTGGCCGATGATACTACAATTACGATCAGAGAGGCCGAAAAAGGGGGAGCAATTGTCATCATGTCCATTGCCGACTACAGGCAAGAATGCCTCCGCCAACTTACTGACGGAAGATACTACACTCCCCTACCTCAGGATCCCACCACATGCCTGACCACAAAAATAAAATCCATTGTGACAAGGATGGATCAGCAAAAACGAGGCCTCCTTCCTTATTAATGACAGCCCAAGTCTGCCCTATTTTTGCACCCTACTGAAAATACACAGGGGAACACGACCACCACCAGGAAGGCCTATAGGATCAGGCATAGGGTCAGTCTTGGAACCTTTGTCAAAATTCTGTGACCACTTCTTCAAACCACTGGTCAAGGTAACTCCCTCATTCATCCAAGACACTAGGGATGCCTTGAGTCTGATTGAAGCCAAGAATTTGGAGGGCATTCAATTGGATGTCATTATCACCTTAGATGTGGAGGCCCTCTACACAAATATTCCTCAACAAGCCACACTTGAGGTTATAGAGGAGATCCTGAGATCAACTAATTGGACATTAGCAACGCCCATTAGTTTCATCATGGAATGCACTAACATAGCCCTAACTGAAAATAAATTTCAGTTCGAGGACCATCTCTATCATCAAACTCAAGGGACCTCAATGGGAAGCACATTTGCCCCGAGCCTGGCATGTCTTTACATGTCAGACTTCGAGGCAAAACATATTCTCACAGACACCAACCCCAACAGAGATAATATTTCTCTGTGGCACAGCTACATTGACGACGTCCTGGTTTTCTGGAAGGGCGATCAAGAAATTATCCCTGCTTTTGTATCCTGGATAAACGGCCTCAACACATATCTAAAATTCACGGCCAACACCTCTAACCAGGAATTACCCTTCCTGGACCTAATGATCAGCCTGAAGCAAGACAAACTGGAAACAAGGACTTATAAGAAACCTACAGACAGCCATAGTCCACTGCTTTTTAGCAGTTTCCACCCTAAAGCACTTCGGAAAAATCTCCCTTACGGGCAGTTTCTTCGTATTGGACGGAACTGTAGCAATCTGGAAGACTTTACCAACCAGTCGTCAGATTTGACCTCCCACCTACAAAAAAGAGAATACCCAGTGAGAAAAATAAGAACTGCACAGAAGAGTGCCCGAAACACCAATAGGGAAGCCCTTCTGGAGACACAGCCTAAGGCTGAGTCAAAGAATATAACTTGTGTGACCACCTACACACCTGAATCGAATATGAACAGACGGGCCATAAGGAAACACTGGAGGATTCTCCAGATTGGCGACCTTGCACCTAGCCCCCTAGATTTGCATTTAAGAGAACAGCAAACCTAAAAGATATGCTGATCAATACAAGACCCAAAAACAAGGAGCCACAACAAAACCTACTATGGGACTTACCTCCTGTAGTCGGCCACTACCCATGTGGGCAATGCATAGCCTGCCCCTTCACAAGTGCCACAAAGACGGTTACACTAACTGACTCTTTGGTATGGACACAAAAGAAACACACAAATTGCAATACATGCAATTGCGTATACCTCATCACTTGCCCGTGCCAACTCAAATATGTGGGGATGACAACTCGCCCTGTAAAAACGAGAATTACTGAACACAGGAGCAACATTAGATGCAGAAAAACAAATACCAAAATGTGTGCCCACTTCACTGAAATGAACCACACCACTAACGACCTACACTGGACAATCTTGGAAGCCCATCCCCAAATACGAAAGAAGCCCTGTTTAGAAAGGAGCACTTTTGGGTCTTTAGACTCTCCTCACACACACTATAGAGTTAAACGATGACATTCCCTGGGGGGAATTGAACCGACCTATGTAACTACCTAAGGGAGTTTTTTGCCAAAGCAGGATTCATGCATAGAGGTGGGACATGGCACTGTGCAAATACCTGATTAGACCACACACTCACGCACACGGTATAGATGTCACTGAGCAAGTAGAATCATAATACCAGTAACACATCCTTGATGCGTGCCCTTGTCTACCTTCACTGCTACCAACAAGTGAACACATAGGATTAAGAGACCTATGCCAGCAAGCCCTTATAGTGGGGTCCTCACTACGTCTATAGGGAACACAATACTTAGCTTACCTATCACCTAATATGCGAGGGAACCTGCTTTATGAATAAAAAGATAAAAGTTTACATGATCATTCACCCTAACTGCCCTTAGCAGGGGTCGCTCCTCTAATCCAATACACAGAGTGGTTTCTGGCCGTTCAAAATAAACCTTTTTGTTCAGGGCCCACATTCGAGAACCTTTTAATAATGGCAAAATCGAGCATCCAGCGTGTCACCACACTTTTTTAATAAAATTCACTCCCAAGATGGCCGCCTCCTCCAACGCACTAGCGCCATCATGCTGACGTGCATTCCTAAATACCCCGCCCCCGGAAACACACCTCACGGGAAGCAGAGTAGGGGTAGGAACACGGCTAGTTGCCGCGCAACCCGCCGTGAGAATGAACACTGTTGGATCCTTCCAAGAGCCCCTGGTAAGATAAATAGAATGTATGGCTATTTACGCGATGTTCTCCGTATACCACCTTTTATTTTAGATCACGAGCAATGACGTGCTCTGTTATATTGCTCCCGTCAGACTAGACCTTCCAACTAAGGGGTGAGTGATCTGTCCACAGTCCGTTGGGACATCGCCAATAACGTGCATATGTTTTTATCTTCACTACCTTGGTTCCACTATCACGCCAATCTGCTGGTAATTCATCGCTGATGTCACAAAACAGCGTGCATATTTATATGTGTACACTTGCTCACTGCAAAAATTACAGGTCAAGTGGCTACCCCCGTTTATTGCACTGGGACAAGTCAGTACATATATTGCAATGATTTAGTTGCCTTCACCCAACGTCGATGTTTGTCTTTCTTGTTTCATATATATCTGTGTAATTACTCCACGAATGAACAATCAGAGTTTTTGCACGCACAGCGTCTCTGGGACTCACTCCCTAATGAGGTCTCAATTCGAGCAGCTTGAGCACTGTCAAATGACACAGACAACAGTAGCAGATACCGCTATGTGGACTACGGACTACTCACACATACCGATATTTAATTAATTTATAGCTGTACTTCAATAGAAAAAACCACACGTCATTTTGGAGATAGTATCATAAGATGATACAACACATGGGATAGAAATGATCCCTTTTTTTCCCCCCCTGGGCAATAAGGATGCCACCACAGCTTGACCCATATTGGGTTCAACTTTCTGATACTATTTAGCACCGCGAGGCTCAGCCTCATGTTTTAAAACTCTTTTTTATTATCACTTTCTTTTAGGTCTCACCACACCAGGTCAATCGGACCTGATGTTTACTTGCAAAGCTGGTTACTACTCCATTGCGTCCAAACCTGCATTGCAGTAGTGTCAGAGTTGAAACATTCTCTAAAATTACACTTGGTCCTGATGAATTGCCACTAGACCCATTTGGAGCAGCCCGAGGCAAGAAACATGTCGACCTCCCACACCACATACACCCTCTAGGACCATTGCATCCAATTAGGGCTGTTAGTTTTTAGTTAGGTCAGTGCACCCCTGGAATAAAGTTTAGAACATAGGGCTGCCCTAAACTATTTTAACATCACCTACACTCACTACACTACCTAGTCCACACACCCACATGCACCTTATGGCTTCATCACCAAAAGAACTCCGCTAAAGAGCCCCTTTGTGGGTGCCCGTCAGGCATTATAGCGCCGGCCCGACGAGGAGCAAGCCCAATGATGAAGCATGACATTCCTCGGGGTGTGTGAGGGCACTTTATCAAAGACCTGAACATTCCCACTCACACTTAGGAACTGCACACTCATTTGTTAGAATCAGTAGGAGTTTCCACTCCATTTCAAATTTGTAAACACTACTCTCTCTCAACCCTACCCTTCTTTGAGCTAGCTTAACACATGCAACATTAACCTTGCAAAACACACCTGCAGCTAGGTCTCCCATTTACAACTCCATATTCTCACATGTGTGGCAACTAAGAGCATGGATGTGACACTGGCTCCTGTAGCATCTGCACAGCAGATGGACACACAACACTCATGTGCAATCACTGTTCACTCGACTCACCACATGTAGCACAGGGCAATCCATCAGACATAACAGCACTCCTAGTTCAGCTCTGTCTGATCTGGAACAGCATCAAGCATAGCTCAAAAGGACACCATGGTTACTAATGCACAAATGACAACCCACACACAAATCATATGCTCAAATACGACAGATGTGTGGTTGTCAAAATGAAATTCAAGCTTTGACAGACAAAACACATCATCAACAAACAAAAGCAGGATGGCATGACTCACATATGAATAAGAAAGCACTGGACCATTAAGAGTACAGGCACCTTGCAGAACTGGAATATCTGCAGAAAGTGTAGTCCTTGGAGGCAACAGGTTCAGAAGACTGTGAGAATACTGCTCACTTTACACTCACCATGGGCTCAGGAAATGTACCAGATGAGTACACAGCCATGAAGGGAATTTGCCTACATTGGCATGCCACCTGTGGCAAGGTTGTCATTGCCACTAGTCTACCAGATCTAAAGAAGATGCAGACATGGGTCCACCACCATCAAGTCACATACAAGTATTGTATCATGACTTTATGTACATGGGTGTATCCAAAGTCACTACCATGTAGTCAAAATCCATATGTAACCAGGTGTATCAATGAGACAGGTGTCTTTCTGTACATCACAAACATATGCAGCATGCCCCTCCTAAACTGTTACATTTTGAAACACAAGCACTATGTTTACATATGAAAGGATGACCTATGTGCAATTGTGATTAAAAAAGGAAATGTTTGTGACTTCATGTCACCCTCATAGCCAAAACGGATGTGGACGATGACACCCTGCAAATGTAGACACCAAACCTTGAAAACAGACTGTCAAACGGCACATTCTCCATGGACCATATGCAATACATGCCTTACTGACATCATTGTATCCTTACACTACTAATTGTATATGATTCACAGTTAACTCAAATAAAAATGGTGGGACACAGAGATCAGAAATGAAAAAATTCAAACAGCCTTTAATCTGCATGACAAGGCAGAAACTTTTGATAACAGAAGGCCAATGGCCAGTCCATAAATGTGCATATGCCCAATGGGCACAAACAACTTGCCCATTGATTCTTGCCTGCACTGAAACTGCAGGGGGTCACCTCCTCTTGGAGGGGCATCTAGAGGGCATGCCAGGCACCAAAGGGACAAAACTAGGGAGGACTGGTTTGAGTTTTGGGAGGGATGGGATCAGGAGGGGTGTGTGGGTCCACTGCAGTGGTTGGGCCAGAATGAGTAGGCTGTGGTTCCACTGCAGTGGTTGTGTCAGATTGAGGCGTGTGTGAGTCCACTGCAGTGGTTGAGCCAGATTGAGGGGGAGGTGGTTCCACTGCAGTTGTAGTCTCAGACTGAGGGGGGAACATGTGTAGTGTGAGTGCTTGATGTAGGGGGGAAAGGCTTGGTTTCAACATTTTGGGGATTGTATAACCCTTAAGGGAATGTACAGGGATAGGGATGAGTCAGACTGTTTGGGAGGTGGTTTTCTGTTGCGGGAGGTTGTGGTCTGTGCTGTGGAAGTATGGGTTGGTGGAGGGGTTTTGGACTTGGTAGACCGTTGGAATTTGCGGGGGGTTTGGGCTTTTCTTTTTTGAGGGGGGTGGGCCGCAGGTTCATATGTCAGGGGAGGGGGGTGGGTTGCCTCTGCTTCTTGGGAGGGGATTTGGATGGGTGGGTAGGGAAGAGGCCAAGGTCACATGGGAAGAGTTTCTGGGCAGAGGGGAAACAGGAGAGGCAAGGGGAGGGGTTTTGGAGGCAGAGGGTTCTGAGGTCTGTGGAGTGTCTGTGGATGCATGTGTGTTGTCTGGTGGTATGTCCCTAGTGGTGAGTGTGCTGTCTGTCTCCTTAGTGTGCGTGGGTTTGGCCTTGTGTATGTGTGTTTGTGTGCTGCGTGTGGCTGTTGAGGTATGTGCATGTGTATGTTTGCATGTGCTTAGGTCAGGGAGGGTAGTTGGGAGTGTGGATAACATAACATGTGTATTTGTAAAGCGCACGTTTACCCTGAGGCATCTTGGCGCTGAATAACAGATGTTTATTGTTACCCAACTCAATGGTACTCATTTTATCAACCTGAGATGAATGAAAGGCTGAGTGGACCCGCCAGGATTTGAACCTGTGACCATGAGGTTGAAGTTAAGCACAAAAAGAGCCGCTCCCAGTCAGGTGACCTAGGTGCTACAATGTTAATTTGTGAGTGCAGGCATCTCACAAAAAGTGAAAGACTGGTCTCACACACCACCTGGTGTCATGCTTCATCATTGACCAGTCCTCGCCCTCTAAAAACCTGATTTGATAGAGGGCGGGCATACACCTGACGACTGGGATGCACTTCTAAACTAAGTGGGGGCCCTTACAAACAAAAAGTGAAATTAAAAGGCCATTATAGATGTCAAACCAATTTTAATATAACTGGCATCTATATGGTAATTAAAATGAATGGTCGGTGTGTTGGGGATTCTATTGTCCCCCCACCGTAGTGTATATGGTCGACATGTTTCTGCCAGTTGGCCCAGAAGGGTCCATGGCATTCATCAGGACCTAAATAATCAGTAAACGGGCTCCACTCTTACCAGACTGTGGTGAGAGGGTTCCACTAGGTGGGGTGATCTATATCACGCTCCACTTATATACGGCTATTGCGTTCAAGCTTGTAAGAGAAAACAACAGAAAAGTACAATACAAAATAGCACCAAGGTCAAAATGTTTCGAACAACTTTCAAACAGCCACATACATGTACAAATATAGTGAGTGGCTCTAAGTGCAGCAAACGTGACACTCATCTGTGCACTTATTGGTTTGTGGAAACTGTAATCCACATTGCTTACCCTAGTGATGGGGTCAAATTGCCCCATAGGAGGGTGAGGGAGGAAGACCCCTTTGGTCGAGCGCTGTATAATAAGGAGAAAAAAATAGAACAACAACCAGGTGAGGACTCTTATAAATGCAACCTGGAGACTCAATGGTTTAGTAAAGCTTGGAGGGCTGAAGAACACAAAGACAAAATGCACATTCTTTCACACACACTCTCTCAAGCTCTTACTGTTCCGTGGTGCGTCCTCCACGTCTGCACCTAAGTGTATGCTCCTCACCTCCTCGATGATAAGTGGGGGGGAGCGAGTGTTTGCTATTTATAGTGTTTGTGCTAGGCTGCCGATGTTAATTGGCGGTCTAATTAAGTGTAATTGGCTGAGGTTTTGTCAAGATCCGGTGTCACCAGACGGCGCTATTAAATTATAAAAATGCTGCCTGACCTGCCGGAGTGGAGTATACACAAAAAGTGGCCTTAAAAGGACATCCGGTGTCCGTACCGGGATTGCCTGACACATGATTCCGATGCCAGCGGAGCGGGCGTGGTCCCGTCTTCACTCCGTGTATAGGAGAAGTGTTTAAGAGCAGCGCATGCGCGCACCAGCAGCACTGGAACTGTACTGCTGGGTGTGCATGCGCACAATGCGCGTATGTAAGAAGAAATTAAATAAGACTATTTACGAGGAAATCTCATTACTACTGATACAGTAATGGAAACCGTGCTTGCTTAAATGGCCTGCCATACATTCCCTGGTGCCAGTTTTGTCGAGTTTCTTCTCTGGGGCTTTGGTGGTTATACCATGAGGTTGAACACAGGCCCCTGTGGTGGATGCATTACTTCACTGAGCCACCAGACCTGGCTCACTGGGAAAGAGGTAGGAGGGGGAGGGACTGCTGGAGCTGGGACATTGCTGCCATCAGCGTGGAGGCCAGAGCTTAATTGGATCTGTGTAGGGCAGACATGTCTGAGTGAATGCCCTCCAGGAATGATACCATTTGGGTAAGGTGAGTGGTATGCACCTGGAGGACATTCAGCACTGCTCTCTGCCCCACAGAGATCTGCCTCAGTATATCAATGGCCTCCACACTGAGGGCAGCAGGGGAGACCGGGGCAGGGGGTGAGGTGCCTGGCCCGAAGGAGATATTCCCCTTACCATGGGAGTGGCCATGGACACTGGTCCTGGGAGCAGTTGGGAGGGTGGAGATGGGAGTAGTGGTGGTAGTGGACTCTGAGATTGTGGATCCAGTCACTGTCTCCGACACCACCATATTGGAGTCTTCACTGGAGCTGTGATCTTCTTCAGAGCCTGCTGATGTAGTTGCAGAGCTGCCCCCAGTGAGGCTCCCCTCACCCTCTCCATCATTGGGTCCCTCCTCCTCCGAATCATCACTGGACCCAGACTGACGTACTGCTCCCACCACATCCATGGCACTTTCTCCTCCTCTGGCCGCTGATGATGCTGTGAACAAGAATGAAAAAGATTCACATAAGTCATCCGAATGTACTTGACACATAGGTAACATCACAAATCTTCATATTGAGTAGTGCTATTACCTCTTGCTACATTAACATACATAGACTTGTTAGTCTGCCAGTTAACCATTGCTCACTCACACATGATGTTATCTGCAACATTGGGTGTATCAACATCAAATTACACCACCACAAGGTCAACTACTGCACTATGTAGCAGGAGATGCATCGTCTTTTGCTCCTGACAGTCTTGTGTCCTGACATACCTTTCTCCTCTCCTGCAAGGGAGTTTAGCCATCACAATGGGAATTGGATTCACAGAATTGAATTGAGACATGGTATCCATTCTGCAATCCTTACTCATCAAATTGGGAACCATTGGCTCTTATGTCACAACTCAATTGTCTTCCTTGTCAAACATTGACATTGCGTAGTCATTGCATGAGTCATGTCACACAGATAATAGTGATTGTGCACATTTGTCCTGTAACTTAGGTTCTCTACTGTCAGTTCACACATTTGACTCTTATTGCGGAGGCACCAAGGTAGTAGGCATATCTAGGGTGACAGGCACATGGCACACTGTCTTGTGTCATCTATGCACAGTGTCATGAAGATGAATCAGAATGTTGTGCACATTGTAAACAGCTCACCTTTTTCACATGTGAAAAATGGTCTACACACTTCCAAGTCTGATGACTGCAGCTTCACAATGCCTCAGGTGGAACACCATGCCACTGGCATGTCGGGGTGCATTGTCTGTAGAGACTATTGTTACTGAACCTATATTCGTCATGAATCCAGTCACCACTGTGTACCAATCCTATCTAGACTGCACAAGTCCCCATTGATATGATCCAAGTCTGAATGTCCCTCACTTCTTTTAGACATATTGCACACTTTGTACAGCTTACATTGCTCTTGTTTACCATCTCATTTTGTTAACTTTCTCCAATATGATGCATTTTGACATCTCTGAATCAGACAGTGATGCATCAAACACATGGTTTACAAAGCCATCAAGTAGGAATAGTCAAGAGCATTTACACACGCCAACTGTTGTGAATGTGTACCTAACATCATACCTTACAATTGCAGCAATGTTTCGACCAGTGACCACCTGTGTGTGACACTGAATGGCATGTGTTGTCATCCTTACAGATCAGACACATGGACTCACTCTTTTGAATGGAGAGAATGGAATATTACACAATGTCATGTGTAGGGCCAGTGTGACAGGTGACT
Organism: Calotriton arnoldi; assembly: GCA_963921515.1. Taxonomy (NCBI): domain Eukaryota; kingdom Metazoa; phylum Chordata; class Amphibia; order Caudata; family Salamandridae; genus Calotriton; species Calotriton arnoldi. Next base: position 43,072 of record CAWUFW010009935.1, read on the forward strand.
AGAGTTAGCAAAGCTGTGATTGTCCCATGGGATACATTTGATCACACTGAGCACCACGGCTGGGACCAAACATTTGCACACTGACCAAGCAAAACTCATCTAGGCCTGAACATAGACAGCACATTCTGCCAGAATGTATAGCATGGGCTTTCCATACTTGAGTGCTCCAATTACAACATACTTCACAGATTTGTTAAATCCACACTGAGAACAGGCTCACCCATCAGTCAATGTGCAGACACATGTCGAGCTATCGCATTACTGCTGAAGCTTATACCCATGCACATGTTTTCTGAATTAGTGCTGTTCACATGAGCATGGCACTACTGTTACTACCCTGGACATTACTTACTCACATGTCCCTGTCAAAAAGGGCATAACCAGGCATCTAATGATCCTGCTGCCTATGCACCTTTTGAAAATAACAGTGGGTTTGGCTGACTTATGACCTGTAAATGGGCCAGCAGGCTAAGATATTACAACATGCATGCTTAAAGAAAGAAGTGCAAAAAGGCACATACTCACCCCCTCCTTGCTGCTGTTTGGCTTTCAACCGCCCATCCAGGTCAGGGAAGACCACTGCTAGGATGCGGAGCATGTGTGGGGTCAGGGTTCGGTGCCCACCTCTCTTGCCTGGTTGTGACAGGCCCAGCTAGACCTCAGCGATCTTTTTGGCCCAGCCACGAAGGTCCTGCCATTTCTTGCGGCAGTGAGGGACGTGCCGAGTGTCCAACCCCAAGTCGTGCACCTTCTTGACGATGGTCCTCCACATCTTGGCCTTCTCATGTGGGTTGACCTGTAAGGATGACATGGTGACAGACCCTTAGTTCACATGCAACATGTTTCTGAGTCAGACACTTCTACACATAGGTCATGGTCAGGTTGACAACAATGTCTAAGGGCTAGGCATATGGCATCATGTGCAGTTGTTCTGTGTTCAATGACTACTCTGTCCGATGAGAACAGTGTTGATATGTTTACCCCAGTACACACACTTCTGTAGCAGTGTACCTGCCCAGAACATTTCCCTACACACTGTTAAACTTGCAAAAACACAATTTAGATGCTTGCCAATGAGACTCCTAATGCTAGTATTGCATGGTAATTGCACATGTTTAATGGCAATGCACAGTAATCATCACTCACCTGCTCCTCTGGTTTGCCATACAGCTGGCTGTGCAGTGGCAGGAGTGTGTCCAGCAGGGCCTGGTTCTCCTCCTCAGTGAATGCTGGGGCCCTGGGCTGTGTCCGTGCCATAGTAGCTCCCAGAGGATGTGGTAACAGCAGCAGAGAGATGGGGAGGTGCAGGAATGATGCAGGTAGTGCAGGCAAGTGAAGTCTTTAGGAAACAGACAGACTTATATCTGAACAGCAGAGGCGGTCTCAAATCCATGCAGCAAAAGTGATAGGTTCGCGTGGGTCGCATTTTCCGAATCGGTCCAATGCATTACATTGCTTGCAAATGACACGCCTACTGCGACATTCAAAAACTCATCATCTGACAGCGAGTGACTTTGATACATTGGTGATGGGAGGTTACAGAGCTGGTTTTCACGCGATGACGATAGGAATCGAAATGCCCGTCTGTCACCATAGCAACCAACATCCAATGGCTGTGTCTGAATCAGCTCGGATGCGGCTACCGCGTCCTTTGAATACTCACCCACGTCTGTCACCATAATAACTTTCAGCCAATGGCTGTGTCCACATCGGTTCGGATGCGGCTACCGCGTCCTTTGAATAATCAGTCAGCAGGGTTGACACTTATGTTTGTTTTGAGCATTACATGTGTGTAGGCAGATTATTCATGCTGAAATGGACCTTTATATGCATAGCTCACAAACCCATGAGGAGCTAACTTTGAGGGGCACATGACGCACTGAATTTGTTGCTAATACCAACAACTTTCATTAGTTTTCCATTTACCCTTCTAGGCTTGGTTACAGTGCCAATGACTTTATGGGGATGTACAAGTCTATATTTTAACATATTCATGGCATTAGGTGAGTCTGTGACCCAGTGTGCAATGAGTGTGATTTATGACTATTAAGAATTTGTGTGTGATTCATGGTTAAAGCATTTACGTTAGAATGATTAGACCGTGACAATATGCACCCAAACATATGAAGTGTCTGTTGTGTGATTTACCACTGTATCTTTGTTGTCCCAGACTCAAGTGTATGAAGGCATCATATATGCAACTCCAACATAGTTAATTGTTAGTGTATGTAATTGTATGTGTGATTCTGACCTGACAACATGACAGTGTCCATCCTGGACAGTAGTGTGCATAATTTTCAGAGTGGGTTCTCTATGTATGTGGTGTTCCATATATCTGTCAATTTTTGATCCTTATGTGGGTACATTTTAATCATGAAATTGTTCTCACAAACCTATATCAAAGCTTATTTTGTGTTGATTTGTTTAATAAGTGATGCCTGATTGACATGAATGGTGACGGACACTAGTGAATTTGTCACTATGGCACTGAAATTGCACTGAGGGATCATACCATGGTGACAGATCTGGCAAGGGTCATAATGCTGTGATATGTATCTGAGATCAACCGTATTTATTTAAACATGTGTAACTAATGTTCTATACTATATTTTGTGCTCATATTTCATGTTCTGTTGGTATTGATGCATGTTATCTTGTATTTTTGTGTCTAACAACAATTGTGTTTACACTCTACACATAGGTATCGCAGACGACAACCAGTCTACAGATCCTTCCCAGACCTGCAGACCATGGAGGAACATGACCAAATTTGAAAATACCATTTCACCAGGGCAATAATTGAACAGTTGGTTGACCAGTTGACACCAGATTTGATGCCTGGTCGCACATATCTGACTGCACTGACCCCCAAGGTGAAGGTTATGGCTGCCTTACATTTCTTTGCCACTGGTTCTTTCCAGTATACTGTGGCAACATCTGGTAGAATGTCACAGATGATGTTCAGCCATGTCCTGCGTGATGTGTTGGAGGCATTGTTCCGTCGTCTGGAACAGTACATCAAGGGCGAATTCTACCCCATGTCATTGGAGCAATTGATGGAACCCATGTTGCTTTGCTACCACCACATGCCAATGAACAGGTTTACCTCAACAGGAAGCACTTCCACCTCATCAATGTCCAGGTAGTGTGTTAGGCGGACATGTCGATCTCCCATGTCTGTGCGCGTTTCCCTGGCTCGGCACATGATGCCTACATCTTGAGTAACATCGCCATCCCCATATGATGTCTCAGCTGCAAGGTGACCTGGTCTGGATAGTTAATAGGTGATGTTTCATGTGTATGTTGTAGTGTGTGTTGATTGCATGTCAGATAACTGAACTTTTTTTCTGTGTTCTATGTAGGTGACTCTGGATACCCCAAACTTCCCTGGTTGCTGACCCCTCTGTGCAACCCAGTCACCCTTGCAGAAGTGCGGTTCAATGAGGCACAGGGTCGTACCAGGCGAGTGGTTGAGCGTACATTTGATCTCCTGAAAACAAGGTTCCGGTGTCTGGATCGCACAGGAGGAGCACTACAATATGGCCCCTTGAAGGTGTGCAAGATTATCACAGCCGTATGCATGCTCCATGTTAATCTTCATAAGGTTTGTACTGAGTTACTAAATCACATTTTCCAGGTGACATGCACAATGCTACACTCAATACTAGCTTGTGTTCACACTGACATTTGTATGCTTTAGCTGAGACAGTTAGCAACATTAAGCAACATCATTCTTGAGTTCCTGAGACTGTTCTATGTTTCTCCTTACCAGGGTACTTTGCCATGTTAACTGCAGAGTTGTGACCTCACCAGACCCATGATACTGTGCCATACTCCAACATTGAACAGTTGTGGAAATCCCTGGAATGCACTTTCTTCTGAACTGATGGTCATTTATTTTTACTTGCGAGTATTTTGTTACTGTGTGATATGATTTTACTTTGGGTTAAGGTGCAAGGTTGTTTCAGGAGAATAAACCTGTGCTCCACATTGAGGTGTGCCTTGTCTGTTTGCACACATCCAAAGGTTATTCTGAAACAAAACAGATTCCATGATGATCTGGTTTGCTGGCAATTATTGTTGTTTGTGCTTGCAAATGGTGATATCTTTGCAGACAGTAGACTTAAATTGAATCAGTACCATGCACTATGGGTTGTGTGATAACCTGGTTGTGCCTATCTATCATGCTGTGACAGGTTACATTTACTCTCAAGCCAGCAGTTAACATTTCTGAAGTGATTTCTTATCCAATGTTGTTGCCACTTTCTGCTTTGTAATTTTGTGTTAGTGTCAAAAAACAATGGTACATATAAGACCACAAAGGTTCCAAAACAGCCTGAGCTGTTGATTTAAAGAGAATAGTAATCATCAAGCAAGTAGTAATTGGGAATTAGTAATTGCCGAGGTCAACGGTAAAAGACATTACGTAGGGACAAACAACAGTATTTGACATAGTACTTATTTATTTCATAAATAATATATCAAAAAACGAATTACTTCTTTATAGCTCAAGTGCTCACAAAGTGGTGGGGGAAGCGTGAAGTGATAGGTGAAGGTGACATTAAAAATACATCGCATTGACAACATTAGCAAAAAACTCCATGTAAATTTTAAACAATAAAGGAGTTTTTTGTTGTGTAAAGGTCAACGGCGTTTCGATCTCAACAATTTGAGATCATCATCAGGACGATGTTTGTGAGCAAGAAGAATCTATCGATGAGGAAAAAGCATAGGATAAATCGGTGGTCCCTCAGTAATCAGTTATTAAGGAATTACATATAAGTTGTACATGCGGAAAACAATCGAAACTTTTGTGTCATTTCAATCTGTACGTTTGTGTTTCAAAGTCATGACATGAGCAAGTATTTTGTGCACAGTGATTTATTTTGATGCATTATGTAATGATAAAAATTCACAGAATGGGGAAGTGCTCAACAAAACATAAAAAACAAAGTACAGAGAGGAGTTGGTAGTGTTTGTAGATGAAGTCTTCAGAAGTAAATCCACAGTTACTTGAGTCCAAAGTCCAACTTAGACCCTCTAGCCAATGTGGGAAAGTTCAATGAGAGTCATCAAAGTGAACACTTGGCACACAATGGAGGGTATAAGGAGCAGGTTGGCACTTCCTGGGGGTGATGCGTAGCCTTCGGTCTCTCACGGATGCTTCTTCGGACGACCCTTCCCATGTTTGGGGAGGGGCCCTCAGGTGAAGGCAGCGGTGGTGAAGGGGGCTCTCCGCCAGAGTCCACATCCCTCCCTGTGGCTGGTACAGATGTTGATTCACCAGATGTTGTGGGCACACAGGAAGGTGGGGACATGTTGGTGGCAATCTGGCGGAGGCAGGTGAGAATGTTCCTGTGAAACCACAGTCAGGTCAACAATTTTGGCCATGTACATGGCCATTTTCTCATAGTGGGCTGCCTGCTGCTGTTGCATGGTCCTGAGGATCCCAACAACCTGGCCCAAATCTCCTTGGGAATCCTCATATGCGTTGAGGATGCTGGTGAGGTTTGGGTTCTCCTCACCAGCAGCACCAGCTGCATGAAGGTGCCAGTCCCCATGGCCTCTCCCACCACCCCTACCCACCCGAGCAGGCCTAGTTTTTGTTTGCACAGTCAACAATGAGCCTCCTTCCTCGTTGACAGGGATGTTGTTGTCCGCCAACTCCAGAGAGACCTGTGTTGCTGTGCTGTTGGTTGTGTCCTGGGCTGGTGTGTCCGTGAGGGTAGGGGTCAGCTGGATGTTGTCAGCTGAGGTGGGAGTCATCGCAGAGGATGCAGATGTTACCGCTGCTGTGGGCTGACCCAAACCTGAAGAGCCAGGTTCTTCCTCGTCGTCCGAAGATGGTTGAGAGACCTCCACACCGGAGAGCTCAGGGTCGACCAGAGTCTGGGACTGGCTGTCCTGGTTGGTTCCAGAGGTGTTCTTAGCTTGCCCTGTGGGTGCATAAAAGACACAATGATTGATGTGAATGTCCACAGGCCCTCAAATCATACCCATTACATAGGCTACTGAACCTAATTATGAGATTATGTACATAGATTGGCCTCCTTCAGCCATGATGCTGGCCTATGTTTTTGGAGAACCATGTAATTTGAACAAGATGGGGCTTGAGGAGCATGTCCAGCTATGTGCAAACATGGGCATGTTGTGTTTAGTTGACATTACATGTCCAAAGACATTGACTGGTTCGTGACACCCTGTGAATGACACAGGTGTGTTGGTCCTTTCCACATCTGTACTTTCACGGTGACATACATACTCTTTCTCTCCCAATGTAGTTATTTTTGAGGCCTGTGTACTGGCTTAGTGCATGTCTTTAGCAGTCACATTGGTGTGGCTACCTACACACTCAAAGTCTAGTATTTCTTGCTGATATTTTTGGGATTGTTGTGAGTGAGGTGCTTCTTGTTCTCATCTCATTATACACATGGGAATAGCTGTGAGTAGCACAATTTGTTACTGCTTAGCTTTGTGCCTACACAGATCATGTATTTTGTACATTGCCTCCATAGACAGATGAGTTTCCAAACTCTGCTTTCTGCCATTTTGTGGCAAAGACCTTTGATGAACAGAGATTTGAGTGCTTGTTGTTCTAACTGCAAAACTTACACCCCTCCTCCCACCCAGCCCCACCAGGCCACCAGGAAGAGTGTTGTCCAGACAATGCTGGTAAGTGTACTTGCAAGATGTTTGTCACTGGTGGCTGGTGTTTGTAGCACAGAGGTAAATGTGGTAGTTGTGATAGTTTCAAACATCAGTACACAGTGTCTGACATCTTGGTAGTACACATGAACTCACTGTGAGGTAGACATACCCCCGATGAAGTGGTTGTGCTATGTGCGTGGAAGAGTGTTTGCTGTTATTCCGACTCCCATTAGGCCCAGTCCCACATACACCTTCCAACCCAGCCCAACCATCCAATCTTGAAGTATGCTTTCCTAACATTGAGTGGCAATGTACTTGCAAGATGTCTGACACTGGGGAAAGATGTCTGCCTTTAGACCACCTCCCATCAGTGCCTTGTGCTCCAAAAACCATTCCGCAGTCTCAGGCATTTTGTTGTAACATTCACACTCACTGTCAGGTAAGCATGCTTTATTGTAGGCCTGTAGGGCTGTGTGGGAGGAGGAGTGTTTTCAATGGCCAGATCTCCCATCAGGCCCTGTACTATACACACACATTCCAACGTGCAAAAACGGCACCCCTGGAACTAAGCTTTTCATGAGAGTGAATGGATATGTACTGACAAAGATGGCTGACACTAGTGCCTGGTGTTTGGAGCACAAGGCCTGTTAGTAGTTGTGGCAAAGTCAGTTACTAGTGACCAGTGAAATGCATCCTGCTAGTAAATGTGGACACACTGTGGGTAGGCTTAGTTCCTGTTGGGCTGTTTGTGCTTGGTGGGAAGGTGTATGCTGGACAGGGCCTGATGTGAGTTGTAGCCTTTCCAAATACTCCTCCTTTCACCTAGCCCATCTAACTCCTCTGAGACGATGGCTGACTGTCAGTGAGGGGACGTGTACTAGCAAGGAGGCTGACACTGCTGCATGATGTTAAACTTGAAGGAAACACCCAAGGCCTTGTGCACCAAACACCATGCAACAGTGTCAGCCATCTTGCTAGTGCACTTCCATTCACTGTCAGGTAGCCATAGCCCCAATGAACTGGTTGTTTTGGGTGTGGATAGGAGTGTTTGCTATTATTCCAACTCCCATCAGGCCCTGCCCTCCACACACCATCCCAGCCAGCACAAACAGACCACCTGGAACTATGGTTTCCTGAAAGTGAGTGGGAAGTGTACTGGCAAGATGTCTGACACTTGGGCCTGTTGTCAGAGTTGACCACAACTCCCATCATGGCCTTGTGCTCCAAACACCTTTCCCCAGTATCATCAATATTGTCAGTACATTTCCACTCAGTGTAGGGTAAGCAGAGTTCCATGTGTGCTGCGCGAGAAGAGTGCATGTAGGACAGGGCCTGCTGGGAGATGTAGTCAGGGCTGACACTCCTCCTCCCACCCAGCCCAAATAGTCCACTATGAACCTTGCTTTCCTGCTAGTGAGTAGAACTTTACATTCAAGATGTCTGACACTGGTGCTTGTTGTTTGACTTGACTGCAACACCCATCAAGGCCTTCTGCTCCAGACACCATGCAGCAGTGTCAGCCATCTTGGCAGCACATTGCCACTCACTGTCAGGAAAGCAGAGTCTATGGTAAGCTATTTGAGATGTGTAGGAAGGTGAATGTAGGACAGAGCCTGATGGGAGATGTAGTCAGGGCAAACGCTCCTAGCCCCACCCAGTTAAACCGGGTCATCTGTGCCCATGGCTACCTGACAGTGAATGGAATTGTACTAACAAGATGGCTGACACTGTTGCATGGTGTTTTGTGCACAGGGCCTTAATGAGAGTTGGCTTCAAGTTCAACACCATGCAGAAGTGTCAGCCACCTTGCCAGTACACTTCCCCTCACTGAAAGGTAGGCATAGGGCCAGAGGACTTCTCTGGCCTGGGTGTGAGGATGAGTATTTGCAATGGCTAAAACTACCATCACGCCTTGTCTCACACACACCTTCCCACCCAGCACCCGAAGCCTACCTGTAACTCAGCTTCCCTGACAGTGAGTGGGAATATACTTGCAAGAGTTCCGACTCTGACTGGTGCCTATTTATCCACAACTCACAGCAGGGCCTAGTGGTCCAGAACACCATTCCCCAGTGTCAGCCATTTTGTCTGTACATTTCCACTCACTATCAGGTAAGTATGGTTCCTGGTGGGCTTGTTGGGCTGGGTAAGAGGAGGAGTATTTGCATTGACTTCAACTCCCATCATGCCCTGTCCTCTACACACCTTCCCAGCCAGCCCAAACAGCACACCTGGGACTATGCAGTCCCTGAGAGTAAATGGAAATGTACTGGCAAGATAGCTGACACTTGGGCCTGGTATTTGCTTTGACCACAACTCCCATCAAGGCCTTGTGCTCCTCACACCAGTCCCCAGTGTCAGCCATCTTGCCAGTACATTTCCACTCACCACCAGGGACAGCATAGTCCCAGTTGTGCTGTTTGCGCTGTGTGGGAAGGTGTGTGTAGGACAGAGCCTGATGGTAGATGTAGTCAGTGCAGACACTCCTCCTCCCAGGCGGCCCAACCAGGCCATCAGGAAGAGTGATGCCCTGACAATGAGTAAAGTATACATTCAGAATATCTGACACTGGTACCTGCTGTTTGATTTGCCGACAACTCCCATCAGGGGCTTGTGCTCCTCACACCAGTCCCCAGTGTCAGCCATTTTGTCTGTACATTTCCACTCACTATCAGGTAAGCATGGTTCCTGGTGGGCTTGTTGGGCTGGGTGGGAGGAAGAGTAGTTGCACTGACTTCAACTCCCTTCATATCCTGTCCTCCACAAACCTTCCCAGCCAGCCCAAACAGCACACCTGGGACTATGCAGTCCCTGAGAGTGAATGGAAATATACTGGCAAGATAGCTGACACTTGGGCCTGGTATTTGCTTTGACCACAACTCCCATCAAGGCCTTGTGCTCCTCACACCAGTCCCCAGTGTCAGCCATCTTGCCAGTACATTTCCACTCACCAACAGGGACAGCATGGTCCCAGGTGTGCTGTTTGAGCTGTGTGGGAAGGTGTGTGTAGGACAGAGCCTGATGGTAGATGTAGTCAGTGCAGACACTCCTCCTTCCAGGCAGCCCAACCAGGCCATCAGGAAGAGTGATGTCCTGACAATGAGTAAAGTATACATTCAGGATGTCTGACTCTTGTCTGTACCGCGGTACTCCCGCTGCTATGGTATGACCACAGTTTGAATTAAACAAACCCGCGGACCTCAAAGCCTCCCTAAAAACTGGCCAGGAGATTGAAACTAGAGCCTGGAAAGAGCTCAACAGCTCTAAGTTGGAAGAAGGGCTTTGGAGATCACTGTGCCCTCTTCCCACAGGAGCAGAAGAGGCTACCTTAGCCTACTCTTTATGGCTTGAGTCCACTTGTAATACACTCGCTCCCGTAAAAAAGTGGATTCCTAAACGCGCTAAACCTTCGGCCCCTTGGTATTCGGAGGAGCTCAGAAATCAAAAACTGACTTGTAAACAGTTGGAACGGGCTTGGAGGAGAGAATATAATAAGTTAGACAAGGACACTTATAGACATAGCATTGCTATCTATAAGGGGATGCTGCTGGAAAATAAAAAGACATTTTTTGAGGAGAAAATCGCACAAGCTAAATCGAACTCCAAGTAACTCTTTAAAACACTTAAAAAACTAGCCATACCCAACGTTCCTAAGAGCTCTAGCAGCCCCAAATTTTGCAATCAACTGGCTGATTTCTTTAAATCAAAGGTGGAATTTATTTTTTCCTCCTTCTCTTCAGCCGATAATAATGAGGAGGAGCTGTCATATAAGATCGGACAAGAAAGCTCCATTACCCCAGTCGTGTTAGAACATTTTCAACCTCTCTCGTTACCGGATACTATTAAAATTCTGAACACCATTCGTTCTGGGGCCCCTTCAGATCCTTGTCCAGCATACCTACTGAAACAAATTCAGGAGTCATTGGGTCGGCTCTTACTCCCCTGCTGAACGTGATATTCAGCTCTGGTATTTTTCCCAAGAAGTGGACGTTTGCTTCCATTCTTCCCCTTCTGAAAAAACAGAATCTTGATGCAGGTGACCCCAACAATTATAGGCCAATATCTCGACTCCCGCTTCCCGCCAAGGCCATGGAAAAAGCCATGAACATACAACTCAATGCCTTTTTACAATCCAACCAGACTCTTGATCCATCTCAATATGGCTTCAGATCAGAACACAGTACGGAGCTTGCCTTAATTAAATCCACAGAGGAAATACGGGAGGCCCTGGATGGGGAGGCAATGCTGTACTGATCTTGTTAGATCTGTCCGCGACCTTTGACACGGTCCATCATAAAGTTTTGATGGACCGTCTGTCTTGGGCCGGGATAAAGGGGTCTGCCTGGAAGCTTCTGCAGTCATTTCTTTCTGACAGAGTACAAACTGTGGACTTGGACAACTGCCAGTCTAAACCTTTCACTCTTCCATGTGGGGTGCCACAGGGCTCTTCCCTCAGCCCGACACTCTTCAATGTGTACGTGGCACCCCTAGTTGGAGTGATTAGATCATTTGGCTTCCAGCTGACCTCCTACGCTGATGACACTCAAATAGTGTTGTCACTGAGAGAGGGCTCTGAAAAGGAAACAGGGGCACGATTTCATGACTGCATTGTTGCCATCTCCGAATGGATGTCTGCAAACTGCTTAAAACTGAACTCTAACAAAACTGAGGTCATAAAATTTGGGAAGAATCCTCTAGTGTGGACCCCAGACTGGTAGCCGGGCGACCTGGGTCCATGTCCCATACCTACCGAGAAAGCAAGGAATCTGGGAGTGATAATGGACAATAAGCTGGCACTCGGCGACCAAATAAGTTCAGTTACCTCGGCCTGTTTCTACGTATTAAAGATCATAAAAAGATTACGTTTTCCTCAACGACAATGGCCTCAAAACAGTGATCTCGGCTCTCATCATGTCACGGCTGGATTACTGCAACGGACTATATCTGAATGCTCAAAAACTATTTATCAACAAGCTTCATATTGTTCAGAATGCGGCAGCCAGACTGCTTTCGGGGACTCCAAAGTTTGCCTCTGTTAAGGAAGAGCTCAAACAGCTGCACTGGCTCCCTGTCAGACACAGAATACGCTTCAAAGCACTATGCACCGTTTTTAAAGCCCTCAAGGGCTAAGGCCCGGATTACCTGCAACGCAAAATACAGTGGTACATCCCCAGGAGATTGTTACGGTCAACAGGGGCGATGCAAGTCACAGTCCGTTCTTTCAAAAAAGCAGGCTGGGGAGGCAGAAGCTTTATCAACTGTGCGTCCAAATCCTGGAACGAGCTCCCCTTCCAGCTGAGGAACACTACAGACCTCCTCTCTTTCAGGAAGGGGCTGAAGACCTGGCTTTTTAACCAATAAATCCTCTGGCTACCGTTTCTAGCAGGCAGTACATAGCGCCAGGACACCCTAGGGTAACCGTGCGCTTTACAAATGCGATTAACATCACATAACATAACACTAGTGCCTGCTGTTTGCTTTGCCGACAACTCCCATCAGGGCCTTGTGCTCCTCACACCAGTCCCCACTGTCAGCTATTTTGTCTGTACATTTCCACTCACTATCAGGTAAGCCTGGTTCCTGGTGGGCTTGTTGGGCTGGGTGGGAGGAGGAGTATTTGCACTGACTTCAGCTCCCATCATGTCCTGTCCTCCACACACCTTCCCAGCCAGCCCAAACAGCACACCTGGGACTGTGCAGTCGCTGAGAGTGAATGGAAATGTACTGGCAAAATGGCTGACACTGAGGCCTGGTGTTTGCTTTGACCACAACTCCTATCAAGGCCTTGTGCTCCTCACACCAATCCCCCGTGTCAGCCATTTTACCAGTACATTTCCACTCACCATCAGGGACAGCATGGTCCCAGGTGTGCTGTTTGAGCTGTGTGGGAAGTTGTGTGTAGGACAGAGCCTGGTGGTAGATGCAGTTAGTGCAGACACTCCTCCTCCCAGGCAGCCCAACCAGGCCATCAGGAAGAGTGATGTCCTGACAATGAGTAAAATGTACATTCAGGATGTCTGACACTAGTGTCTGCTGTTTGATTTGCCCACAACTCCCATCAAGGCCTTGTGCTCCTCAAACCAGACCCCAGTGTCTGCCATTTTGTCAGTACTTTTCTACTCACTGTGAGGAAAGCACAGTTCCAGGTGGGCTGGTTGGGCTACGTGGGAGGAGGAGTATTTGCACTGACTTCAACTCCCATCATGTCCTGTCATCCGCACACCTTCCCAGCAAGCCCAAACAGCACACCTGGGACTATGCAGTCGCTGAGAGTGAATTGAAAAGTACTGGCAAGATGGCTGACACTGGGGCCTGCTGTTTGCTTTGCCACAACTCCCATCAAGGCCCTGTGCTCCTCACACCAGTCCCCAGTGTCAGCCATCTTACTAGTACATTTCCACTCACAATCAGAGACAGCATGGTCCCAGGTGTGCTGTTTGAGCTGTGTGGGAAGGTGTGAAGGACAGAGCCTGATGGCAGATGTAGTCAGTGGAGACACTCCTCCTCCCAGGCAGCACAACCAGGCCATGAGGAAAAGTGTTGTCCTGACAATGAGTAAAGTGTACATTCAGGATGTCGGACACTGGTGCCTGCTGTTTGATTTGCCGACAACTCCCAACAGGGGCTTGTGCTCCTCACACCAGTCCCCAGTGTCAGCCATTTGTCTGTACATTTCCACTCACTATCAGGTAAGCATGGTTCCTGGTGGGCTTGTTGGGCTAGGTGGGAGGAGGAGTATTTGTACTGACTTCAAGTCCCATCATGTCCTGTCCTCCACACACCTTCCCAGCCAGCCCAAACAGCACACCTGGAACTGTGCAGTCGCTGATAATGAATGGAAATGTACTGGCAGGATGGCTGACACTGAGGCCTGGTGTTTGCTTTGACCACAACTCCCATCAAGGCCTTGTGCTCCTCACACCAATCCCCGGTGTCAGCCATCTTACCAGTACATTTCCACTCACCATCAGGGACAGCATGGTCCCAGGTGTGCTGTTTGAGCTGTGTGGGAAGTTGTGTGTAGGACAGAGCCTGGTGGTACATGCAGTTAGTGCAGACACTCTTCCTCCCAGGCAGCCCAACCAGCCCATCAGGAAGAGTGATGTCCTGACAATGAGTAAAATGTACATTTAGGATGTCTGACACTAGTGCCTGCTGTTTGATTTGCCCACAACTCCCATCAAGGCCTTGTGCTCCTCAAACCAGTCCCCAGTGTCTGCCATTTTGTCAGTACTTTTCTACTCACTGTGAGGAAACCACAGTTCCAGGTGGGCTTGTTGGGCTGTGTAAGAGGAGGAGTTTTTGCACTGACTTCAACTCTCATCATGCCCTGTCCTCTACACACCTTCCCAGCCAGCCCAAACAGCACACCTGGCACTATGCAGTCCCTGAGAGTGAATGGAAATGTACTGGCAATATGGCTGACACTGGGGCCTGGTATTTGCTTTGACCACAACTCCCATCAAGGCCTTGTGCTCCTCACACCAGTCCCCAGTGTCAGCCATCTTGCCAGTACATTTCCACTCACCACCAGGGACAGCACGGTCCCAGTTGTGCTGTTTGTGCTGTGTGTGAAGGTGTGTGTAGGGCAGAGCCTGATGGTAGATGTAGTCAGTGCAGACAGCCCTCCTCCCAGGCAGCCCAACCAGGCCATCAGGAAGAGTGATGCCCTGACAATGAGTAAAGTATACATTCAGGATGTCTGACACTGGTGCCTGCTGTTTGATTTGCCGACAACTCCCATCAGAGCCTTGTGCTCCTCACACCAGTCCCCAGTGTCAGCCATTTTGTCTGTACATTTCCACTCACTATCAGGTAAGCATGGTTCCTGGTGGGCTTGTTGGACTGGGTGGGAGGAGGAGTATTTGCACTGACTTCAACTCCCATCATGTCCTGTCTTCCACACACCTTCCCAGGCAGCCCAAACAGCACACCTGGGACTATGCAGTCGCTGAGAGTGAATGGAAATGTACTGGCAAGATGGCTGACACTGAGGCCTGGTGTTTGCTTTGACCACAACTCCCATCAAGGCCTTGTGCTCCTCACACCAATCCCCGTTGTCAGCCATCTTACCAGTACATTTCCACTCACAATCAGTGATAGCATGGCCCCAGGTGTGCTGTTTGAGCTGTGTGGGAAGGTGTGAAGGACAGAGCCTGATGGTAGATGTAGTCAGTGGAGACACTCCTCCTCCCAGGCAGCCCAACCAGGCCATCAGGAAAAGTGTTGTCCTGACAATGAGTAAAGTGTACATTCAGGATGTCTGACACTGGTGCCCCGCTGTTCGATTTGCTCACAACTCCCATCAAGGCCTTGTGCTCCTCACACCAGTCCCCAGTGTCAGCCATCTTGCCAGTACTTTTTCGTTCTCTTTGAGGAATGCATAGTACCAGGTGGGCTTGTAGGGCTATGTGGGAGGAGGAGTGTT
Source organism: Calotriton arnoldi (assembly GCA_963921515.1). NCBI lineage: Eukaryota > Metazoa > Chordata > Amphibia > Caudata > Salamandridae > Calotriton > Calotriton arnoldi. The sequence goes on from CAWUFW010009935.1 coordinate 58,148, forward strand.
AGCTGTGACTACAACTCCCATAAGGCCTGTGCCCACACCCACCTTACCAGCCATCCCAACCATCCTTCCTGTGACTCAGCTTTCCTGGGAGTGAGTGAAACTGTGCTAGCAAGATGGCTGACACTGAGGCCTGGTGTTTGCTTTGACCACAACTCCCATCAAGGCCTTGTGCTCCTCACACCAATCCCCGGTGTCAGCCATCTTACCAGTACATTTCCACTCACCATCAGGGACAGCATGGTCCCAGGTGTGCTGTTTGAGCTGTGTGGGAAGTTGTGTGTAGGACAGAGCCTGGTGGTACATGCAGTTAGTGCAGACACTCTTCCTCCCAGGCAGCCCAACCAGCCCATCAGGAAGAGTGATGTCCTGACAATGAGTAAAATGTACATTTAGGATGTCTGACACTAGTGCCTGCTGTTTGATTTGCCCACAACTCCCATCAAGGCCTTGTGCTCCTCAAACCAGTCCCCAGTGTCTGCCATTTTGTCAGTACTTTTCTACTCACTGTGAGGAAACCACAGTTCCAGGTGGGCTTGTTGGGCTGTGTAAGAGGAGGAGTTTTTGCACTGACTTCAACTCTCATCATGCCCTGCCTCTACACACCTTCCCAGCCAGCCCAAACAGCACACCTGGCACTATGCAGTCCCTGAGAGTGAATGGAAATGTACTGGCAATATGGCTGACACTGGGGCCTGGTATTTGCTTTGACCACAACTCCCATCAAGGCCTTGTGCTCCTCACACCAGTCCCCAGTGTCAGCCATCTTGCCAGTACATTTCCACTCACCACCAGGGACAGCACGGTCCCAGTTGTGCTGTTTGTGCTGTGTGTGAAGGTGTGTGTAGGGCAGAGCCTGATGGTAGATGTAGTCAGTGCAGACAGCCCTCCTCCCAGGCAGCCCAACCAGGCCATCAGGAAGAGTGATGCCCTGACAATGAGTAAAGTATACATTCAGGATGTCTGACACTGGTGCCTGCTGTTTGATTTGCCGACAACTCCCATCAGAGCCTTGTGCTCCTCACACCAGTCCCCAGTGTCAGCCATTTTGTCTGTACATTTCCACTCACTATCAGGTAAGCATGGTTCCTGCTGGGCTTGTTGGACTGGGTGGGATGAGGAGTATTTGCACTGACTTCAACTCCCATCATGTCCTGTCTTCCACACACCTTCCCAGGCAGCCCAAACAGCACACCTGGGACTATGCAGTCGCTGAGAGTGAATGGAAATGTACTGGCAAGATGGCTGACACTGAGGCCTGGTGTTTGCTTTGACCACAACTCCCATCAAGGCCTTGTGCTCCTCACACCAATCCCCGTTGTCAGCCATCTTACCAGTACATTTCCACTCACAATCAGAGATAGCATGGCCCCAGGTGTGCTGTTTGAGCTGTGTGGGAAGGTGTGAAGGACAGAGCCTGATGGTAGATGTAGTCAGTGGAGACACTCCTCCTCCCAGGCAGCCCAACCAGGCCATCAGGAAAAGTGTTGTCCTGACAATGAGTAAAGTGTACATTCAGGATGTCTGACACTGGTGCCCCGCTGTTCGATTTGCTCACAACTCCCATCAAGGCCTTGTGCTCCTCACACCAGTCCCCAGTGTCAGCCATCTTGCCAGTACTTTTTCGTTCTCTTTGAGGAATGCATAGTACCAGGTGGGCTTGTAGGGCTATGTGGGAGGAGGAGTGTTAGCTGTGACTACAACTCCCATAAGGCCAGTGCCCACACCCACCTTACCAGCCATCCCAACCATCCTTCCTGTGACTCAGCTTTCCTGGGAGTGAGTGAAACTGTGCTAGCAAGATGGCTGACACCGAGGCCTGGTGTTTGCTTTGACCACAACTCCCATCAAGGCCTTGTGCTCCTCACACCAATCCCCGTTGTCAGCCATCTTACCAGTACATTTCCACTCACAATCAGAGATAGCATGGCCCCAGGTGTGCTGTTTGAGCTGTGTGGGAAGGTGTGAAGGACAGAGCCTGATGGTAGATGTAGTCAGTGGAGACACTCCTCCTCCCAGGCAGCCCAACCAGGCCATCAGGAAAAGTGTTGTCCTGACAATGAGTAAAGTGTACATTCAGGATGTCTGACACTGGTGCCCCGCTGTTCGATTTGCTCACAACTCCCATCAAGGCCTTGTGCTCCTCACACCAGTCCCCAGTGTCAGCCATCTTGCCAGTACTTTTTCGTTCTCTTTGAGGAATGCATAGTACCAGGTGGGCTTGTAGGGCTATGTGGGAGGAGGAGTGTTAGCTGTGACTACAACTCCCATAAGGCCTGTGCCCACACCCACCTTACCAGCCATCCCAACCATCCTTCCTGTGACTCAGCTTTCCTGGGAGTGAGTGAAACTGTGCTAGCAAGATGGCTGACGCTGGTGACTGGTGTTTGGAGCACAAAGCCTTGCTGTGAGTTTGTAAGAAGTATGTACATGTTAGGAAATTGCTACATTTTCTATTTCATTGCAGGTATGTTGTTTGTCAATATGGCATACACATCACATGCTCATTTACTCTAGATTTTTGTGCCTTTGATAACAGTCATTTGTATCACTGTATCTTTGACAGTGATGTCTGTGGATGTGTAATTGGTAACATTAGTGGAATGTTGAGTAGGTACTCACCAGACTCTGGTGCTCCTGGTATTCCATAGACGCCATCCGGCAGAAGGGTGTCATGCACCTTCTCATTCCAGGAAGTGAAGTGCACAGGTGGTGCAGGAGGGCCACCGCCAGTCTGCTGACTTTGGGCGTGTTCTCTTGCTATCAGTTTCTTGACCCTTCTTCGCACATCGTAGTGCCTGTTCCTGATATCATACATTGTGCGCAGGCAAGGTGCTTGACCGTTCACCTTGTTGACTATACTGTCCCACATTCTATTTCTCTGGGACAGGGGGGTCTGTTGGACTAGGTTCCCAAATAACTATGGCTCTACTCTGACTATTACATCTACAAGTACTTCCAACTCCTTTTCTTTGAACCTTGGCTGCTTCCTTGGGGCCATGGTGGGGGTGAGTGTGAAGATGGAGGTGAGGGTGAGTGTGAATAAGTAAAAGAGTATGTGTTTGAGAGAAACGTTTGCAAAATAAAAATGTGTGCAAGTTGTGTGGTGGGTGAAGTGTGAGTGTATGTGGCAGAGAGCAGTGAATCTGTGGCTAATTCTGTGTCCTCTCAGCAGTTCAGTTGGTGCAAAGGATCATGGTCATCTGTTTGGCCCTTTATATAGGTGGATTGGTGGGTGGGGCTAATAATTAATTTTTTTTTTAATTTTTGGTTTGGCCAATGCTTGTTTTGACATTTTCAAATTACCTTTTGTGACACAAACTGAAACGGTTCAAAAACCGCGTTAGATGCATCGCCATCCATCTGTTCGCGGGGTAAACCGAGTCGATTCATACCCAGACTGCAATATTTCAGTGTTAGTGAATGAGTCAGTCACATCGGGCTTGTTTCCGGACGAATCGGTCGGACGGATTGAACTCCGAACGAGTCGGTGGGAGTTTACATGCAAAGCATCCTAATCCGTCATTCGGGCAGCTCAGGGTCGAGTCGTTCGGAAAGCATTCCGGAACCGATTCGGTAGGAATGCTTTCCTAACTAGATCGTAATCGGCCCCTAAGTGTGGTCTAGATTCTTATTATAGTTGGAGCAACGTTACTATTAAATTATATATCAGAGGTGCTTGTACAGTGCTCATCCTGAACTCAAGAATTTAAAAGTGTGCTCAGATGTGATAGTAGAGAAATAGGGAGCACTGCAAAAAAAATGCTTGAAGAGGATCACACAATTTGGACAAACGGGGAAGCTGGTATACATAAAAGTTTAAATTGTTTTACTTTTTGAAATTCAGACACCAGATGGTTATCTTTCTCTTACGCTCTCTCTTGTTTACATAAAAGGCTACTATTTTGCCTTTCATTCTGGGCTCACAACAAGAAAAAAAACAAAGAGATAGCTGTCCCAACTCAGTGCCACCAGACCCCTGTTTGCAGGACATTCTGGGTAAAACAGCATGCAAGAATCCATTCAAGCTGCACCACCCTGGACTTAGGGTCACTAAGTTTCAGAAATGCTCATGATTGGTATGGATCCTAGGATGTCAGCCAACCCAGTTCCTGAATACTGCAACAATCTCCTGTGAGAGGAAAATTGGGGAGTTAGGCATAGCTTTCATGTTCACAGGGCATTCTGTGTTAGACAAGTTGCTGGGATGCATACAAGCTGCTCAACCCTGGAATTCCCAGGGTATTTTGTTTAGATATGCCCAGATTTAGCAGGCTATCTTGGGTAGCAGCTGACCTTGACATGGAACACTGCAGTCACCTCCAATGACAACTGAGAGCAAATCTGGTTTCTTTGAGTGAAGTTTTGAAATATGGCTGAGCAGAGAGAATGTAATATCCTATGCTGCCTTCCATGGGGGGACTGAAAGACCGTTTAGGACCCTGGGGGTTTTGGGAGAAGCCCAGTGCCAGGATAGACTAGCTCGCTACTTCATACCTCTAGTCTGCCCCTCAGGACGGCAGAACTATGGCCTTGGGTTCAGGACATGGGGCACTTCCCAAAGCTTTAATGAATTAGCGCCCCAACTATACATTATTTTTTAATTTAAAGTACTGGATGGTGGTTAGTGAGCTTTATGCCCCTCTTGGGTCAAATTGGATCACAACCCCTAATCTGCTGCCCAAGGGGAAGAAAAAACATCTTAGACCCAGGGCTGAGGTAGGCTCAATGTAAGGATGCATCAGGCCCCAACCCCATTCATAATAAAATAAGTAACTGAATAATCCTTGTTGTGTAGTGGAGATGTCTGGCCCCTCCCCAACCAGGTGGGCAGATTGGTGATAAACTCCTCAATCTGCATCTAAGGAGGTGCATCAATACTGTATGGTCACCTGGAGTGAAGGGGGTTGATCTGATGACAATAAGATCTGGAACCCACCACTACACATGATAATAAAGTAATCTAGTAATCCCTGGTGTCGAGAGGTGGCTTCTGCCTCTTGGGTTGCCACAATGGTGAGTAAACCCCCGAGTCTGAATCCCAATGGGTGTCTGAAAGACTGCGTAGACACTGGGGTGGAGGAATTATGCCAATACAGGCTTGATGCCTGTTAGACTTGGCTTTTTCAGCAGGTTTACCCCCGGACTTTTTGTTTTTTGCCTCCTGTTTTTGACTCTGTTTTTGTTGGTTCTAGGAATCTGGGCACTTTACCACTGCTATTCAGTGCTAAAGTGCATATGCTCTCCATGTAAATTATATTATGGATTGGTGTTTCCATGATTGGCATGTTTGATTTACTGGTAAGTCCCTAGTAATGTGCACTTGAGAGTGCCAGGGCCTGTAAATAAAATGCTACTAGTGGGCCTGCAGCACTGATTGTGCCACCCAATTAAGTAGCCTTGTAAAGGCATCTCAGCCCTGCCACTGCAGAGTCTGCACACAGTTTTTACTGCCATGTTGATTTGGCAAGTGCACTCACTTGCCAGACCCTAACCTTCCCTTTTCTTGAATGTAAGACACCCCTCAGGGGGGGCGCTAGTGTGCCGGCTGCAAGATGGCTGCCACTTAGTGAGGCTCTGCAGGCTGGAAAGACAATCCGGCATTTATCCTGCAGTTCGGGGGCCCATCAGCGTTTGTAAACGCGCGCCTGTGCTCCCACTTTACAGCAGCTGTCGCCGCATACCTGTCCTGATGGCTGAGAGTGCTCCTCGGGGTTGATCTGGAGCGCTGATCTTGCGACCGCCGGGCGGACAAAAATGGTGGCCCTGCCCTGAGCATCGGAGCCTGCTTCGGAGCCGGAGCTCCGACTGTGACCTGAGACATCTGGCTCTGCGGTGGGGGCGCCTGGAGTGCGGGGTGGACCCCTCGCAGCCCAGAAGCCAGCCTGCTGATGCCATCCACGACGGGCCTGTGTGCCGCTATACCTGGAGGGGCCCGCGACGGGGGCTGCCTCCCCCGCTCCTCGGCCGGCGCAGGTGAGGAGAAACCGGCTGGGATTTCGCCCAGCAAGGGGGGAAGTGCTGCTGTCAACATCTAGTGCTCCGGACGGCTTGGGAGGCCTGGACGGAGTAAACTGCTGAGGAACCCACCTCAGGTCCAGCTGGGCCCGTGCTCCGGTTGGAGAGGTGGGCTGCCGTGACCTGCCGCGGCCCGCTGGGGCTGAGAGGTGCGTGGGTCCCGAGTTGCCGGTCGGGGAGGGCCGGCCAGGCTTGGACGCGTGGCGGACCTGCCTGGACCTCACTGATCCCACGCTGGTCGGTCCTGCACCTCCCCTGTTCCTCGGCGGGCCACCACGTGGGATCCTTGTACATGGCCTGCCTGTCCGCGGGTGGCCTGGGGATCTTGCCCAGGGGCAGAGGGATGGAGCCTGCGCTCTGAGAGCTGCGCCGGACCAGACTTGCTCGAGGCCGGGACCTTGCTGATCGGGCGGGGGAGGCCGCCGCATTGTGGAGCCTGACGGGTGGCGGCCATTGACTGGCGGTCTGGCGGTGGAGGCCTGGTGGAACTGTGAGGGTGCCCGCCTGCTACCTGACTGCTGATCCATCGCTGCCTAACGCCCCTGCTCCCCACCGGACTGTCTCTTGGCGCTGGGTGACTGGAGCTGTGGGGCGGCATCCCTGCCCTGTGAGGGGTGATTACTGTGTCTGGTGGCTATTGCTGCTATTGGCGTACGGCCCGGGATTGAGCCCTCTGCCCTTCGCGGCCCACCCACTGCTCGCTGGTGGTTAGATGTGAGCGCCAACTGCCCTCCGTGTGATCGCGCCGTGCTGCACGCTCTCCTGTGCCATCCCAGAGACTGAACATTTCTGCACAGGTGACAGCCCTATCTGGCTGCTCCCCGGTGCGCTGGCCATGGGTAAGACAGACGCGGAGCAGCCTAAGCTCACATTCGAGCAGCAGAAAACGCAGAGAGGGACCACCTCGTCGTTGGAAGTCTCGGACACTGTGACCATGGAGGCTGCACCTGAGCCCAACATCCGTGAGATGTTTGCTGATCTGAAACATTCCCTATCAGCCATTGATCTGAAAATTGACTCCATAGACATTCTAATCCTTGGGTGGATTATCTACTTCGCAAACTGCTGGTTGTAGCACCGTTTACGTTTGATTGATGCCTGTCATTACAGTGATTGATTAATGTTTTCACTCTCGGAGCAACGTGCTGCAGCTTTGTATTTACTCAAAAGCATAAATGAAGTTTAAAAAAAGACACCCCTCAGGTAGGCCCAAGGTACCCCTATTGGCAGGGTGCAGTGTATGTGAAAGGTATGACATGTACTGATGTGTGTGACATGTCATGATAGTAAAATACAGTGTAATTCGTTTTTCATTATTGAAAGGCTATATATCCCATAGGATAGAATGGGAGTTTCCTTGTAACATCTTATGAGTATATATTCCCATTGGGACAAGATAGAGAAATGGAGTTTAGTATGCCTGAACTCAGAATGTAGAAATGCGTCTATTAGTAAAGATGATTTTTATGTTCTGTGTTTGAAAATACCACTTTTAGAAAGTAGGTATTTTCTTGCTTAGCCATCCTGTGTGCCTCTGCTGGGTTGTGTATTGACTGTCTTGCTTTGTAGTGACAAGGGGTGGGGATGTGCATTCTCTTTCAGACAACCACTGGGGGGGTTGAGGTGTGTTCTGCCTTTCCTTGATGAGTCAGGGCTGGGCTGAATAGACCTGGGCTGCATTCAGAGTAGTGGGAGGAGTTTACTAGAACCTGAATAGGCCTGGTCTGCAATTAGAGTGGTGGGAGGAGATTTCCCTTGCACCTGTTTGGGCCTGGTCTGCCTTGGACAATGCTGTCTGTACCTCCTGCCGGGAAGCTGGACCAGAGAGGACAGAACTGGTTTGGGCTGAGCATGGACACTCTCCTGTCCAAAAGAACAAAGAGAAACTGAGTATAAATTTTGGGGCCCAGACCCCAGAACTTTAGATTTCTGCTGAACTAAGGAACCTGCCAGGAAGAAGAGCTGGAAAAGCTGTCAGGAGGAACGGCCACTTTGCTGCGTGCTCTGCTGTGTTGGTCTACCGCTTGCTGCTTCTGTCTTGGGCAGGGAAAGGACTGGATTGTACTTTCATCATCCTGCTGTTAGAGTTTTCTCCAAGGGCTTGAAGTAGAGCTTGCCTCCTGTTGGAAGTCTCGGGTAGATAAAAGACTTCAGAGAACTTGCTGGGATCAAAGAACCTAACAAGGAGAGGAGCTGGAAGAGCTGCCAGGAGGAGTACTGCCCCTTTGCTGTTTTGTTGCTTTGCTTGGTTGGCCTGCAGTTGCTGCTTCTGCCTTGGGCAGTGAAAGGACTGAACTGAACTTTTTTTCACTTGTTGCTGAGTATCTCCAAGGGCTTGAGATAGAGCTTGCCTCCTGTTCACGAAGTCTCAGGGACAGCAAAGACTTCACTTACCTCTGGGAACCACCTCTGGGACCATGTGTCTCAGTTGCCACCGAGGGAAACCGCAACCCGACGCCGTCATCAGGACCAACAATGGTTCTGTGACCTGAAGGCACCGCAGAGGGCACCACCGCACTTCGCAACACAACCCTGGTGTGAAGTTCAAATCCCCAAAAATCCAGGAAGCACAGAATAGTTAAGAAATAAAGTTTTATTCCATAAAGAGAAACTCCAGCCACCAACACAGAGAGCATCAGGAACAAACTGCCGCTCTCCAATATCTTTTAGCTATATACATTCCATATGGAATTCTCTGCAGCAGCAGAGAATACAGTAGACAGAGACAAAGGGTAACTATGTACAACACTATACAGGGGATAAAGGAAACAATGCAGCATATCACACCTAGTCTCACCGACAACGACCGCTGCTGCCACCTAGCCACTGCTTGCACTGCGACCTGTGGGTACCGCACTCCGCACCGCCTCACTTCACTCCCCCGCCCTGGTCTTACCGACAACTCCATTACCAGCTGACATCACCGCCGTGGTCTGCACTGTGGTCTGGGGGCACCACTTGTAAGCTACACATAGCACCGCCCTGTCCCACACCACAGCCCATTGACGCCAGCCCCATCGACTGCCGATCCTGGATGACCACTGAAGCTTGCACCGTGACCGTCAGCACCGCAACAAGCACCGCCCCACTTGGCACCGCAGCCCTGTTCTCACTGACGCTGCCTGCACCGCGACCTGAGGGCACTGCACGCCGCACCGCTCTGCTCACACCTCAGCCTCGACGACCACCGCAACCGTAACACACCGCCACAGTTGGCCGGAACAACAAAAAGGTACTGTTTACACGTCCTCTGGCACCAGCGCCGCTCGGCACCGACGCGGTCAACTGACCCGGTTAGATTTGGTTGTTTTCAGCACCGCAGTAGCACCGGACGGAGCTACCGACCTCAAGGAATTGCATTTTTAAGGTTTTTCTTGCAGAGCACAGATTTTGATTATTCTATTTTGGACTTTTATCATTTTGGTCTTGTTTACACAGATAAATATTGGTTATTTTCCGAAAACTGGTGTGGTGTCCTTTTGTAGTGTTTTCACTGTATTACTGTATGTTATGGGCAAATGCTTCACACACTGCCTCTGAGATAAACCTGACTGCTCGTGCCAAGCTACCAAGGGTGTGAGCAGGGGTTATTTTCAGTAGTGTATCCCCCTTATCCTGACTAGGAAGAAGGGTCCCTACTTGGACAGGATAACAACCTGCCGACTGGAGACCCCCATTTCTAACAATGCCCCACACACACTACTTTTTAAAAAGTTATCAAGTAATTCCTGGTGTGTAGTGATTCTTTCTGCCCCCGGGTTAGGCCATTGGGGTAGATTTCTAATAATGCCTCCTAGGCTACATAAAGACTGTGTGAGCCCCTGAGGGAAGAAGTCATGGCATAAGACAATATGAACTGGCCCTCACATCATACATAATAAAAAATAATGTAATTCCTTGTGTGTATTGATGCTTATTGCCACCCTGGGTGTGCAGATTCAATGTAAGCTACCCAATCTGCCTCCCAGTGGAGCAGAAAGACTATGTGGACCCTGGGGCTAGAGGTGTGTAATCCAATGCCAACATGGGCCATCCATCTACCCCAATGCATAATACGAACATAATATATAGTAACTAGCGGTGCTTTCTGCTCTCCTGGGTAGGCAGATTTGGACCAAACTCCTGCATATTCCTCACTGGGGGGGCAGAAAGTTTGTTTGGGCCACTAAGGTTGTTGTTGGCCAAATGCCAATATGGGCCACCCCGCCCTATGCATAATGAACAAGAAGTATTCCTTGGTGCCTATCGGTGCTTTCTGCCCCCCATTTTGGGGGTAATCTTCCTTATATACCACCCAGGGGTCGCAGAAGGACTGTCTTAGCCCTGGAGGTACTGAAGCAGGCCAATGACAGACAGTCTATTCCTCCACTCCACTCCATTCTATTTTTATTAGGTTGAGCCCTGAGCCAGCGCGCAAGCGCTGCTCTGGGGTTGATCTGGGGTAGTTCAGTACAGGAGAGAAGCCCCGCCCACTACCCCGCCCATATTTTTCATTGGCTTGTGTGTTTGTCCTTCGTAAATGCTGTCTTCTGATTGATTATGAGGCTTGTTAGTCCCTCCTTATTATGCCCATGTTGTCATATGTACCCCCCCATGGTTACTGGCCCCTTTACTTCTTTTTCACTGCCTTCTCACCCCTTCCCCCGACCGCATTTACGTTGTCCACGCCTTCTCTGCCCTGGTACCTCAGTGCCAGACAAGGGAGGGTGTACATTTTAAGCCTCACAAAATGAAGATTCACATGGAGAAGGCAGCTCTCATACTAGGTAGGTAATTTGAGTCCCAAAGGCAAAGGGTACGTTTCGCTTACTTTTCCACCAACCAACCCCTTGTTGTCAGAAGGTTACGTGGAATTGTTTGTCCAGATGACTACCTCAGGCCAGTCAAATGAATAGTAGTACTCAAAAGTCAAAATGTGGGTGTGGCCTAGTGCCTGGCTGCCACTCCCTCTCTAGTTTACTTTGCTGCAGGAAACGCCTGGTCCTGGAGGAACATTATGTAAGATACAAATTAAACAGAAACGTAGTGGCCATGATTGGATAGGTGTTTACGGTGATGAACGAGAAACAAAACTAACAACCATACGAGGAAGGTAAATGTCTAGTTCTTTTAAGTGTCACAAGCCCCTATTTTCTTTGCAATCAGTCTGGGAAAGGAACCCTCGTATACTCAGTTTATTTTATGCAGATGATCCATGTCACTCTCCAGGCATATTTTTGTAATTTTAGTAAGCTTTAATATGAATTGTTTAAATTTGTCTACATTTACGGTCCAATTTTTGATGAAGTTGATTTTCTTGTTGATCACAAAGATGTGCCACCCTTGGGATATGTGATGTTTCACCAGTTCAACATGGCCGTAAGATTCGTGCTTGCCTCTCGCGCTGACTGTTCTCGTTTCTGTTTCTATTTCTAACAGTGTAGAACGTAGGCGAGGCCATGGTTGAACCTTGCACATGTAAGTTGCGCATGTGCATTACAGAGAGCAAAGCAGCATGTCTTCGTTTATACTGAAGAAGAAACCAGTTTGAGCGCCCGGAACCGGGACTGGAGCTGCAGCCGCAGCCTGGGGAGGGGGTGGAAAGAGACGCAAGAAGGTAAGAAAGATAGTAGAGTCCTTCGCCACGCCACTTCCATCTTGCTATTCTAAATATATAGTTACTCTGCCACATAGGGTGAGAGTTGCATTCTGTCGCACAGCAAGACAAATTCTGAATCTTACAGCTGACAACCCCCTGTATTAATGGGAACATGGACACCACGTCCCATCATGCAGAGAGTTGCTTCTCAACATGTAGATTGGATGCGTTATGCATGACTCTGGGCTTCTTGGCGATTAACTTTAGCGAGATCAGGAATAAATACTTAAGTTAGTTGCTAATTGTTTAGAAAATATGAATGACAGATACATTTTGAGGGAGTAGGATACACTTGTACCTCCCGGAGCTTTTTCACTTTTGTTCGCTTCCGGTGCCTCTCTGTTTTTGAATTCTGTCTGCGCGCTGTCTCAGGCATAGAATGCATATGACCACTCTGTCTCCCTTGGCTTTAGCAGAAAGTAGTGCGGAGTTCTTGCACTTTTAGTGTTTAACAGTGATGAGTGTGTTGCATAATGTTGCGTTTGGTTCTAGGAGTTTGGTATTTTTAGAGGTGTCTCGACAAGTTCTCGGGGGGGATATAGTCTTGTGAGCAAACTGCCCTACCTGAATGCATTTCTAAAGCGGGCCCAGGAAACATCCCTCTATACTTTTTTTCATATTTGCGGAGATTAGAACCTGTCAAATGATGGAGGACCATGGAAGTGATTTCAGTTACTACTGCGCATTGAAAAAAGGCCCTATGTCTGATTTTACAACTCCAGCCAGTATTTTCATGTGTGGATAAGATCTTGTTGAGTTCTGCAAAGACAACGTCTGCTGAGGGATTGACCACTGCCTTGAATCCTGAGATCCTGGAGAACAGGTTCATGACCGTCAGTTGACCATGGAACCCAAAATCCATTGTGGTCTCCTCCCATATGTCTTGCAAGTGTTGAGATATCACTAGGGGTTCAGGTGAGCTGTATTTGATCTGAGTTTGGCTGACATGACGTGCTGAGAATTTCTCCTAGCCTTTTGTCCATGAGAGACATCTAGAACTTATGTTTCAAAAAATGTTGTTTGTGTGATTTATTTTGTGGTCTTCATGAGCCACATTGATGACTCGGTTCCTCAGCGTACGACCGCCTTCTTCTTCCTGACATGTTATCTCTCCATGAACATGACTAATACCCTAACACCTCTATACTGCTGTATTTGTAGCCTCTTGGTGCAGTCTCAGGGTCTCCATCACGAAGAGTGATCGAGAGCGTCCTAGCGAATGTGTTTCTCAGCTATCAGTGGTTGGGCTGCTGCCTCCCCCGTCTGTGAATGAGTGAAATCTGTAGTCTCTAATCATAAGATCAGTATCCCCATTGGAGAGACCTGTTGGCTTTTAGGTTCAAAAAGTTAGAAATTGGTACTTGATTAACTCATAGTACGGTGAAGTTCTTACTATACAAGAAGGTGAAAGTGCTCACATGCCCACACCTCTTCTGGGCGCTCCTTTTTAGCTTGAAAGTAAACAGGTGCAGTCAGGTTCAAGTTAGTAGATGAAACAAAGCGCTCAGTAATTTGGTGGCCTTGTTTGTGCTGGCATAGCCCACAGACTGATATTCACATTAAGTTCAGTCTGAACCGTGGAGATGTGGTAGGCTTTATGATATGTTACTGCAATGCAGTTTCTGATGGTATCAAGCTGTTTATACTCCAGGCCTTTTATACAAGTAATTTTTTAGGTCGAGCCTGGGCAGCGCTTGCGCTGCTCTGTGAGCCATGCTGTATTGGAGTATGTACTTGAAGCCTCGCCCACTCTTCGCCCATATTTGTTATTGACTTCTTTCATTGTCCTTTGTAAATGCTGGCTTCTGGTTCGTTATTAGGCGTGTTGGTCCCTCCTTAGTACCGCCTTGTCTTCATTTGTAACCACTCATGAGGACTGGCCCGTTTACTTAGTTTGTTACACGGTATGTCTTATTTAGTCTGTAAGCACTATTTTCTTTAATGAGTTTCTCCTACTGCAGGCACCACATGCTTTCCTGCAACATTCAGCGCGCCATGCATGCTTTCACATTCCAAGCAGCCTCGGACAATGGCGGCCGCTTCTTTGAAATTAAATAGCTCTCACATTTACAAGGGTTTGACCTATTGGCATTGTAAATGACACTGTCAATTATTTATTTGTTATTATCAAAACAGATGAGTAAAAGGCATTTTCATTTACAATGCCAATAGCTTAAACTCTCGCAAATGTGAGACCCATTGCATTGCAAATGCTTGTTTAATTTCCACACTGATATTGGCCTTTCTGCCCCCTGGGGCAAGCAGAGTGGCTAAACACCTTAGTCGGACACCCGGGGAGGGACAGAAAGACTGTTTAGAGCTTACAAAGGAAAGTCTGAGCACTCAACAGTACATTTACATCAATGTCCAAAAAACGAGTAGATAGTAATAAGTCCACTTTAATCCATATATGAGTCCATGAGTGTACAGTCACAACAACAACTCTTCAAATCCAGGTTAGATTTTGGTATAATCCATGATAGTTTCCAACATCATCGGTGTTAAATGTTCATCACAAAGAGATCAGCCAACACGTGTTTCGTCATTAGGTAGATAAAACCATGACTTCGTCAGGGCTGAACACCAACAAATAAATCAATCAAATCTCAGTACAAAAAGTGAACTAAACTACGAAAGACAAAGACCTTCACCCACCGAGGTGACCATCTCCCAAATTTCAGTATAAAATGTAAGAATAAGAATACAAGTGAGTGTACACCAAGTGCACTAAATGATAGTGCCAAACGACCAGAGCACCAGAATGAGATTGGTAAGGAAAGGAGAATATGAAAGCCGCAAATCAAAACAAACACCTCCAAAATGCGTAAACTCGCACCACAGTAATGTTATCACAAATACCTTAGCTGCATGAAATATCTCAAATACTGGACCAGAACGAATCCGCTAAACAGTGTCATGAAAAAACCAGTCAAAATACATAACGCAAAACCAGAGTGGGAAAAAGACTAAAAGTTCAGCTAAAATCATTGAAAGTAAAAGGCACCCAAAAGAAAAAAAGAAAAAAAGAAAAAAAGGGAAAAATGAATAAAGCATATTTAGTTGACTAGCACGTCTGTCAATATATTCAGTATAAAGAACGTAATATCCATAATCAAAATCCCATGTATACCCACTCGTAAACCTATATCATGCCTGGACCAAAATATTAAGTCCAGTAATTCTCTCGAGTCTATTCAAAGTCCTGCCAATCATTAAAACATAATAGACAGTATGTTGAAGTACCAATATTATGTCAGAGTAGACCCAGGAACCAACATTAGAAAGCGTGGGGGCCCTCCTTCCATGAAAACACCTGCTGATGTGAAGGTCATGTCAATAAAACCCAAAAGGTTATGCGCCAATTTATAAAATGGCAATCCAGTTAACAAAGCCTATCTATATTGCTGGATCTCCCGTGGACCCATGCTCCTAAAGATTTTCAAGAATATTCCTCAATTTACCTCTAAATCCATACTAGCCTCAATGATAAATAATGAATCATAATCATCTGGAGTATTCCGCACAGAACTAAAAACAGGTTATATCAAGACAATCCTGACCAAATATGAATTAGACATAAAGGACAAAACAAACAACAGATCGATATTGAATGGGCCATTGCTGGGAAGAGTAATCAAAAAAGCAGCTTTCTCAGAAATATCTGATTTGCACAATAATTAAAAATAAGCTCCTTTCTGACAAACAACAGGTTTCTGACCTGATGGAGGCTCTGGATCAGCATTAAGTGCAATCTTGGATGACCTCAACAAAACTGTCAATTCCACACTACTTATCCTTAACCTCTCAGCAGATTTTTATTTGACAGTCCATAATTTTCTACTTAATTGAGTACAGAAAAATAAATAGTTTTACAATGCACAACTCTAAAATAGATAGAGCTCTACCTATCAGACAGACCACAAACCATGTCTCTACTCCTCTAACTAACAACACCACTTTAAAAAAAGTAGGAATCCCAAAAAGTTAAACAATTGAACCTCTCCTGCTCAAAGTCTACATTGTCATACACTCAAATCTGGTCTACTCCTCTAAACTTACCTGTGACAACTATGACAATAATACCTAGACCCACAGACCAAAAAACCGATATCCTGACATGAGGATAGTGGAACAATTATAACAAGAACATAGCATGGCCAGCAAAGATAGAATATCCTCCCACCTCATCATCTGAAGTAAAAAACTAAAGAATGAACCTGGACTCCAAACTCTCTCTTGAAAAACAAATCAATCTGGTAACAAAAAACAGCTCCTTCAACCTAATAAGAACATTGGGATTGAATGTGCCATGCGCAGGCCTAATCCATAGGCTCAAAGCATTAACAACCGTAATTTTATCAAGAGTAGATTATGCCAACATGCTCTGCATCAAAGTTTCAAAATAATTATTCAATAAACTCTAAAGATTTGAGAATGCCACCACCAGATACGTATTTAGGTTGATCGGATGGGATCACTGCAACCCTGCATTCAAGGTCCGACACTGATAACCTAGCATAAAAAGAATATCCTTCAAAGCCCTCTGCACCACCCATCGGGTTGGAAGCAGGAGGCCATGTGCTGCTGCCACCCATTTAATCCAGGTTTCCTCCTGTTGGAATATTTAGCTGTAGAACACAAAGGGCAGTGGGAGTGTACACAAAATTCAAATCTTTTTCAAGAGCACATTAACTGAACTTTTTGATTCTGAAGTTGTACAGACCATGAGACAGATTTTTCATGAATTCCCTTGTGAAAAGTGTTGTCACATCTTTATTTTTCAAAAGATACACAACATCACAGCCTATTCATAATTACCGGGAAAATGTGTTTCACAGAGTCACTGTTTTATGCAGAAATTCTCTATACCTGGTTATATGGACTGGAGTTTTAGTAATTTCAAATTGAGAACCCTTAATAACAGTCCGACTCTGAGGTATTTTAGTGCCAACAGCTACTATTGTCTTATAAAGAAAATAGCAGTTGCCACCCCTACACTTTAATTTCCCGCCTGTGAGGCCTGATTAAAAGGGGGGTGGGGACTGCAGGTTTCAATGATCTCTTTCTCCAGGGTGGCTCACCAATGGACTTCCTATGCAGGAAACTGTCAGAGCAAGGAATTTTCACTGCCCCTTGTGCCAATTCATATGAAGCTAGGAACTCTCTTGGAGTTCGTGAAGGTGGAAATTCTTAATTCTTCTTGACTATTTGAAAGGTAGGGGCATGTTTACAAGCCCTGTGCTCTGCCGGAACATCACTTTTTGTGATGTTCCAGTGGTGCACAGGGCTTAGCCATATCTACAAGGCCATGAAAAGCCACACTGCATGACTTTTCATGGCCTTGTAGATATGGAGTAAGGCGAGTTGCCTTACTCTGCATGAAAGATGCGTTCCATGGGAGTTGCTGTGGGTGCTCCCACTCAACACCCATGGAATAGCGATTCTCCTAATTACCTTGCCAAGGGAATCTGAATTTCATCAAAGACACGGAGGCTAACATTAAGCATTAATCTTTTAATGCCATCTCCACACAACCACTTTGAAGTATTACATCACAATATAGATTGTTCTAGAACATAATACAGTCAGGCTATAATAGGCATTCACTCAGTACAATCTGCCTCTTTTTAAATGTGGTTAAACTTCTTGTCACGTATTTGGACATTTTTGGAAATCATATGGTAAAACAGGAAACCAGAAAATCCTTGGCGAAGAAACTGCGAAAACAGGAAAACAGAAGATTCTTGGCAAATTAACTGAAAACTAGGATCCAGAAAGCCGAACAAACTGCATAGTAGGCCGAGTAAACATTATGTGGTGTCTTCCAGGCGATTGTGTGAGAAACCTCTAGGTTATTGAGAATTGTCTGAAATGAAAGACTGATATTAGATCATACTTTTACAAACAAAGTTTTCATATTGTGGAATGCATGTAACAAAGCTTGGAATCTTATTAAAGCATTACATATTATACTGTAAAACAAGCTTATTATACATATTATATTGTCTTCATTCCTAATGCACATATACTCTACATGTTTCTTTCTTATCCCTTTCTTTTTTCTGCAGGGTTGGGAGGGTGGGAAAATGTTAGCCTCTGTGTCTTTACTGGAATTCAGATTCTCTTGGCATGATAATTAGGAGAATCACTATTTCATTACAAGACGGGAGGCTACCATTATGCATGTTGGTAGCTCTGCAGAACTACATTTGACATGTGTTCTACTGGTTTACAGTAATGCTTCGCAAATGTAGAGGAGTTTGACCAATCGGTGCATCTAAGGATGTCTTCTAGTCCTCCGCCTTTCCAAAGGGATTGGCTAGTCATAGCACCCCTCTTGGAGTGTGCTTGAAATCTCTTGAGGTCCACTCCTGCTAAGTGCACAGTTCCTTTCACCCAGCGAGATATTGTAGCGCAAGTCACTGCTTTGAGAAGTTTAACAAAGGAAATGAGAAGTTGATTAACGCTGTCCGAGCGATCTTCATACATTCTATAATTGTATTCTTTCAAACAGTCTACCACACACAATTCTTTGCATAAATCAAACTTAGGGTAAAAGATGGAGTCAGACATTGTTTTTGTTCTTCAAACAATTTCAAACTTCACTCCAAAGGCATCATAAAATCTGTTGCTTACCTCTTACATCAGACGCACGTCGGCAGGGAATTAGGCATAGTAATGAGGCTAGCTTCTTGGAAAGCATCCTTTGCTAAGGAATCTATTATTTGGCCATGAATTGATAAATCT
Source organism: Calotriton arnoldi (assembly GCA_963921515.1). Lineage (NCBI taxonomy): Eukaryota > Metazoa > Chordata > Amphibia > Caudata > Salamandridae > Calotriton > Calotriton arnoldi. Next base: position 76,548 of record CAWUFW010009935.1, read on the forward strand.
AGAACCAAATTAACATCCCAGAGTGTCAGACCAACCATGCACTCTTACCTGTAAGGTGTGCAGTTGAGTTTCGCAGAGGCGTTTGGGACCAACTTCCCAGTACCCTACCTTATAACTAAGGCTCCCTGTTTTCCGTTTTTACGGATTTTTACAGATAAATACAGACAGAAAACAACGTGCTTTCTGTCTGCATTTATTTTTAAAAATGGATAAATACAGAAAATGTGCTTCTTTTAAGTGACTCTTCGTGCTGTCTTTCATGAATTATAGCCCAACAGCTGAGCAGATGGACAGCATGGTAAATTAAAAAAACAGGATGAAATTTCTTTAAATAACTGCATTTGTCAACATACATTTGTGGATTAATGCTAATATTTGTCAGTGGATGTACTGTTATGTAAAATTTGGCAACTTAAATAGTTAAAACACGACAGACATCAAAGTATGAGTGCCCGTCTATCATTTAAATAAATATGGAAATGTACAGTTTTACAACAACATTTATACGCAAAACACAAAATAAATTTGGATAAATACAGATAAAATGGCCAAAAAATAAATATGGATAAATACAGACGGAAATGTTAAAAAAATAAATACCATAAAAATGGGAGCCCTACTTATAACCAGTGTATCTACTTCCACTAGAGCTACGCAATAGGGTTCAGGGAGGAGGGCCAGATACTGGACGCTGGCGGGCTCTTGTTGTCGACCTGCAAGGCAACAAGATTTAATAAACCATAGTGTACATGTTATCTTTTAATGCAACATCAGTTCTTTCTTCTCTTCTAACTAATATACAATTTTTTGGTTTAATTTTCCTACCAGCGAACTTGAGCTGGTGGGCACTGCGTCCTAGTAAACTTGTGATGGGTTGATTGTCCACGGTGTTGAGGTTTTGTGAAGGGGCATGTTAAGTGAAGAGTTTCAATCTTCTTTTTTTTTTCCCACATTGCCCCTGGTGTGTTCCATCACAACAACAAAACAAACAAAATAGAAAACAAACAACAACTACTCCAATGTTACTTATAGCATAACTGTTACATAAAGCCTTAAGTGTCTTTCTCCTGATAAAGCTGTTCTTTAAAAGTTCAAATTTCTTTTCTTTGGTAGAAGAAAAAGCGTTCCAAAAATTGTCTTGTAAGTTTAGTCACACTCCAGCAGGCATTGCTTTCTTGCGATGGGCGCCATAATAGTTTAAAAGTACTTAACTTTCTTTTTCTTTCCCCGCAGGTTAACAGCTGAAACGAAGTCGAGATGTTGACAAGAAGCCGCGATGTCACCGGAAGAAAGAAAACTGGAGCCGGAGGGAAGCCGCGTCAATTTCAGGTAAGCGTCCCTGAAGCTGCTTTCTCCTAGGCAACAGATGGAAGGCTAAGCACCTTCCAGAAGACGGGTGTGGCATTAAATAGTAATGCCACACCCAAGATGGCCGCTACGCCGATGTACGCTCTGCGTAACGCGGATTGCGGCATTGCTCAGGTTTTTCCTTTGCTGTAGGTTGTGACACTGTCACGGAGCTATCTCGGAGCAAGTCGGAGTTTCTTTCCGTTGCGTACTTTGTGCTATGACTTCGTCTTTGCTTTTTGGGAAAAGTTTACGTTATATGGCATTTACAAATTTGAACTCAGGAATCTCCTCTATGAATAAAAATGCTCATTATGCAACATGACTGTTCAGTAAAACACTTGTGCCTATAAATCAAACATGACTTTAAGTGAAACATGACGTACATTACATACACAATTATGTTCACTTTTAAAACAGTACACATAGCAGTATAAAACAGTACACATAGCAGTACACATAGACCACATAACCGGTCATGCTGGTTGCACGGGATAGGGGTGGGTTTTTATATAGTGATGACTCTGCGTTTGGCAGAGAAATCATGACACAGAGATTCGTATTTAGGCCTTGGTGGTCTTCTTAATCTGATAACTTTAACCGCTTAACTGCGGCGGCAATTCCGCCGCGGTGCGGCGGTTTAGCACAGTGGGCGGGGCCGCATCGGCCAACGGACGTGCGCAACACTACGGAGGTAGTGCTCGCGACAGCCGTTGGCCAACGGGCGCAGTGAAGGGGCTAAGGTTCCTACAGCTCATCACGTTTTTCCCAACGCTTCTTTCATTTACCAAGCTGTGGCCAGCTGAGACTGCTGATCTATAGCAGTTCAGCATTCTGTAGCTGAGAGCCTTGTCAAACCGTTCTACTAGAAAGTTGGATACTTGGACTATAGGTACCTCCACAGGATTCAGATCCCTTTCCAGGCAACAATAAACCCATTTTATTCAAATTGCGTTGTACTTCGTGTGGGTCCCGGGGGCCCAGGATTCCTTGAGAAGTTCCTCAGCTCTTCCCGAAAGTCCTGACATCTCTTTAGATTTCCGGATATCTTCCTGGCAAGAAGGTTCGAAGTCCCTGTCGAGTTCAGAGGGTGTTCCTCTCCATCTATGCTTGTTAGGAGTCCTTATTCTGCGGGAAGGATATAGGGTATGTCATAGGCCAGTTCCAAGATCATTGGAAACCATGCTTGAGATGGCCAAAAAGGAGTTATTCACACCAGGGAGCATGCTTCCTGTCTGACGTTCTGGAGCACTCTCTGGATCATGGCAAATGTGTAAGCATGAGATCCTTTCCAGGGTTGTATGAAGGCGTTCACTGCTAGAGCACCCAGGTCTGGCATCCAGCTGAAATATTTTTCCAGTTGGAAGGTGAGTCTGCTCGCAAACAGGTCCAATTTCAGTGGATCCCATAGAAGGTTTTGTTTTCTGAAGATCGATATGTTCAGCTTCCAATCGCTGTAGTACCTCAGAAACCTGGAGTTCCAGTCAGCTGAGACATTGGCTTCCCCAGGTAAGTACTCTGCTTTGAGCAAGATTTTGTGTTCCAGGCAGAACATCCAAAGTCTCTTGGCCAGGTCTGAATGATCCATAGATTTTGTGCCACCTAGACGGTTTATATAAGCTACTGCTGAAACATTGTCCATTTTCAGCAGTAGTGATCTGCCCTGTAAAAAGTCCTTGAAAATCATAAAGCATAAAGTTCTGTGGTTAATTCTAGGAAGTTTATGTGGTGGTATCTCTCTGTGTGGGGCCAAAGTCCCCCCATATTCTCGGTTCCCAGACGAGCGCCCCATCCAAGGAGACTCCCATCGGATTCGAGAATGTAATCCGGAGATGATCCAAAGGTTGCACATCCATTCCAGGCATCCAGATTTTCCAGCCACCAATTCAGTTCTGATTTTGCCTCCTGATCCAAGGGGATTTAGTCCCCATACCACAGGCCAGCTCAAAGAGCTCTTGCTTTTATTCGCTGAAGAGTACGGTAATGAAGGGAGCCCGGAAATATGGCCTGGATGGATGAGGATGTAAGGCCCAGAAGTCTGACAAGTTCTCTCAGGGTTAGTAGGTGTTGTTTCAGTACAAAGCATAGCTCTTTGAGGATTTTGGCAACCTTCTTCTTTGGTAGGAGGAGAATAGATTTTACTGTATCTAATCATGATACCAGAAATTCTATGTTTTTTGAGGGTGTTAAAATAGATTTTTTTTTGTTTATGATAAAACCCAAGCTCTCCAGGAGGGATATTGCCCTCTCTAACTGTTTGAGAATTTGCATATGACACTGAGAAATGATGAGAATATCGTCCAGACAGATAATAAGACGTATTCCTTTCTCTCTGACGAAAGAGATGACTGCTCTCATCACTTTTGTAAAGCACCAGGGGGCCGATGCCAGGCCGAAGGGGAGTGCCTGAAATTGAAAAAGTAGATTTTGCCATAAAAATTGGATGTAACATTGACATTCCTGGGCCATTGGAACAGTGAAATAGGCGTCTTTGAGGTCCAGTTTGACTAACCAGTCTCCCTCCAGTAAGATGTCTCTTAGGAGGTGGATACCCTCCATTTTGAAGTGTCTGTAGATGAGGAACCTGTTTAGGTCCCTGAGATTTATTAATGGTCTCCAGCCTTTGTCTTTCTTTTGTACCAGGAAGAGTGTGCTTATAAAAACCGTTCAGTGGGATTTCTATTATGACACCTTTCTTTAACATCGAGGGAATCTCCTCCTCTTCTACCTTCTGTCGGTATTGAGATAGACTTAGTCCTCTGGGGGAATGGGACTGGTATGGTGGTTGTAGGAAGTCTATCCCTTTGGACAATTTCTAGAACCCAAGGGTCCGCGGTGATTGATTGCCAGGTTTGGAAAAAAAATCTGAGGAGTCCGCCCACTTTTATCTGAAAAGGATTGCAAAGATGAAGATCGGCACTCACTGTTAAAGGTGCTTGCATTCTGTCCATGTCCCCTGAGGCCTCCTGAATAGGAGCCTCGGCCACATTGTGGATAAAAGGGTGTTGATGTTCCTTGCTGGAAGCCCCTGCCGAAGCCCCTTGCTCTGAAATTGGGCCTGTGCGAAGTTCAGCTGGGAGAAAGGCCCCTTCTTCCAGCCTGTCCAAAAACACTTTGTTTGAAGACCCTTTACATGTTAGAGTGGGCCTTGTCTAGAGCAGTAAAGGTAACGACGTATTTGCTGAGGGATTTGATCGTGCCATCCCAGAAGAGGAGGCCTTTGGGGTTCTCCGATGGTTCTTGGGTAGCTAAGTCGCCCAGCTTGGGATTTATTTTAGATAGACTACCTCTACATCATTCGGAGATTAGGCTTGCTTTAGAGTTACCTAGCAAGATCAGCGCTCTTTGGCTCCAACCTCTAAGGAGAGGGACATCTACTGGTTTTTGGTTCAAGTGGCATTCTTCAGCCATGTCAATGATCCTAGGTAGGGGATCCAGTACATCGAGAAGACGGTCTTGGCACACCTTTAAATACCTTTCCATGCCCTTTCTAGGGTCTCTGACCATTTTAAATAGGAATGTTATGAGTCCTGGGTCAAGGTTAGGGGTTAGGCATACTTTATCCGGAATGACTTGTCTAGAGCATGCAGTTCAGAGGAGATTGCGTGTTTCTTTTCCAGTGGGTTCCTTAACCACTTTTTAATGAACTTGGCCACATGATCTTGAAGCCACATTCCGCACTTCTAGGGTGTTTAATGTTATTGGGCGAAAACATTTCCTGACCTAGAGGGTCCAGTATTTGGACCGTAGATGTGGAGGGGACCTCCTCGTTAAGGAGTCTGTCAAAATCTAGGTCCCGCTGGTCCAGATTGAATATGTATTCATCCAGTAACTCCTAGTTTTGGGAGTTGGTTTCTTCCAGTGCATTTTCTTGAGTCTTTCTTAGACTAGTGCGGGTAACAGTGCCGTTTTGTGCACTCATTAGGTTTGTGTTGCGTAGGACACCCATCATATTTGAGGTGCTTAGACCTCATCTGTTTCTTGAGGTGCTTAGACCTCCTTTCAAATTTGAGCTGCTTAAGCCTCCTGAGCGTTTTGAGGTACCATAATGCCATTGAAGAAACACCCTTGATGTGTTTGGTCTTTTTTAATCTCTTTCCCCTCAGCTTATGAGTATCTGACTCCCCACCAGACATTGAATCTGGGTCAGGCTCTTCCTCAGAGAGGGTGGGTCTTTTGTTGTCCATAACCTGATGTATGTTCTCGCGAACTCATTGCATTTCTTGCCGGATTAATTGTTTTCATTAGATCTTCATTTATATTTGGGGGGGTTTCGGAGCTCTGTTTATCTTGATCTGACATCTTGTGGCTTGTATTAATATTGTGTTCTATATATGCCATTTTTTGGGGGGGTGGTCTCTTTGTAAAAGATATAAAAGGTAAGGAGTTGGTTTTAGGTGTGTCCCTATCGCCTTACCTCCAAGAAATGTGTTACTAGGGTTTTGTCCTTTTATAAAATATTATTTTTTAAATTTCCTGTTAGTAGTGTTTGCCAATTTTAAAATAATGGTCTGTTAAAGGTGTTTGCCAATTTTAAAATAATGGGCTGCTGGGATGATCCCAGGGAGCTAGCGCTGTGCTGGGGAGATGATCAGCTGTTCACTCGATGTAGCAACTGACAGATTTGCTTGAGCGAACAGCAGCATCTATGACGGCAAGAAGCGGCTGTTGCCCGCTTCATTCCTCAAATCTCCATGTTCTCCCGACACGCTCCTATGACATTGCGTGTTGGGAGAAGCAGTCTCGGTAGATGCTCCTGAATGCCGAGGTACGTGAATGGGCCCATTTCCAGAGGCCATATGACGAGACATCTGGTACCTCTTACGGTGCGCACTGTTTGCGGCACAGTCCACCGCTATGAAAATTGAAATTAAAATGGCAAGCCGTCACCGGGGGTTGTTCCGGGGGGGAGGGGTTTAATCTGGAAAAAAGGGGTGGGCGGTAACCCCACAGTGGAACCTGAAATAAACGGCAAAGGAAATGTGAAACCAGCCAATATATATCAAGATTGAATCAGTTATGGTAACATTAATGATATGAAAATAAGAGATCATTTAGATAACAGTTAAAGGTTAGGAAGGTAATAGTAGGTAACTTATCTGTGTGGAGCCGCATTTAAAAGAGGAAGATTGCACTGAGTGCATGCTTATTATAGCCTGACTGGATTATGTTCTAGAACAATCTATATTGTGATATAATACTTCAAAGTGGCTGTGTGGAGGCGGCATTAAAAGATTATTGCATGATGGTAGCCTCCGGCCTTGTAATGAAGTTTGACGCTTCCCCAGATTTACAACATGAGGCAAACCTGGAGCAGCGCAAAAACCTTGCGCCTACCTAGAACAGGCACAACGAGGAGAAATGTTTACGTTCTGCAGCACACATAGAAAAAGGAAAAAGCCTCTCATGATTGTTTTTGTGCAGGAAGGTGCAAGGGTGCCTGCGTTTGCATAAGGCTGCAAAATGTGCGCCGGCTGAAAGGACAGAAATGCATTACATCTTGTAAATATGGTGCATTCCTGTTCTTTCAAATTGACGTAGGGCAGCACAGCAAAATGATTTGCGATTGTGCCCTACGCCAATTCCTTGTAAATATTCTCCATAGCGTGTAACAAAATACTTGCCCAGACCTAATAGTACTTACTGGAGGGCTTCAGGGCAGTTTCCCTTTATAGTACGTATGGGTAGGATTAAAAAATAATTTTTAGTGGTAGTGGGCTACCTATTATAGAAGGGTGGCTATTTTGCTTTGTAAGTATGCTTGAATGTTCGAATACTGTCTAATTAAAGGTCAATTGAAATGAATATCTCCTACATTTCAATACAAAAATATTGAAACATAGGTAGTAGATTTTGTATTACTAGCTAAAGAAGGGAGATATTTTGTAAACGATTTTAGGGCACGATATTTACATCAGACAGTATTCTGCTCACGATATTTTGGTTTCACCCTGAAGTACTGGTGTAAGGAAAAATTATTAACATGATGAAATTAGACTTTAAATAATGAGGATGTTATATGTGTAAGAGCCCAGTGACTGATAACAAAAAAAGAATCCACGAATACTTAAAAGTATGCAAAAAAAAAAAATTTAATCGTAGTGTATATTTTTCAGCCATCTTCTTGCCGTTTCAAATTTTTTGTATCCTCAAATTAATACCCTCAACCTACATTTGGAAAAAGCCAGCAACTGACTGATTGTTCATATCTATCTCTCTCTCTCTCTCTCTCTCTCTCTCTCTCTCTCTCTCTCTCTCTCTCTCTCTCTCTCTCTCTCTCTCTCTCTGTGTGTTGAACAAAATTTGTGAAATACCAGTACTGTTATTTGAAAAAGTGCTCCCTTTGCTGGAGGATGGGATGACAAATCGTAGAAAACTAACACTGAATTAAATAATTAATCTGGAGGACTGCTGCTTAAGCAATATTTACAGTTTAGGTTGTAGCTTCTTCTTAGTTTCCCAATGATTGCATCTAATGACTGAATCATGATGTGCCTGCGCATAAACAATGCAGATTGGTTTAGAAGAGATCAATACATTTAATTGCAATCTAGCGAGTTGCTGGTAAGTTAAAATACTTGCAGAGATTTGCAAATTAGAAAAGCATTGTTGTGTTTGCAGAGAAATAATCAGGAGCTTTGCCTTCCATTACACTTCCTGGGCTTGCACTCTAAAAGATGTGATTCTAAACTTACTAAGCCTCTGTGAAGGATGTCGAAATGGAGCAGCGCGTTTCATACAAATGTTTTTTACATATCCTTCAGGGTTTTAGGTATGGCTTGACTTTGAAGCTGTCGCCAGACTTTGTGTGATAAACTGAGGAAGAGCTTTCAGACATAATACTGAGAGAGGAACTTTGGCCCCAACCAGTTGTTAGTTTCCATGAGTACAAAATTTAAGGGAGCTCACCTTGTGTGATTCCTCTGAAAGAGTTCTTGTATTTCACTCTTATTGGCTTGTGGCTGGTTCCCCCTCACCTAAAATGGCTTCTGCTTCCACATTAATGATGCGGTGGCAGCATGCGTGGCATGGACTTGATTCATCAGGGGTAGCAAAAGTGACATGGAAGTGACATCACATGAACTTTGACCTGATGACATCACTGGAAGGGACATCACTTGCCCTTTGACCCATCATGATGTCACTGGAAGTGTCATCACACAAACTTTGACCTGGTGACATCACTGAAAGTGACATCACCTGCCCTTTGGACCCCATGAAATCAAAGGAAGCGATATTGCATGACCTTTGACTTGGTGCTATCACAGGAAGTGAAGCATCTAACTTTTGGTTACTTACATCACACATAGAGGGTGGAAAACATCTACAGATACAAAAGAAGTACAGTAGAAACAGAAATACTTTAAATCCTGTTGAAAATGCAGCTGCAGACATTGTTTCAAGTAGTATCTTTAGATATACAATTAAGATAATGCAGCATTGATTAAGAACCTATAAAATAGTGTACAACAATGGAGAATACACTAGTCAAGTTGAAATCAGCCATTATCAATATCAAATAACTTATAAAATGGGAAGGTTGATGGGCCTATAATGTGCAAAACAAGTTCACTTTATCACTTGTTTTAGAAACCAAGAGTACCATGTAATTAAAGTCTTGGAATGTAGGTAACAGCGCTATTTAATGCAGGTCAAGTTCTCCCACCAACCTTCCTTTCCATGACATGGTATTTATACTTCTAAATCTCTTGAGCCATTGAACCTTTCCAGGTTTACTATGATTAAATTTTTCTACAGACATACATCACTGGTACAGTGCACTAGTGTTGATCATTATATCTGCATTAGCAATTTAAAGAGTGTCAAGTTTTACTCACATGGACAAAGATACTGGCTGTCATTTTGATACTGCATTACTGATAAGAAGAGATGCTGCAGATCCGATTCCTTGGAAAGGAGAAGGCACTAACTGGGCGTATAGAAAGAGGCCAACAGTTAAGATTTTCCTAGCCTTGGTCTCAGAAAGGCTAGATGTCATTAAAGACACAGAGGCAAGTATTATGCTTACTTTTCTTGCTTTAATTTCAACAGCAGCCAAGAAAAAAAACTACATTACACAGAAAATCCTGGGTCCAAAACCACACCAATACATCACAATAGAACGACCAATCAAATGTTGAGTATTGTGATAATTATCTTCACTGAGAGCAACAAATAATTTTTTCTTGCTAAGAGTCAGTATACATGAGATTCGGAGAGCCATAACAAAATAAAAACAAAAAACAGTAGAACAGCCACCAAATCCTTGAGAAAATCCAAAATAGCATAGGAACAAAGATCCGAACAGAGGGCTTATGAGAGCGTCTCCGCCAAACAGAATCCAAAGGAAGAGGATCTCCCACATGGTTAGGTTGAGGTTGCAGTACTGGTAGAAGGTGCTGGGACTGCAGGAGAAAAACAGGGAGGGTTAGTAAAACAGTGGTGGCATAATACTTGCATTCATGTCTTTAATAAAATCTAGCCTTTCTGACACCAAGGCTAGGAAAATCTCAATTTTATTACAAGAACGGAGGATCATATTATGCTTGTTCAAAGCATAGCAATTACGGATTCAGACAGATGATCAATTGGTTTACAGTAAAAAGTCCTGAACGTAATATTGTTTGACCAATCTGCAGATTTGAGAATGTCATGCAATCCCACATCTGCCCAAAAAGCCCTAGAGGCCAATGCCCCTCTGTCTGAATGGCCACCAAAGGAATCAGTATTGATACCTAAGAAGATAACCCACCTAACTCTGCGAGCCAGGGTCGGAGAGGAGACAGGTTTGTGGGGTTTCTGGAAGGAAATGAGCAAATGGGATGCAGAAGGCAACCTCAGATATGCAGTTCATGAAACATATGCCGGCAGGCAATTTCCAACACATAACCTTGGTTGCGAAGGGAAAAGGGGGTAATGAACAGACATCAAATTTTTCTTAGTGCGCTTCTTAACCCGAAAAGAAACACCAAGGGATGATTGGCAATAAGAGGACACATCCAGAGCTTTAACATCAGAAACACGTTTCAGAGAAACCAAACACAATAGAATAGTCAGTCTAGCAGATAAATGTTTGAGCGAGAGCTCCATATTATCTGGCCATAAAATAAACATGTGCAAAACCAAATTAACATCCCACATGATATTATATTTGGGACGAGGAGGATTACCAAACCGTACTCCCTTTAATGGACGACATACCAAAGGATGTTCTCCAATAGGTATTAAGTCCACTCTGATGTGTTCCGCAGAAATCGCTGACTTGTAAGTGTTGATGGTACGATAAGCTTGCCCTTGGGAAGCCTAAGAAGCTAGGAAGTTAACCACTAAGATTACATTTGCTGAAAGGGGATCTGAATCCCAGTCCATACACCAGCTACACAAGGCCAACCAAGCAGATTTGCAAAGTCTTGCCATGCCAGGGTACCAAGACTGCTGGATGAGGCGGATAGCCTACTCTGAAATTCCTGGGGTTCTCTGGGAAGCCCCCAAAATCATCCACGATATGAGGGAAATGGAGCCCTCTAGAATAGGGTTGTGACAAAACCCTTGAGAATCGAGAAACAGATCGGGAAAGGATGGGATCCATACCGGAATGTCCAAAGCCAGTTTCAGAACAGATGGGTACCAGGGCTGAGCTTGCCAAAAGGGGGTGATCAGAACCAGGGATGACCGCTCTCTGCGAGCTTTAGCTAGGACTTGTGTAATGAAGAGAAAAGGAGGAAAATCGTAGAGAACAGTCTGAGGCCTGGATTGAAGAAATGCATCCGTGGCTAGTGCTAAAGGATCTGCGGCCAGATGTACGACCAAGGAATTTGCGACTCGCAAATTGCGTTGCAATAGCGACTCGCAATTTGCGAGTCGCAAATTGGTATGTACCACAGTGTCTGCGAAACTGATTGTGATTCCCAATGGGGTCGCAAATTGCATGCCTCATGCATATTCATGAGGCACTCGCAATTTGCGACCCCATTGGGAATGGCTGGCCCTCCCAGGGATGCTGGGCTCAGCAGACCTCCATATCTGGGACTGCTTTTAAATAAAGCTGTTTTTTTTTTGATGCAGCCTGTTTTCCTTAAAGGAAAATGGGATGCATCTAAAAAAAGAAAAATTAAATGTTTTCGTTTCATTTTTAAGGGCAGGTAGTGGTCCCTGGGACCACTGCCTGCCCTTAAAAATATTTTTAGAGCGAGTCACAAAGGGAAGGGTTCCCCTAGGGACCCCTTCCCATTTGCGAGTGGTTTTCTACCCTTCTGTGAAGGGTGATAAACTGCAACTGTTTTGCCACCGCAATTGCGGTCGCAAAACAGTCATACATGGCATTTGGGGTCGCTATTAGGAAGGGAACGCCCCTTCCTAATAGCGAGTCGCAAATCCTATTTAGCGAGTCACAAATAAATTGTGACTCGCTAAATAGGGTTTGTGCATGGCCCTATAGGTTTTTGCATGCGCAAACGGGTCACAAACCCGTTGGCGTATGCAAAAACGGGTCGTACATCTGGCTCCAACTGAAAACGGAGGGCAGCTGAGCACGTGTGCGAAAAACAAAGAGTCCTACAGACATGATGCCAATGATTGAAGTAAGGTGACTGAATACAAAAGTCCGCAGGTTGTCCATGCATACAAGGATGGTACATTTTGCCCCGTCTTAAGGACTGGATGGCAAAGGAACATACAAGCATCTCTAAACAACTGCTGTGCAATGAGGACTCCTGAAGAGACCGTGCACCTCCAGTCGATAGCGAACCACATTTTGCACCCCATCCTGTCCGACTGGCATCTAATTCTAAGACAAAATTTGGGGCGGCAGAGAAAATAGTTCTCCCGTACAAGGAGTCTGAGTGAATCACCCACCAGAGAAGTTTTTTTCTGGACTCTGAATCAAGTTGTACGGGATCCGAGTAAGCCAAGATGACAAATTTTCAATCTCTGTCAGGCTCGATAATGGAGAGGACCGGGAAAGATGTCTTCGATGGATGATGCTAGCAGGCCCACTAGACGAGCCAGAGATCTGAGGGAATAGTGGGTTAGAGAAAGAGCATGACAAATCTCTTTTTTGATTAGGATGACCTTCAGTGCGGATAGCTGAATAATCGAGAAGGAGGTGTCTATTAGGAAGCCCATAAATTCCAGACATTGAGAAGGAATGAGAGAAGATTATTGAAAATTGATGGTGAAACCGAGTCCTGAAAGAAGATCCTGACATAGATGTAAATGAGCGAGAAGACAAGTTTTGTCTTGTGCCATGAGTAAAAAATCATCTTGGTAGATGGTCAGCCTGACTCCCTGACCCCAGAGGCAGGCCACCACGGGTTTGAAAATCTTGGTAAAACATCAAGGGGCTAAAGAGAGACCGAAAGGGAGAGTTTTGAAATGGAAAAACGCCTGTCCCCACTGAAACTGGAACTGAAACCGTCAAGTAAGCTTCCTGGAGATCCAGACGCACTAACCAATCGCTCTGAAGGAGTAAGTCCCTGACATGGAGAATAGCCTCCATTTTAAATTGATGGTAAACTACAAAGTTGTTGAAAACCAAATTGATGATCAGACAAAACCTTTTGTACTTTTTGAGAACCAGGAAAGTGGTGCTGAGGAATCAAAAGAAGTTTGTTTGATAGCCTGCTTTGAAAGAAGTGACTGCACCTCTTCTTGAACTAGAAGGAATTGCTCTTGTGAAAAACGAAGAGGGGTGGGCAAATGAAGATGTCCAAGAATATGGTAAAGATCTGATTTGTAAAACCTGAATGTTTTGAATCACGCAGGGATCTGATGTGAGAGACAACCAAGCATTTAGACACAGAGCCAGTCTGCCTCCTATGGAAGAAAGGCAAGAATTGAAAAGACTTACCTGAGTACAGGTCTACTTTATTACAATAACCGCTGCTCCAGAATCCATGAAAACATCAGGGGTAGAAGTTAGGCTTGTATTCCTGATAATAATCTTGGGAGCCTTGATTATAGGAGCCTCTGTGGAGGGACAGACTTCTTGAGGGATAACAGCCGGCAAAGCGACTCCTTCTTTTGCTGGCCCTGCCAAAACCCAGAGAAGAAAAAATCTTCTTCAGAAAAAATTTAGCTTTATCAATAGTAGTGAAGGTTGACACATACTTTCCCATTTCCTTGATGAAGGAGTCACTGAAAGGAAGCCCATTTGGCTTGGGACCCTCTTCCTTAGATGCTAGGCTACTCAGCTTAAGGTCAATCTTGAGTAGAAAAATGTTCTGTGTCTCCTGTGAGATATATGCATTGGTATTACCCAACATACAAATAGCTCGTGGAACCCAATTTGAAAGGGTATCTAGGTCCACCTGTTTGACCTCCATTTTTGCCTTCTCGTCTAAATCCAAAATTCTGGTTAGAGGACCAACCAGATCCAAAATGTTGTCCTGACAGTTCAACCAGGCCCTATAAACCCCCTTCTTGGGGTCCTTGCCAAACATAGTAAAAATTATTAACATATTAGGGTCAATGACGGGTATATTGGCGACTTTATTGGGAAGGAAAGGGCGAGGGCATTCGGAATTGCGTTTATTTCTGGAAGATTTATCCAGGGCATGACACAAATAGAAGGAAACATAATCAGAAATGTGTTCCAAAGGGAACCACTCAGTGGAATTGGGGTGGTGGATTAAAGTAGGGTCTAATATAGGTTCACATAGTTGATCAAACAGATCACTGGACACTGGGTGAGAAACTTCACCAACAGAAGTAAAAAAGTTGCGCTCTGAAGTAAAAAAGTTTCGCCTTTCCCCAGAGGCCTATTGGTAAGGTCAGAAAAAACATTCAAATTAGACCCATTTTTATTTATGACATCATCATCATTGTCAGTGTCCTGCAAATGTACAATATTTAGGGGAGAAGAAGGAAGCCCCGAAAAAGAAACCTCTTGGGTGGGAGGACCAGTAGATGGTGAAACGCCTTTAGATGACACAGAGCCAGGTGTTGCATGTTTCTTTCCTTTGTTAGACAGAACATCAGCAGAACTGTGCAACATCTTCAAGGGACTTAGAAACATCAAGCATAGATACAGATACTGCTTGTTGCATTGAATCCTTAATGAAGGATTTCAAATTATCTTTCATTGTCTGAGATTCCTCATCTTCAGACATAATGCCTTGAATATGCCCAAGAAAAGAGAAAAGGGGGGAAAATAAAGGGGAATGAAAGGGGTATGAAAGGATTAACTTTCTATCCTGACAGAGGATTCTGCTATAAAGGGCCCTGTAGGTTTTTGCATGCCTAGCGGAGGCCTAGCAGAGGAGGTATGTCAAAGGTGGGGCAATGAACCGAGGAAATCACAGGCAGGAGGAGCACACGCGTTGAGCTGTGAGCTCCAGACGTGAATACGAGGTTAACTGAAAGGCACATGCTAATATAAGTTGAAAGCGGTGCCGATTTCTGAGAAAAATATCCCCATGGACGTGAGCACGAAGCCAGGCCTGTGCAGAGAAAGAAGGAAGCGCTCAATCAGAGGAGCTGCCGCACTGAGGGGAAAAAATGGCTGTTATGACAAACGTTCCATGGAGCGTCCAATCAAGGGAGTAAGCATGGGCTAGAAGGACCACAAGTGAATGCTCATAGTATAATTACAAAAACATTAATAATAATGAGTACACAATATAAAACTGCCACAATTTGAATATGTAATAAAATAAACGAGCAGAGTACTTATCTTGACTGCGAGCAGCAAGAAAAGAGAATTTGTTGCTCTCAGTCAAGATAATTATCACAGTACTCGACGTTTGATTGCTCATTCTATTGTGATGCATTGGTGTAGTTTTGGTCTGAGTGTTTTCTGAGTAATGTAGTTTTTCTTCTTGGCTGCTGTTGAAATTAAGGCATAATATCAGCCTCCGGTCTTGTAATAAAATTCACATGTCCCTATCTAGAATTGTATCTGCTGGTATGAGCAGCAGCTAGTTCTAGTGATGATTGGGGCATCCTATGTGGAGTCTGACTTGAGGGTAAGTTGATGCTCAGCTAATCTGAAATCCAGAATAGGCTGACAGTGCCATAGATACGGTATACAGATCTCTGAATAGAATACTGCCTGGTACAAAGAATAGTTGCTGTACTGATAATTGCCAGTCTTGATGAGAGGACAAATAGATGGACTACAAGTGCTTGGCTACAGGAAATCAAGGTGGCTAACAGTGCTTTGTAATACTGTTTCCATATTTTAACATATTTTAACACCTGAAAAGCTGGTGCAAATCCACTGTGACAGAAAGAAACAAAGTTGACAGCAAGTTGGTGCTTCGCCAATAGTTCTTAGAAGCATGGGGGCTGCTCTCTTCTCGCCCCTGCATAGGTTAATGACTTCTGCAATCACTGGCAGATATCTTCAGGTGTCATAGGCCTCAAGGGGCATAGAGACTGATTGAGGAGTAACTGTTGTTTGTCTGGCCATCAGGAGAAGGCCGATACTGCATGACAGTATGGTAGCTGCTGTCTTCGTGCTCCTGCATAGGCTATTGGCTTCTGTGATCACTGGCAGATTTCTTCAGACTGTTGTTTGCCTGGCATAGTGTGAGGATGCTTCTCTGCTTCTCCAAGGCTGCTTCTCTGAATGAGGGAGCGCATGTCAGCAAATCTGTTGATGGCTTCAGTCAAATTTAGCTGCTTAACCTCATTCGGTTCACAAGCCATTATCATTAAATCACTGAGTCTCTTGTCTCCAACTTTATTGCGCAAATAATTTTTTACTCTTTTCAACCAGGAGAAGAATCTCTAATTTGTAGCTGTAGTAATAGGTAATGTAAGAACTAGATGTAAAAGATCTACAATCTGAGGAAGCACTCCTGGTAGATACATGAGATACTGCCTGACAGAGTGAATGCCTGGTACATTCTTGTCTGAAAGATACGATTTAGCAGTTTCCAGTTTGGATTCTAGAAGACTTCGGTCTACTGCAGTCCCCGGATATTTGTCAACAATAACTAGTGCAGAGAAAAAGTCCAAAACATTTGCAGCTTTTGGACTGAATATTCCAGCAGCAGATATGAGGCCTATGTTGTCTGTAAATCAAGCATCAAACTCATTTACAAATCTATCCATAGTAGAGAAACAAACATCCTGCTTTAAGCGCTCAGACAGTGGAGTTTGACTTTCGGTCTACTGCAGTCTCTGCATATTTGTCAACAATAACTAGTGTAGAGGGAAAGTCCAAAACATTTGCGGCTTTTGGATTGAATATTCCAGCAGCAGACATGAGGCCTATGTTGTCTGTAAATCAAGCATCAAACTCATTTACAAATCTATCCAAAGTAGAGAAATGAACATCCTGCTTTAAGCACTCAGACAGTGGAGTTTGACTTTCTGAGACATCAAAATAACTGGATCTTTTGCCTCCAGAGATACTGAGAAAATAATCTGTTTGTTACTCAATTTATGGTGTTTCAAAGGTGGAGCCCTTGGATTCAATGTTTCTTGAATCTCAATTCCACACTGCTCTGCTAAGACCTTAGTCTGACTTAACAATTCGGTCCACTGACTGTCTTGACGGAGTTTCACTAAATCACTTCTTGTTGACTTAATTAGATCACATGCTCTCGGCAAGTGAAGATCTTTCCTCTGTAGTACTTGGGATAGACTGTGAATCTTTTGGAGAATACACTGCATTGTTCTCAAGAGGTCCTTTGACTTCTGAAGTAGCCTCCTTGGCATGTGGTTGTGATTCTATTACATGGAGAACAGCGATAATAGACTCAAATTGCATCTGTACTTTTTCTAGCTCAGGAGTACTAGTAAAAACAGCTCATACCTGAGAGTCTTTCTAGCTCCATTACATACAGATTACTCTCTTTCTGAGCTTTCACAAAGAGCTCATGCCTTGGTAAACTTTGTGAAAGAAAAACATAAACTGCTTACAATGTTGAAAAGAAATGTTGTTTTACTGGTTTACTTCATATTTTGGACAAGCTCATCTCTCTTTGGTTCTCTGGTGCTCGACATATTCTTCCCCCTCCTCCACTCACCTACCTGATTCCTCGCAAGATAGCTTAATGGCCCTTCTCTCTCCCTCCATTTTACCTCACTTTCCACTTTGTGATAACGACCTAAGGCCTTCTTCCACCACACCAGCTTTACATTTGAAATAGGACTCCTTTTAATTTGTTCCCCAACTGCTGCTTGCGTCTCGTCAGCCAGCTGTGTGGTTCCAGTCTGTTGCCCCCATACTCGCCCATTCTCTCCCTGTGTGGTACCTCACTATTATTCCCATACTCACCCTTCTCTCCCTGGCTCCTCCTTCTTTTGCCTGGCATCATGGAACCTCCACAGGATGCTAGACAGAACCATTCACAGTCCGTCACTGGTCACAATTCGTTTAATTCTGACTTTCTCCCCAATCTTTCCAAAAACGTGACAAAAACCTTCAAGCACAAAGCTCTCAAATCTCATCCTGAAACACTCTTTCTCGATTACTATTTTTGCATTAACAAGGGTACATCAATTAATGACCTTATCTTCTTCACCTTTCGTTGTGCTCAGTGGAGAAATGCCCTATCCTCAGTTCTCAAACCCACCACCACTAAGAAAATACCTCACGGTCACAAACTAACTATTTCACCCTCCCCTTTTTACAAGGCAGAAGCAACTATCTCCATCTATAATACTGGCATAGTGCTCATTCAGTCTTCTAACCGCAACCTGGAACTTTTTGACAATGTCTTCCCTTTCCTCAAGGACAAACTCAACACTGACTTTACCTCACCCCACCTATCCCAACTACCGACGGATCCCCCTCCCAATAACATACACTGCCCATCCATTCCTATCTACTTGTCATCCTACTGCTCGCCCCGGACTGTTGCCCACACTACCACATTTGATGTCTCGTCATCTCAGAACAGTACACCCACTCGGATTGGTGCCGACCATTCCTCCAACACTCACTTAGTCAACCCTCATATCCAAACTAATAACGAAATAATTCACAACACTGCTCCCTCTCAGCTTGGGATACACCGCTCCCCCAGTCAGCGAACCACTATCACTACACATGCAGGGGCCCCCACAAACCACATGTCTCCCACTTCCTCAGCCTTAACATGCTCCTTCTCTGACATCAATATTTCTGAACAGCAGCCTCTCAACATTCTCTCCACCTCTTGTCTCTACGAGCTCCCCTCTTCGTGTCCCCCTCACTCCTCATCACATTACGGTGTCTGACCATAATCCCATCGCCTTAGGTCGGGATACTCCTATGACTACTAACTATTGCTCCAAACTAAAGAACCCCTCCGTCACACACAATATTTTAGATAACTCCCCTCCCCCATCACTTCTCTGCCGTAACACCACTCACACTAATACCCCAATACTCTATTCTACGCTGGATACTATACTATCTGATATACAGTTGTTGCGGGCTGATATCTTTAGTCTTCTACGTATCGCCTCTAATCTAGTACTCAATATGTCAAACCTTTTGATCTACCACCAGCACTATAATCTTCCCTCTCCCACTCGCCCTCCCGCAGTTAGTTGTACATACTCCAGATCTCAACCTAGATGGAGATGCAAACCTAATCTAGACCATTCCACCCCGCCCAACAGGCTTGTCAAATACCTTTCGACCACAGATATCCTCTCCCTTCTCTCTCTTTATGATCCCGCCCACCATGTCCCACCTCCAGTTAGGATTCAAACCATTATCACCCAACCGCAAAGGATATCACATACCAAACCCAGACTCATTAATAAATCGAACCTCAAACTTGTCCCCATCTCACACTTTTCCACTACCATTACCAAAACCAACCTAAAATGCTCACTACTCAACTGCAGATCAGCAGTGAAACACGTTGACGACATACAGGACTTATTACTCAACTTGGACCTGGATCTACTAATTCTCACTGAAACTTGGCTAAATGCTTCCTCTTCTACTATACTAGACATCCTGGTTCCACCCAGCTACTCTATCATCCGTCAAGATCGCGCTATCCGTCTTGGGGGTGGTATTGCATGTGTTTATCGATCAAACCTCTTTGTCAAACAATCACTTTCCTCTCCAACATCTGGCTGTGAATATATGATGATCAATATCTCTACCAAAGACAACTCCACCTGCACTCTGCACACTTTCTACCATCCCCCAGGTGATAATCTTACCTTCAACGAACAAATCATGGAGGTCATCTCCACCAACCTTACCCCATACAACAACCAGATTTTCCTGGGTGATTTCAACATTCACTGGAATGACACTAAGGATCCACTAGTGAATGGCTTTAAGGCTTTCCGCCACAACCTCAACCTAACCCAAGTCTATAATCGCCCTACTCATATAAAAGGGGCCATCTTAGACCTAATCATAGCCAAGGAAAATACCATACTATTGGATTCTATTTCACCCTGCGACTGGACCAATTATCACTGTATCACCTTCTCCATTGTTGAAAAGGCAATCATCTGCAAAGGCCAGCCTGTGAAAACTAAACATTGGATCAGAAACATCCTCAATCTCAATCCAGACATAATATCTGCCACCAGCCTTAACCTCTTGTCTCCTCCCACTGATATGGTTGATGCTCAAGACCTCACTAAGCACTACCTTAGCTCTATGTCTAGCATCATGGACTCCATTGCCCCCAAATGACTAAAGAGAGTCCCTATAAGAAGAACCAATACCTGGTTCAACTGTAGCCTTCACGAGGAACGCCGTGCCCTTAGACTTGCAGAAAGAGTGTGGAGACAGACCCCATCTCTTTCAAACCTTAAACTGTTGCGTAAAAAAAGCAGGAACTACAATAGGTGCATCAGAAGTACCAAATCATAATTTTTCCATCAGCAACTGGACACAGCCATCAACCGTCCCAAAAAACTCTTTGAACTGGTGAAACAACAAACTAATGGGAAACGTAAATCCTCCACATCTGACACTACAACCCTACCTAATTGTCAAACATTTTCCTCCTTCTTTTCTGAGAAAACTAAGTCAATTGAGAATGAGCTCCACATTGCTGTGAACTGCTTACCGCCTGAAACCCAGTCACAATGCTCCACCACCTCACAGGAAATTTGTCCTAGCAGCCTTCTCTTTAAACCTAAATACAATGCCTCGTGGTCCATCTTTCAGACATTTGAGGACTCTGACATCTCAAAACTACTGTCTTCCATTAAACTTTCCAACCACTTCAAAGACCCTCTCCCCTCCAAATTCCTCAAGGAAACTTCACACCTCCTGATACCCCTATGGACCAGAATTATCAATGCCTCTCTTACGCAAGGCACCATGCCGGACTGTCTAAAAAGTGGACAAGTCACACCTATCCTAAAAAAGCCAGGCACAAACCTCTCTGATCCCAACAATTTTAACACTCCAACATCTCCTACCATATGTACGCTTATGATACGCAATTGTACATGAAGATCACCTCCCCTAACGACATCAGCACTCTCAATAACATCTTGAACAAAACTCAACACTGGTTAACACTTAACCACCTCAAACTTAACGCCCTCAAAACTGAATTCCTACTAATCTCGCCTCTCAACCCCACCTCTAACATCAAAGACTGGCTCCCAATACTCACCGCCTTGAACTGTACCCCACATATCGTTGATTCAGCAAAATCCCCAGGAATAACACTAGACAACAAGCTCTCCATGATGAATCACATCAGCTCCACAACCAGAGGGGCCAATTTCCATCTCCACGTCTTAAGAAAACTAAAGCCTTTCCTGCCCAATGCAGATCTCAAGATGGCGGCTCAGGCTCTCGTGATCTCCAAACTTTACTATGGGAATGCTACTCTTGTTGGCCTACCGAAAATAAAACTAGCACCGCCGACGGCTACCCTCAATGTGGCTGCACGGCTCATCACAGGCGTAAAGAAAAATGATCACATCATCCCAGCCCTCCAATCTCTGAACTGGCTACCTTATGAATCTAGGATCCACCTAAAAATAGCATGCATGACATACAAAGCCATCCACCACAACACTCCTCGCTACCTGGCTCAGAAACTGGTTCTATTCGGAAGGAATATAGCTTCTTGTAGTGCATGCTCCCTACTGCTGAAACCCCAAAAATTTCACAAAAAGAAAACCTATAAGAGATCTTTCTCTGGAATAGCCCCAAGAATTTGGAACTCTCTTCCCCCAGAAATCAGGACCACCCCTTAATTCGCTCTTTTCAAAAACGAAGTAAAAATGAGACTGCTGAATAATCTCCTTCCTATCTGAGACGACTATCCATGCCAATTTGATTTCTTTGCTGGTGTTTTCACTATGTCTCTTTGTATTATCTTTTCATGCTGTATATTCTATATTTTGCTCCTGTATATTTGATGCTATTTATTAGGCTGTACAGCGCTCTGACACCAACATTTTGGTCATGTTCGCGCTTTATAAAACTTCATAAATTAAAATAAATAATAATAAACTGGTTGTATGTTAGTTACTGTTTGCACTATCTCAAGGTTTAGGTGATGGGCACGGCAGTGTATATAAATTGCTTGAGAAGCCAATGGGAGGTGCAGCAGATTTCGAAGTAAAAACAGGGTAGTCGTAGTGCAGTTTCAAAACACTTTATTTATAATCTTTATTTTCTTGTGTAATTCCTCATTACAATAAGGTGACTCAGCCAACGCGTTTCGTTCCCATAAACGGGAACTTCATCAGGGCTTTAACAATAGTATAAAGTTTGTCGCAGTCTTATTTAGAGATACAGTACAACATCCAAAAAGTCAAAAGCGGAAAATGCCTCGCTCTGTCATCTCTCTAATAATCAAACAAGGAATAGTGCCTCATAATAATCATTCGCCCACGAGGTACCTTGATAAGTACGTGGCGTAGCAGAATCTGGTCTGTTACGGAACAGACCAGACGAACTTTGTACTATTGTTAAAGCCCTGATGCAGTTCCTGTGTATGAGAACGAAACGTGTTGGCTGAGTCACCTTATTGTAATGAGGAATTACACAAGAAAATAAAGATTATAAATAAAGTGTTTTGAAACTGCACTACGACTACCCTGTTTTGACTTCGAAATCTGCTGCACCTCCCATTGGCTTTTGGATTGAGGATCTGGATGACAGGGGCATCGTACAACGGCGGGTGCCACAGTGTGCACAGATAACTTTATGAATTACGACACTAGCATGAGGTGCAGATTGGACAGTCCGCCGTTGGGTTGTGCTTTGTTTTGATAAATTGCTTGAGATGCGATCTCTTATTTTTATTTGGACACCATTAAACAGCCAATCGTAACGGATGCTCCATAGTAACACTGTGCATCCCATTTCTTCCAGTCAAGTCCAGCTTTCTGTACTTCTTCAGCAATGGCTTCAGCAAGGCTGGAGGCATCCAACTTCTCCATACGGGAACACCCTAGTGCATTCTTTTGAACATTTTCATCACCATCAACAGAGCAGATAATAAAACTCAGCTGCTCTTTAATTGAGACATTTCGGTTTAATCAACTAGCACCGCAAAATATTTTGTCACTTTTTCGGACAATCGCTGCCATCACAGATATCATGTCATTTTGATAATCTGGAGAGGTGTAGTGCCCATACCTCCTGGACATTTTTTCTTTTAACCTCTCATCTTTATCAGAAATTATCTCTAACCATTCAATGAAATGTCCCCTATTGTGAGAATGCTCAGTTTCATGCGTGACACAGAATGCAAGCCCTTGGCGACTCAAGAAGCATACTACCTTAAGCAGCTGGTCCACATGTTGTCTATTGTTCTCAATTTCCTACTACGCACCTCTTCCTATCATGGAAGAAATTGACCGCTGATGGTTTGCAGGCTGCTGCAATCTTTTGAAGTTGTTACTAGCAATAACTGACGATCTTTTCTTCTCTGACTGTGAATGTTCGGACAAAGAACGAGTAAGCTTTTCCCACTTACTGAAGCAAAATTGCCAGGTTCACGTCCTCCCCCTCTCACAGAACCAGCACTAAAATGCCTGCATGCAAATAAATAAACAGCAACTTTAAGGACTAAATACTCTACCTAATGATGGATTTTGTAATCTCCCTTAAACCCATAGCAAGCAATTAAGGGGAATGTTTGAAGTTTTGGTAGCACTGAGTCGTTGTAATGATTCAGTGACAAGTTGTCTGCCAAGAATTTACTTGCCGGGTGTGACTTTGATGTTGGTGTCTGACTAGTTTCTTTAATTCGAGGTGCCTCTATTATGTCACTCCTCAAAAAATAGTTGACTGTATTCTCATCACAAGAAGATGAATAGTCAGCAAGGCCAGCCAGGGAAGTACTGTCAACTAAGCTGCCAACATAAGAAGATGCATCTTCAACCTCAGTGTGAAATTAACACTCTGCACTGTCAGCATGTGAAGAAATATCAATAATGTCAACAATGGCAGAACTATCATCAGAAAAGGGAGAAGCAGCTGCAATGGTGATAGGTAATGTTTCAGGGATGTTGTAAGAATGTGAGCATATGCCTTCACTGCTAGACAAAGCAGCATCAGACAACTCTTTTGTTCTCTTGCTTTTATTAGAACCTGTAGGAGGGTCTTCAGTACTCCTCTTTTTTTGTCAAAATCTTTTTATTAGTTTTTACAATGATTAACAACATTTGAAGCTCAACCGAGCTCTGTCACAAGCCTAGATCATCAGGTATCTAAAGACAATATGCAGCGTTTCCACAAGTTCTAGGCATGACACTTAGCGTTTTCAGGCACAGATTTCCCATTATCACATTGTATATCTTGCACAAGCTAACAATACAAACAAGGTGAAAAACAACTAAACAATCCCGTGGAACCCCATGCACATGACCATAAAGTGATTGAGGAGAGCATGGAGCGGGCGGTGTCCAACACCAGAGAGGCCTAAAGGGCCCGCTACTTCCGGCCAAGGGAGGAAGGAGGGACTGCACATGAGGGGGTTGTGAAAGCCCTAAGGGCCATGGCTCCCGATGGGATCGCGACCGGGTCCAACCCAGTTATGTTTGAAAGAGGTTAAGGGCCCATAGCCTGGGACCACAGGCAAAGAGTGGCAAGCCCTCCGACAGGTAACCCAGTAGTGTACTCCAGATATAATCAAAACCCTTGCGGGAATCCTCCATGATATCCGTCATCAGTTCAAGGGCCAGGGTTTGACTTAGTTGAGCATGCCATTGAGTGAGGGAGGGGACTTCCGGTTTCTTCCAAGCTGCTGCTACTGCCATTTTGGCCACCCTCAAGCATAGCCACATAATGGAGCAGTCCCCCTGAGTTGGGTGCTTCAGACTGGGGTCCCACACCCCCAAAAGGATATGTTCTAGGGAGTCTGGCATTGGGTATCCCAGAATTTGTTTGATCTGTGACAGAATTTCCTTCCAGAAAGGTTGAATGGAGGGGCAGTCCCACCATATATGACGGAAGTCACCTAAGAGCCCACACCCCCGCCAACATCTGTCTGAAGTGTTCGGGAGAAGGGTGTGTAGTTTCTGTGGGTGCAGGTACCAATCGAACATGATTATGTAATGATCTTCCCTTAGAAACATGGAACGGTTGTATTTAGCAATATCTTTATACAGGAAGCTCCATTGTTTCTCTGTTATAGGGGTATGCAGAAGAGCGTCCCGAAACCCTCTATGTCGCGGGGCCTGAGAGGGACCCACCGTGAGCAGGAGAGAGTAAAGGAGCGAGATGCAGCCCATAGTCATGCTGCCGGCCTGTACAAATCTCTCTATTGGGAGCAGGTCCTTGGTCGCAGTCAGCCTCATGTGGGGTTGTTGCACCCAGTGTTTTAACTGGAAATAGTGGTATTCTTCTGTGGGTGGAAGTTTAAAAAGAGTGGCACAGTCAGCTTAGGAGCGTAGTTCTCCTCGAATGAAAAGATCAGACAACGTGAGGCACCCACCCTCCCTCCATCTGTCAAAGGGACCCTCTAGTACCAGTGGGGGGAAAGCGGGATTGAAATGGATGTGTGTGTAAGGGGATGGAAAGATCATCAGAGGCAATGTCTTGGCGGTGATATCCCACACTTTAAGAGTAGTGGCTGTAGGGATGCTAAGCTAGACATTTTTTGTCTTGTCCTGTTTTGGTTTCCAAGGTAGGTCCCATATGGTTCTTCCATCTACTTGTCTGTCCATATGGAGCCAGTGTTTGTCGAAGGCTTTAAGGGACCATTCGGCCAGGACACAGAGTTGTGCAGCTCTATAATAGAGAGGGAAGTCTGGGAGGGATAGTCCCCCGTTAGGCGCGGTCTGGTCAGTAGTCACTGGGATAGGTGGGCCGTGAGCCCCTGCCAGATACATTTTGTTATCATCCCCTTCAGCTCGGTGAATAGCTCTCTGTCTACCATAATCAGGAGACCCTGAAATAGATAAAGACGGCGTGGCAGTACATTCATCTTGATCGCGTTTATTCGGCCCATCCAGGTTATGTATGTGGAGCCCCATTTTTTAAAGTCCGATTTAATCTGCCGCAGCAAGGGGGAGACAGTACTCATTTTTTAGTGAACAAATCCAATTTTGATCTTTGTTTTGCATCTTTGCATTTTTTAGTAGGGAAATACATTTTTCTGTTTTCCTTTGTTTGAAGTTGAACTCAGCAATTCTACTACTAAAATGCCAAACATACAGAAAAAAAGAGTTAGGGTGTGGCATGGTACACTGCACATTACAGTGAGTAAACCTCATACACCACACAGTGAGGAAACATCAGATCATGCAGGGCAAGAGGGAGAGGGCAGGTGCATGGACTTGGACAACAGAGGGCAGGGAGGCAGTAGGTAGGGGCAGCAATCTAACTGTGAAGGGCAGTGGCAGAAAACATGGCCACACAGGGCTGGACCTGGTGGAAGGGGTTAAACTTGGACAATGAAGGGCAGGGGAGAGGGAGGGTTTGGGGCAACAAGTGTGGATGGGGCAGCACAATGGACAATGTCAGGCCAGACCCTGCGTCCAGCCCCTTGTCGTGCATTACAATGGTCATCTTACTTTACGTGACAAAAACCCTAGAAATTCACTGAAAAAACAAAGGTTAAAATGACATTATAGTTAGGAATTGCAAAAATATCTAGCTTTTCATTAATAAAACCTTAGAAATTCACCAGAAAAAAGCAAATGTTAAAGGGATGTTATAGTTAGGTGACAATGTCATGTAAAGGCTACGCTTTGAAACTAAAAAACCACTGAAATTCACCCTAAAGTAGTTATTACTTATGCCCTCGCCATGCACTGCTTTTGCCCTAAGAGAGAAAGAGAGACACAGTCAGAGATAGCCAGAGAGAGGGAGAGATATCTTTTAAAGAGTCAGTGGTGAGAAAAAAAGAGACTTAGAGATAATTTTATCGGAAGGGATCTTGGAAGGTAGGGGCCTTTGCAATTGTCCGCA
Source organism: Calotriton arnoldi (assembly GCA_963921515.1). Classification (NCBI taxonomy): domain Eukaryota; kingdom Metazoa; phylum Chordata; class Amphibia; order Caudata; family Salamandridae; genus Calotriton; species Calotriton arnoldi. The sequence continues at coordinate 103,201 of CAWUFW010009935.1, forward strand.
TAACTCATTTCTAAAACTGTCTCTGGCTGTTTTCTTGCTCTGGCAGGCTGGAGAGTGAGCAAGGTGACCCAGCCAAAGTGAGGTGAGATGGGAAGCTTGAATGTCGCTTACTGCTGGGGACGGGATGAGAACCACAAGCATCACCCAACATTATTAAGAGCCTTATTAGAAATTCAGGTATTGCCCATTAAAGTATTACCAATTTGTTTGGAAGTGCCCTTGCATTCCAATTAAAAGTCCCTTTAAAGTGGCAGCCAGTACAACCTCCTTAGAAGTGACAGTACTCATTGCATGTATTATATGTTTTATGAACAACCAAGTGTGCTCCAAAGTTTGGAGAAGGGCATGTTTAGCTTGGTTCACTACTGAACTATAGTACATAAGCAAAGTGAATGTAGAGCCCCTGCCAACAGCCCCACGAAGGCTCCAAGGATACATTGGCTCTCTTACTAGTGTTGTGCTCCTGCAAGAGTGCTCAATGAGTTGCGACTGCTGGTGACATCTGCTGTGACCTGCAGGTGAAGTGCTCTGATAAATCTAAAACTAAAGCATCCTTCAGAGGTTGGAATATTGAGTACTTTTCAGTTGGGTGAAGATGACACTTCTTCAGACAGTGCTTACAAAAATGCAAAGTGAATTGCTATGTGAAAGCACTTGGCCGTCCTCTGCAAATACACACTACAGATAAACAGGTAAGAGTATCAAGTCTAGTCCCAGCAGCAGAGCTTGCATCACCAACAATTGAAGCAGACCAGTTGCATACCCCCAGGAAGCACAGGTAGTGAGGCATATTGCCTCACTCCTCTTTCTCTTATTTCTCCCTCTCCCTCTTTTACGCATATGCACACACAAAATTCTCTACTTCTCACCTTTTCACCACCCTTGATCTCACTACTTCTTATTCTTTTTGTTCACGTTTTCGCAGTCTCTATTTTCTTGATCTCTCTTCCACTCACTTATGGTACTCCTTTCTCTTGCCCACTCCTTTACCACAATTGTACTCTTTCCATCCAGCAGTTTCTTTCTAATCCTTGTGTCTTTCTCTGCCTTTTACTCTTTTCATAGCCCTTTCTCTGTCTTTTCTTCCCTCTATCCTACACCTTACTTGCTCTAACTCTTCTTCTCCTCTACTCTTTCTCTGTCCATGCACTCCTCCTCCAGTACTCCCAAGGTCCGTGGGCTTGCAGGAGCAGCATTGCTGCAGGACATGTGCAGAGAGTCTGACAGGGCAGGGACATAGGCAACATAAAGCAGGATCCGGCAAAGAGGTGAAATTGTGAAATGACTCATCACACCCGGGATTCAGCGGGGCTGTTCAGGATCCCAATCCGCATCTATCTTGTGCTGTCGGGGCAGGGGAGGGTCAGATGAACAATGCTGTCGGCTTCATGCAGTGAGAAATGGGATGAAAATGGCTCTTCACTTCTTTATTTTTAATTGAATGCTCCTTTGAAACCTGGTGGAAGGGTGAATGTTTCTCCTGAAACACACCGATGGGAGGCGTATCTTGCATGGACTTTAAAATGTGGATTGTTTGGGTGTTTTTAATATTAAATGTTTTGAAAATAAAAAATATATATGTTTTAGCTAAATCAATTCTAATTAAATGATATGGGCTGAAGATGGGTGCAGTGAGAGTTTTAAGCCAAAAGAGATGTTGATGTATGTCAAAAGTGTTTTTGTGGCTTCTCGCTACCGCATCTCTCACCAGCAGCGCCTCTAAATGCATACGTGCATTCAAGGGAGGGCAGCAAGATAACATAGGTTTGAAAATAATTATTCAGAAGAGGTGTTATTACCTCTGGTCTTCTGGATAGTATATGCATGATCGACTTGTAAATGTACGTGTATCGCGCCTAGTGTTTGAGGCTTGGCCGGCTTTAGCACTGGTGGTGCCCAGTGCAACAATCTTACAGCGCAACTCATACAGTAATTGTAATTGTAACTGTCATTTATAGAGCGCGTTATAACCGTCTGGTCTCTAAGCGTTGTGAGAGAGAGCCCTGCCCTGGCACGTGAAGGGGATGTAAATGATTAAGTTGTGTCCCAAGCTTCCACAAAGAGGAGTGTTTTTAACTTCTTCCTAAAGGGGAGAAGGGCTTGTTCCTTCCGCAGATTCTCCGGTAACTTGTTCCATAATACAGGGATTGAGGTCGAGAAGGCTCTGCCTCCTTTAGAGGTCATGCTAAAGCGGGGGCAGGCCAGCAGGCCGGCCTCCGAGGACCGTAGTGACCTGCTAGGAGTGTAGGTAGCCAGGCGATCCTTAATGTAGGATGGGGCTTGGCCATAGATGGCCTTATGCGCAATGCAAAGGCCCTTAAAACTAATTCTCTGCCTGATCGGGAGCCAGTGTAGCTGGCGTAAGAGGGGGGTAGCATGGGCCCTCCTAGGCAGTTTAAAAATCAATCTGGCAGCGTCATTCATAATGACCTGTAGTCTAGCAAGCAGCTTTCCTGGGAGGCCGATGTACAGGGAATTCCCGTAGTCCAAACGTGACACTATCAAGGCTGATACTGCCGTTCTGAGAGTTGCAAATGTGAGAAGGGGGGCAAGTTTCCGTAACTGTCTAAGCAGGCCAACACATGTACCTACTACGGCAGATACCTGCTGAGTCATAGACAGCTTGGCATCGATTTTAATGCCCAGGCTTTTTACGGCCTGGGCTGGCTCGGGATTTGCGCCCAGATCTTGTGGCCAGAAAAGGTCACTCCAAGGACTGGAGTCTGTGGTGATGGCCAATACCTCAGTCTTATCAGGGTTGATTTTGAGGAAATTGGCCGTCATCCAGTTGACTATATATTTTTAAATGTTTTGCATTCGTGAGTGGGCAGCCGGGGCATTGTCTATCTGGATAATAATTTGAGTGTCATCCGCATAGTTGTAGATCTGGCACTCCATGAGATTCAGTGCGGCTATCAAGGGTTGGATGTAGTGTAGGGTGTCAGAACACTTAACATCACACACAATACAGAGCCACTGAATCATGCATGTGTAAATCATCACTATAGCTTCTTCACAGCTGTGCTTCAACGATGCTGGTCCTACTCATTCCTCTTCCTTCGACTGCCTCAATCTGCACACATTATTGTGTCCATGGGTGGCCCAAGCCAGCCCCATATGCGAATGGGCCGGCGCAGCCAAGGACATGTAAGGACGCTGCCAGCCCCACCTAACAGGTAGTGAGATTACAAGATTTTGTTTGTTCCTGCTGTAAGCTTTGAGAGAGCATGCTTATGCCCCACTTAGCCACTGGCGACGCCAGACAATACAGGTCAGCTCACCGTGAATCCTTTTAAAAAAAAACAGCCCAGAACTGGGCCTCAGGCACTGGCCCTTTGCCCGATGCCCGAATGCCCAGTTTACCAATCCAACGCTGGGTGTATGGGACAACTGATAATGGGGTACTGTTTCTTACCTTTACTCAATACTGTTCATCTGCATGTGATGATGGCCAAAGTGAAGGAAACTACAGCAGGAGGAGAGGGAGAAAAGCAAGGGCCTGGTTGGAACAACCAATTGATTATGACAGGCAGCCAGGGCCATCATTTATTACCACTGCCTGTTGATTGCTTTCGGATTGTACCTAGTGCCCAGGCATGGCTGCTGTCCTGGGCCGTCTGCACAATGCACATGCATTGCACAGCCTCCGGGAGAGATCAGCACCACAAGGTCTTCTGACGACTCAGAATGATGAGAGGCTATGATGTGTGATGAGGTGAGGGTGGGTGGGTGGAGAGCGCGGGGGCAGAACAAGGTGATATGATTTGTGTGATATTATACAAGGGCCGTCATTGGTAGCGCTTTCACATGCTCCTACAGATTGATGGCCCTGTGAGCAAACACACCACTGGGGTGGTCACGTGGTGCGCAACACAACACTAGTGGGTGGTCATGTGGTGTAAGTTCTTTTTTTAAATAACCGTTGCATACACGTAAGCACTGGCAGGCCAGCCCCGGGAGGCTGGAAACAACAGTGAGAAGTGACTGCTGATTATGATGGCTAAGGGGTCACAAGCAAGGTGTCAGGGGTCGCAACGGGTGGCCTAGGGGGTCTCAGTTGTGACCCCTGGTGACCCCTAATTGACGTCCATGATGCAAAGGGGGATGTCTCCATCATGCTGAACTAGGTTGGCTGCAGTACTGTTGATCTCCCTGCATTAAATCAAGAGCTGTGAAGAGAATATTTCCATCTGTGAATTAATTTACGATGGCAACCTGTCTGCTAATTAAATGGACATTGTCTGTAATTTCAGCACTCCTGAATCACCTGACAACCAGTCAAATTGGAGGACATATTCCGGGAGTTGTTTGGAAGTGTAAGTGACTCATTATGTGTGAAGTGACCTAGGTTAGACGAATTGGTATAACCCTAGCTAAACCTAGCATGCTGCACAGAATATAGAAATGTTGATTGACTATGGAGTCCACACATACCTCTGTGGTGAGTAAACACTTGCCTGGCTGTACTCTGACTGTTCTTTGCTTGTGGATGAGCGAAGGCGAATTATGCATGGACAAGGCATTCAAATGGAGCTGGGTCATGACAGCCACTCTAGTCTAGGCAGCCCCTTTGCAGCTGCTGTTTGCTAATTCTGGATGAGAAGAGAGAGCGGCAGTGCAGCAGCGGTGGGAGTTTGGAGCATGGCTGACCTTGGGTGACAGTGAATGACAGTTGGACTCACCAGGGTTTCCTTGAGACAGCTGGGGATGGCCGTGCCGGCCCTTCAGGCTGCTGCATGCAGCCCTTCACATGTTTCTGGGGCTCAGACCAGTTGGAGATGGGCTTGCAGAGCGTGGCCATGGCAGTAGCAGGGTATGTGGCAGCAGCACTCTAAGGTATATGCTGAAGTGGTGTTTGACGTGGAACACCTAACTTGGCCAACCTACCTGTGAGATCCGATTGTCTCAGAATGTTGCAGGAACTGGGCAATGCACTGCATGTGTGTGCTTTTTTCTGGCTCAAAGGCCTGTAGTCATTGCCATTGAGGTTTCTGATGTGCTGCAACACTAGGGACAGAACCTAAATGCTGGCAGCAATGGCTCACCTCTCTCTCAGATTCCACGCACATGCTGATTCTGATCAATCAGTGTGTGATCTTAAGGGTGAGCAGTGGATTTTTGTAGTGTGAGAGATGAGTGAGTAGAGAGAGAGAGCGGTAAATCAGTACAGGGTGAGCAGTGCGTGAGTGCAACGTGAATGATACCTCAGTTCATGGTGAGTAGTGCCTGAGTGCAGGGTGAATGGTGTTTGAATGTCAGGTGAGTGGTGCATGAATGTGCAGGTTGATTGTTGCATGAGCGTGCAGGAGGAGTGCTGTGTGTGTGTTTGTGTTTGTATGCAAGGAGAATGGTATGTGAGGGGCAGGTGAGTGCAGGATGAGTGATGTATGTGAAGGATGAGCAGTGTATGTGTGTTTGCATGTATAACTCATGCTGTGGGGACTGGCTTGGTCCTCATAGTGTGGGTTAACCTTGTCAGAACCAGACAAGCACTATCTTTGTGAGGACCGGTGCATTGTGAGGACCCGTCCCTGTAGTGTGTTTAGGTACTTTCAAGCGAGTGCATCGAAAAAAGAAAAAGTGCAGTTAGATTTCTCTCTGTCCATTTTATAACCTGCCCTTCTACCAAAGCGTGTGTGGAGTTAGAATATTAATTACACACTTCATTACCATCAATGGCTGGTCCTCATCACGAGAGTAGGCTGTCTGATATTGCATACCCTTGCTGTTGTTAATTCTGCGGGAGTAATAAATGCATATAGAAATGTATGAACAAAAATGACTGGAGTCTACCATTTCCTGTCTAATGAAGCAACACAAAACTCCAAACACGTTCTCGAAACTCTTGGAATTTGGCAGCATCCTCTGACCTAATACCACAAGAGAATTGCCTAGATTAAGCCACAAGATAATAGTGCTTTCATCAACTGTGGTGAAACAGATCCTTTTTTATGTATAACTGCATCCATTTATTGAATAGTCTGTGACAAATGTACATAATATACAACTAGAGCCCTGACTTTGCCTACATGTGATCAGTCATGTGATCAGTTATTGTTATTCCTTAAAACGTCTTCATTTAGACTTTCAAGTTTGGAACGACAATTACAAATCCATCAAATAAAGTGGGCAATAACATATTTAGATCACATAACTATACCGCTTTTTGGGTAATCATAATATTGTAAAACAATAATATACAGTATATAAAGTACTAATAAAGGTTATGAAAAAATCACATTAAATAGTAAAGATGGAAGTAAATAAGGAAGGATAGCCCTAGACTAGTTTAAGCAAAACATTCTTTTTTCTAAATTGCAGGATAAACATCTCAGACTACATGGAATCAACCTAAATCCTTATTACTTTTTAAACAAAGATTTTCCATTGAGTTCAAGTTACACATATCTCTTAGGAATGATGAGACATCCAATGGGTTACTACTTTAGCTTAGATCCTGTGGCAAAACAATTGCAGAGATTCTGCCCTGAGTGCGGAGACTTCCACACAACTGCGGGGCCTCCACCACGAGTGCGGAGGCCTTTGGTGAATCAGGCCCTTGAAGGTCTAATGACCCAACTGTAGTTTTCCCATTGCAAACATTTAGCTTAGTCTGAATTATTAATAGCTCCAAGTTAAGAGAAAACAACTTCTGCAGATCAAGTGGATTATGATTCCTATGTAATCCACACATAAACATTTCAATATTGGATTATATTTATTGTACTAATTTTTAATGACAGATCTAGGCAAGGGTGAAATTAATGCTTTACTACAGTATATATGTTTAGCCAGATAAGATTCCAAATCATATAATTTTAAATTGCACAGGAATTCACATAGTAGGGCAGATAATGTAGGCATTGTATCATGTCCATGTGGCAGTATTTTAAACTATAATTTGGCATGTGTGGTTACAGAGATATGGCTTTTTTTGATCCTCTAAAGATATTGAAATTAGGACAGGGTGTGAAGGCAAGACATTAATACAGACCCCATCATACCATTCGCATGGAAGTCATTCTGAAGAGTTCTATATATTCTTCACCAAAGTTTATATGTTTGACGGTAAGCCACAGATGTTTCCACCCAAAGATGACAAATGCTTTCTCAACATCTTTACATATACACACTCGAGATTCTTTCCAAACTCTTGTGATATTAACCATGATTAATATCATCAGATCCATGTGAAATAAAGACTTTGTCATTCTTTGTAACCTTACTGTCCAGATTTCAGTCAATAATGTGTAGTTTCATTTTACTACAGAAATGAGTCTGTAATCACAATATTCCGATGGTTCTTTGCCAGGTATGAGAACGAACCATTGGTAAATCCATTTATAAATCCATCGGCCACAGGTGGAAACTATCTTTAAAGTTTTCCAAACTATATTAATATAATTATTATGGTTTATGTTGATGTCTCATAAACCTGCAACCTCTTGTTTCAATTCTTCTTCTATTTTGGTGTCTTTTAAAATGAAGTGGTCTACACTCCATCGCTTATGCTGCGTGATCTCACTACTAGAAATCAATCGCACTGATCAAGTTTCCATGACAGAATAAGAAAACATTCCCAAAGCAATAAGAGACATCAACACTCCAATGGAAGTTCAGGCAGAGATTTTAATAAAAGTTAGTTCATGAAAGACATCCAAACAAAGAAAGGGATCCAAAAAGGCAGATAGTTGTGTCTAAACAAGGAACGAAATTGAATATGAGAGTGCGTCTAATTGTGACTTTGAGTGTTATGCAGAGAAGAAAATACTGAGCTTTTCAATCATGTAGATCATTGCGGCACTGTGCTTACTGTGGAAATCTATGTGTAAACTGAGGGAAATGGGGTTTACAAAATGCTATTTGGGAAACAATATCACAGTTATGCAAGATGAAATTGTCCACTTAACTCAAAAACTACTGTGAAGTTTTTAGGAGGAATAATGATCATTTCCTTTGTATTGAGCAAGGAAACTGTCCTGTTCATGAATACCATAATACTTAAAGCATGTTTATTCGATTCTTAGAATCATCAAAGCATCAATAGAAAAATATATACAATTCATTAGTCCTCATTTCCAGGCGCGGCCCGTGGTAGGAGTGCCGGTCGGTCGGTGACGTGGGGCGGGGGAGGGGCAGGGTGGGGAGTAGTAAACTACGGATTAAGGCCGAATACAGGTAAGTGAACATTTAAATAAATAAAACGAATTTCGCTGCACGCACTGCATCGCATTTGGCGATGCAGCGCTCACAACGAAATTCGTTTTATTTATTTAAATGTTCACTTACCTGTATTCGGCCTTAATCCGTAGTTTACTACCCCCCACCCTGCCCCTCCCCCGCCCCACGTCACCGCCCGACCGGCACTCCTACCACGGGCCGTGCCTGCTCATTTCAGTTGCAATACAGTATATAGGATGTAATTTACAGTTAACAGCGTGTATGGGAAGAATGCAAAATGCAGAATGTCAGATAGCCTCATATTGGTTACAGTACAATACATTCAGTAGAATTTTCGCGGCTAAAAGCTATTCAATTAATTCCATAAAGTGCAAAGTGCAAAATACTGGAAAGTTAACCACCAATAGAGCATTAACATATACATTCCGCTATAAAACATAGAAGCTAGTTTTTACAGTCAGAACAATGCGATTAATTCCATAAAGTGCAACGTGCAAGGTGCGATTTCATCATGATTACTATATAATCACATAAATAGAAGAAGGAGTTACCACACTATGAATTTTAAAATATCATTAGCTATGTACGACAACAACATTTGAATTTCATATAGTTTCCTTAAAAAAAGAAATTAAATTTTTAAAATTTTAAAATTTAAGCCCAGTCTTCATCTTAATAAAAATAGCAGCCAATAAAAATCTACTAGTACCAAATACAATTAGCTTGGAGCTATCAGTTTTCAAGATACGCAGCATTTCAGTGTATTTCCTAATACACAATTTCCTGCCCAGAGGTTTTATCCATTTCTTTCTAGGATTTTCATATGCAGGGCAGAAAAATAAAACATGCGCAATATCCTCTTCGCTTCCTGAATGGCACTGAGTACACTTACAATCATTTTCCACTAGCTGCTTTTGTCTCCACCTGGATGTAAACGACTTTATTTGAAGAGTACCATACCTAAATTTCAGATACAATACCTTAGCAAGTAAAAGTTCGATCTCATCTAAAAATGATTCGAAACAGGGGGTTATTTTAAACGTCAGAAACTGGATTGTGAGTGTACCGGATCTACTATTTGAAATAATATTGTGCCTAATGAAATTCCAGTAAATGGTCTTAATTTCCCGTTTTGAATCAGGAGTCAACAAATTCGGTTGTTCCCAGAACCTACTCAAACCCAGGTCCGTAAGCCATTTACGGATGTGGATCAACCAGGGAAAAGTTACATGAGTGTCAAGAGCCAATAATTCACTCAATGCTTGTCTATAGGTTTGCAATTCCTCGGTGGTCCATATTCTTATCCAATATGATAGGGTCATCCAAACTGCCCTTTGCTCAATTCGCTTGATGCCCAAGTCGAGCATTAGGGGATCACAGGTGTATTTTGGGGTAGAGCAGTAAACCTCCTCAAGATCTTATTTTCCCCCGTAGTTAAAGATGAAAGTGCTCCCCCCCCACAATTCTGAGCCATATAAGGCAGCAGTTTGTGCCCTGGATTTATAAACTTCAAGGGCTGGTGTAACAGCCTTTGTCGTGGTGGCGAAGAGTTTTTTTATAACTGGTGCTGCGTATTGCATTAAAATTGTTCTAGATTTCATTATCTGGGGGTTCCATGAGAGTTTAGAGTCGATGTTTACCCCAAGATAAACAAAATTAGAGACTCGCTCCAAAATTGCTCCGTTCAGCTTTATATTATTCTTAAAACATTTGTGGGGCCTAATAGTCATGTATTTAGTTTTTAGTGGTTTTATTTCCAACCCCTTTTGTTTACAATATTGGTCGAGGGTATTTAAAAGGTTTTGCAAGCCCTTTGGCGTTTGCGACAATAAAATTGTGTCATCAGCAAAAGTTAGTGCGCAGATATGGTTCTCTCCTAATTTCGGGGAATCATGATTGGATTTTTGGAGGAACTCAACCATGCGATTAACATATAAGAGGAATAAAGTTGGCGCCAGGACACAGCCCTGGCGCACACCTCTCTTGACGGGTATCTCTTCTGTGAGTTCCCCCCCTTTACCCCAACGTACTTTTGCAAAGGTATTCTCATGAAGCCTAACCAACTGGACTATGATATTTTTGGGCACCCCCTGCTGTAATAGATTTAGCCATAGTAGGTCTCTAGGGATTGAATCAAATGCGGCCTTTAAATCTATAAAGGCCACATATAAATGACCGGATCTTAGCCTTGTATATTTCCAGGCTATAATTAACAGCCTGAACACCTGATCTATGGTACTTGTCCTCCTTCTAAAACCCGCCTGGCATGGGGAAAGTACATCATTAGCAAGCATCCAGTCATTCAACCTTTCTAAGATCTGTTTGGCATAAACCTTTTGCAATATATCTATCAGACTGATAGGTCTGTAATTAGCGGGATCGTCCCTACAGCCCTTCTTATATATTGGGACGATCACCGCGCCTTTCCAAGATTCTGGAATGGGCTCACCTCTAGCGATTGCATTGCATAGAAGATTAATATATGGAGCCCACACTTCAGGTGCATGTTTAAAGAGATCGCCCGGGATCTTATCAGGGCCAGGGGCTTTTGATGGCTTAATAGCAGCTATGGCAAGTGTAGTATCCTCTACACTAAATTGTAGTGGTGCAATCTCATTTGATGACATAAGGTCCTCGATACTACATGGGAGATCTCTAATCATTGGGGCCGGAAGGGCATATAGCTGAGCAAAATGTCCATGCCAAGTCCAGGGGTCCAAATTATAGTCCTGGGCCAGGTTATTTACTTTTGTACCATTTGCAATAATTCGCCAAAACAAAAATTGGTCGCCTGTCTTTGAAGCTATTATCAGTTCTTCCCAGCTTGCATCTTCCCAATTTCTGCGGGCTGTTTTCAGAACTCTATTGTACGCATTCCTTAATTGCCTGATCAAGATTATATCCTTGGTTTGCAGGGCCCTGGTTAAGCTTTGTTTAGTCAGTACACATTCGTTATCAAACCATGGGTTGGACAACCCAATCTTCTTGGAACATTTAGTCTTCCCAGTCACCGATTTAGTTAAATAGGGTTTTATACATTCCACCAACTTTTGATGAGTCTGTTTTATAAATAAACTTCCGGGGCACTCTTTTAAAAAGAGCAATACTAGATCACAAAAAATATTATAAATGCAAGTAAGGGGTTCTACCTTTCCCAAAATAGATGGCCATTTCACTGCCCTCCTATTATTGCTCACTATAGGCTGTATACCATAATATTAGGTGTTATTATAACTCAGGTAAATTGAAGTCTGAGTTTTTGTCAACAGATTTTCGAGTTATATAACCTGGTTGTCAGCAGTTCGTGGTAACAAGCACGCAACCCAATGATCTGATTGAAATAGAAATGTCCTCTAGAGCCTTTTACAGATGACTAGGCTCAGGTTGATGGGTATCACTTTCTTATTGGTCCAGTGACAGCTGAAGTCATGTCTACTATTAACGTATCAGAGCGGTCATAAAGCCCTTTGTGGTGGTAAACTGAATGCACACCTGATGGCCAAGATACTTGAGGTACATACAAAGTGGGATTAGATTTGGTGAGTAGAAGTCTATTTTATTGCAAAGTCGGTAGAAGCATGTTTTGCAACCAGGAGGCCAGGTGGAGGGCATAGGTTTTACACACTCCCTGTCAGTGCACTAGTTGTGATTGCCGTCTGATATGCTCTGGGAGTCATTTAACAGTCCTATATTATCTGCAAGGCATGACAGAACTGTGATGCAATATGAAACTGACACACTCTTCAAAAGGTGGAATACAGGTCTGAGCCTTCCACACAAGATCTCAATGGGCTGTAGATGAGGAAGTCTCGGTCAGGTTAATCCATGTCTACAATCCCCAGAATGCCACTTGGAATGGTACACGGATTGAGCTTCGCCAATCGTGCAGGGTTCTCACTCTGCTGCTAGTATACATGCTACCATCCGACACTGTGTAGGAAGACAATTCTTTGACTACATGAACTCAATGTTGAGATGATCCATTGGTTTTATATGGTGCCTTCTTTATTATGTATCTATAATGAGGCACTAATTGCCCATACTACTTGGCATTAATCGAAACCCCAACTAAAGCACTCCCAGTCAATGTGCATATACACCTTTTTCCTCTGCAATTCTGCAAAATCACATTTTTTCATCACTTCCCATAAATAGTCATCATTTAACATGGGCAAACAATGAAGTGAGCAACAGGAACAACTGCTGCATATCCTGTCATCACTTCAGATGAAGGAAGGATCCAGATGTCCACACCTGAACATAGCAATGCATGAAGGATGTGAAAGGGCAATTGCCATGGGTGTGCATGAGCAGAGTAAGAAATATGTTTATTAGTTCAAAAGGGGGGAAGAACCACTCAAATAATAAGCACAATTCTTGACAGGCTGAACCACAAAAGTCACTAAATAAGCCGGTGTTTAACCCTCTGGCAGCTTGTCATAAAAGCAGTCAGACTTAACTTAGTGGCAATGTTGAAAGTATTTATGCAGCACTCAAACTGTAATACAATGAAAACACAACACAAGAAAAATACCAAACCAATTTAGGAAAATAGAGTAAAGTGTAATAAATAAAATGACACCAACAATTATTTTAAAAAGTAGAACTGTAGTTATGAACTTTTAAATTTATTGGTGAAAAGAGCGCAAAAATGCACAAAGTGCCACTCACAGGTATCTGGTCATGCTGGACCTGGTCAAAGTCACAAGTTCAGGCCAACCGAGAACGAGTGCAGGTTTGGTGCAGGCACCAGGTTCATCCCAGTGAAGATATAACTTCTTTGAGTCCAAGTCTATGGGAGCAGCCTCAGCAGGAGTGCCATATTGACGGGGGCCACAAGGAGTTCATTGGCGGCGCAAGGAGCAATTGATGCTGGAGATTCACGTTGGCAGGGGACACAAGCTGGCGCTGTTTGGCAGGAAGAGCAGGTTGCCATCAGAACTTCATGTTGGCAGGAAATGCGGTGACCCGTGCTGACATGAGGAGTCCGCTTGCGGTCACGAAGAGCCCCAAAACATTTGGACTTTATTCTGGAGTGCAGCGCTTGTAGATTTGAAGCAAGAGGTGTACATTCTGATGCCATCTAGTTTGAATTGCATTTTAATTTACAACCCCTGGGTACATGTAGTAGCATTTACTAGGGGCTTATAAATAATTAAATGTGCCAATTAGGTGTAGGCCAATATTACCATGTTAAAGGGAGAGAACACATGCGCTTTACCACTGGTTAGCAGGGGTAAAGCTCACAGAGTACTAAAGCCAACAAAAATGAATTCAGAAAAAATAGGGCAGTGAAGGCAAAAGTCAGGGAAATTACCACGCTGAAGATGCCAGGTCTAGCAAGCAGTATATATTGTGGAATGATTACTCTAATAATGGAGCCGAACGGTATGCTGAACATAGTATCTCAAGGTTGAACATTGGATATTTTTGAAATAGGCGCTATTAACAACTATTTGGGACTTTGTTGTACATCTTGTGATATAATCCAATAGATTTCAGAAGGTTCCTGTTACTCCCTGTACTCCTGTAAACTCTCTCAGGCACCTATGCAGACTTAGCAGTGTTTTAGTTAGAAAAGCATCATCCAAGCTAGTGTCATGCCCCTGTGCTCAGAAGCGGTTCCAATATTGTATTGTTCAATGGATAACTATCCACCCTGTCACCACCATCATTCACTCTCATTGCCCTGAAAAGGATGTCAGTGGCCTTGGAGGGTTAGAGGTTGTCTGTTGATATACATGTTGTGATGCATGAGGTAGACCTGCAGTAGTTTCCCTCCTTTCGGTGACTGTTCTTGGTATTTACATATGACTTCATAGAGGTAAATAATTTACTACTGTTTTAGCCTGCTTGAACATCATGTTCAGGAGTGTACCTTATTAGGAATAATTAGGAAGGCCAAGGACAGCCTCAACATCAACTGATTGCTGTCCGACGTCAATCCCGAAAAAAGCCCTCTAAGTTCAAACTTAGAAACATTTTCTGGAAGCAGATCTACTTTAGTGGTGCAAACCAGCAAGCTGAGGCCAACCAGCGGTTACACATTAATGGCTGCGGCTTCAACAGTGGTTCCAGTCTCCCCAGTTCTCCAGGAAGAAAGTTGGCTAAACGTTTCTTTTTCCCCACATCTTGCAGTTATAGACAGGTGGACTACTCTCTAATATCAGCCAGGGGACCAGGACCTGGGGGGCACCACATGGGGGTTAGGACTCAATCCACCAGAGGCTAGCAGCAGGGTCCAGGGAAGGTCCAATTGGTACTGATCAGCTAGACAGTTGCAGGGAAAAGGTCTTCTGAAACCTTGTTGTGTCACTATAGCTCATACAGGGGGTCAGCCAACTGACCCTTAGAGTCACTTCTGGGGCCCTGGATTCAAAGCAAGAAGGTCCAGCATTTCTTTAGGTTTCAGACAACAGGGTCATCCTTCTGCTCTTCACAGACCCCTGTGTGTTTTGAGGATAGTACTGGGATGCTACATTTATGGCTGGAACCACCATGTAGATGGGGGAAAGTCCTGGCCACTCCCTAACCTATAGGGTAAATGTTCCCAGGGGTGACCCTACACTCTATCTAAAACAAAGATGGCAGAACATGTTCCCCTGTGCAGAGATCCTGTGCCCACCCTAGAGGTGTGGCCAGGAAAATTAGCAATCCCTCCACTGTGGTCACCCTAAACCAGTTCCGGGAGCAGCTCCTCTTCAATTGAGGTTGGTGGCTGGCTGACTGGGTGAACAACCAAGGGCCTTGCCAGGTGTCAGCTGATATTTGCTTGTGACAAGGTAGACCTCTTTAATGTTAATATAATTCCTGGGCACAGCCCAGATGGTCATCCTGCCAGAGGAACAGAAAACATCAGCCAAATCAGCTAAACTGCCCTTTACCACTGCTAACCCGTGCTAAAGTGCTTTCCTCCCTAAATATGGTTATTTTGGCTCATACCCAATTGGCATATTTAATTTACTCATAAGTCCCTAGTAAAGTGTACTACATGTGCCCAGGGCTTGTAAATTAAAAGCTACTAATGGGCCTGCAGCATAAATTGTGCCACCCACTTAAGTAGCCTTCCAACCTAGTCTGAGGCCTTCCATTGCAGAGCCTGTGTGTGCAGTTTAAACTGTAAGTTCGACCTGGCAAGATAAACCTCTTGCCAGGCCCAAACCTTTCCTTTTTGTACCTATACGTCACCCCTAAAATAGGCCATGGACAAGCCACAGGGCAAGGTTCAATGTACTTGTCTTTTTTTGTATTTTTAGTTTAAATATTGGTGTATTAGAATTAAACAAATTGCAACTTAATAAGGTATTCAAACCAATGAAGAAGATACAGTTGAAGGGAGATGGAGAAGAAAAGGGGAATAATGCAACAAGTTAATCATACATAGTCAATGTAATAGCAATTTAAGGATACCATAAACTAATAATGTGCAGTAATAGGTACTGTACATAAACAATAATAACTCATCATTCAGAGTTAGAAAAGACTCCAAACATATGATCCACAGATGGCTATCTTTTCTTCAGAAATTCATAAACGTAGTGGTACACCCAATGAATAAAATAGTTCAATCAAATTATCCAAGTTTCTTGTTTCTTTATTTCAAGTTCCCCCAAAGTTTTTTTTTCTCTGTATATATTTGAATTCTTACAGCCTCAGCCAATGTGTTTCATTCACAACAGTGAACTTCCCCACGGTGTTCTAATTCAAGGGCCAAAATAGTTCATTAGTAAATCCACAGGCAAAGTATTATTCAAATAAAACAATCTCTTATAGCCTTCTTTCCTTTCTGCCTCACAAGGTAACACTTCAAATTAATGGTTGTAACAATGTGTACCTTCCCTCAAAATCCTCATTTTCAGCACTAGGTAAACCACATCATGGACACCCAAATCTGTGTCCCAACCCAGACAGACACAGAACATCTCGATTACAAACAGCCTGGCAGAACATTATCAAATTTAATATTGTATCCCAAAGCTTCCCTATGAATACATACTAAAGAAGGATAGGGACCCAGGGTAGGTCCCAAGAATTGGTGGAGAGTTGTTCTTGTTGGAGTGCATTTACAACATCAGTGACACTCTAAACCAGTCCACCTCAAATGAATCTTTTTCGAGCAGACGTTTTAAGTATAGGATTAGCACGATCCAATCCACTCTAAGCTACAACAGAGACAAAGCCTTTTGCCCTTTTTGCAGCAAAGTCCTTATGCATAAAAAATGGCAAAAGTCTTTTTACCACGTCAGAAATAGTATTATAGTTTGGGATTTGCAATGTACCATTCAGGCTAACATGGATTGAATAAAAGAAACGTCTGAAGAACTATAGCTTTGTCTCAACCTAAGAGGGGGCCCTGTACAGATCAAAACCAAACTCTCACTTGCTTATAATCTAGGCAAAACAAGGATAGCAGAGTTTTAAAGGATAGTATTAGCATAGTGCTATCCATGCGAATCTAGAAATGTGACAAAGATTTTTGCTATGTTTCCAGCAAAGTCTTTAAGCATAGGATTAGCTAGTAGTATCCACACAGAGCTGAAAAATGGCAAATGTCTGTAACCTTTCCTGGCACAGTTTTACAGCTCTAGAATAGTAAACTTCCATCCAAGCCAACCTGGAATGAATAGAAACAACTCCTGACACATGTTTTAGTCTCTTTAGACCTCCTCAGAGAAGTATAGCTTTGCTTAACACAAAGGGGGACCCAGTAGAGGTCAAAATCAAACCTCACAACCTTAACAGTGCTACATAAATGAAACAAAACAAGAATAGGAATTCTAACTAGTTCCCAAGTTTAGGTATATATAATTTTCTTTAAAGGGTAACTGTGACTGTGGTATAACATCCTACGGTCGAGTTTTGAGGCCGAATGGTTCATCAATGTTACAAGCAATCCTGAGATGCCAATGTAGGACCATATTGCACAGGTCACATGTTATATACTTTTATATTACATATTTAGGTAAGCTAACAAAAAAAGATTTTCTTCAACGTACAGCTAGCAATGGGCACTGATTCAAATTAGAATGTTTAGGTTTATCTTTCATGAATAAATTGTTCATAAAGCAATGGACAATAGTGAGGGTAAGAGAATTTGTGATTCTGTGGCTGCAGCGTTTACCGCATAATTAAGGCTTTACTGCAAATTTGCAGTACTTGCCAAATGGTTTGCAAAATTTGAAAATTTCACAAACAAATGTTGTTTCTAATTAAAATGGATACCAAATATTGCCACAGAATGTGCTACGTCATTTGCATTTTTGCCACACAATTTAGAAAACCTTTCAGTATAATTTGATCGTCCATGGCCCATAATCCTAGTAACTCTAACAATGCTAAAGCTCTGCGGATTAGTTTTGGGGCTTTCATTATAAAGATGAAATACATAATTCACAGGTAGCTGAAATATTTCCCATAGTTCAGAGTTCACTGTGAAATATAGATTTGTATACCACTCGATTTTGTGAATTTAGAGCAGCCAAACTATATATATCAGAATATTGTGGCATTGGGTAAGGTTCTACTCATCATGACCCTTGTCCAGCCAGAATTATTCACGTGGTCCCTGAGGTGACAGCTACTCACCTCACGGCCATATTTAATAATCTATTTAAAGCAGGATATTATCCTAAGGACTGGTAGGTAGGCTCCATCCTGCCATTATTAAAAGAGACCAACTTAGACATGGGTGACCCCAACAACTATCGACCAATCACTCGACTTCCATTCCCCACCAAATTGGTCGAAAAAATTGTTAACCATGAACTGAGCACCTTCCTAGATAAAACAAACTATCTGGACTCTACACAGTTTGGTCTCCGAAGTCACCATAGTACCGAGCTAGCATTGATCACAGCTATGGAAGAAATCAGGCAGACAATAGACCACAGAGGTGATGAAGCTTTGATCCTTTTGGATCTTTCAGCCTCATTTGATACGGTCAACCACGCTCTCCTAATTGATCGCCTCGATTTAATTGGGAACAAAGGCAACGCACTTAAGTTTATTTCTTCATTCTTGGCTGACCGCATCCAGATGGTCTCCCTTGGTGAATTCACCTCACCAGCCTTTTCATTGCCTGGTGGTGTCCCACAGGGCTCATCTCTGAGCCCCATCTTGTTCAATCTTTATGTCACCCCACTTGCTGACCTAATTAGATCATTGGGATTCTCCTTAGCTTCTTACACGTATGATACGCAGATTGCTGTATCCGTCACTGAGAACCCTGGAGCCAAGGCAGCTCAGTTCCACAACTACATGCTTCACATTGGGAAATGGATGAGCAGCAATTGTCTTAGACTAAATATCTCAAAAACGGAGGTCCTGCTGTTTGGCAACAATCCTTCTTTTTGGTCTAACAACTGGTGGCCCCAAGAATAGGGACCTTGCCTCCCCCTAGTGACAAGGTAAAAAACCTTGGGGTGAAATATTGACACCAATTTTTCCTTCAAAGGGCAAGTAAATCACATCACCTCCTCAGGTTTCTTCATCTTGAAAACTCTAAGGAAAGTGTTGATTTATATTAGGGTAGTTGCAATTCTTATCTCTTCCAAAGTAGATTATGGCAATGACCTCTTTATCAATATCCAGAAGAGTTTTCTTCACAAACTACAAACACTACAAAATGCTGCAGCTCGGTTACTATTGGATATTCCGTAACATAAATCAGCTTCCCAAGCACTGATCCAATTACACTGGCTCCCCGTAGGTAAACACATTCAGTTTAATTTAAGGCACTTTGCATTGCCTTCAGGGATCAACAAGCTGTCGGCTCTGACTACCTGATACAACGATTTCAACATTATATTCCGACACGCCCCTTACGCTCATCCACAAACGGCAATCTCGTAGTCCCCAGATTTAAAAAAGCTAACTGGGGAGGGAGAGGCTTCATTGTATGCACTTCAAGGCTATGGAACTCTCTTCCAATAGAACTTAAACTTAAGACAAATCTGCTGGATTTCAGGAAACTTCTGAAAACCTGCCTCTTCAGTAAATAACTTTGGTTTCTCAGGATCTTCCTAGCCTAGTATCCGCTCAGCGCTTACATACCCCAGGGTAATTTGTCATTGAGTAGCACATTTTATTACACCCAAAAAGTAAATTTTGGGGCAGAAAGTTTTATTTTTTTAGCACATTATTTTATTTCCCTTATGTTGTTTTGCACACTTTCCAGCACGCAATGAAGCAAACTGTTCCAGGAGAATATTATATTTTTCAACTAAGCATTCGAAAAGTATCTGGCAATGTTTTTGCAATGCTTGCCTTTATTTACAGCTTCATGGCTAGCTAGTGAGATTTGGTCACCAAGCTTTTACACCCAAAAACTATTTTTCGTAGTAGAAATCTCCTCTGAAGCCCCTCACTCCGTTGTATTCCATAAGAATTAACGTCACCCACCCCCTATGACCAGATGCTATCTATCCACCTCAAGCTACCCACTCCAACAACTGGTTCTACCCACCAGTCACTTACTCCAGCAGACAGAGGAACGCTCAAAGACTCATTTCATTTGAGAAACTGGTAGGAATGAAAGTCAGGCATGCGAAAGGGACATGTCACTTGCAGTCCAGGCGAACGTGAGACAATACAAGAGGCACATCATGCAGAATTAAGTAACCGGATGAAAAGCTCTGATACGCCCGGTAGGAATACAGATGGATGTGTAACTATAAAGGAGGAATATGAGTGGAAAGCAGAAAGCCAAGGCTGAGACACTTGGCAGTACAATCAGACTATACAGAAGCTTGCTACAAAAAAAGAAAGCTTGCTGAGGCTTGTGCTGATGTCCTGGGGTGTTTACACACCCAATTAAAGGATATCAGATGTTCAAAACCTCAAAAGACAAGCTGGAAATCAACTCT
This sequence comes from Calotriton arnoldi, assembly GCA_963921515.1. Taxonomy (NCBI): domain Eukaryota; kingdom Metazoa; phylum Chordata; class Amphibia; order Caudata; family Salamandridae; genus Calotriton; species Calotriton arnoldi. The sequence continues at coordinate 123,246 of CAWUFW010009935.1, forward strand.
TTGCAGTGGTTTTCAGCTCATTTCCTTGCCAACGTGTGATATCAGCTTCTCACCGGGTGACAGTGTGTAGGGAGCCGATATCGTGTGACAGACGGTAGCACTGTGCAAGTTGGCAGGTCTGATGTTAAGTTTAAAATGTTTGGAATAATCTTGCCAAACACCACTCCATATCAAAGGAGCTTCACAACATTTACCATGCTCGATCTAAACAAAGTATTCTTTGTCATACTCCTGATCCCGAAGCTTTGGTACATCTTATATCTTACAGATAATAAACACCTGTCCTGATGGGCAAAGAAATAAACTTGGCTGCAAGCGATTTGCTGAACAGATTAAAAAAAGAGAAAACTCTCTGGCTGATTCGCTCTATGTCTATCAAGCAGTTGATTGCAGAGGAGCAGGGAGAGCGAGGTGAGGCCATATCTCTGCAGCACTACCAGGCCAGCCTCATTGTGCCCACATGAAATCTACTACATTTTCTGCAGCCATTGTGTAAGAATGTGTGGTCATAGCTCACTTTCGCTTATTTTACTGAAAAATTAGAACCTGAAGGGTGTGTATATGTATACATATTATACTTGTTAGACCAGACAGCCTTAGGGTGGTCTTCCCCCCCAACATTTTGCCTACCTCCTCCACTTTTCTGACATCATTTTTTGCTGGCTTTAGGTCTTCACTTTACCACTGCTAACCAGTGCTAAAGTGCTTGTGCTTTCTCCCCTAAATATGGTAATATTGGCTTATCCCCAATTGGCCTATTCAATTTACTTATAAGTCCCTAGTAAAGTGTACTACATGTGCCCAGGACCTGTAAATTAAATGCTACTAATGGGCCTGCAGCACTTATTGTGCCACCCACTTAATTAGCCCTCTAACCTTGGCTCAGGCCTGCCATTGCAGAGCCTATGTGTGCAGTTTACACTGCCATTTTGACCTGGAGAGATGCAAACCTTCCCTTTTTGTACCTATCCGTCACCCCTGAAGTAGGCTATGGACAACCCACAAGGCAGGGTGCAATGTATTTTTCTTTTTTTTTATAGTTGAAAAGTTGATTTATTAGAAGTAAACAAAGTTCAACATAATAAGGTACTCAAACCAATGAAGAAGATACAGTTGAAGGCGTAAAGCGGAGGGAGAAGGGGAAGAAAAGGGGAATAATATATCAAGATAACTATACATGGTCAATTTAATAACAATTTAAGGATACCATAAACTAATAGTGTGCATTAATAGGTACTGTACATAAACAATAATAAATCATCATTCAGAGTTAGAAAACAAAAGAACATCAAGAGGGTTTTTGAACTTCCTCCGCATTAAGTTGACGATAAGAAGAGGGTCCCACCTGTGTATCTAAAATGTTTGCGATTGGGGGCCACAATACAGAATGTTTAAGGGCCAGTGAAAGGGGATGACAATATGATGTATTAGGTCTATGGTTATGACATACTGCATACTACCAAGCTTGAAAGGATAGTGGGGAGAAATCTTTCCAATTCTTCGTTATTTGTTGGAATGCCACTGCTGGTAATAAATCTATAAATCTTGTGTGAATGGGGACCGCAGTCCAACAACCTGCCAGACTTCCCAGGTAAACACCACTTATGAAAAAGGGTAGAGAGGAGTTAAAAATGGAATGAATCTGCTTCCAAACTTCCTTCCAAAAAGCATGTAATAAGGGACAAGCGAGCGGCAGCCCTCCGTTTGGCAGAAGAGTGTCACCTCACTGCTTTTGAGCAGTGAAAAATTAAAAATAAAATGATAATAACAAAGGTTATTATCATTTTATTTTTCCTTGCTTACTTCTTGCAGCTGAGCCGAGGGCAGGGCCGTCCATTCCCACATGTTGACACAGCCGCAGGAAGGAGGAGGAGTGGTGACACTGCTTCAAGTGCACATGATGGTTTGGCCGGCTGTCTAAGGCCGGCCAAACCGTTATGGGCATTTAGATCTCTCCACCCGAGCTGTGCTTTACAGCCAGGTGGAGAACAAGCAGAGGTTCGTAGGGCCTTAGTGAGCGCCTAACTACGGCACTCACACCAATCAATGGGCAATACCAGCATGAGAGCAGCGTCTGTATTGGCTTTTGGAAGCCTGTGGCATGCCGGGAGTCAAGGTCGAGGAGCAGAGGGCAGAAGAGCACCGACATCGCAGAATGTAGGTAAGCATTTTGTTTTCTTTTCACCCTCGTGCTGCCCCCCATAACTGCCCTCCTCCCACGTTGCCCTCCCCCGCACTGTCTCAACACATAAATGCCATGGCAGCCGCCACTTGGACAAGCGAATAATAGATGTTAGATGTCTGCAGGATGTGAATGGCAGGACCAAAAACTGTCACATATATCTGGGTATATGTGATGAAGTGTAGCAGGAGAAAAGAAGAGTCTGTCGTAAATATAGAATAATGTTTGCGTAGTGTTGGCAGTTCGAGATATTTTCCATATTTTTAATGAAATAAGTCTCCAATTTGGAACAAGCCAAATTACATCTAAATCATGTTCACAGGCCAATTCCATATCAATTCTGGTCTGTCTATGGAGTCTTATTTTAAGAATCGGTAAATAGTTGAGGCTTTTGGATTTGTGCGAAGAAGAGTGCCTAACGTGGAAGAGAATGAGGTGGGGTGGGTGATACAAGATTGAAAGCAGTTGTAAGCAGGAACTACAATGTTCTTACGTAATTGGAATTTGTTATAAAACGATGACGGAAGATTAAAAAGATTTTGAGCTTGTGAAAAAGTCAGAAAGGAATTGTCAATAAAGAGTTGTTTAACCCATATGAGTCCGGAATACCTCTAAGATTTCCAATAAAAAGGTTTGTTGTTATGTAATAAAGAGGTGTTATGCCAAATCATGGAATTGAGAAAAGAAACAATATCATTAGATTTACCTGGCAACAAAGGTTTTAGCAATTTAGAAAAGTGTTTAAATATAGGTGTGGATAGAGACTGGGATCTTCTGGAAAAAGCCAAGTATTCCCAAAAAGTGAAAGAGGAAACATTTCTCTAAATCTGCGCTTAAAGGATAAAATTTGGGAGATTCTGAAAGCCAATGGATGGATTGTTTTAAAAGGAAAGCTGAATGACATTTAAGAAAGTCGGAAAGTTAACACCACCATCTGACTTTTGACATTTTACATTCATTAAAGATATACAGAATTTATAGCCTTTCCACAAAAATTAGAAAGTATGGAGTTAATTCATAAAAGAAATTTAGAAGGGATCGATAATGAAATGTTGTAAATAGTGAATAAAATAATAGGGACCAAAATCATTTTTATAGTATCGAGTTTGCCCCACCAGGAAAGATGGAAAGGATGCCATCGACTAACCAAGGATGTTAATTTGCTTTATGCATTCATCAAGGATTAATGAAATCAAAGTTTATATTGCGGGAGAGAACCACAGCCCTTGGTATTTGATTTTTGTTTTGTTTCATGAAAATTTGGTAATTGAAAAATCTGATTTTTAAGTAAATTTGTTTAGCTGTAAAATTTCACATTTATTGTTTAACTTATAACCGGAAGAGAGAGTTAGAGGCTGCCTTGTGGAGAAAGGCTGGAATCGATTCATGGGGTATGAGATAAATAAAAGAATGTCATCAGTATAAACTTCTATTTTAATCTGTTGACTTTTCCAAAAGATGCCTTATATATTTGGATGATTTCCAATTCTGGAAATAAAAGGCTCTAGGCTCTAAACTAGATTATAGAGAAGGGGAGAAAGAGGACAACCTTGGCGAACTCCTCTTCCCAATGTGAAAATGGGAGAGGTGAGTACATTGGCAAAAGTAGCTGCCTGCGGGGCAGTATATAAAAGAGAGATTAGTTTAATGATTTTTGGGCCAAAACCAAACCAGTGAAGAGTATTTATTTATTTATTTATTTATATAGCGCGACATTCATCCCATAGGGATATCACGGCGCTGAGGTAGCGGAATAGTGGTGCGTGGGGCCGGTGCTGATTTCGAATATGGCATCCGTCTTTAGGGAATAGGTGTGTTTTGAGTTTCTTCCTGAAAGTGGTGTACTCTTTGATCAGCCTAAGTTCTACTGGAAGCCCGTTCCAGTGCAGTGCCGCCAGATACGAAAAGGTGCGTCCCCCTGCCCTGGTCTTTTTAATCCTTTTAGTTTCGGCTAGCGCTTGCTGATGTGATCTTAGGCATCTGGGAGGGACGTAGAATCTGATTTTATTCTGAAGAATCTTAGGGCCAGTGTGATGGAGTGCCCTGTGAGCATGCCCTAAGAGTTTAAATTGTGCTCTTTGACGCATGGGCAACCAGTGAAGTTGTCTCATGCAGTCGGTAGCTGAGCTGTATTTGCCCTTGTTGCACACCAGTTTGGCCGCAGCGTTTTGTACTACTTGCAAGCGTTTAAAGAGGTAGTCTGGCATGCCCATGACGAGAGCATTTCCATAGTCCAGCCTGCTAACAAGCAGGGCCTGTGTGACTGCCCTCCTGCTTTCCAGGGGGATCCAGGGAAAGAGCCTTTTTAAAAGCTTCAATGTGGCAAAGCTCTTTCCACATAGTATCCGTACATGGTCCTGCATAGACAGTTTGTTGTCAATGAGAACACCCAAGTTTTTTGCACACTGCTTGGGCGCTGGGGCGTCTCCAAGTGAGTGGGGCCACCATGATGCGTCCCAAATGTGATTGGCTCCACCGAGGAGCAGGATTTCGGATTTGTCTGCGTTGAGCTTTAAACAGTGGTCCGACATCCAGCTTGCCATTTCGGTGAGACAGTTATTGAGTTTGGTCCTGGTGTCCTCGTGCCCATCTCCAATGGCTATTGTTAGTTGTGTGTCATCCGCATATGAGCAAACGCCGAAGCCCCACTTCATACCAATTTTTGCCAGGGATGAAACATAGGCATTAAACAGAGTGGGGCTAAGGGATGCTCCCTGCGGAACGCCACAGCTTCATATTTTTGGACTTGATGAGAAGGCACCCAGTTGCACGGTTTGAGTTCTGCTGCTCAAGAACGAGCTGAGCCATTGTAGGGCTTTTGCGTGTATCCCTTTTCCGTGCAGATTTTCTAGCAGCAACTGGTGGGAGACCGTGTCGAACGCCGCCGACAGGTCTAATAGGATCAGGGCCACTGCCTTACCCTGGTCTAGTAATGCTCTTACGTTATCCAAGACTGCCAGGAGGGTTGCTTCTGTACTGTTAGTGGCCCTGAAGCCCGTTTGGGAGGGGTCCAGCAGGTCATTGTCTTCTAGATAATTAGACAACTGTCTGTTGACCAACTTCTCCATTACCTTGGAGAGGTACGGGAGTTGGGAAATTGGCCTATAGTTGACTGGGTTGGTCACATCTGAGCCCGCCTTCTTCAGTAAGGGGGTCACTATGGCCTTTTTCCAAATCTCCGGGAAGACTGCCGTTTCTAGAGATTTGTTGAATAGCTGCGTGATAAATGGGCTAAGGGTGGGTATAATCTGCCTGAAGATAAAATGTGGACAGGGGTCAAGGGGGGATCCTGATTTAACTTCCCCCATAGCCTTGGCGACTTCCTCTTCAGTGAACGGGGCGAAGCTTCCCAGCTGGGCATGGGCGTCGGGATGGGGGTCCGTACTTTCCCAGTTGGTGGGGTCTGCTGGGGCATTGATATTGAATGACGAGTAGATTGTACTTATTTTATCCGTGAACAAGTTACTAATCGTGTCACAGCATTCAGCTGATGGATGCAGGGTTTGGGACATGCAGGTCGGTTTGCATAATTCTCGTACAATTTTATATAGCTCCTTTACGGAGTTGCTATTTTCGTTTATTTTTTGCGCAAAATATGTCTTTTTGGCTTTCTTGATAGCATAATTATAGTTCCTGAGGTCGGTTTTGTATGATAACTTGTCAGTGTCTGATCTGGACATTCTCCAATTATGTATGAAATTAAGTATGAAAAATAAAGGACCAATAAATATGTTCAAAAGCCTTCTCAGCATTTAATGTAATTGCTGCTAAAGGATCAGACAAATGTGTGGATTTAGATAAAACATCAAACATTAAAGGTGTGTTGTCAGATATACACCTTCCTTTAACAAAACTAGACTGTTCATTTCCAAGAAGCTTAGGTAAAAAGGGTTCTTAGCGGAGGGCTAGAGCTTTCTAGAAGATCTTATAATCGATATTAATAAGAGAAATTGGTCTATAGTTTTTCCAAAGTTTTGGATCTTTCCCATCTTTAGGAATAAATCATATAGGTGCTTCTAAAAGAGATCCGGCTGAATTACCTTTGCTCGAAAAAGAAGCGAGGAGAAGAGATAATTTAGGGAGGAGCCGTCTGGGAAAATGTATAAACAATTCAGTAGTAAAGCCATCAGGGCCAGGAGCTTTATCAAATTTACAGCAAGATAAAGCATTCTGCAATTCTACTAAAGTAATGCCTGTCTCTAAATCCTAAAAATGTAAATGAGTGTAAAAGGATTTTTGTGTTTAAGAAAGGTAATCCAGTAGCTCACAGGCTGAAGGGAAGTGTTCATGGGTGCATAGTGTCTTTGGCACTGTTTAATATGACCGCATGCCTCCCCTTTAAGCGCATAAATTTCGGATCCTAATTTTTGTTTTTGCAATTTTGCTCGTGCACGCTAATTGTAGCTATGGCTTCATTCATCACTGCCATTCACGTTCGTAGTCTATGTGTTGCCGCACTAGCTACCCTGGTTGGTATCTTACGCCTGATTGGTAAAAAGTTTATCACAATTTTTAATCCACCTTTAAACATCGAGACACACTGGCTACCCTAGTTGGGAATTGACGCATGAGTGTTAATAAGCTAATTCACCTCCAGCTTCGAGGCTCTCTTTCCCACCATTGCCTTTTTCAACCACGCTCGCACCTGATAGGGGCACGCGGAACCTACCCTTATGGGGTTCTACTGTCTCAGCCTAGCACGAAGGTCTGGGCTAAACTGTTTCCACTGAGGACCCTGGCCTCCGAATGGGCAGCATGTTCAAAGCTCACTTACTTGTAGATGACTAATTGTACCACATGACGCCTTAGCACAAGGCATTGTATTTCTACATGAAAATGTTGCCACACCTCTGGCTATTGTTTTTAATTTCCTTGGTTGTACCTTCCCCCTCTTCTCCCCTTTCCCACAGGTCTACAGTATTCCCCAGTACAAGTCTACTAGGGTACTCCCTACCGCATCTGGTAATTAGCTCACAGAATTACAATACCAGACGGTAGTGCACCATTCACATTTAGTTACTTCGGTCCTGATGAAGTGCCATCTGACCCATTAGCGGCAACTTAGGCACGAAACATGTTGACCAACCTCACTTTGATAGCCCTTTAGGAACATTACTCCCACATAGGGGTACTCGCACCGCTTTTAACCAGGCTCGAGCTACCTAAACCATTAAACTTGACCTAAGTAGGACTGCTCCAGACCTATTTTATTTCACTCTCCTGTGCACTACCCAGCCCCCACACCCGCACGCACCTAACGGCTTCTTCAAAAAGATCTCCGATAGAGAGCCCAGTTTACGGGAGCCCGTCAGGCATTGCAGCGCCGGCCTGACGAAGGGCAAACGCCCAATGATGAAGCATGACATCCTCCGGGGTGTGTGAGGGCATCATGAAGAAAGACCTCCCTGTCCCCCACGCCCAGCCAGGAACTGCACACCCCCTTCAGACTTTGCATAATGTCTTATAACATTGGTCACATTCTCTTAAAATGTCAGCGTCCTTGTGCAATAAATTTGAGTGAATATCTGTGATAGATACAATTGTATTTCTGTTCTTCTTAATTTTAAGATAATTTGCTAGGATTTTTCCTGATTGATTTTGGTTGCCATAGTATTAGGCACAGGATTTGTGGAAAATGTATTAAACTGCAGTTTGGCATAAACAAGTTCTTGTACACAATCCTTTGATTTGGAGTTGAAATACATGTTTGTTCCATTTTTTTAATTTGTGCAAAAATATCTTTAGTTTTAATGGCAGAATCTTATTTTTTTATTGTGGACATACTTCATAACAAAATTACAAGCTGATGCTTTGAAGGCATCCCATTTGGTGTGAAAAGCAAGCTCATCTGTGTGATTACGCTGGGAAACCTAATGGAAGAAAGAGGCGAAGGCAGATGTTAAAGAAGTATCTAATAGGAGAGAATAATTAAATCCCCATCTAGTAGGTTTAAAAGTGTTAGGCAAAATGTCCAATTTACTTATAACAGGGGCAATGGTCAGATATTAAAAGAGAACCTATGTCAGCAGACTGAATGGTTTGTGGTAGGGTGTGTGAAATAATATAGTCAATTCGTGATTGAGTATGATCGGCTGGGGAGAAATAAGTATAGTCACTTGGAGTTAGAAATTCTCCATGCATCAATTAATTACTGCTGGGTGGAGCTCACGGAGCTTTACTCCACAAAAAAACTCTGTGAAATTCCATGGAGTTCTGTGTGCAGCAAAATGCCACCCGGTAATAGTTAAGAGACATACACAGGAGCGTGTCCACCAGTATAGAGCTGTCCAGAGATGTCTGTTTACCAATAGTTGCACAGGAAGCCTGTCCTCATAGAGATCCCATGCAAGTAAAGTGTGTCCTACACAGACTGTGTACAGGAAACATGTTCTTCAGGGAGAGCCATTAAGGTAGCCTGCCCTCTAGAAACTGACATTTTGCATACAGTGTGCCCTCCCAGAGAAGAGTTCCCTGTTGTGTGCCCCCCACTAATGATCCACCACCACCTCTGTACAGTGTCAGGGAGCTGCACGAGTGAGCAGTCAACGATCTTTAGTATCTGTTTCCTGGGAAATCAAATGAACATTGAGACACTTATGACATAAAGTTACAACACCATTCCTTTTACAATTACCAGGTGAAAAGAAAACATTGCCAATCCACCCTATTTTCAATTTCAAGGATTCAGATTCAGTAAGATGAGATTCTTGTAAGAGAGCTATATCAGTATTAAGTTGTGAAAGATGAGTTAAAATAAGTTGACGTTTAATTGAGCCTAATCTCTTAACGTTCCAAGATACAAATTTGACAGACATAGGGAGGAAATATTGGGCAAAATATCCAATGACATGGAAACACCAAGTAACATAGACGGAGCATGGACATAAAATTGGGAAAAAGGAGGAGAGAGAGGGAAAAAAGATGCAATGATAAGATGATAATAGAAGAAAATGGAAAGAAAGGAAAAAGGTTAGCCAGGGATATCAGAAAGAGTGAATAAATACATAATGTAAAAAACATGAGGTTGGGAAAACATACCTAAGGTTAACATCAATGGAGATGGTGAGGACACATGGAAGAGGCTACATTGGTGGACTCCACAGAGAGAGCAACAGGGAGACTTGTAGAACATGGGTAAATGACAGACGCCACCGATCAAACAGGAAAGATACAACCTATAAAAGAAGGAATAGTATTAGTGTAAAAAGCATATGATAACTGCTATAACCAAGAGATTAAGAAAAGCATTGTAAACAATGCAAGCAAACTAAAGCATATACCATATTAAAAGAAGAGCAATTATAAATACTGAACATTGAGTTTACATAAGAATTTCAAGGTTTAACAGGTCTGGAAATGTCAATAGTTTCAACTCTGCATTCCTGAAGAAATGCCCTCAGAGGAGACACATCGTCGTAAGTAGATGTCTTGTACTTGTAGGTAACTCCAAACAGGCATGGATGGAAAAGATCAAAACGAGCATTGAGGGATCGGAGAGCTGGTCTAGTGGATAGAAATCCTTTGCACCGGTCTGCAATGCTTTTAGAATAATCCGGTGAGAAGTAAAGATTGTTACTGGACCAAGTGATCTTCTTTAACACCTTGACTGCTGAGAGAACCTTGAGCAGGTCAGTGTACTCAAGGAAATAAAGGATGACGCCTCTGGGCTTCTCTGTGGTAGAAGCAGTAGTAGGTAGGTGACCCAGTCTGTGAGCTCTCTGTATGTTTAGAGAAGATGATTCAGGCAAATGAAGCAGCTTAGAGAGAAATGTTTTGAAAAATGAAATAGAACCCTCTGGCAAACCATAAATGAGCAAATTATTCTTTCTATTTCTGTTTTCCAAATCCTCTTCCTGTCTTTGAAGTAAAGAGACCTGAGATTGAAGCTGGTTGACTACAAGAGCTGTAGCATTAAAAGATGAAATATCCTGTTCCGCCGTAAAAACCGTTCCTCCATTCTGGACCACATGTCATCAAGGGATTGGAGCTTGGCATTAGTTTCCTCCATATAAGGGCATGATCCCTAATTTCATCCAATAAAAGGTCCATTGAGGCCAAATGAGGTGGCTTAGTGGGTGATGGGGGGTCTCTTTTAGCCTCTTAATGGAGGAATTTCCGGCCATAGAGACAGGAAATATGGTAGCAGAGGAGGAATGCGAGCTGCGATGCCCCGAACAGCAGGGCTACTCCACCTCCAATCACATTGAATGCTGAGGAAGACAGGGGTCAAATGTATGTGAAGAGATTCAGAGGGATACTTAAAATGTGCTTTAGAAGGAGTGTTCAATCTGCCCATTTAACAAAATAATTGCAAGCACTGTTTTTTTCAGATAGAAAGTAGATAGCAAAATTGTGTGTAATAATGTTCTGAGGAAAAGAACTAAAAAGGAGACAATATCTTTTGGCCCGTGACAGAAAGAAGTCTGTGAAAATAGGCAGGAAAAGCTACTCCATCCCCATAGTGCTCGAAATGCAGAAAAAACTGTGTCTGACGAGAAAAACTCACATGAAACAGGTGCTAAGGTGAACTGCCAGTGGATAGTTTCAAAAGATCCCATTTGTCCTCCTCAGTGCTCCGACATTGCCACTGATGAAAATGGCAGCCAATGTGAGGAAGAAATGTGCAGCTTGTGCAGAGGCATACCACGGACTCCGCTTTACTTGAAAACAATGTGGAACCGTACTCCAGTGGTTCACATCGTCGTAGTGGGAGAATATGGCGAGCGTTAAAGGGAGAATCTACTGCGTAACTTGAAACGCTCTACCGCCCATCGGAGAGCTGCGTGCAAGCCACCGTCTTCTTTGGGAGTCAGGCCACACACCCTCAGGGTGCAATGTATTTAAAATGTAGGATATGTACTTTTAAGTTTTACATGTCCTGGTAGTGAAAAACTCTCAAATTCGTTTTTCACTCCCGCAAAGTCTATCTCTCTCACAGGATAACATTGGGATTACCTTATTACATTTCATGTGTAATTTCCCATTGCGAAGAGATAGACTTTTCAAGTTTGGTGTCTCTGAAATCATAATATAAAATCACAACTTAAGGTGAAGTCGGATTTTAAATTGCAATTCTGAAAATACCACTCTTAGAAAGTTGATGTTTGTACCTGCTGCCTGTCTCTGATACATGTCTGGGAAGGGTGACAACTGGGCTTTGTTAATTCCCCCAAGACAGACACACACAATGGGAGCTTAGGTGTGACTACTGCTTTTCTGAGCCCCTACCTTGCTGTACTGCCCTGTTGCCTGCTGTTCCCCGCCTGGGTGAGAAGGACTGGACCTGCATCACTTGAACCCAGAGTGACTCCAAGGGCAAGTTGGCTGGCGTCCTGATCTGAAGTCGCAGGGACATAAAAGAATGCTTCTGTACCTGGACTCTGCCATCTGTGAGTCTGCCCTGCCAAGTGGTGCCACCCCAATCCCAGACCCTTGGAAATGAGGCATAAGGTGCTTGCTTCACCAAAATCCACTTATCCTCTGTCAAACCGGCGCATCAACGCCATTGCATGGATCATAACCATCGCATTGCCCCTGTTGCATGGATCAGAATTGGTGCATCGCTCCTGTTACATGGATAAGAACCAGCACATCATTCATGTTGCATGACCAAAACTGGGGCATCGCCTCTACTGTGTGGATCGCTCCCAATGCATTGCCTTTGGAACCACCACAGCACAAGGTCTCTGCATCTCCTTTGACTGCATCTTTGATGACGATGACAAATCTGCGTATAGCAGCTCTGCGCTCAACGAAGCTGACACATCATCACAGCTGCGCGATCAGGGCTGGCGCATCTTCACCACTGCTTGGATCGACAACAACACATCACTTAGGCTGCAACCCACATCTTTTACATCGATGCACCCAGGATCAGGGTACTTTTGATCAATGGGCCGCACTGAGTCCCTGTATCCACCCCATGCTCCATTGCGGTCAGCCTGAACTTTTGACATTGTGCCGGTCCAGCATGACTAGATATCCCAAGTATGTGCTTATTGCTTCTTTAAAAATTCATATCTCAAGTTCTACTTATTGGATTATTTGTCGTTTAGGTCTTGTTTTATTTATTAAATTAGGTTCTATTTTTCTAAGCTGGTTTGGATTCTTTTTGTGTGATGTTTTCACTGTTTTACTGTTTGAAGTTTTGCACAGATTCTTTACAAATTGCCTCTAAAGTTTAGCCTGACTGCTCTATGCCAAGCTACCAGAGGGCGAGCACAAGGTTAATTTAGGGTTTGCCTGCTTCTTCCCATGACTAGCATTGTGGTTGCTGTATGACTTAGGCTCATACCCTAGGAAACCAACAACCCAATTTCTACCAATACTATATGCATTTCTCCATATTTTGGTATAGTGTATTATTTTTCTATAACTGTTGTTTGTATCACAATATTTTTGGTCGATATTCTGACATACTACCCATACTAAGGGTAGACAGATGGCAATAACATAACATAGTGTACTGTTAATTTCACACATTTATTGTAACCTCAGCAACAAAAAGGAAATTACCCTTCTGAAATGTTGCCTTTCAGTGCTTGTTGTCATCTGACATGACACCCTGCCCTAGTTATGAATTGGTGTCTGTAAGAGTGTCCTATTGAATCTGATTTAACATGTTTCAATAGCGAATGAAATGTATGAGCAGCTACAAATTCCTTGCAGACTGAAATTGCTTGTATTCTGAGTTCAAGATTCTCCCTTGGTGAAAAGTCTCATTTAAAATTCATTATTTTCATAGACGTCAATTCACTAAAATGCCTGGTGTACTGGATGTGACAGCACACACCTTATGACCGTAATAACATCTCAGGAAGTGTCATCATATGACCTTTAACCCTGAATGTCCACAGCAAGTGGTGTTACATGATCTTCACCCTGAATATATCACAATAATTGACATCGCTGAAGTTCCATAACTGCATGATTACTAAAACGCAACACAGGCAAGTGTCCATTTTACAAACCACCTACATTGGGGTGCTGACATGATCTTTGAAAGTGGTGGGAAGCAACACTTGCCCTAAATTGCAGTAAACCAGACGTCTTCTAGGAGGGCTCAGCGGGCTTCTTCCATGAGAATCTTTTAATAAATTGGGGACAAGTTGTGTATTTAGAAGCACAATATTCACACAAATTTGCTTGAAGCACTGGCCTTTAAATCATATTTGTTAGACCTGGCACCCTTGGCATGGTTTTCCCAAACTTTTTGCCTTCAACCCTCTCATTTACTGACTTTGTTTTTGCTGCTTTCAGGATTCTGCATACTTTACCACTGCCAACCAGTGCTCTCTCTCCTTAAAACATGGTAAAATGTGTCTATACCCAATTGGCATATTTAATTTACTTGTATGTCCCCAGTAAAGTGGCACTCTCTGTGCTTAGGGCCTTTAAAATAGATACTACTAGTAGGCCTGCAACACTGGTTGTGCCACCCACTTAAGAAGCACATTAACATGTCTCAGGCCTGCCATTGCAGCCTGTGGGTGCAGTTTTAAACTGCCTTGTCAACCTGGTAAAATAAACCACTTGCCAGGCCCAAAACTTGCTTTTAGGTACATATAAGTCACCTACAGTAGGCCCTGGACAGCCCAGAGGGCATGGGTGAATGTACTTATAAAGTAGGACATGTACGTTTAAGTTTTATATGTCCTGGTAGTGAAAAACTTTAACATTTGTTTCTCGCTCCTGCAAGGCTTACCTCTGCCATGGGAGAACACTGGAGTTACCTTATTATATTTAATATGTTGTAATTTCCAAAAGGGAGCAGGAAATCAGTTTATGTTTGGTATCTTTGGAATTGTAATGAAAAAGCCTAACTTATGGTGAAGTCGGATTTTTTGCTACAAATCTGAAAATGACACTTTTAGAGATTTGGCACTTTCCTGTCAGCCATTTAGTGCCGCCAGCCTGTCTCTGGGTCACATGACTCGGTATAGCTGACAGTTGGGCTTTGTGTATTGTTCCTAGACAGCAATATAGAATGGGGAGCTTATGTGTGAGTTGATGGGCCGCCACTGGCAGGATGGCAGGGAGGAGCTGGTCCCAGCCCCACTTACACTTGAATAGGTTGTGTCCTGTCTCCACACAAAAGACTGTATACACTTCATAGTTAGCCTGGAGCCAGGACCAGAAAGGCAGGATACCTGTGCACTTCAAAGGCACGCCTCTAGAAGCACCTCCCCACTTCAAAGGCACAACTGTGTATACATGCTGGACCTCAGGCACCAACTCTTCAGTACATTTCTGGCCCTGCCAAGAAGAAGGGCTGTTGTGCAGCTGAAAGGATTGCCACTCTGCGGGACTCTGTGGGACTGCTACTCTGGAGGAACATCTGCCCTGCTCTACTGACTTGCTGCCCTCTTGCTTGGGAAGGAAAAATTGGACTTGCAACCTCATCCTGAACACAGGACCCCAGAGTGATCCCAAGGGCAAGTTTGCTGGCCTCCCGATCAGTTCCTGGACCCAGCACCAGCAAATTTCTGACCCCCCCCCCCCCAAGTGGTGTTCCTCAGGTCCTGGAACCTTGGTGTGGGCCAATGGTGCTGAAATCAAGCTTTTGGGCTCTTTTTGACCATCAACGGGCCCGTTTGCACTGAGACCACGCTCCTTGCATGGAAAATCAGAACAAACCACCGCCAGCCCGTCTCTTCACACTGCAGCATCCACCGCTCACGCAAGCTCTAGCCTTCTCGACCGCGATGCCCGGCTTGCTCAACAGCCTCCCACCATGATCTCCTTATGGCCCTCTCCGAAGCAAACAGAAGTCTTGGCACAAAACTTGAGAAGGTAAAACTTCAATGGACTAATCTAGGACTTTACCCGACCTTCACTCCATTGCGGTCGACCTGAACTTGTGACTTTGACCTGGTCCAGTGCGACCAGATAGACACAGTTGGTGCTTAATGCTTTAAGGCGCTATTTACCCTTTATTCTTTAAAAATTTGTAACTCAGGTTTTGCTGATTGGATGTTTGCCATTTTGGTCTTGCTTTATTTATCTAACCTTGTGTAGGATCTTTTTTGGGTGGTGTTTTCACTGTATGACTGTTTGAAGTGTTGCACAAATACTTTACACATTGCCTCTAAGTTTAGCCTCACAGTTCTGTGCCAAGCTACCAGAGTGTTGAGTGCAGGTTAATTTAGGGTTGGCTTGAGCCTCACCCTGACAAAGACTGTGGTTGCTGTTTGACCAAGGCTCACACCCCAGTCAGCCAACAACCCAATTTCTCACACTACCAGATCTGTCCAATTGGCAGAAGAAAGGGAGTCCCACCAGGGAGGAGTTCTGCAAGGCACATGCGGAGCGCCCTACTGTAGAAGGCAAAGGCCCAGGCAGGTGGCTATACTTCTGCTTATCACCTGATTTACTGGAATAATGATCTCCTGTATAGCGAGCCTAAGGTTCCTGAGCCTGGCGCAACCCGTGTCTTGGTGCCCCCCCAGTGCTACAGGGCCTTCTTAATGGAGCTGGCTCATAATGTTCCCCTGGCAGGTCATTTGGGGCAAGAAAAGACCTTTAAAGGCCAGTTACCCAGTTTAATGGCCCCTGTTAGAAATGGGGGTCTCTAGTTGGCAATGGCTGGCCACTGTCCAAGTAGGGACCCTTCTTCCTAAGTCAGAGTGAGAGGGCTACCCTCTTTAATACCCCTGTTCAACCCTGTGGTAACGTAGCATGAGCAGGTAGGCTTATCTCAGAGGCAGGGTGTGAAGCATTTATGACCATACACAGTAACACAGTGAGGAACACTACAAAGGGACACCACACAAGTAGTTATTATAAAAAAATAAGTATCTTTATATAAAGGCAGATTTATCACAAGACCAATAACTGTAAAAACCACAATACTGTCAAAAATAGGATAGCTGTTGAAGGGCTGTCAAAAATAGTTCAAAGGTTGCAAAAATAAGGTTCAAGTTCAACGCAGTGGTCTCTGCGACCCTTTCTTTCACAAAGTACCGGGGTTTAGTAGCAAAACCAACAAAATGTAGCAAATAAGCTGTAGCGATGATTCTCGGCACGCGAGGCCGGCGATGCGATGAAATCCTTGCCGCAAGGGAGGATGATGCGCCGATCTGCGGGAGGCGTGCGGAGACGATGCGACAAACTTCTGCACGCTGGACTGCCGATGCGATGACTTTCTTGCCGCATGGGAGAAGTCGATGCGGTGATCCTGTTGCGCTGTGCGATCGTGTTGCGATGCGAAGACTAGACGCTCCGCGAGGGAGCGACGAAATTCGGTGCGATGCGATCAAAGTGGCGGCAGCAGCGCGATGATTTTCCCAGCACTCTCGACTGCAGCGGCTCGCAAAGATGCGTTAGCATCGATTTCCAACACTTTCTTCTCTGATGCAAACTAGAGGCCCTGGAACTCACAGGAGCCTCATAAGCAGATAGCAATCCTCGCAGGGAGGAAGCAGGAGGTTGGTGGTGGAGTCTGATGTGCCTGAGACTCCAGCAGTAGGCTAGCTCTTTTCCTAGCCCTTGGGTAATTGCTGTAACAAAAATAAAAGTTCTCTCCAAAGTCCTTTTCTCTCTTCTTCAAGGTCCAGTGGTCACTGCTGCAGGCCAGTGCAAGAAACAACACACAAGCACAGGGACAGTCACTTCCTGCAGATTCCTCCAGTGGCATGGACAGAGTTTCCTCTCCAGATCCAAAAGCAATACAAAAAGTAGGGGTTTGAGCACAGATATTTATACCCCAAAAGTCTTTGTTCTTAGAAGCTACCAGTCACTGAACCTAGCCAGAACCAGTTCTGCTCAGGCCTGGAGCACTTTGTTTACCAGGCTGCATCCTTCCTTTCAGAAAGAGGGGGTCTGCTAGCAGACACACAGTGGGAGGTGGAGCCAGCATTCACCTTGCCAGGCACAGCCCTATTCAGGTCAAGGAGCCACCCCTCCCCACACTCTAAATGCAGATCTCTCTATTCAACCCAGGTCTGACTCAGCCTGCCCTGACCCTCTAAAACCAGACAGCCAATACACATAACGGCAGAGCACACTGGAAGGCTTAGGCAAGAAAATACCTGGGGGCATATTAGCAAGACCGGCGATAAAATCATTGCCGTTTTAGCGGCAGGAAACTGCCGCTAAAACGGCGATAATGGGCTTGCTAATATGCGTTATAGAATTCCAATAGAAGCCCAGGTTAGATGTCCTGCACATCTAACCTGGGCTTCTATTGGAATTCTATAACGCATATTAGCAAGCCAATTATCGCCGTTTTAGCGGCAGTTTCCTGCCGCTAAAGCAGCGATAATTTTATCGCCGGTCTTGCTAATATGCCCCCTACTTTCTAAAAGTGGTATTTTCAAACACAGAATATAAAAATAAACTTCACTAAAAGATGTATTTTAATATTCTGAGCTCAGGCATACTAAATTCGTTTTTCTACCATGTCCCTGGGGTCAGTTAGGACTATAGAATGTAATAGTCAAACTGCCCATTCTAGCCTATGAGGAACAGGTAGCCTTACAGTAGTGAAAAACGAAATGGGGTGTAATTCACTACCAGGACATGCTACATACACCAAGGCATGTCCTACCTTACACATACAATGCACCCTACCATAGGGGTGACTTACAGGCTGCCAAGGGAAGGTTCAGGGGCTGGGAAGTGAGTGCACTTCACAGCCAAGATGGCAGTTCTGGACTGCACACAGACACTGCAGTGGCAGGTCTGAGACACACTTTACAAGCTGCTTCTGTGGGTGGCACACATCAGTGCTGTAGGCCCACCAGCAGCATTTGGTTTACCAGCCCTGGGCACACATAGGCCACACTACTAGGGACTAACAGGTAAACCAAATAAGCCAATCAGGGATAAACCAATTCACATAGACATATTTACACAGGGAGCATTCGCGCTGTGACACTGAATGGCAGTGGCACAGCGCCCAGAGCATCTAACACCAGTAAAACAGAGGAGACAACAGCGAAAAATGGAAGGGAGACCCACGCCAATGGTGCCAGGTCTAACACACGTCCCCTCCAGCTGAAATGTGGGGAGAACTACCCATCCCCTTGGAAGTTCTCATCGCTAAGGCGGAAAAATCTGGACAGACCATCAGCATTGGCGTGTTCTGTACCAGGGCGGTGTTCCACCGTGAAGTCCATACCCTGTAGGGAAATGGACCACCTCAAAAACTTGGGATTCTCACCCCTCATCTGCATCAACCATCTGTGGGGCCAGTGGTCTGTCTGAACCCAGAAGTGAGTCCCAAACAGGTATGGTCTCAGCTTCTTCAGTGCCCAGACCACAGCAAATGCCTCACGCTCAATTGCACTCCACCTCTGTTCCCATGGAAGTAACCTCCTACTGATGAAGGCTACAGGTTGGTCTAGTCCCTCCTCATTTATCTGTGACAGAACGGCCCCCACCCCATGCTCTGAAGCGTCTGTCTAGACAACAAATTCCTTAGCAAAATTGGGCACCTGGAGTACGGGTGCTGTACACATAGCAGTTTTGAGGGCATCAAAGGCTTTCTGACAGGTGTCAGTCCAATTCACAATCTTTGGCCGCTTCTTGGAAGTCAGCTCAGTCAAGGGTGCAACAATGTTGCCATACCCCTTGACAAACCTCCTGTAATAACCCGTGAGTCCTAAGAAGGCCCTCACCTGGGTCTGGGTCCTTGGGGGCTCCCAAGCCAGGATGGTTTCAATCTTGGGCTGCAGGGCGCCACCTGGCCGCTCCCCACCTGGTGTCCCAAGTACACCACAGAACCATGCCCAATCTGGCACTTACTGGCCTTGATTGTGAGGCCTGCTCTGCGCAGCGCCATCAACACTTCCCAGAAGTGGCGCAAGTGGTCCTCCCAGGAGGAACTAAACACTGCAATGTCATCCAGGTAGGCGGCACTGAAAGCCTCCAGCCCAACCAACACCTGGTTGACCAATCTCTGAAAGGTGGCAGAGGAATTCTTCATCCCAAAGGGCATCACACGGAACTGGTAGTGCCCATCTGGTGTGGAGAATGCTGACCTCTCCTTTGCCCCATCAGTTAAGGCGATCTGCCAGTACCCAGACGTCAGATCAAACGTGCTGAGGTACCGGGCAGCCCCTAACCGGTCGATGAGCTCATCAGCTCTGGGGATGGGGTGCGCGTCGGTCTTGGTGACCGAATTGAGACCTCGGTAGTCCACACAGAACCTAAGTTCAGGAGTGGCACCAGGCGTCGCAGCTTTTGGTACCAAGCCCACGGGGCTGGACCAGGGGCTGCTAGAGGACTCAACCACCCCTAGGGCGAACATTTTGGAGACCTCCTCCTTAATGCAAGCCCTGACCCTGTCAGTCACCCTGTAAGCCTCGTGCTTGACAGGAGAACTGTCCCCGGTATCCACCTCATGGACGCACCAATCAGTGACACCAGGTACCAGGGAGAACAAATCAGAAAATTGCCCCAACAGGTGGTGACAATCTCTCTGCTGCTCAGGGGTCAGTGTGGTGGAGAGGATCACACCCTCCACTGACCCATCCTTCTCTTCTGCACACAGGAGGTCAGGGTGAGGCTCACTCTCCTCCTCAACCCCATCATCTGTGGCAAGAAGCATGCCCACTTCAGACCTCTCAAAGTGGGGCTTTAGGCGGTTCACATGCAGGACCCGCAAGGGAGTTCCTGGGAGACTGAAAGTCCACCAAGTAGGTAACTGGACTTTTGCGCTCCACCACCTCAAATGGACCGGTCCACTTATCTTGGAGCGCACAAGGCTCCACTGGGGCCAGTACCCAAACCTTCTGACCAGGTTGAAATTCGACCAGAGTGGCATTCTGGTCGTGCCAACGTTTCATTTCTTCCTGGCTGGCTTCCAGATTTGCCTCAGCAATCTTTCTGAAACGTCGAGTCTGGTTCCTGAAGGCCAACATGTAGCTAAATACATCTTGGGGAGGTTTCCTGGGAGATTGCTCCCAGCCTTCCTTGACCAGACTCAGAGGTCCTCTAACCGGGTGGCCATAGAGGAGTTCAAAGGGACTGAACCCTAAGGACTTCTGTGGCACCTCACGGTAGGCAAACAACAGGCATGGCAAGAGGACGTCCCACTTACGCCTCAGGGGCTCTTCTAGGCCCATGATCATGCCCTTCAAGGTCCGGTTGAACCTTTCAACCAGACCATTACCTTGGGGGTGGTAAGGAGTGGTGAACTTATACGTTACCCCACACTCCTTCCACAGAGACTTCATGTACTGGGAGATGAAGATGGTCCCCCTGTCAGACACCACCTCTCTGGGGAATCCCACACGGGAGAAAATCCCCATCAGTGCACGTCCCACCACGGGGGCCGTCACTGTCCTGAGCGGGATGGCTTCAGGGTACCGGGTGGCATGGTCCACCAAGACCAGGATGAACCTGTTGCCCATGGCTGTCTTGGGGTCCAGAGGCCCCACAATGTCAATGCCCACTCGCTCGAATGGGGTATTCACAACTGGAAAGGGCTGGAGTGGGGCCTTGATCTTCCCCCACTCTTCCCACTTGCATGGCAAGTCTCACAGGTCCTGCAATGAGTGTCTGAACTCTTGTGCATCTGGGGCCAATAAAAGTGGGCGGCCAGCCTCTCAAAGGTCTTGGTCTGCCCCAGATGTCCTGCCAATGGAATGTCATGAGCCAACCCCAGTAGGAAGGTTCTGAAGCACTCGGGTACCACCAGCACACGGGCTGACCCTGGCTCAGCAACCTTAGGCTCGCTATACAGGAGACTGTTCTCCCAATAAATCAGATGTGAACCAGACATGTCACCTTCTGCCTGGGCTGCAGCCTGTCGCCACATACCCTCAAGAGAGGGGCAAACTCTCTGCTGCTCACAAAATTCCTCCCTGGTGGGTCCCCCTTCCTGCTGCCAATGGGTCAGCTCAGGCAGGTCCCCCAGTTCGGTGATCTGCTCCCCGGTAGGCTCCAGGGCATCCCCTTCAGGGTCTGCTCCTTCCTGGGCCGTGGGAACCAAGGGGGCCGGCTTCCCACGCCCCCTGCCCCTTCTCTCTAAGGCAGGGATCTGGGCCATACTCTCAGGCTCCAGATCCTTCTCAACACCCTCCTTGGCTGCCATGGACCGAGTGGTAGCACACTCCCACTCAGGCAGACCCAACATCTCTAAGTGAGCCTTCCTCTCCACCGTAGCCCACCGGGAGTCCTCTAAATCATTGCCCAGCAGACAGTCTACAGGCATGGCGGGCCTCACAGCTACCTGAAGAGTTCCTGATACCCCCCCCACTCAAAGGGAACCTGAGCCACCTCACATTGGCTCTCTGAGTTGTCTGCGGACACTACAGAGTAGAATGCATGGGGGACAACCTGCTCTTTGGACACCAACCGGGAGCTGACAGCAGTTACACTGGCCCCTGTGTCTCTCAGAGCCTCCACCCTATGGCCATTGATGGTCGCCCACTGCCTGTATTTTTTAGTGTTAGCAGGCAGTGCAGGCTTGGGGACCATCTCAAAGTCCCCTAATGAGACAAGGGTCAACTCTACGGGATCCCACCCCTCTTGGGCACCCATCTCCTCCTCTCCCAGGGCTACACTAGCAATCTGGCGGGGTGGTGCACGGGGTGGTGCACTGGCCCCCTTTGGGGGCACTGGGGATCAAAATATCTGTGGCCCACTTGACCACAGTTGTAACAAGTGGGGGCCCCTGGGAACAGGCCTACCTGTTGGGGGCCCTGTCCTCCTTTCTTGGGGGGCTGGGACACCACTGCTTGGTTCCCTGGGGGATTACTTTGGGGCCCTCGGTGGAACTCCCTCTGTTGACCCTTGTCCCCCACTCCTCTGCTGGGGACCCTGCCCACCTTTGGCGAAGTCTCCCACTGGACCCTTGCGGACCCGGGTGCTCACCCAGCGGTCCGCCTCAGCAAGCTTTCTAGGGTTAGTCAGCTTGCAATCAATTAGGTGCTGGCGTAGCTCAGGAAAACAATTACTAGATAAATGCTCCCATGCAATCAAATCATAAAACTGCGCAAAAGTTTCTACTTTGCTACCTTTTACCCAGCGTTCCATGGCTCTGCAAAAAAAGACACATATTCAACCCACGTGGTACCCTCTAGCTTCTTGCAGACCCTAAACCTCTGCCTATACATCTCAGGGGTCAAACCATAGCGGGTCATCAACGCTTCCTTCATGTGGGCATAAACCATCCTACTTTCTGGGGGCAGGTCCAACAAGGTATCCCTCCCCTCACTCACAAAGCGTCCCCACAACCCCGCTCCCCAATCCTTCTCAGGGACCCGGTGGGACACCATGGCTAATTCATAAGCGGCAAACCATTGCCCAATATCTTCACTTTTGTAGAAATCCTTAATAACCTCCTTGGGTATATACACCCTACTCTCAGGGTGCACTACAGGTACGCTGCCACCAGAGTGGGAGATTTCCATACTCTTAGTTTTAATCTCCAACTCCCTCAATACTCTCTCATGCTCAAGCTTCATTCTCATAATCTCAATTTCTAACTTCTTGTTCTCTAGGTCCCGGTGACCATCCATTTTAAGCTTAGCCATCTCCATATTATGCCGCCTATCTCTCTCCCTGTCCTCCAGCTCTTCTGGGGACAGACCCTTAGCGGACACACTAGAGCCCGGGTTGGAAAGGGCTGGATCTCCTACTAAGTCTACTACATCGCCCTGCTGCTCTCCTGCATTCTCTCCCACCTCCACAAGCTCTCCTATATCCTTAGGGGCATCCCTGGCTTCTAGCCAGGCCTTCATTGCCTTGTAATACTCCTCCCTTCTAGTGAGACCTTTGATAGGGACTGTGAATTGCTTGCAAAAATATTTGAGCTGCTTGGCATTGTAGGTTTCTATTTTCTCTTCTTCCCAGGCGAGATCCTCTGAGGCATTGGATCTGGGCTTGCCCATTGTAGAAATAACTGGCAATATCAAAAAAGGACAGAAGAAAACTTCTAAAAAAAAATGTAAGCGGGTGAAGAATCACCGGCAATATCAATCACAATATAGGATCCAAAAAAACTCTCAGAAATGTGCGCGGGTGAAAAATCACCGGCAATATCAATTACAATATGGGATCCAAAAACTTTCAAAAATGGGCGCGGGTGAAAAATCACCAGCAATATCAATCACAATATAGGATCCCAAAACTCTCAGAAAATGTGTGCGGGTGAAAAATCACCAGCAATATCAATTACAATATAGGATCCAAAAAAACTCTCAAAAAATGTATGCGGTACGTTATGGTCTGCACTCACTAGTAGTGTACACTATAATTACTGTATGCGATCATAAATGCAAGTCCAGATCCTCACCGCTGACCACCAATGTTAGAAATGGGGGTCTCTAGTTGGCAATGGCTGGCCACTGTCCAAGTAGGGACCCTTCTTCCTAAGTCAGAGTGAGAGGGCTACCCTCTTTAATACCCCTGCTCAACCCTGTGGTAACGTAGCACGAGCAGGTAGGCTTATCTCAGAGGCAGGGTGTGAAGCATTTATGACCATACACAGTAACACAGTGAGGAACACTAAAAGGGACACCACACAAGTAGCTATTATAAAAAATAAGTATCTTTATATAAAGGCAGATTTATCACAAGACCAATAACTGTAAAAACCACAATACTGTCAAAAATAGGATAGCTGTTGAAGGGCTGTCAAAAATAGTTCAAAGGTTGCAAAAATAAGGTTCAAGTTCAACGCAGTGGTCTCTGCGACCCTTTCTTTCACAAAGTACCGGGGTTTAGTAGCAAAACCAACAAAATGTCGCAAATAAGCTGTAGCGATGATTCTCGGCACGCGAGGCCGGCGATGCGATGAAATCCTTGCCGCAAGGGAGGATGATGCGCCGATCTGCGGGAGGCGTGCGGAGACGATGCGACAAACTTCTGCACGCTGGACTGCCGATGCGATGACTTTCTTGCCGCGTGGGAGAAGTCGATGCGGCGATCCTGTTGCGCTGTGCGATCGTGTTGCGATGCGAAGACTAGACGCTCCGCGAGGGAGCGACGAAATTCGGTGCGATGCGATCAAAGTGGCGGACGCACGGCGTCCGCAATGCGATGTCTCGAAGCGATGATTTCTTTAGGGGTGGCGAGTGCGCGGCGACAGCAGCGCGATGATTTTCCCAGCGCGTCTCGGCTGCAGCGGCTCGCAAGGGGGCGACAGCGATGGTCTCGTGTTGCGAGCCCTCGGCGGCAGCAGCGCGATGATTTTCCCAGCACTCTCGACTGCAGCGGCTCGCAAAGATGCGTTAGCGTCGATTTCCAACACTTTCTTCTCTGATGCAAACTAGAGGCCCTGGAACTCACAGGAGCCTCATCAGCAGATAGCAATCCTCGCAGGGAGGAAGCAGGAGGTTGGTGGTGGAGTCTGATGTGCCTGAGACTCCAGCAGGAGGCTAGCTCTTTTCCTAGCCCTTGGGTAATTGCTGTAACAAAAATAAAAGTTCTCTCAAAAGTCCTTTTCTCTCTTCTTCAAGGTCCAGTGGTCACTGCTGCAGGCCAGTACAAGAAACAACACACAAGCACAGGGACAGTCACTTCCTGCAGATTCCTCCAGTGGCACGGACAGAGTTTCCTCTCCAGATCCAAAAGCAATACAAAAAGTAGGGGTTTGAGCACAGATATTTATACCCCAAAAGTCTTTGTTCTTAGAAGCTACCAGTCACTGAACCTAGCCAGAACCAGTTCTGCTCAGGCCTGGAGCACTTTGTTTACCAGGCTGCATCCTTCCTTTCAGAAAGAGGGGTCTGCTAGCAGACACACAGTGGGAGGTGGAGCCAGCATTCACCTTGCCAGGCACAGCCCTATTCAGGTCAAGGAGCCACCCCTCCCCACACTCTAAATGCAGATCTCTCTATTCAACCCAGGTCTGACTCAGCCTGCCCTGCCCCTCTAAAACCAGACAGCCAATACACATAACGGCAGAGCACACTGGAAGGCTTAGGCAAGAAAATACCTACTTTCTAAAAGTGGTATTTTCAAACACAGAATATAAAAATAAACTTCACTAAAAGATGTATTTTAATATTCTGAGCTCAGGCATACTAAATTCGTTTTTCTACCATGTCCCTGGGGTCAGTTTGGACTATAGAATGTAATAGTCAAACTGCCCATTCTAGCCTATGAGGAACAGGTAGCCTTACAGTAGTGAAAAACGAAATGGGGTGTAATTCACTACCAGGACATGCTACATACACCAAGGCATGTCCTACCTTACACATACAATGCACCCTATCATAGGGGTGACTTACAGGCTGCCAAGTGAAGGTTCAGGGGCTGGGAAGTGAGTGCACTTCACAGCCAAGATGGCAGTTCTGGACTGCACACAGACACTGCAGTGGCAGGTCTGAGACACACTTTACAAGCTGCTTCTGTGGGTGGCACACATCAGTGCTGCAGGCCCACCAGCAGCATTTGGTTTACCAGCCCTGGGCACACATAGGCCACACTACTAGGGACTAACAGGTAAACCAAATAAGCCAATCAGTGATAAACCAATTCACATAGACATATTTACACAGGGAGCATTCGCGCTGTGACACTGAATGGCAGTGGCACAGCGCCCAGAGCATCTAACACCAGTAAAACAGAGGAGACAACAGCGAAAAATGGAAGGGAGACCCACGCCAATGGTGCCAGGTCTAACAGCCCTGGTTGAGGGTGGCCTCAGATGTGTTGTGCAGTCCATGCCGTACCTGCTATTTCAGTGGCAAGTCAGGAGGGAAGCACAAGACTCCCCTGCAGTAATTCCCTGTTGTTAGCACTTCCTTTGAATGGGTGGACATCAACATTGTTGGTCCTCTGGACCCCAAGACATAAACCCCAGGCAACAGGTTCATTCTGGTCATTGTGGACAATGGCACCTGGTACCTGGAGTCTATACCTCTAAGGACAGTGACTGTGCCTGCAACTGCCAGGGCACTGATGGGAATCTTTACCCATGTGGGGTTCCTGAAGGAGGTAGTATCTGACTGTGGTACCAACTTCATGACTGCATACATGGAGACTATGTGGAAGGAGTGTGTGGTAACATATGCATTCTCCACTCCTTACCTACTACAAACTGATGGGCTTGTTGAGTGGTTCAACAAGACCCTCAAAGTTATCATAATGGGCCTGTCAGTGCCCCTAAGACAGAAGTGGACGTCCTGCTGCCATGCCTTTTGCTTACAGGGAGGTACTGCAGATGGGGGTTGGCTTTAGCCCCTTTCAATTTCTGTATGGGAACCCTGTGAAAGGATCTCTTGCTTTGGTGAAGGAGAGGCAGGAGCAAGCTCCCAGGAAGGCCTCCTAGGATGTGGTCAGTTACATGTTTGCACTCCATATCCAGATGAACCACTTTTTGAAGAAAGCCAAAGAGAATCTAGAAGTCAGCCAGGAGGTCATGAAATGGTGGGTATGACCCGAAGACCACTCTGGTTGAGTTTCAGCCTGGCCAAGTGTGTGGGTTATGGAGCCTGTGGAGCCTAGGGCCCTGCAAGACTACTGGTCTTGGATCTGTGAGGTGAAATAGCGCAAGAGTGATGCAGCCATTTTAGGGTTCAGTATTTGTTTTAGCAGATCCGCAAAAAAAAATCCAGGCTTCCGCCCTTTAGATTTTGATTTTGAAGCTCCACGGGGTAGGTCAGGGCCCGGGAGGTCACCGGATAAAAAAAGAAGTGCAGGATGGTGTGCATGGGGCCCTCATTTCTGAGCTGTTTTTGGCCCCTGGCAATCCATCCCCACGGACCACAGCATTTTTAGTTGGGGAGGAGGAGTGGGGCCCCCATTCACAAGCTGATTTTTTGCCCTGGGATCCTGATCCTCTGGGGTTCAGTGCATTTTTAGTTGGGCTCCCCTCCCCGAACCATGGTGTGGCACGGAGGACTCCATCCCCTTGCCCTGCCTGAACAAAGGGTCTGGAGACCCTAACCCTGAGGACACTGAGGCTTTACCTGCTGCCAGAGTGTGGGTGGGGAAAATGTAATTGCTCCCGCAAGCTGGAGCAGAAAATCTGCACCCAGGCAAGAAAAGAGATTTATCTCCCTGCCCATGCCTTGGTGAGCAGTGAACTGAGAATTACTGCTCCTTCTGTGGCAGGATGTGGATGGGTACACACAAAGCACAATAAAAGCTGTCTGCCTCTGCCACCCAAGATGGGTGCAACCTGGGGATCCAGATGCCCCTCCCCATGGAACCAATGTAACAAATATTGATGGGGTGCTCTAGATTGGATTGGACTGGGGCACCCATAAAAAAAAATGCCACAGACAGTAATATAAAATGAGTGGAGTAGTCGGTCTTTTCACATTTACTGCTTATGTGAGGAGTGCCCCATAATGCCCTGTGAGGGCTTTTTGTGCATATTTTAAGTCCCCTGTGTTGCCCAAAGAAGGAGCAAGGGCACCACCAAACATTTTAAATGTTGTGAGGTGCTGCAGATAGGACAGTTGCCCCCAAGAAATATTTATTTATAAAAACCTGCTGTCAGTATCATGGGTCTTTGAATACATGACCCCAGGAGACCTTGCCTTATGTTTTTTACAGTTGTGGGTGAATACTCTTCAGCTGGAGTGCAGGGATATGTATTTAAGTTACTTGGACTTTCTGCCAACTGTCATCATCTATTAGTCTGTAGTATCATTCGCATTTTTCTTCTGCTCATCATAGCATGGGCATTAGGATAGCCAACTGGACAACGTTACTGTGAGTGACGGCATTCTAATCACATATTGACACAATGTAGTCCCCTTCAGTGCAGGACAACTATGGCAATGCATGCTTTTCAGGACCAAGTAAATACTTTTTGCTTTACGCCACAGATATTTTTAATATTGGCAAGGGCCCACTAGTTCTCTAACAGTTAAGTTTTTCAAAAACCATAACTGAGCAAAACAACCATTGGCAAACCTGAAAAGCTGCAAAACAAACATTGACAAAGCCAAAATTCTGACAGACAACACCTGATGTATTACCTTTGCCAATGCTTGTTGGTGGTTTAGACCTACTTTTTATTCATCATACTTTGACCAAGAGCTTGAGAGAGAAAGGGAGAAAATGGAGAAAACAGGAAGATAAATATAAGGAACGCTGACAAAAGACGGGAGAAGGGGTGAAAAAGAATCTGGAATAGTGAGATAACAAGACGGTGATTGTAGGTGGTAGACGCGACATGAGATGGAATCAAAAAGAAGCATCCTTTGCATTCATCAGCATTGGGTTTGTGCTCCTGCAAATAGTTATTTTTATAAATCAGGCACTGGGGATCGGGCACGCTCCTCTGACAAAAGTGGGCTTCGTGTTTCAGAAGGGAGTTAAAAATTCATGTTATTAATTAGCATCTTAACAGTCAATTAAAAGTAGCTGCTAATTTTTTCTTTGATTCTAACAGTAAAGATTCATGGCCCACTGTTAGACCTGACATCTTTGGCATGGTAATCCCCAAAACCTTTTGTCTTTACTCCTACTGTTTGCTGAATTTGTTTTTGTTGGCTTTCGGACTCTGTGCACTTTACCACTGCACTAGTGCTAAAGTGCTTGAGCTATTGCCTTCAAATGTGGTAAAATTAAACTACACCTATGTAGCACATTTAATTTACTTGTAAGTAAATGGTACTACCTGAACACATGACCTTTAAATTAAATGCTGCTAGTGGGCCTGCTGCACTCATTAAGCCACCCATTAAAGTAGCAGGTTAAGGCTTTGCTTTGCATTATGAGTGTGCAGTTTTAAACTGCCATTTTGATCAGGCAAAATAAACCTTTGCTAGGCCTTGCCAAAACTTTCCTTTTTAATACATAGAAGTCACCCCTAAGGTAAGACCTAAAGGCTCATAGGGCAGGGTATGTCATGGCTTCTGCGGGTGGCACGCTACACAGCTAAATACCCGGAAGTAGGTAGAGCAGCTGAGGAAGGGGACGTGGTCTAGTCTTCCATGCTTCCCTGAGTCAATCCAGCCCCCACGGAAGCCTACACTGGTCGTGGTCGGGTTGTCACGATTGTGGCTGTAAAAAAGCTACACTCAAGAGACCTGCAGTGCCTGTAATTATTATGAAAACTATATAGTTACCTTTTCTCCATCAACAACCGCATTCCTGCTTCTTCTGACGACCGCTATTTTGGATTCCAGACTTACTTCGGTAGCTACTCCATGTATTCACAGGCTGCCCAATGATTTTTTTTTCTTCTGTTATTCCCCATCTGTGGAACCTGCAGAGACATAAAGGGTGATAAAGGTTTACCTACAACTGACTGCTCTCCTAATTTGGTAAGGTGCATGCATACAGAAACTGTTGGATATATACTCACCATCCAGTGCTGAGAATACATGAACTTTGTGGAGGGTGATATTTATACGTTGCAAGAGATCGAAAAGACTATTATTTGTTGTTACTTCATTAAGAATAGTGATTGAAAGTTAAAAGACTATTCTTGTTCTAAAAAAGCTCCTTGGGACATTTCTCAATAACGTCTCTTGTAATTGCTTTGCTAAGCATTAAAGGAATTATGTAATTCCGTTTCTGATCTGTCTTTAAACCTTTTGCTGTTTAGGTAATTGTTGGGTGCAAAAGGGGAGTTCTAGTAATAGTGATATTCTGATCCTTTATTTATTCTGTCTCCTGTATTTCTTCC
The DNA here is from genome assembly GCA_963921515.1 of Calotriton arnoldi. Taxonomy (NCBI): domain Eukaryota; kingdom Metazoa; phylum Chordata; class Amphibia; order Caudata; family Salamandridae; genus Calotriton; species Calotriton arnoldi. The sequence goes on from CAWUFW010009935.1 coordinate 152,972, forward strand.
ATTCTTGCAGGATTTTAATTGCATTCTAAGGCATTCCAGCTGCTAGATTTAAAGTGGGAGGTATTAGGTAAGAGCATACCATTTCAGATCCATGTTCATACTTTAAATCCTCACTGTATACTTGCGATGTACCACGATTCTTGAACACGGAAAGAATGTGCATTGCAGAGAACTGATGCAGTCACCTTGAAGGGACCCTAGGACACCATCTCTGTTTTTTTCCACAACTTCCCCTTCGTGCTGTTATTGCCTCAATTTATATCATATCTCGGATGGTAGCAGGGCTTTGGTGGCATAGGGAACTAGCTTCTGATATTCACATGTCACTCCCAGAAGATTGCGCAGCCAAGGCGGAACTAGTTGTGCCCTGACATTACAGGGTGCATTATATTTAAAATGTAGTACGTGCATACCAAAATTTTGCATGTCCTGGAAGTGAAAATCTCCTTAAGTTGTTTTTTCAACATTGTAAGGCCTGTCTCTCCCATTGACTAACAATGGGTTAACTTAGTACATTTAATAAGTGCTAACTTTGGTTTGGGAGCAGGTAGGGTAAAGATATGCTGTTTATACTCAAATGAATTGCAATTTAAAATTATCTTTGATGGTTGGATTTTAGGTCACAATTCTGAAAATGGCACTTTTAGAAAGTGGTCTATTTCTTGTACAAACCATCAACACCTGCCAGTGTCCTGGGTCACATGACTGTGAATGGCTCTGCAGTTGGGGTGTGTGTATTGCTTCCAGACAGTGAGAGAAAGGGAGCTTGGGTGTGGACAGGATGGGCCATCCTGGCAGAATGACTAGGGAAGAGCTGAACCCAGCCTCATCTACACTTCAAAAAGCTTGCCTCCTGCACACACAAAGGAACCTGACACCAAACCTGCCCTGCCTTTTGTCACCCCCAGACAGTTTGGAGCCTTGACAGGGGAAGCTCTTTCCAGACCTAGATGTGGAGGTAGGACAGAGAGTTCACCCAACACAAAAGATGGCACCAGGTATAAATATTGTACCTCCAGAACAACTCATCAGAACACTCCTAGACCTGTGGAAGTTGCAGAAGAAGGGCTGCCCTGCTGCTTGCTATCTTAGAAGGAAGACTGCCTGCTTGCCTTCATCCCAGGCTACTCAGAGTGACTCCAAGGGTCAGTTGGCTGACCTCTTGTGTGAGCTACAGGGAACAAGAAAGCTTCATAGGGCTACCCTGCAACTGCCAAGCTGAACTGTTGCACTGGACCTGCCTGGACCTGCACCAGGACATGCCTGAATCCTGCTGCTGGCCTCTGCCTGGAGTGAGTCCTGATCCCCAAGAAGTGCCTTACCAGGTCCTGGACCCTTGGCATCAGAGTGTACTTCTCCTTGCCTAACCATGGGTTCCATGAAATCTGGTGCAGTGCAATGGGCACATAGCAGCCCCTTATGACCCCTGACTGACAGCCTCATCGGAACTGAAGCAGCACGACGAATCTCAACACAGTACCTTGCATTACAGCCCTCACAGCTCCTTATCGGAACCGATGCAGCACAACACAACTCGATGCAGGACCTTGGATTGCAGACCTCGCAGTTCCTGAATGGATCCGATTCGGCGCAATGCAACTCGGCATAGAACCTTGCATTGCAGCCCTCGCAGCTCCTGATCAGAACCGATACCCAGCAGCGCAAAGGCTCTAATCAAAGACTCAAGATACAACTCTCAGTGGGACTGTTCTGGTCCCTGTAACTGGCCTGTGATACGTTGCAGTAGGCCTGAACTTATGACTTTTTCCCAGTCCGGCGCGATCAGATAACCATAGTTGGTGCTTTGTGATTTTGAAGCTATTACTTATAAAAACTTTAAAAGTCAATATCTCTGGTTCCACTGATTTGTATTTTTGTAGTTCCGCTATCATTTTATATATTAGAATTTACTCTATTTTCACTTTATTTCTGTTTGTGTGCTGCATAAATACTTTACTCATTGCCACTAATTTAAGCCTGACTGCTTTATGCCAAACGTCCCGAGGGTTAAGCACATGTTAATTTATGACTTTTGTGGTTCACCTTGGCAAGGATTGTGGATGGTGCCTAGGTGGGACTTCCAACCCCCTCAACCAATAACCCAATTTCTTACACCCTTTCCCCAAATTTGTAACAAATCCAGCACCTTTCCTTATCTCCCCATGCACTCGTTTAATAACCTTTTGCCATCCACTCCCATGTACAACGCTTCATTGCTAAATGACTAATTGAGTAATTTGGCTATTGTGCTTAGATACATTTCCATATGGCCTGATTGTGGTCAGCAGACTGCTGAATAGTACATTATTGTGACATGTTTTGTCAACATTCTGTTCCATATGTCTGCGACCAGAAATAAATATCAACTTTCTCCTTTATCTTTATTATTCTAGCTACTCTTTCCATTGCTAAGCAGATCTAAAGAGAGATCTATGTAATCACCTGGCCCAATGTGTATATCCAGCTCTGGTGTCTAATTTTTCTATCCCTTTCCATTAACTACTAAGGTATGTTCTCATTCTTCTATGTTTTTGCTGTTGTCAGCTCGTCCGGCGTCCTTCCCTGTTTATCTTTCTTTTTTTCCTTTTTAATGCACCTCTCTCTGTACCTTGACTAACTAATATAATTTCCTTCATGTGTGTTCGTTCCACTATTAGAAACAATTGCATGTTCAGGAAAAATAGAGTTTATCAGTGTTTTCTAATTTCACAGTGGCACGAGCTTGGGGCCATTAGTGACAATTTTGTACAAGAATTGAAATTGGAATTGCTGCAGGTAATTTGCATTGCAATATGTACATTACAATCCTCTAGGCATGGAAGAAACGCATTAGTCTGTCTCTAGCAGAAAGTACAAAATACAATAAAGAAATGCATCTAAGAAGGCAAGGCAAACACAAACTGCTACCATTATTTTAAAAATATCAGGTCAGATTTAGGGCAGTGATTGTCTTGAATCTTGAAACACAAAAGTTACAAATAAAAATAATAAAAGAAAAAAATTAACCATGCAGTGGTAGTTTGATTAGCGGCCTCACTTTCCACTTTAAAATATACTCCAAATGGTCATGGCAAACTTTAACCCTTTTGCTGCTAGGCCTTTCCCTCCCTGTGCTAAGCCTTTTTTTGGCTATTCGGGTAGTTCGTGCTTAGGCCCCTGTAACTTTTTGTCCACATAAGGTATCCACATCAAATTTGCATCCTTTTTTCCAACACCCTGAGGATTCTAAAGGTACTCTGGGCTTGTGGATTCCCCTGGAGGGGACACAAAAATTAGCCAAAATACAACTAATTTTAATTTATTTTAATAAATGGAAAAAAAGTGCTGCAGAAGAAAGCATCTGGTTTTTTTCCCTGCAAATGGTATCAACAAAGGGGTTGTGGTGCTGAAATCACCATCTTCTCAGCTTTCAGGTACAGACTGACTTTTGTCAGAAACCCAACATTTTCTACACCGTTTTGGCATTTTACTGGGACATAGCCTATTTTCACTATTTTTTGTGCTTTCAACCTCCTTCCAGTTAGTGGTAGAAATGGGTGTGAAAGCAATAATGTATCCTGGAAAGCTATATATTTCTGAAACTTAAACAAAATTCTGAGTTCAGCACGGGGTCATTTATGTCGATCCTTCAAGATTTTTATTATAGAAACTAACATTTGAACATAAAAATATTGAAATTGAGTTAAAAAACAGCCATTTGTGCCAACATTTTCACCTGTAACTTCTTTTAAGTATGACATATTTTAAAAAACAATATACTGTTCTATCCGCTGGACACTTCTGGTTGTGGGGATATATGGGACTTGTAGGTTTACCAAGAACCCGAGGAACCCAGAGCCAATAACTGAGCTTCATCTTGCAATGGTTTTTCATTGTGTACCGGGAATATAGCAAATCATTTCGTAAAGTATGAAGAGTGAAAAATAGCTACCAAGGAAACCTATATATTTCTGAAATGGGAACAATATATAGAGTTTAGAAGCTGTGGTTATTTGCACATCTCCAAAATTGTGGGTACCCATACAAGCATGTGAATTAGAGGTCATTTTTCAAAATGACTTCTTTTTTTACAAATTGTCTTACATTTGGAATTGTTAATAACACTTGTTCTACTATTCTGTGTTCCCCTAAGTCTCTGGATAAAAATGCTACCTCACTTGTGTGGGTAGGCCTAGTGCTTCCCAGGACAGGAAACGGCCCATTACGCTACGCTGACACAGCACATTTTTCCAGTGAAAATGGCCCCTTTTGTGCAATGTGCCTAGCTGTGGATTTTGAACCCTAGCCCAGACGGCACCTTTGGAAACCTAGCAAACTTATACATTTTTGAAAACAAGACACCCAGGGAAATCCAGGATGGGGTGACTTTTGTGGCTCTCTCGAGATTCTGTTACCCAGAATCCCTTGCAAACCACAAACTTTGTAAAAAAAAAAAAACATTTTCCTCACATTTCTGTGATGGAAAGTTCTGGAATCGGCGTGGATTCACAAACTTCCACACACCCCACATTCCCCAAAGTCTCTTGATAAAAATGATACCTAACTTGTGTGGGTAGGCCTAGTGCCCGCGACAGGAACCGGCCCAAAACGCAACGTGGACATATCACATTTTTCCAGTGAAAACTGACCCTTTTTTGCAAAGTGCCTTGCTGTGGATTTTGAACTCTAGCTTAGCTGGCACCTAGGAAAACCTAGCAAACCTATACATTTTCATTACTAGACAAACGGGGAAATTCAGGATGGGGTAACTTGTGTGGCTCTCACCAGGTTCTGCTATCCAAAATCCCTTGAAAACCTCAAACTTTGTAAACAAAAACACATTTTCCTCACATTTCGGTGATGGGAAGTTCTGGAATCTGCATGGATCCACAAACTTCCACTCCCACGCATTCCCCGAAGTCTACCAATAAAAATGATACCTTACTTGTGTGGTTAGGCCTAGTGCCCGCGACAGGAAATGGCCCAAAATGCAATGTGGACACATCACATTTTTCCAGTGAAAAGTGACCCTTTTTTTGCAAAGTGCCTAGCTGTGGATTTTGAACCCTAGCTCAGCCGACACCTAAGGAAACCTAGCAAACCATACATTTTTGAAAACTAGACATCCAGGAGAATTCAGGATGGGGTGACTCATGTGGCTCTCACCAGGTTCTGTTACCCAGAATCCCTTGCAAACCTCTAGCTTTGTAAAAGAAAAACACATTTTCCTCAAATTTCTGTGACGGAAAGTTCTGGAATATGCGTGGATCCACAAACTTCCACACAGCCAGCATTCCCCAAAGTCTCTCGATAAAAATGGTACCTCACTTGTGTGGGTGGGCCAAGTGCCTGCGGCAGAGAAGGGCCCAAAACGCTCTCCAACGTTTCTCTACCCAAAATCCAGTGCAAACCTGAAATTTAGCTGAAAAAAATCTAGGGGCATATTAGCAAGACCGGCGATAAAATTATCGCCATTTTAGGGGCAGGAAACTGCCGCTAAAACGTCGATAATGGGCTTGCTAATATGCGTTATAGAATTCCAATAGAAGCCCAGGTTAGATGTGCAGGACATCTAACCTGGGCTTCTATTGGAATTCTACAACGCATATTAGCAAGCCCATTATCGCCGTTTTACCGGCAGTTTCCTGCCGCTAAAACGGCGATAATTTTATCGCCGGTCTTGCTAATATGCCCCCTAATTTTTCTCACGTTTCTGTGTTGGAAAGTTGTGGAATCACCGGGATGACACAAATTTTCCACACCCAGCGTTCCCCCAGGTCTCCTGATAAAAATGATACCTCAATTGTGTGAGTGGGCCAAGTACCCACGACAGGCAAGGGCCCAAAATGTATTCTGGAGACATCAAAATTACCAATCACAAAATGACCTGGTTTTGCAAGGGGGATCACGTGGGTTTTTGGTCCTGGGCTCGGCAGCCATCTAGGGAAACCTACCAAACCCAGACATTTCTGAAAACTAGATACATGGGGGAGTCGAGGGAGGTATGGCTTGCGTGGATCCTCCAACGTTTTTCTACCCAAAATCCAGTGCAAACCTAAAATTTAGCTGAAAAAAATCTAATTTTTCTCACGTTTCTGTGTGGGAAAGTTGTGGCATCATCGAGCTGACACATATTTTCCACACCCAGCGTTCCCCCAGGTCTCCGGATAAAAATGATACCTCACTTGTGTGGGTGGGCCAAGTACTCGCGACAGGCAAGGGCCCAAAATATATTTTGGAGACATCAAAATTACCAATCACAACATGACCTGGTTTTGCAAGGGGGGTCACCTGGGTTTTTGGCCCTGGGCTTGGCAGCCATCTAGGAAAACCTAGCAAATCCAGAAATTGCTGAAAACTAGACATCCGGGGGAGTCCAGGGAGGTATGGCTTGCATGGATTCTCCAACATTTTCCTACCCAGAATCCCCTGCAAACCCCAAATTTAGCTGAAGAAAACCACATTTTTCTCATGTTTCTGTGTATGAAAGTTGTGGGATCACCGGGCTGACACAAATTTCCCACCACCCAGCATTCCCCCAGGTCTCCCGATAAAAATGGTACCTCACTTGTGTGGGTGGGCCAGGTACCCTCGACAGGCAAGGGCCCAAAACGTATTGTGGAGACATCAAAATTACCAATTACAAAATGACCTGGTTTTACAAGGGGGGCACCTGTCTTTTTGGCCTTGGGATCGGGGGCCACCTTGGGAAACCTACCAAACCCACACATTTCTGAAAACTAGACACCTGGGGCAGTCCAGCGAGATATGGCTTTCGTGGATCCCCCAACGTTTTCCTACCCAGAATCCCCTGCAATCCTCAAATTTAGCTAAAAAAATAACATTTTCCTCACATTTCTGTGTGGATCACCGTGTCGGCACAAATGTCTTATCACTCAGCATTCCCCTCAGTCTCCCAAGTAAAATGATACCTCACTTGTGTGGGTGGGCCAAGGGCCTGCGACTGGGAAGGGCAAAACAACTTAGGTATTGAGGGGATAGCACAGCGAACTCTAAGAGCTATATTGTTTTTAAAAATATATTTTTAGGCAAATCTGCATTAGACACCCACACAAGTGAGGAATCATTTTTAGCGGGAGACGAAGGGGAACGCTGTGTGGCTAATTTTTATGGGGGGGTGGGGCCATTGACTTACCCATTCTGGGCAGCCACCACCCCTTTGTAAAACATAATCCCTGGTGCCTAGTGGGCTTTCTGCCCCCCATCGGGGCAAGCCAGGGGCTATTGCACCCATCTGTCTCCTGAGGGGAGAGATAGACTGTGGAATATTTTTGGGGGGGTCAGGGAATTGGCATGCCCATTTTGGGCAGCCCCCACCCCTATATACATAAAAAAGAAATCTCTGGTGCCTTATATGCTTTCTGCCCTCCAAGGGGGCAGATTGGGGGCTATTGCCCCATCTGCATCCCGGGGGGCAGAAAGACTGGAATTTTGTGAGGAGTGGGGGCATTGGCATGCCCATCGTGGGCAGCCCCTACCCCTAAATGTGCTCTAAAAATAAATCCTGGGTGCCTAGTGTACTTTCTGCCCCTTGGGGGGCAAATTAGGGGCTATTGCCCCCTATCTGCCCCCCAGTGACGTCAGAAAGACTGAATATGACACAAAAAATTGGGGGGAGCAAAGGCCCTTGCCCAAGGGGCCGCTCCCCCCTCCCTGGTGTCCAGTGGGTGGATCCCTGCTTGGGAATCCCGCTCCCGAGGCGATCCCCAAGTAGGGGTCCACTAGCGAGGGGTACCATTGGAAAGGGGAGATTACCCCCCTTTCCAATGATACCTCTCCTGTCTTTCTATGTGCTCGGGGGGCTGAGATAGCCCCACGAGCACATAGAAAGTTTCGGTTTCACTGAAATTACGTCAGCGCGACATGCATGCTGATCGCCATTTCAGTGAAACAAACTGAACAACCTCCTGAGGCTTTTTAGGGGGAAAGGAAATCCCACAGGTGCCTGCACCAGAGGGATTTCCTGTGCCATGTCACTGGACGCACATGAGAACTTTTGCGTCGGATGGCTCCCGCGCGTCCGACGCACGCAAAGGATTAAAAAACAAAAATAAACTATTGAGTCAGTCAATCAATCTTCCTTTTGTAAAGTGCAGCACTGTTACCTCTAGTGGTCTCTGGGCACTGGGGATGCCGTCTCTCTGTCGAACAGCCAGCTCTTGAGTCTCTTCCTGAAGTCTGTTAGGGAGGGTGATGTTCAGAGGTGGAGGGGCAGGTCATTCCAGTTCTATGCAATGATGGAGGAGCAGGAGCAACCCCCACTGTGACGAATGAATGGGGTTTGGGCGAGTGAGGAGGAACGCATGTGTCTGGATGGTTGATGGAATTTCAGTCGATGGTTGATGTAGGTTGGTCCTTGATCATGGAAAGCTTTATTGGCATACTTAAGGATCTTGAACTGGCATCTCTTCTGGATGGGGAGCCAGTGGAAGTTTCTGAGATGGGGGTGTTGTGTGACCATTTGCAAAGGTTCTGGATGAATCTGGCTGCCGTGTTCTATAGGGTATTGAGTTTTCTGAGTAACTGGCATAGAAAGCGTTACCGTAGTTGAGGTTGCTGGTGATGAGGGCCTGGGTGATGTTCTTTCTGGTGTCAATAGAGATCCATCTGAAGATTCTGCAGAGAATGTGGAAGCAGGAGGACGGGACTGAGTTGACTTGTCATCTCATGATCAGTTTGCTGTCAAGAATGATTCCTAGGCTGGGTGCATGGTCTGTTCATGAAGGAAGTGGTCCAATTTCTGCTGGCCACCAGCTGTGATCCCAGAAGGAGGTGTTGTTCCTGAAGATCAGTTATTCAGTCTAAGGCAGTTGTCTCTCATCCAGTTGGCTATGTTGGTCATGGCATTGGAGAAGCTGGTTTTGGTATTGGGGGGGGTCCTCGGTGAGCGAGAGTATGAGTTGAGTGTCGTCTGCTTGGGAGAATATGTTGAGGCCATCGGATCTGACGACCTCTGCAAGGAGGTTCATGTAGTTGTTAAATAAGGTGGGACTGAGTGATAATCCTTGGGGTACGCCGCGAATGATGTTCTTGGTGCAGAGGTGAAAGGAGGCAGCCGGATACTCTGTGTGCATCCTGTAAGGAAGGAGGCGATCCACTTGAGGGTGTCTTGTTGTATGCCAATGTTGCGGAGTCTGTTGATGAGGGTGTTGTGGGAGACAGTATTGAATGCAGTAGAGAGGTCAAGGAGGATCAGGGCCACAGTTTCTCTGCAGTCAAGGAGAGATCTGATGTCGTCGCATGGCGGCAATCAGTGCAGTCTCAGTGCTGTGGCCGGCCCGGAATCCTGATTGTGAGGTGTTCAGTAGGTGGTGTTGCTCAAGGAATTCAGTGAGTTGTTGGTTGATGGCTTTCTCGAGTTCATTGGCCAGGTAGGGGAGCGGGAGATCAGTCAATAGTTTCTGAGATCGCTGAGGTCGGTGGAGGTTTTCTTTAGGAGGGGTCTGACTTCTGTGTGTTTCTATCTGTTTGGGAAGGTTGCTGTGGTGATGGAGGTGTTGAAGAAGCTGATGAGTTCCAAGCTGATTGGGTTCATTCTGAGGATAAAAGATGTTGTGGTGGCAGGGGTTGGTGATCATCCAGGGGTGAATAGAAGACATGATGGCTGTGGTGGTCTGGGTGGTGAGAGGAGTCCAGGTGGTGATCGTTTGGTTGGTGTTCACTGGTTGGCTAAGGTTGTTGAGGTTGAGGATGGTGGGTGGGGGGGGGGTCAAAGTTGTTGTAGATGGTGACAAACTTGTTGTGGAAGTAGTCTGAAAGGGTGTTGCAGAGATCTTGGGAGGGATGGATGGTGTTTTTTGTGGCTGCTGGGTTGGAGAATTCCTTGACTATTTTGAAGAGTTCCTTAGTGTGCTTTGCTGTGGTGTCGATCTGGGCAGAGATGGCTTCTTTCTTGGCTACCTTTATGTGTTGGTGGTAGTTGCTGAGGTTTGTTTTGTGAGCAGCTCTATTGGCAAGGTTTTTTGATATGTGCCAAAGTTTCTCCAGTTGGTAGCAGATGTTCCTGGTGGCCCTGAGCTCTGGGGTGTACCAGTTGGCATGTTTGGAGGCTTTGTTGGTGTTTGTTAGTTTCAGTGGAGTGATTCTGTCGGCGCAGTTGGTGATCCAGGTGGAAAAGTGCTGGACGGCCTGGTCAAGGTCTGCTGAGGCTTCCTATTGGGTGGTGGTAAGGGCTTGTGTCCACTGGGTTCCGGTAACCTTGCTCCAGCTACGGCGGGAGGAGGTGTGATGCTTGGTGATGCTGTGCTGGGCAACGGAAATGGTGAAGTATATGATGACGTGGTCAGTACAGGTGAATTCTGTGGTGTGGTGGAATTTAATTCTGTCGCTGAGGCGAAAATGGGGTTGAGTGTGTGTCCAGCCTTGTGTGTGAGATCGGTGACAAGGTGGGTGACGCCACTGTTGTTTAGGTTCTCAAGGAGGGTGAAGGAGTTGGTGTTGTTGGGGTCATCGGTGTGGAAGTTGAGGTCACCTAGTAGGATGTAGTGGTGGGAGTCAATGGCCAGGGAGGCAATGAGGTTGGAGATGGTGTCGCAGAAAGCTGGTTGGGGTCCTGGGGGTCTGTAAACGAGCAGGCATCTTATCATGGTCTTTGCATCCATCTGTAGTTAGAAATTGATGTGTTCCATGAGCAACGTTGGGTCATCGTTAGTGAAGGTGCATCAGATGGTTTCCTGGAAGATGATGGTGATGCCTCCCCCTGTTTGTTGGTGCATTCTCGGTGTATCATCTTGCAGCCATCAGACATGGCAATGGTGATGTCGGGTTTTGAGGATGGGTTGAGCCATGTTTTGGTGAGGAAGGTGACGTCAGTGGAGAGGGTGGTGATGGTGTCACAGATTTCCGTGGCGTGCTTGCAGAGGGAGCAGGCGTTGAGCAGAATGCATTGAAACGGTTCATGGTTGTTCGTGATCTTCTGGTCGAAAGTGGTGTGGGGTCCTTCATAATCTGTGTTGCAGGAGAAGTGGCAGTGTTGGCAGGTGAAGGGCCCATTGGTTGATCGTGGTGAGGAGGTGAAGCAGCTGTCGTTTCGGTGTCTGGGGTCCAGGTTAAGGAGTTCCTCGGCTGTATATTGGCGGGCGGGGAAGTGCAAGGGGTCCTGTAGGTGAGTGGTGTCCAGGCTTGGGCAGGCACAGACAGTCTTGCCTTTGGCGCTCCGGCAGCGCAGCCGCGCAACAGCCTCAATTTGTAATCCTGGGAGGTGGGAGGGGTTAGCAGGGAGGCAGGAGGGCAGGCATCAGGAAACGGCAGGAAACAAAATTAGGAAAGAAATAAAAATGAGGCTAGCTAGAGTGGTGGCCCGGAGACATCAGCTGCAGTGGTCTGTTGGGACTGAACCATTGTCCTTAAAGCTGGATAGGTGAGGAGCTGACTCACGAGGCTGAGTGGCAGGAGAGCAGCGCACTGACCAGGAGGTCTGAGGCTGCTCATTGGGGCTGCACAGCGTCCTCCATTTCTAGTTCTGGGAGGTGGGAGGGGCTAGCAGGGAAGGTGGGGATTAGGATACAACTGGAAGCAGGAAAAATGGCAGGAGCAACCCTAACCCAACCTACTGAGATAATCCTAACCCTGCAGCAAGTATTGACCCAGTAACAAAGCCAACACAAAAACACAATTAGGAAAGAACTAAAAATGAGGCTATCCGAGGTAGTGGCCCACGAACGTCAGCTGCAGTGGTCCCTTGGGACTAGAACAACGTCCTTGAGGCTCGGGGGCGAGGAGCTGACTCATGAGGGTGAGCAGCAGGAGGGCATGAGTGCAGGGCACTGGGTGGGAAGCAGGAAATGGAGGGAAGCGGGAAAAATGGCTCGATCAACCCTAACCCAACCCACTGAGATAATCCTAACCCTGCGGCAAATATTGACCCAGTAACAAAACCAACACAAAAACAGAATTAGGAACCAAACAAAAATGAGGCTAGCTGGAGTGGCTGCCTGGGATGTCAGCAGAAGTGGTCCCCTGTGACCCAACCGACATCCTTGAAGCTGAGGAGTGAGGAACTGACTCACGAGGCTGAGCGCCAGGAGGGCAGGAGAGCGGTGCACTGACTAAGAGGTATTCAATAAAGTACAGTGGTATTCAAGAAAGGTTGATCAGTAGTTCTAACAAACCAGAACAGAAAATTTAAATGAAGAACCTTTGTAAAAATAACCCAGAAATATACGTGATCTCATGGTCACAGGAAGAAATGAGAGAGGACCCTGTCAACTGTTCATCCTTCAGTGGTCACTAAACCAAGAACCAAGTCTTTTAGGTAACTTGTGTGTTCATTGTGAGGAACGTGTAGTTAATAAAGAATTTCAGATGGAAAAAGGGGTATTGAAGAATTATATATGGTATAAAACACATGAAGCAACGATATCTTTCACTGTTTTTGATTGATGAACATGAAATGAAATGATGCTCTTTTTATAACTTTTTAATTGGGCAAACATTCCTGGTCTCCAGTGGGAGTACTGTTTGGCTACACATTTTCATGTGGGGGTTAGACAGGAAATTGAATTCATATAATAAGGATTCCACCTGCAAATCAAAGCCTCCTAGAGATAGCTCTAAGACTATCTCTAAGTAGTGTAAATTAAAAACAACTGCAATACAAATACCGGTTAAGCAATAAAAACAGTCATGCCCAAACAAATGATTTACAAAACAATAACTATTTAATGCCTATATACCACAAAAATTGGAGAAGTAAAAATTAAACATCTTAAGACAGTACAAACTTTTAAAGTATTTGGTTTGGCAGCCGCCACCGTCACAGCTGAGTCACTGGAGTTACTGGAGGAGGGAGAGGACTACAACTCCCAACCTCCCTGCTGCTGGACCCGCGCATTTAAGCGCGACGAGTTCCCACGGCCGTGGTAGCCGCCACCATCACCGCTGAGTCACTGGATTTACTGGAGGAGGGAGAGGACTACAACTCCCAACCTCCCTGCTGCTGGAACCGTGCATTTAAGCGCGACTAGTTCCCGTGGCATGGGACGCACGCGGGGACGTGCCCGGGGAAAGACCGGGCCAAGGGCGGACCCGTCCACACCCATCGGAGCCCGGAGGAGACTGGGATGGGCCCCCATCTAACGTCTGGATCGCTCATAAGGTACTGTGCACAGAAGTGACTGGCTTCAGGTGTTACATTGCGCAAAATGGTGAAGTGGAAAGGGCTCAATGAGCAAGCGGGTGGAGGGACAGTAGCTACACCTGACGCTTTTCTGACAAGAGCGGCGAGTGTCCTAACACATGAAATCGAGCTGACAGAGTGGCGATTAACATTGGACCCTATATCCTCACAGAGGTGGTCTTCTTCAGGGAACATTGGTGCGGACAATGCTACCATCCACCCACCCCTATTAGCTTATGCACTCTGCCCAACAACTAGCCAGTTACTACCACCACCTGTAGCACTTCACCCCCCTGTATCACCTATTAGGAGGTCTTAGCCCCGCTCCTACATAGACTCTAATAATGAACCGCCAGTAAAGAGTAGAAAAGGAGGCAGGCCCCAAAGGTAAAACCCATTAGAACCACCCGAGGAACGGAAACCAAGGGGGATACAAATATGGAAAACCCTATTCTTACATCTTCGCTCTCGACCCTGTCATTACTGCAGTCCAATGATCTTATGTGGGAAAGTCTGGAAAAAAAATTGTCCACTCTCCTGAATCCCCTCCTACCAAGATTGGCACAGATCGAGGAGAGACTATCTCGCATTGAGGCACAGGGAGCAGGCAGTCTACGCCCCATGGAAACTTTGTGTCCCACGCCCGCCGGCCAAACTGTGGGCTCCGGTCAGCCTCCTGTACATAATGACCCGGGTCGGGCTCCATCATCAAATCCCTGTCCTGAGAAAGGACCTTCACTAAGGCAGTATGTGCCCCCCGCACAACTTAATGGGCCCCTCGATAAGGCAACTGTAGGACCATCTCCAATTCTACCTGGCATAAGAAATGGATCGGTGGTCCCAGTGACGGGGGAGGGGGGGCCATTTCCGGGAACGCAGAAAACCCAAAAGCAGGGACAAACATCTACCCGTACCATACCCTGCACCTTCCGCCTGAGGCAACCCCTCTTGTATTGGTCCTGGCAAATGTACCAACTTTGCGGGAGGCTCAGCACGAAATGACAATCCAATTAATTAATAAATGCCTACACTGGTTTTCACTTCACCTAATTGACATGGGGGTGGGATCTGGACCTTTGCCCAAACAAATTATTATGGCAAGGAGAGTGAGATGGCTGGGTACATCTAGCAAAACCTTCCCAGGTGATTGTGTAGTGATAAATTTTAATAATATACATGTGGTTAGATCACTCTTAAACCAGTTACACAAAATCCCCCCAAAAGGTACTCAGATAATCCCCCTGTCGCTGGAGTATTTTTATAGTCACTGTGCACCGTATGGAAATGCCAGGAGTGGTCAGACGAGGGGAGACCCATCGCTGGAACCACAGAGTGGAAATCACTAACCTCCCAGGGCTGACTTTGGAAAATAGATATGCCGTCCTGTCAGACCTGGAGGCCTGTGATTGACTGCCTCTAAGTGGTACAAAAAAGAGGGCTTGGAAAGGTCACTTAGTCCAGTCCCCGCCATCCAAGAGAATCGCGTTACTATTGACATCATGAACGAGGCACACAATAACCGAATTAGTCTAGCATCTTGGAATGTGGCGGGTATTGCTGCGAAACTAGGTAACGAACAGTGCCACAAATTGTGGCAAAGTCAGAATATCATATGCCTGCAGGAATCTTGGGCTGTGGATCCTGTCTTTGTCAACGGCTATTGTTCTTTCCAGACAGCGGCAACACCAGCAGTGTCAGGTAGAGCAAAGGGCGGTCTGGTAACAATAATTTCTAATACCCTTCCATTGAAAGTAAGGAAGGTTGAATGTTCGGAGACCCATTTTCATCTCCTTTCCATAGCGTCCCCTAGTGAAGGTGACTGGCTGCTAATTAACTATTATAATAACGAATTCGGGGGACACATGCATCTAGTGGTAGCTGAGTTGGACAGGGAGTTAGACATATTTTTTAAGTTCACTAAATCTGGACCACCTAATAATATTTGGGTGGGTGACTTCAATATACACCTTTGCAAGCACACTGAAGATCATGTTTGTGGCCTTGAGGACTTTCAGGGAAATCCGATCACTCATTTTGTCCATAATGAATATGGCAATAGCCTAAACAGGATGCTATACACCAGAAATATGGTAATAGCTAATAAAGTGAGCACCGGCCAGGTAGGGAAAACCTTCAGGCGAAATGAGTACGAATCGACCATTGATTTCATCTTAGTTAGTACTCCCTTTAGTACTAAGGTGACTCATGTAAACAACCTATTCACATCCTTTAACGACCACGCTATATTAACTATATGCGTAAGCGTAGGAATTAAGGAAGTTGAGCCACCTCAGACAGTAGAAAACCTAACACTGTCGAGGAAAAATGGCTTCCAATTAAAATGGGCCCAATTTGAGAAGCGGAAACTGGTTCCGGGGATTATAAGGAATGTATAGGATAATATTTTTAACTGTCTGGAGCATGATACTTGCCCATCTTTACTAGTATCATGCTTCATAGACCTTTTAGGGAAAGTAAAAATGGCTTTGACCTGTCATAAATCAGCGTCTAGTCTAACCTCAAAGCGTTGGTTTGACTCCCCCTGCACTAAATCAAGGAAAGCTCTCCACAAAGCCCTGACAACCCAGCCAAGGAATGTGGTACATATAAGAACACTACGTAAAAATTACAAAGCAGCACGAAAGGAGAGAGAAAGAGATATGAGGGAGGAGGCCTGGGGCGACCTTGAACAGGCAGCCAGGATGGGAAATAGCAGGGATTTTTGGAAAGTAATCAACGCTCCATGCTTTAAAAACCCCAAGGATCCGTCTCTGGATACACATGTAGGTGAAGAAGCCTGGGTGGCTCATTTTGAACATATCTTCGCCTCCAATACTGCCCTTGTGTTATCACCTGTTTATACAGATTTTAATTCCCAGGGAAATTTGACCTTCTCGCTCAAAGAAGTGAGAAAAGGGCTGCTGGGCTGTACTCCCGGGAAGGCAGCAGGACCGGATGGGGTGCCAATAGACCTCTTTCAGGAGAATCAAGACCTGTGGGCCCCACTCATAACTAATGTCTTTAACAGGATAGCTTTAGTTTTCCGCCGCCCTCCTGGAAGCACAGTGTAATTGTCCAGATTTACAAAAAGGGGGATAGGGGAAGCCAACAGAACTAAAGGCCCATTTCCCTGTTGGACACAACCACCAAGCTTATGGGCCGGCTCCTCCTATATAGGCTGGAAGGGTGGGCCCACGATAAGAACATCTTAATGAAGGCTCAATATGGGTTCCAAAGGGGAAAGGGGACCACAGACCAGTGCTTGAATCTATCGCTAACAATAGATAAATATACCAGAGCGAAGGGTGGTAAAATCTACATGGCCTTTATGGACCTGTAAGCCGCATTCGATTGCGTGAGCCACCCTAAGCTCTAGTACATAATGGAAAGGATGGGGATCGAGCCACCCATAATCAACTTCATCCGCCTACTCTATGTCAATGCCAGTGCCTGCGTTTGGCATGGGAAAAACGGGGAATGTACCCGTCACTTTAAAATTGCAAGGGGAGTCAGGCAGGTTTGTGTCCTCGCCCCGTTCCTCTTTTTCATCTATACAAACGGGGTAGAGACAGCCCTGTTGGACTCATCACTGGATGTCCCTGTATTTGACACCTGCCGTTTGCCAATACTAGCCTATGCTGATGACGCGGTGCTGATCGCTAGAACGGGGATAGCACTCCTACGATTGATAACAGATTACGCCTCTTT
The DNA here is from genome assembly GCA_963921515.1 of Calotriton arnoldi. Lineage (NCBI taxonomy): Eukaryota > Metazoa > Chordata > Amphibia > Caudata > Salamandridae > Calotriton > Calotriton arnoldi. The sequence goes on from CAWUFW010009935.1 coordinate 169,797, forward strand.
TATGGCCTCATTGGACCTGAAAGTCAATGAAAGCAAATCCTTTGTCATCGTAGCAGGGGCTGGTAAAAGTGATAAACCCCCAAAATTCCACATGGACTGTCGGGAAATAGAAGTGGTAGAGTCCTTCCCATATCTGGGGATTTTATTTGGCAAAAACCAAACCTGGGGGAATCTGGTTGTGGGATGAGCTTTAGGAATGGAGAGGAGTATGATAGCTATTAAGACCTTCTGTAAAAAGCTAGGTGGAAGGCCCCTTGTTCCAATAAAAAACATCTATCATGCCAAGACGAAGTCAGCAGCCACATATGGGGAGGGGGTTTGGGGAATGGCGTCTATCGACCCTCTTCAAATACTTGAAGATAGATTTTTTAAGTCCCTAGTGTCCATCCCGTCTTCCTACTCTAACTATATTTTACATTTGGAACTGGGGCTACCCTACATTGCAGACACTATTAGATTAACGCTGATTTTTTGGGGGGATAATCAAGTTTATTGATTTTAAAAAGAAGGAACCACAAATTTACAATGGTAGCAAAATCAAGCACAATATCTGGATAATGTACAGCCGTATGGAGGACGACAGAGACTTGTGAATCATTCTTTAGGGTAAAATCATACATGAGGTTAACACGAATCTTAAAAACACACACACCCCTTAAGACAATAGGTTGAACCATTTACCCCATATCTTTTCGAAGAGTTCAGGGCAGCCCCGGGCTTCAAAGAGGGGTTCCTCTTGAGTTCCGCACCAGTCCACCCCCGTCTCCACCTCCGCATAGTAGGGGGTTTGGCCTGGGACCAGAGTGCCGCTATATCTCACTTCGCCACCGCCACCGCCGTCCCAAGGAAGCGCTGGTCGGCCCGAGAGCCGTCCAGGCCATCAAACACGCCTAGAATCAGACGCAATGGGTCATGGGGAACCGTTCATCCCAGGGTTTGTGTGAGTTCTAGTTCCACCCCCGCCCAGAATGGTGCAAGGACAGGGCATTGCCAGATCATATGATAAAAATCCGCTGGGGCGTGGTTGCAGCGCATGCAGGCCGGGGAGGGCCGCAGCCAGGCTTTGTATAGGCGTGCAGGGGTGAGGTATGCCATGTGTAGGTAGTAGAGTTGGACTAGAAGCAATTTGGATGAGGTTGTCAAGGTCTTGGGGGCCATAAGAGCATCCCTCAAGTCCGCATCCTCTAGGGGGCCCAACCAACCCTCCCAACGGGCACGCAGCGAATCTAGGGTTGCGGGGCCATTGTTCACGAGGGAGCGATAAATCTGTGACACCCCCCCTCTACCCAGGTTCCCCATCATCACTTGGGCTTCGAGGGGACTAAACTCAGGGAAGGAGGTGGGAGACGGAATGTGCACCCCGAGGGCATGCCTAAGCTGTAGATATTTGAAAAATTGGAAGGAATGGAGGGAGTAGCGCTGCTGCAGGTCTGCAAAGGTTCTGACATGGTCCCCCACCCAGACATCCCCAAGAAGCGAGATCCCAATGTGATCCCACCGACGGAAGTCCCGAAGAGACGAGGCCTCTCGCAGCCAAGTGCCACACCACAGGGGCGTCTGCCTGGTAAGTTAGATTAACGCTGATTTTACTGTGGTTTTCTATATGGCGTAGGGACTCAGTAAATTTAACTCAAACCATAATAAAAAATTGCCTAAAATTGGATCACCATAATAAGATCAGATGGCTGAGTTACGTAGAGTCTGAACTGATTGCAATTGGGCTAGGTGAATTATTCAAGGACAAAAATGCGTGCAGGAGTATTTAAAAAAAGAAACTGATTGATACCTTTATGCTGAGGGCACATTATGTACACAGGCAAAGGAATTATACCAAGCAGGCTGTCCTTGCATACCACCAGATTCCTTCTAGGCTGGAGGGCGGTTACTTTTACCTTGCACGCATCTCAATAGTACAGCACAGATATATATTGCTGAGATTTCGTCTGAATCTTGTACCGCTGATGCTAGGATACCCTGAGAGAAGGTTCAAACATTCTGACTTGATCCCATGTCCTTGTGATAATCACTCTTCCCAATCCGACCTGTACCTTGTTTTGTTTTGTAGTCTATATAAGAAAGAAAGAGATGATCTCATTTTACCGGTCCTAAGGCGCTATAACTTTAGACAATGTAGGGTGGCACTTTATTTTTTTAAATCATTGCCTGATCCCTTTGTCTGTTATTTGGTAGCTACATTTCTGTGGGCATGTATAAAAAGGAGAAAGATGCAAGATCGTCAGATGGAATAAGGGTTCATTTTTATTGTATATTAAATTATGGATAATGTGTAACCTATCCATATGTCTGCACAATAAGGTACATTAGCCCAAGGGTTCTCTTTTCTTATTGAATATTTTAAAAAACCTTTAATTACATTTTATTTCTGCAATTTTTGGGCAATTTTAGCAGCATATGGTGTCACATTGTAATGAAATGGTGTTTCTTTTCTGGACGCCAATGTTTTTAATTGTGCTTTTATGATCTGTATTTAATAGATTGAATAAATATTTTACTGATTGATTGATTGAGAACATACATAATGAAAATAAAATTTCCAAAATGTGTATGTGTAAACAACGGACAACTATTCAATGACCCAAGGATATTCAAACAAGTGGTATACAATCAGACACTCTACTAGATGGGAGCCAATCCTCTTTGGCAGTGTGTTTGTTCTCTACTCGGCTCTTAGATTCAGTGTCTAAGAAGGGGTATTAGTCTGATTTAGCTTGGATGGCATAGGTGTATCCCCAACTTGAGATGAGCATGAAGGCACTTCAGTTCAGGATTGGAAAACTGTTCAACTTTCAAAAAAGAGTTTTGCCACCTTGTTTTTGTGATTCATTTGTTCCCAGTTTAAGTGTGTGCTGTAGGTGATGACTAAACCGCATCCAATCTACAGTGATGCCCATGTCCATGTTATCAGTAAGGTAAAAGACGTCAAAGCCAGGGAATGGCAGCCTGAGTCATTTAAGCTCTTAGCTTTACATGCTGTTACTACATCTGGCAGGTTTTTATCATGTTTCTAAGGCTGGTCGCCTATGGACCAAGCCAAGGCATACAATAGATATAGTGGGTGATACAAGTCACTTGTGCTGCACACGCTCAGGCAAAGGGCTTCTACCAGACAAGTTTTAGCTACAAGAAACAGCTACTGCAGTATTAATGTGAGAAAGTGCCTCTTGCTTCGTGGTCACCATAACTGTTTGTGGACTGATGTTGCTGGTTCTTTGGCTCTGTGCACTGGGAGACTGCTAACCAGGCCTCAGCACATGTGCTCTAACCCCTAAAACATGTTAAATTGGCTCACACGTAATTGGCCTACTTAACTTTCCTATAAGTCCTTGATATATTGTGTATAAAGTACACCTATGCATGGAAAGGTAAATGTCACCTACGGAATACCGCACTACTGTGCTATCCATAAGTGTAACCAGGTAAACATCATTCCAGGTCTACTACAGTAGCCTGTAAGTTGCTGATTAAAACTCCAACCTAACTTGTCAAAATAAACCATTTTTGACTTCCATTTTAAATATTAAGTCACCCCTTAAAAGTTGGACATCTAAAAATGTGAAGTTCGGGTCTTTTTTATTTATTTATTTATTGTGTTTTATAGAGCGCGAACTTGACCCGTTAGGGTATCAGAGCGCTTTACAGGGAGCCTCGCGTTGTACAAAAAGGCTTAGAATCACCAAGTGAAAAATCGAATAGTGGGGGGCGGGGTGCAGGATACATAGGAGATAAAGGACACGTATTTACACATTACATTTACAATTACTTAGACGTGACACGTAATGCAGATTACATTTACAATTACTCAAGATAAGATCCCAGGTTTCTTGGTGGGGTGACTCGGTAATCCGTGGGGAGGCAATAGACAGAGGTAGCTCAGGGCCATAGTGGTGGTTGTATGCAAAGTTTAAATGAGGAACACATAAGGAAGGTTTTGGCCTCCTTTTTGAAGCGAGCCAGAGAAGGGATTCTTCTGATGTCAGGTGGGAGAGAGTTCCATATTCTTGGAGCGGCCCCAGAGAAAGCACGATTGTAAGTTTTTTTTTCCCCAGAAGCGGGCAGGTTGGAGCAAGAGGTCTCTGGCAGACCGGGAGTCTCTGATTCCTCCAGAAATCACAAGTTTCCGTGCAAGATATGCAGGGGAGTTTGAGTATAAAGCCTTGTGTGTGATGCATGCTAGTTTGAGCTGTATTCGTGCCTCAAGGGGAAGCCAGTTCAGAGCTTTCAGGTGAGGGGAGATATGGTCTAATTTTCTTGTGCCGGTAAGTAGTCTGGTGGCCGCATTGAGGCAGGCTTTTAAAGGTGCCAAGGAGATCTTGGGTAAGCCTGAGAGGGTAGAACAGCCATATTCCAGTCTAGAGATGACAAGTGCTTGGACTGCCATTTTTAGATCAGGAGCATCGAGGAAGGGTTTCAATTTCCTAAGGTAGCTCAGGTGGCATCTGGCTGATTTGGCCATCGAATTGATGTGGTCCAGCATGTTCAGGTTGCTGTCAAGGGTAATTCCCAGGGATTTGCCCGAATCCACGATGGTGGGTGGGCAATTTAAGGCTGAGATAGCCTTAATCCATGATTGAATCTCGGGGTTGGAATTAGGAGGGGAAATTAGGAGAAATTCTGTTTTCTTTGCGTTGAGTTTGAGTTGATTGGAGGCGAGCCATTGGACAGTAAGTTTCAGGGTTTCGTTTAGGGAGAGAATCTCTTCGAGAGATGTGGTTTTGATGTAGATCTGAGTGTCATCCGCATACATATGGTAGGAGATGTTTGCAGTGCGTAGTACTTTGGCAAGCGGTTCTAGGTACAGGTTGAAGAGGGTGGGGGACAGGGTTGATCCTTGAGGGACTCCGACCGTGACTGGGGAGGGAGCAGATAGGTTGCCGTTGATTAGGAATCTCTGTGATCGGTTTTGGAGGAAGGACCTAAACCATTCTAGAACAGTGCCATCCAATCCCATCCTGAGTTTGAGGCGTTCGAGCAGCTTTTCATGGTTGACCGTGTCGAAGGCCGAGGATAGATCTAGGAGGATTAGGAGACAGGTCTTGCCTTGGTCAAGGGCTTGGAGGGCATCATCAATGATGTGGAGCATGGTGGTTTCTGTGCTGTGCCCAGGTCTAAATCCGGATTGGAAGTCATCGAGTAAGTGGAAGTTGTTGATGTGTTGACTTAGCTGCTGTTGCACACACTTCTCCAGCACTTTGGCTAAGAGGGGGATGTTGGAGATGGGTCTGAAGTTGTCAGGGGAAGCTGGATCCAGCATCGGCTTTTTCAAAATGGGGAGGACTTGGCCGGCTTTCAGAGAGTCAGGCATCGATCCCTGCCGGAGAGAGGCGTTAATTATTGCAGTCCAGCTAGGGATAATGGATTGGGCGATGGCAGCTAGGCAGTTGGAAGGGAGCGGGTCATTAAAATGGTTATTCGGATTTAAGGTAGATAGGATTTTAGAGACGGAGTCTTCGTCATAGACTTTGAAGTTAGTCCAGAGGGTCTGATTTTTGGGTGAGGCCTGTGGGGGTGTCGCGGCAGGAGGAGGCAGGTCAGGAAAGGGTTGAGAGTATGCGGCGGAGCTGAGTTCGTTTCCTAGGGCTGTGATTTTGTCAGCGAAGAAAGAGGAGAATTCCTCAGAGGATATGAGAGATTTGGGGGTTTCTTTCGATGTTTTGGCCAGTTTATTAGATTGGTGTTTGACTAGTTCGAAGAGCTTGTGGGGTCTGTTCTTGGCCTCTCTAGTTCAAATCTGAAGAATTCTTTTTTGAATTGAGGATGTTCCTGTTATAGACATTTCTGGCCTGGCGGAGAAGTTTTAGATGTGCTGCAGAGGGGTGCTGTCTCCAGGTTCTTTCATATTGCCGGAGGGATCTCCTCTCCTTGTTGAGGGATCCCGTGAACCAGGGGTTTCTGTCTTTGATTTGGGTTCTCTTCAGTTTTAGTGGGGCTAGATCATCAAGGATGTTCGATATAGACTTAGAGTATTGATCGTTGAGGCCACTGACCGTTGTGATATGTGAGGGGGGGTGGGAGGTCAGATTTGCAGCGAGTCTCAAGTTCCCTGAGGTCCAGGTTCTTGGTGTCTCTGATCCAGCGTTTAGGAATCACCGGTTGCGGTGCCCTTATCTTGTGGGTTCCGGGTAGAAGGAAGGTGATGGCGTGGTGGTCAGACCAGTCGCATGGGTCTATAGAGAGAAGCTTGACTGTTGATTCTTTAGAGATGATCCAGTCAAGAGTGGCCCCTTTCGCGTGAGTTGGGAGTGAACAGTCTTGGGTCAAGGCTTGATCGGCCAGGAGGTCTTTGATGGCGTTGACATGCAGATCCTTGGGATCGTTCCAGTGTAAGTTAAAATCACCAAGGAAAATATCTTTAGCGTTGGTGGAAATCTTAGCTGTGATAATTTCCATGAGGTGGTCGGTGAAGGAGTCATTCATGCCTGGGGTGTGGTAAAAGATGTGCAGGTTGCACAGTTGGGTGGAGTTGTTGCAAATGGCGAGGGCGAGGTATTCGCAGGATTCGGTGGTGTCAGCCAGAAGTTCCGTGACAAGAAGGTTAGAGCGGTAGATGCAGGCGATGCCTCCTCCTTTCTTGTTAGATTGCCTGTGCAGTCTTGCAATGTTGTAGTTGGGAGGGACTAGGAGGTCCAGGCAAGGAGATGAGGCTTCGTTGAGCCATGATTCTGTAAGGATTGCTAAGTCGAGGTTTTTGTACAAGATGAGATCAGCAATATCGGCGGCGTGCTTAGCTGCCGAACGGCAGTTGATTAAGAGACCAGACAGAGAAGGGTTAAGGGGAGTTTCGGGATTCTGGGCAGACAGGTGAACAGGCGCTAGATTACTTTTGACCACAATTCTGTTGCCGGAGGGTAGCTGGTCTGTTGGGGTTGATAGTGACCGTGTGGATGGCATGTTCGGCATTCCCGTCAAGAGGATAGGTGGTAGCTGGGACAGAGTTGTAGTCCCGGAGGATGACAAGGATTTCCATTTCAGTGAGGTTTAGTGGGCTTGGACTGGCAAGGATAGAGTTGTAGGAGAGGACAAGATCAAGGGTTTCCTCCTCTGAGAGGTGGCATGGTTGCTTGCGGGCGAAGATGTCTCAGGGGTAGCGGAAGAGGGTATTTAGGGAACTCTATGGTATGCGGGGGGTGGAGTTTGGCAGGGGCATGAGGTTGGCGGAGGAGAGTTCAGCGAGGTGAAGGAGGTTCATTAGGTCCAGAATGGAAATATGAATGCTCTGGGTTACTTTGGCAGCTCTGGAATGCAGAGATTCGAGGTCCATATAAGAGGGAGGCGCAAAAGGGCAGGGGGGTAATGGTTCAGGAGCAGTTCGATCGGCATGTGTGGGTGATAGGGTGGAAGGGTTAGCTTGACCTGTATCGTAGGTGATTGGAGGCGTACCAGTCTCACAGTCCGGGAGGGGAGCTAGCGGGGGGGCCAACGGTCTCGGGGCATTTCTGCTGGTAGGGCCGGGAGATGTGGTAGAGGGGTTAGGATGCTCTGTGTTGGAACCCCTTAGCAGGTTGGGTTGAGGGCTGGAGGGGTTAGCTAGACCTGTATTGTGGGTCTTTGGAGGCGTGCCAGTGACACAGTTGACTTAGGGAGCTAGTTGGAGGAGACCAAGGATCTAGGGACGATTCTGTTGGTAAGGCCTGGAGACGTGCTGGAGTGGTTAGGATGGTCTGTGTTGGAAACCCTTAGAGGTGTTTGGGGGTGGCTGGTCACGCTAGAAGGGCTGGTCGGAGGCTCGTCGGGGCGGGAGTTAGTTGCCCTGCCAGAGTCGTGCGCATGGGTTCTGAGGAGGGTAAAAAGGTCCGCAAATTTATTCAGGTTTTTAGTTGAGGCTTGGATCAAGACGATGCCGTTTTTGTAGAGCGTGATGGTGAGGTCAGCTCGCAGGGTTGGGGAGGGTGCTATTGAAAGCTTAGTGCCGTATGGAATGTTCTTTGTTGCGCGTACATTGAGGAGGTGAGCAAAGGTTTTTCGCCAAGAGGAGGTTCTTCTAGCATAGAAAATGAGGTCATTAATGACTGTGCCGTTGTCCGCGCTGTAACGCAGGTCAGAGATCAGTGTCTCAGGGTGGCTTTTCAGGGTGGAGTGCTTGAAGGATTTTGTGGCGGTTTTGGAGAGGTTGGGAGGGTAAACCAGAGTGTAAGTATTTTCCCCAGTAGCCGTCAGGCCAGGACTTGCCATGCTGGCTCGGGTGGGGTACTCCAGGAACGATAAGGGACAGTTGCGCAGCAGAGTGGACTGCCCAGCGTGCGGGAAACAGAATTGTAATCTGGCAATTCCACAGGAGATCGCACCCTTTGTTTAGGAGCCTGGTTAGCGGTTCTCGAGAATTAGCTAGCGAGGATGCGGGTAATCAGGTTGTTTTAGAAGCTCTGCCATTTTGAGGTGAGGCAATGCAATGCAATCATAATGTCTTCAGACCGTCGCCATTTTAGGGTCAGGCAGTGATCAGTCTGTGAGTCATATGGCTACTATGAAAGTCATCGACAGTAAATCACAATCTCTAATACTGAAAACAGTGTAGCCTCTCGAAAACGCTAGCTGATCGACTTATTTGATGAATGCTGCCACAAACAAACAGGAAGGAACAGTGTTCCACGCATTACCGAGGTGCCACCATTTTGGGTCCAGGCAAGCCGTTAGTTCCTGCTCTTATTAATGTTTAATAGGAAGACGCGGCGCGAAATAGCCAGGCGCTGGCGCGTTTCGTATTCACAAAGGCGGGGGGCAGGGCTTCACGTTCAGTTCATTTTGAGGCATACTCGTGTGCCGGAGGCTCCCAGGTGGCGCTGAGCATGGCGGGAGCCGCCGCCGAACGATGCTGGTTCCCAGGGAGGTCACCGTGATGGAACTGGTAGCCGGGGGTCGTCCACTGGTCCCTCGGGGTCTCGCTTCGGCAGGAAGCGGGCCTTCAAGTGCCACTCTCCCGGGTAGATGGGCTCTCGGCAGGCTTTGAGGTCGGTTGAAACGGCAGCACACAGGGGAAATGGCGCTGGGAGTCTTAGATCGCCAATAGACCAACCAGGCTACCGGGCTCCTATGGCAGAGCTGGCCGGACGTGACAAAGCCAGGTATGTTGCGCCAATGGATACGATCGTCCGCAGGGTTCCAGGCAAGCCAGAGAGGCAGCGTTGACATGAGGCTGTAAGGTGAAGTCTGAGGGGCATATTATCAAGAACGGCGTTAAAAATTATCGCCGGTTTAGCGGCAGAAAACCGCCGCTAAAGCGGCGAGTAATGGGCTTGATAATATGCCCTGAGAATTCCAATAGAAGTTCATGTTCTGGTGTGAACATGGGCTTCTATAGGAATTCTCCAGGGCATATTATCAAGCCCATTATCGCCGCTTTAGCGGCAGTTTTCTGCCGCTAAACCGGCGATAATTTTAACGCTATTCTTGATAATATGCCCCCAAGAATATTGGAGCCAAAACAAACACTCCTGCTTAAATCGGGCGAGATGCCGCTCCTCCGAGGACGGAAGGGGAGACTCACCTCTCCGGTGCGGCTGCCGGCTCAGGTCAGTTCCTCCTGCACGGGGATCGTCGGCAGCTGGCAAGAACTCCTCAGCCTTTCACTTGGAGTCCTGAGCAATGGCGCCAGCCTAGAGAGCCGAACTTGCCAACGGGCAAACTTTTAAGTATCATTTTGCTCATCCCTCTAAAATATTTTAATTTTGTGATGAAAGAAGGCACCTTTTAAGGTCTTTAGCTAAATCAAACTACTGGCGATCTCCTTGTGCCCCACCTGCAACCTGACTTTCATTGCAGGATACATGTCACACCAGAGCTTAATATGCGACCTGTGAAATCGAAGCTAAACCTAGGGCAATGGTGTCCGTTCAGCCACACTGTGCCTCTGTCACCAGGGACATTATTACAGGTGAGGTGGGCTGTAGGGAGCCCTTAGTTTGTTTCTCCATATGATAAACTTTGTCAAAACTACTGGTGCCTCTTCCTTTTATGCTCAATGTGGCCTTTCACCATTATTTTAATTTTAGATTAGTTTAAGTGATTGCCTATCAGCAGTTCCGTGGGGAAATCTGAATAGGAAAAGGAAATCTCCTGTGCCCTCGCCCTCCCTTGATCAACTAGCTCTGATTGTAACCTAGAAGAAAAAATAATCAAAAGCGGACTTATTTTTACATGTGAAGTGGACTAGTCAAATACATGACTGCTTATTTTTTACACAAACCGAACATAAATCATACCTGCTAAGGTGCCCCATTTGATGTGTGCCACCTTCAGCCAGTTCTGGTCATTTGGCTGACAGTCCGTATACTTCTGGGATCTGTGGTTTTGACTTTCTATAAGTAAGGGGTTTTAAATCCCAGCATGCAATGTGCTGTTAGCTGTAAGCCGGCCTAGCGGAAGGCAGCTCAAGCGTAACAAGATACTTCGGAGGTAAAAACATTGATCACATATGTTGAAATCAACTCCAACAGTGGCCAGGCCATAAAATACAGCGAAACAGCCAAGCAAGGAATCTGGATTGACTTGAAGAGAAAATAAACAGATTAAGCAGCATTAGAACACAACTGCTTACATTTTTATAAAAATATGTTACACTTGTGTTTGAATTTCATACATAGCAGCAGATTACCACACTAAGGGCCCGATTCTGATGCGGGTTGGAAAAGCTTCCCGACTGAGGGCCTGATTCTGATGCGGTTAGGAAGGCCTCCTAACGGCATTTGCTCCTTCCAAATCGGATCGGGAACGTGTCTTCCCGACCGAGGGCCCAATTCTGATGCGGTTAGGAACAAATGTTCCCATTGAAGTCAATGGGAGTTCAACCAAATCGTATCTGGAAGCATCCGGATGCATCCTACTCCGCCGGTCGGACTTTCCCGATCCGAGTGGGTCGGACACCATTTCCCAACCGATTCGGTCGGGAAGCTTTTCCAACCCGCATCAGAATCGGCCCCTAAGTGCTATTTATTACTTTAAGAAACTAGGGGGTATATTTACAAGAACTGCCGCTAACTTGCGTTAGTGTCAGTTAGCGGCAGTTTTCGTAACGCGGGCCAATCGCCAAAAACTATCGCCCTGTTAGCAATGTATTTACAATACGTCGCCACATGGCGATAGTTTCAGGTAACCGAGTGTGAAGGCGATACAAAATCTGACGTGAGCAGGCGAAAACTGACAAAAGGCCAATTTGCAGGCAAAAAACTCACGTTAGTCAGCAGAACTTCACCTTTTTTGCCTCTAAAGGCAAAAATAGCCAATAAGTCCACCTCCAATGAAAAAAATAAAAGAAAAACAATGGAATGCAGAATGGAGCAGCCAGGGACAAGTGCAGCACAGATCAACAACCTTCCCATAACCCCCAACAGCCACGAGGACCAGCCAGAGTCCCAGGGGAAGAGGAAATGCAGAATAAGGGCTACATATATGAAAAGAGGTGCATCCCTCGGGAAAACCTGTGATGCATCTCTTTTCATAGCGCCCTCCTTGCAACACCATGGCAGCCAAAACCTTGAAAGTGCAGACAGTCCCCGGGGCCCGGAGGCCTCACTGTGCCTGCGTCTGGGACCTGGAGTGGGATGCGGAGGTGCTGTGGAGTTGCTGGGCCATGGCGGTAGACATTGAGGCATCGGCTATCGCCCTTACCTGGTAGTGAAGTCTGCAGGGTCGCATGGAGACACGTTGCTGACCTGTGTGTGAAGACCGCCTGGTGCCCCTTGGAGCTGTGAACAGTAGAGGCGCTCCTCCACACCAAAGTAGGGAGGTCTGCATCGCATACCACGCACCACCACTACACCAGGGTGCACGGAGGGATTACCAATGGTAGGCCGTTCCTCTCTGCATCACAGGCCGGAGGATGTTGCGCTGGCCGGACGCTGTGGAGGGTGAGGCCCCTGAGCTGCCCCAAACTCGTGTGGCGGGAGCACTGCAACTTCACACATAAGGGGGCCCTGTTGTATCACCTGCATCGGGAGGTTCCCCAGTAGACTTGGCAGCGACTGCTGTACCCAGGCTTGTGAAATCCCACCTGGCTGAGGCTTCTGCTGGCTGAGTCACAGATATGGAGAGAGTGCAGCGGATTTCACCACAGTGTCAATGTCCAGGTGAGGAGAAGATTGGACGCAAAGTAGAGGAGGCCCGGGGGTCGAGTGGGGTCCAGGCCTAGCGCCTGTGGGTGATGCACCCCCAGTGGCGGCTCCTTCACTATGGCGGAAGAGCATCGCCCCACTGCTCTCAAGCAGAGGAAGAAGAGGAAACATAACATGATGATAACTTTCTGATATTCTCATGCTATGTTTCCTTTGCGGGTGGGACGGTGGGTGGGGCTGCTCTACTCACAGAGCAGGGCAGGAGCGGAGTGGTATGCTCACTCAAGTGCACAATGACTGTATGGTCGGCCCTCTCAGGCCGCCCAAAGCAGTCACGCGCACTTCCCTGTTCACAATGCAGGCTGCATGAACAACATGCCCACCCCTCCAGCCCCTGAGTGAACGCCTTGTCACGGCACTCAAGAACAATCACAATGCTGCATTGCAGCACTGTGATTGGCTTAGGGGAGGGAGCCTGACTGCCTGCTTCCTGTTCCTGGAAGCAGACTCAGGAGAGCAGGAGCACAGAAGACGCGGGGCCCGGCCTCAAGGTAAGATTTAAAAAAAAGATATTTACAACCCCCGCTCCCCCTGCATCCTCGCCCCCTCCAGTGTCCTTTCCCACCTCCCAGCTGTCCAGTCCCCCCCGCAGCACTACTTAATGGCAGCCGCTGTACGGCCATGAGCAGCGGGCATACCACTGGCGCACCAAAGGCAAGCCCATCTGCGTCTGTCCGCCCCTGGACCACGCCTAGCACCAAGGACCCTTCCTCTCGGACGCTCCACCACTATGACACCAGCACCCTCCTCGCCATCAGCCTGGACACCACACCGCCTGCCATCTAGCATTACTGTAGAATCCCCTTGCACCAAGCTCCTGCTGAAAGTGCAAATGCACCTTCTGCCACATCAGCACACCAGCGCCTCCAGTCGCTCAGCAGACCAACAGCACAGCCGACCGGCTCAACTGCATCCTCCTCAACATGCGGTCCCTCCACAAACACGCAAGTGAAATCTGGGACCTCCTCAACGCCACCTCTTCAGACATCGCCTTGTTCACGGAAACCTGGACCAACCTCTGCTCTGGACCGGACAATGCCATCACCATCCACGACGGCTACAAATTCACCTGCACAGACCACCACGAACGCCCAGGAGGAGGCATTGCCATTGTCTAAAAAAGCACACTCCGACTGACCACGCACTTCAATGACCTGACGGCTACCATGGAACACCTCCACTTCCAGATCTGGACTAAGCTCAACCCCACCCTCCTCGGCACCCTCGTCTACAGGCCCCCCGGCCCATGAACCCCCATTCACCGATGCCATTGTAGACCTCATCGCACCCCAGGCTCTCCCATCCACTGACGACATCCTACTCAGAGACCTCAACTTCCACCTGGACTACCCAAGTGACCAGAACACCACCACCCTCCTGGCGCACCTCACCAACATCGGACTCATGCAGCTAGTCACCGCACCAATCCACATAGCCGACACACTCTCGACCCCTTCTTCTCCTCTAGTGGGAACTTCAACTACAGCCACACCACCGTACTCTCCTGGACCGACCATCATTGTATACATCATGCCCACCGTACACCACTGCCATCATCACCCCCCCAGCCACAGCTGGATCAAGGCCATCACAAAACTTTTGGGCAACTCCCTCAGCACCACCACTCCGCCAACGCTTACAGACGCCAACACAGCAGTGCGTAAACTCCACCGATGGAGCTCCAACTGCCCCAACACCCTGGCAGCTCCTCCATGTCAGTGGACCGAGCATCTGGGGGTCGCTGGCCACAAGGGAAGGTGACAGCAGACACCCTGGTGGCCAAACTAGACTTTGTACAAAGGGAATCATCTAGGCATATGCGTGACCTTGTGAACCCCTATGCCACATTATACCTGCGTCAGGTAGGATGTATGCAGGATGGGCGTTCCCACGCAACAAAGCCTCGAAGGAGTGGCGCAGTGACATCTATGAGATTTCACTGCGACAATTCTAGGACGCCACTGTGTCGAAACCTTACACCTGCCTCATGGCGGGAGTAAGGGTGACGAAGTGCCATAGGGATAGGCCTGCCCCATGCATTGCAGGAGTTGCGTCATGCTTGCAATAAAATTGCAGCAATGCGTGCCGTTAGCGCAGACAGATACGTCAGGAATACTGAGATATCTGTAAATACTTGCGACATGGAGTGCTGTACAGTAAATACGACGCATCCATGGTGTCGCAAGGAGGGCGCAGTGAGAAAAGTGTGCCAACGCATTTTTGTTTCATGAATGAGGCCCAGGATTGTGCCCTATCTTATTGTGGGGCGCATTCCTGAGCTTTTGTTTTGGCGCAGGGCAGCACACCAATATTCCTTGATGCGCTGTCCAGCACCAAAACCTCAGAAATGAGGGCCCAAGTGTTTGCACCAATTTTAAGACCAGCTATTTTGTGGTCTTAAAAAACTGCCTCTAACTGAACTTAGAGGCAGTTTTTTGGGTTTTGCACCATACAAGGAATTCCTTGTAAATATCACTAAGTGGGGTTAGCAGCAGTTTTTTCACGGGAATGCCCACCTTGCATCTCATTTTCGTTTCATCCCGCTAACAGAAGTGGAGATCTTTAAAATAAACGTTTACGATGGAAAAGTGCCGCTAACTGCAGTTAGCGACAACTTGTAAATACGGCAATAAAAAAAAGCCACAGTAACATCAAAAAATTGACGCTACAGCGGCGTTAAGTTCTTGTAAATATAGCCCTAGATTATTAGTTGAGAGGGGTGGAAGTCCCACTCATGCAGCAACCACGATCCTTGTCAGGGTGAACCGAAAGAGTCACTAAATTAACTCTCTGGTAGTGTGAAACAAAAACAGTTAGGCTTAACTTAGAGGAAATGTGTAAAGTATTTATGCAGCACACAAACAGTAATAAAGGGAAAACACAACACAAGAAAAATTGCAAACCAATTTAGAAAAATATAGTAAAGTTTTCAAAAAAATGATACAGAACGACAAAAATCCAATCTATGGAACAGGAGATATGCAATTTAAAAATTTCTTGTGACAATAGATCCTAAGAGCTCAAAGCTCCTCTCCCAGTCAGGTTGCGCTAGGCCGGAGTATCGCTTTGTTCGCCCTAAGTTGGCGGGGGTATGCCCAGACGTGGGTCCCTTGCTCACTTTGCCACTGGATTCAAGAAAGCCTGGCTGATGACGGCTGGAATGCCAGAAACCGGTCCTAGGATGCTTGTTTCCGGTCCAGGGAAGACATGGCTTGGCAGTTCGGGCTGGACTGTTCCCATGAGGCACAGGGTCAGACTGATTTGCATATGGCCATGTCTGAACTGGGGTGGTGGAGTGAGCTAAAGAATGATGATGGATTAAACCCAGATCAGTTGACTGGGGGTGAGTGTTTGATTGGCTCAAACGTTCCGTCCATCATCCCCTTTTGTATCGCTTTGTTCGCCCTAAGTTGGCGGGGGTATGCCCAGACGTGGGTCCCTTGCTCACTTTGCCACTGGATTCAAGCAAGCCTGGCTGATGACGGCTGGAATGCCAGAAACCGGTCCTAGGATGTTTGTTTCCGGTCCAGGGAAGACATGGCTTGGCAGTTCGGGCTGGACTGTTCCCATGAGGCACAGGGTCAGACTGATTTGCATATGGCCATGTCTGAACTGGGGTGGTGGAGTGAGCTAAAGAATGATGATGGATTAAACCCAGATCAGTTGACTGGGGGTGAGTGTTTGATTGGCTCAAACGTTCCGTCCCATCATCCCCTTTGTATCGCTTTGTTCGCCTCTAAGTTGGCGGGGGTATGCCCAGACGTGGGTCCCTTGCTCACTTTGCCACTGGATTCAAGCAAGCCTGGCTGATGACGGCTGGAATGCCAGAAACCGGTCCTAGGATGCTTGTTTCCGGTCCAGGGAAGACATGGCTTGGCAGTTCGGGCTGGACTGTTCCCATGAGGCACAGGGTCAGACTGATTTGCATATGGCCATGTCTGAACTGGGGTGGTGGAGTGAGCTAAAGAATGATGATGGATTAAACCCAGATCAGTTGACTGGGGGTGAGTGTTTGATTGGCTCAAACGTTCCGTCCATCATCCCCTTTTGTATCGCTTTGTTCGCCCTAAGTTGGCGGGGGTATGCCCAGACGTGGGTCCCTTGCTCACTTTGCCACTGGATTCAAGCAAGCCTGGCTGATGACGGCTGGAATGCCAGAAACCGGTCCTAGGATGCTTGTTTCCGGTCCAGGGAAGACATGGCTTGGCAGTTCGGGCTGGACTGTTCCCATGAGGCACAGGGTCAGACTGATTTGCATATGGCCATGTCTGAACTGGGGTGGTGGAGTGAGCTAAAGAATGATGATGGATTAAACCCAGATCAGTTGACTGGGGGTGAGTGTTTGATTGGCTCAAACGTTCCGTCCATCATCCCCTTTTGTATCGCTTTGTTCGCCCTAAGTTGGCGGGGGTATGCCCAGACGTGGGTCCCTTGCTCACTTTGCCACTGGATTCAAGCAAGCCTGGCTGATGACGGCTGGAATGCCAGAAACCGGTCCTAGGATGCTTGTTTCCGGTCCAGGAAGACATGGCTTGGCAGTTCGGGCTGGACTGTTCCCATGAGGCACAGGGTCAGACTGATTTGCATATGGCCATGTCTGAACTGGGGTGGTGGAGTGAGCTAAAGAATGATGATGGATTAAACCCAGATCAGTTGACTGGGGGTGAGTGTTTGATTGGCTCAAACGTTCCGTCCATCATCCCCTTTTGTATCGCTTTGGCCGGAGGAAAGTAGCATGGTCAGGCTGCCCGCGATGGAGGGCAAGTCAGATACAAGGCCTAGGTCAGTTCTGCTGAAAAAGTTTCCTTCCAAGTCTGGCACGAAGAGTTCCGTTCATGGTGGAGGAGACCGAATGAAGGAGGCTGAGCATTGTGGACGATTGCCACAGCAGCATGAAGATCAGATCCAGCATCACAGACGGTTGTCGCTGTAGCGTGAAGAGACCCTCAAGATTCATGAACTGTAGTTGCTGTAGCTTCGCATTGGCGGTTGTTGGGGCCGGCGTTGCTGTAGCGTGAAGTGCAGGTCTTGCTTACCGGTCGCCACAGTTGTTGTCGGTGCGAAGTGCAGGTTTCACAGGTGCTTCACAATGGCGTCATCATCAGTGGGCATAGTGTTGGCATGAATGGGCATGCTCCTAGTCATGAGGAGTCCAAACTGCAGACTGTTCACCTTTTTGTCGTAGAAGGAGCTCTCACTCCTGTCAGCCAAGGGTCCAGGACCTGGGAGGCACCTCTTGAGGATTAGGACCCACTTCTGCAGAGGCCAGCAGCAGAGCGAAGGCAGGTCCAGTTACAGGTCCAGGCAGGTCAGCTGGGCAGTTGCTTGGAGGCCTCTGAAGCTTGTGTACCCTGTAGCTCAGACAGGAGGTAAGCCAACTGACTCTTGAAGTCATTCTGGGTAGCGTAAGATGAAGGCAAGCAGGTCCAGTCTTCCTTCTCAGACAGCAAGGCAGTCCTTCAAGCAGCAGGGTAGTCTCTTGACAGCAGGGTAGCCCTTCTTCTGTAGCTTTCACATGTGCAGGAGTGTTCCAAACAGTGGCTCTAGAGGTCCCGTATTTATGCCTGGTGTTAGCTTTTGTGTGGGGGGATTCCCTTTCCTACCCACACATCTGCTTCTGGTAAGTTCTTCCCCTTCCCATGTTAAGGCTCCAAACTGTATGGGGTGACAAACGGCAGGGCAGGCATGGGGTCAGGTTCCTTTGTGTGTGCAGGAGCAAATCCCTTCAAAGTGCAAGTGGGGCGGGGTACAGCCCCTCCCCAGTCATGCAGCCTGGAAGGCCCATCCTGTCCACATCTAAGCCCCCTTTGTATGACTGTCTTGAAGCAATACACAAACCCTTACAGCAGAGCCATTCACAGTCATGCTACCCAAGACACCCAGGACACTGGCAGAAGGCACAGAAAATGGCAACTTTCTAAAAGTGGGATTTTCAGAAATGTGACTTTAAATCCAACTTTACCTTGAAAGGTAATTAAATTACAATTCATTTGAGTGTAAAGCTCTATTTGCTCCCAATCTAAGGTTTGCACTTATTAAATTTAGTAATGTAACCCAGTGTTAGTCAATGGAAGAGACAGACCTTACAACAGTGAAAGCAACTTTAAGAGTTGTTCACTGCCAGGGCAAGTAAAACCTAAGTATACATATCCTACTTTTTAAATAGAATGCACCCATACCTATAAGCCACTTGTGTCTACCTTAAGTGTGTCTTATAAGAACTACGAATGAGGGTTTAGGCCTGGTTTAAGTCTGGCGAAAGATTTATAATGCCAGGTCGAAATAGCAGTTTAGAACTGCCCTACATGCTGCAGTTGCAGGCCTGGGACATGTTTTAAAAGGATACTTTTGTGAGTGGCACAATGAGTGCAACAGCTCACTATTAGCATTTAATTTACAGGCCCTGAGTACAGATAGTACCATTTACTCAGGGCTTACAAGTAAATTAAATGTACCAATCAGGTAGATGACAATTTTACCATGTTTTAGGGAATAAGCACAAACACTTTACCACTGGTTAGCAGGGAAAAAGTGCTCAGAATACTAATGCCAACAAAAATGGCTTCAGCAACATAAAGCTAAAAAACTAGTGGTGACCATGCAAAAAGGCCCAGGTCCAACAATTCCAATTTGTAGCAACTCAACATACATTTACAAAGATGTAAGAAAGTATGCTTGGACGTCTTTGCTAAGTTTCCACTTTTAGAATGCACTGTAGAAACAATCAATAATATCATACATGGAGCCACATTAAAGTTTTTTAAACTATATGTGCATGGGTTGTCTGTAGCTATTGCTACTCCCTTGATGGTGTGAGCAACCGTGCTCTTGTCCGCCCCTAAACTTAGGCCCGTCCTTCTGCAGCAATGTTTGGACCATGCTTGTTGTGCTGCAATAGCCACCAGCAGCCTATTAACCCCTAAGCAATAGTTTCAGGTTGCTGGTGAGCCACCACTGTGTCCACTAGCCCCCTAAGGGAGCCGAAGGGAGCAAGCATGAGACACAGCGTGCGCGTCACCCCTCTCTGGCCTCTTTGGCTATTCGGGGCAGGTGGGGCTCTAAGGCTTTGTGTTTTATGTAGAAGGAGCCCTTCTTTGTGGAC
The DNA here is from genome assembly GCA_963921515.1 of Calotriton arnoldi. Lineage (NCBI taxonomy): Eukaryota > Metazoa > Chordata > Amphibia > Caudata > Salamandridae > Calotriton > Calotriton arnoldi. The sequence continues at coordinate 189,024 of CAWUFW010009935.1, forward strand.
CTAAAAATATATTTACATATCTATATATATTCACTGAAAAAAACAAAGGTCACAGGGACGTTATAGTTAGACTGACATTTCACTCGTACAAAAACAGTGAAATTCAGCAGTTACAGTTAGCTGAGCTAACTATACCTTGTGACCCCACAATGGTCTGCTTATGACTTCACATATTACATCACTCATGACATGGTAAGTGACATCACTGATGACATCTCAAATGATGGATCCACAACCCCTCCGGATCTCGTGCCTGAGATCTGGATGGCTGCCAACACTTCAAACCAGCAGCCATCTTGTGATTCGGTTGAACTGAGTCACAAGTAAAAATATTTTTTTTAAAGAAAAGGAGGAAGGGTAGAAACACCCTGACCCCTTAGGCCTCTTGGGGGTCCCACAGGGACCCTCAACGCCCAAAAAGCATTTTTTTAAGACATTTTTAGCAGGAGTCACTTTGGATTTGTGACTCGCGCCAAAAATGAAAAAAAACATAGTGCGGACTCTTGCTCTTCATTTAATTTAGTCCACCCTGGTGGGGCAGTCCCGGGGGGAATTGAAAATAATGATGGGGGCCTGCGCGGCCCCCCTCAGCCCCGGGGACCACCACCTTCCCAGGGCAGAAGACAAGAGAAATGTGAGGGGCCACGCGCCCCCCGCAGCCCCAGGTACCGCCACCTCATGGAGGCTAATTGTTCAAGAAGTGCATAGGAGGCCCTGTGGCCTCCCCCCAGCCCCGGGGATCCCCACCTCCCGAAGGCTACTGTAATGGGGGGGCCTCGAGGACCCTCTATGCCCCGGGGACCACCACCTCCCTGGGGCTTTTAAATATTCATGTGGGGGGCCTCACGCACCCCCCTGACCCCGAGGACCACCACCTCCCCAAGGCCAAACTGTGCTTTACAGAAATGGGAGGGAGGCCGTATGGCCCCACTCCCGGGCCATTCTTGGCCCAGTGGACTGCAACCTCCCTGTGGCAGGCCCTAGTGTAGGAAGGAGGGGGAATGCACCCCCCCCTCCTGGAGCACTACATGGAACTGGGGACCGACACCCCCCAGGGCTGGCTCCAGCAATGCCCCAGGGTGCCCACCTCTGGGATATTGCAGTTCTATGACATGGTGGGAGCACCACTCCCTCCATGCCATAGCAAACAAGTGCTCTGCTTTGAGCAAGCGAGAACATTTTGTCTTGCTTGCTCAAAGCAGAGCACACAGGAAGCAGCCTTTACAACGCAACCATTACAACGCATGCAGTTACATCGCATGCCGTTGCAACGAAAAAGGTGTGCAGCAGTGGGTAGAAGTTGTTGGATTTAACTCCAACACCTTCCCTACTGTTGCACACACTGGAGTTGAAATAGAAAATTAATCTATTCCAACTTCCAGCGCTCCCCCGACAGAAAGTCGGGGTAAAGTTTGGCGTTGCAACCGCATGCGATGTAATGGCATGCATTGTAACGTCACATATCCAGAGCACACTTTGCTTTTTACACACAGTGAGCTGCAGGTCAGCAGCTCCCTGTGTGTAAAAATCAATGCCGGCTCCTACAGGAGGTGGGGAGCCAGCCAGGACCGGGGGGCCTTCAGGCTCCCTGGGGGTCCCCAATGTGGAAAATGTGGATGCACTGGGCACCCACACTACAGGCTGGGCCCCGGGGGATGGGATCTCCAGGGCCAACATCGGCCCGGGAGGGGGGACCGCGCAGCCCCCACTTCCATTTGTTTAAAAAAAAATAGATATATATAGATATATATATATCTATATATAGATTTATATACATACCTCAACCATGCTACATATTGACATATGTAAGCCGGGCTTTGTAAATATTTTATGTGTTGTTTTTAGACAGTCTTTTTTATTCTATGCATAAACTAAGTCCAATTGGTATCCAATTGGTATTAAGTGTATATATTAGCTAAAAACAGTTGTTTTAGCCTAACACTTACCTATGGATGCTGTTTTCTGTGAATATAGGAAAACAGACCAGTAAATGTATAGTATCTTTTCTATGTTCACCAGTGCCGACCACATCACAGGAAGCATCACTTTCCCTTTAAATTCCCGGTTTTGCAAATTATATGTCATGTGATCAAGGCCACCGCTGTGACCGAAACGCGTCAGAGGCAGCACCAAGTATAATAATAAAGAATATCTATTTTGGCACCAGCTATATCCGGAGTCCATGTCCTTGTACATGAGTGAATGCACTTGGGATTTTGTTTGAATATATATATATATATATATATATATATATATATATATATATATATATATATATATTATTTAAAAAAAGGCAAGGACCCGGGGGATGGGGTCCCCGGGGCCGAAAATGGCCCAGGGAAGAGGGGCAACACAACACCCTCCCTTAAAAAAGAAAACCTCCAGCAAGTCGCCGAAGGCCACTCCCCCTTCACCACCACTCTGCAAATGCGACTCCTGGTGCAGTGGTGGTTGGGTGATAAAGTCCCCTATGATTAAGAAGGTCTATAGGGTCCAGGAACCCCTTCTGTTACCTTCAGTAACCCCCGGAGAGTGGGATTTCTGAGAGGACTTGGAGGTCACGCCCCCTTTCTCCACCACTCTGCAAGTGCACCTCCTGGCACGCTGCTGGTTGGGAAATGAATTCCACTGTACTCCTGAGGGCCTCAGGACTAAAGTGGACTTCTTCCCCAACCAGTAGTGCACCAGGAAGCGCGTTTGCACAGTGGTGGAGAAAGGGGGCATGGCCTCTGATGACCTCTCAGCAACCCAGTTGTGTGAGTCTTATTGGAGGTAACAGGTTGGTTGGTTGGGGAATGAATTCCACTGTACTCCTGAGGGCCTCAGGACTAAAGTGGACTTCTTCCCCCAACCAGTTGCACCAGGATGTGTGTTTGCACAGTGGTGGAGAAAGGGGGCATGGCCTCTGATGACCGCTCAACAACCCAGCTGTGTGAGCCTTATTGGAGGTAACAGGATGACTAGTTGGCCTTCAAGGACCCTCATTGGCCCTCATTGGCCAAGGGGACTTCATCCCCCTACTAGTAGTGTGCCAGGAGGACCATTTGCAGAGTGGTGGAGAAAGGGGGCATGGCCTCCGATAACCTCTCAGCAATATTGCTATGTGGGACTTACTGGAGATAACAGGAGGATTAGTAGGCCCCCACGGACGTATTTGGGAACCAACTGCCCCTCCTGTTATCCCTAATAAGTCCCACACATTTGGATTTCCAAGAGTTCTTTGGAGGCCACGCCCCCTTTCTCCACCACGCTGCAAAGGCAGCTCAAGGTGCACTACTGGTTGAGAGATTAAGTCCACTTTACTCCTAAGGGACCTTGGGGGCCAAGAAGCCCTCTTGGTACCTCCTGTAAGTCTTACACAGTGGGATTCCTGAGAACAGAGTGGAGGCCCAGCCCCCTTTCTCCACCACTCTGTAAAGGCGACTAGTAGTCAAAAAACCTTAGAAATTCACTTAAAAAACCAAAGGTTACAGAGACATTACAGTTAGGAAATGGAATTAAAAAAACATAGAAATTAACTGAAAAGACCAAAGGTTACAGAGACGTTATAGTTAGGCTAACATTTCACTCATACAAAACCAGAGAAATTCAGCCGTTATAGTTAGTGAGCTAACTATAACTCACACCACACAATGCACTGCTTATGACCTCACATATTACATCACTCATGAGATGGTCAGTGACATCACTGATGACATCATTCACAAAATCACTAACCCACCCACTCACACCCCATAGAACCTTTCATACAAACTCCCACTCTCACACAGCCATTCACAAACCCATTCACTAACCCATACCAGTACTTACTCACCCACTCACAGATTCATAGATCTACACACACATCCACTCACTCATCCATACAGTCACTCATGCTCTCACTTACTCTCTAATACAGGCACTGACATATCCCCTCATAGACCAATGCAGCCACTCACACACTGAGTCAGGCCCCCATAGAGCCACACACACACCTACTCACTCACCCATACAGTCAATCACACAGCCACTTACCCATAAAGTTACACACACACCCACTTACTTACTTAAGCAGACAGATCCTAACACGTACTCATTCACCAAAACAGCCACTGACAGAAACACACACTCACCCATACAGCCACTCTCACATTCACTCAATCACCACTACAGTCACTCATATACCGCATCACTCACCTATACTGCCTTTCACATACCCAGTTACTCACCCATGTACCACTGACACATCCACTCACCCACACACCCAAACACACACTCACTCACACATACAGCCCCTCACACACACACTCACTAGCCCATACAGCCACTGACTCACCCATTCACTCATCACCCATTCACTCATCACCCACCCACAGAGACACCCATAGAGGTACTCAGGCAACCAATCACTCACCCATACAGAAACTCTTGCACCCACTCACACATTCATACAGCCACTTAGACACCAACTCACAGACACATACAGACATTCACACAACGAGTCACTCACCCATGCATTCACTGAGACACCTAATCATTTAATTATACAGTTAGTCATGCATCCACTGAATCATCCAACCAGGCACTCATACACCCACTGATTTACCAATACACCTTGATATATAATTTAACACTCAAACTTTTTTAAAAACACTTGCAGTCACCAGATAATGTCGTCAGTGATGCCATTTGAGATGTCATTAGTGATGTCACTGACTATGTCATGAGTGATGTAATATGTGAGGTCATAAGCAGTCTCTTGCGAGCGTGCGAGTTATAGTTAGCTCACTAACTATAACAGGTGAATTTCTCTGGTTTTGTACAAGTGACATGCTAGCTTAACTATAATGTCTCTGTAACCTTTGGTTTTTTCAGTGAATTTCTATATTGTTTTCATTCCATTTCCTAACTATAACGTCCCTGTAGCCTTTGTTTATTTCAGTGAATATATATATATATATAGAGAGAGTCCTCCCGAAGATTGACCATGATTTTGATTAAATATGCAGATATTGATCGTGTGCAGCTGCTCAAAGAAATCGATGAAATAAATGAGGAGTTGGAAAAATTGGGGCAAACTGACGAAATGACTAAACTACGCAAAGAGATGATGGCTAGACTTAAGAAAGAAGAAGACAAAATAAAGGAGCGAAAAGCATACAAATTTCAAAGAGACAAAAACGACTACGAGTTGGGGCAAATATTTACCTTTGCCAAGAAGTATGATGCGCTTAGGGTGTCCAAATTCAAAACAACAGAAGGCCCCACAACTATGATCTCAAGGAGGGCAGGAACAACTAATGACTCATCACAATCAGATTTAAGCTCAGCAGGGGGTAGTGAATCCGAGTCACACATGAGAAATCCTCAGAGCGGGAAACAACTCATAAAACCATTGCATGGTGAAGAACTGAATTTTTTATGCTACGAACGGAGGCAAACCCTCCAACCCAGACCATAGAGGAACAACGCAGAGCAGACAAAAACTTCAGGTGAAGGCAGAGGCGCAAGGCAAATAGGAAGCGCTACTTATGCCAGCAAGAAAAGAGGAAGAGGCTACTGGCAGAAGAAATAAATAATAACGAACAGACCAACAACACAGTAGTCAATTTGTCCAAAATCAAATTGTCAATAGAAGAAACTAAAATACTTAGTCTCGGCCTATCATACTCCCCATCCAACGACTTCAATTATGCATCTACAAGGATGGATCTATATAAAGGTGTCAGAAAATTAAAACTAAAAAAGTACCACAAGCTAATTGAAACCAATGAACAACAACAAAAAATCAGTGAAGTTATGGAATATCCAAATCTTACTCAATCTGACCTTCTCCTCCTGAGAGATATGAATGAACTATGGGAGGGTGACGAGATGGGACATCTTGGAGCAAGTGGTACAAACATCAGCATACCATGCCCAAGAACTTCGATACAACCAACACCATTTAGATCCAAATCTACTTTTAACCCTATCGCTCCTCGAGATTCTATTGGTGTTTCACGAGACAGTCATTGCACGTATCAAAAAATTGAACAAAACTACACTTATGACAAAGAGGAAATAGAACAAACAAGACCAACATTATAACAATCTGATGAAAAAACTGCAAAAAGATAACAGCATTGTCATACGAAACAGTGACAAAGGTGGTAATATTGTCATCTGGTCGCAAGAGGATTACAAAAATGAAGCGTTCAGCCAGCTAAATGATAGATCCTGCTACAGTCGGAGCAATATGGCTAATCTCAAAGCCACATACAAGGAATTCTACAGTAAACCTTCATCATGGAGAGCAAAAGGGCTTATAACTGAGGAAGAACACAAGTTCCTTAAAAGGGAAAATCCCACAACTCCATCGATTTATTTCATCCCAAAAATACACAAGGATCTAAACAAACCACCGGGACGACCGATCATTTCAGCAAGAGATGGATTGCTGGAAAATTCATCAAAATATGTTGACTTTTTCTTACAAGATCTAGTTAAAGCCTTGCCCTCCTATGTCCGTGACACTAGCGATTTTACATGTGTGGCATGATAATTATTTGCTCATTGCACTAGATGTAACTTCATTGTACACTAGCATCCGACATGAGGACGACGTGAATGCTATTGAACACTACCTAGTGCAGCGAGCTCCTCAATACAAAGAACACAGCAACATGTTAGTTGATATGGTGAAGTTCTGTCTTAACAATAACATTTTCATGTTTAATAATCTGCTGTTTCAACAGACAAGAGGGGTTGCCATGGGGGCCAGCTTCTCTCCCAGCTAGGCATGTCTTCACATGGGCTGGTGGGAGGAGCTGGTCCTCAAGGCAGAACACGGACATTTTGTGGATGACAATGTAAAAATGTGACTTCGCTATATTGATGACCTTTTAGTGATATGGCATGGCACAAAAGAACAGGCAGAGGAATTTGTTAAATCCATTAATCAGAACAATATTAACCTACACTTCACAGCAACCATCAGAGAGGTCTCAGTAAATTTTCTTGACACACAAGTCTATATTTACAACAACAAGATTGAGACCCGCCTATATAGAAAGAAAACAGCGGGTAACTCCACCTTACATGCTGGCAGTTCACACCCCAAACACCTGATCAACAGCATACCTTACGGTGAGATGCTGCGGCTCAGGCGTATCTGCAGTAACGAAGCTGACTTGAAATTAGCTTAGGAGAACAGCAAATCCAGATTTTTGGAAAGGGGGTATTCCCAAAACATCATCAATAAAGCCATATCCAAATCTATGCTTCCAACTAGAGAGATTCTTTTGAGAGATAAACAACTCGAGAATGTGACCAAAGACATGACAAGATCAGGGACAGCCAATGACACAAATGAATTCAGAATGATCATGGGGTATAGCAGGCAACAAAAATCTATACAAAAGATTATACAAACAAGTTGGCCATTGGTCTTAAATGACCCAGTGATTGGACCCCTGCTACCGCAGAGGGTGTCCATCACCTATAGCAAAGCCCCGTCCATGAGAGACAGCCTTGTAAAAACAAACCCTGAGATCATAGAAAGCATTAGTTGGTTTCAAACACGCAAGGGATTTTTTTAATGCAAAACATGCAAAGCATGTATACATGGCATCAACAAGAACATGTATTCCACTCCTTTCAGCAACAGGGAATATATGATCCAAATGTTACTAACTTGCAAAACTGAGTTTGCTGTATATGTGCTTATGTGCCCATGCGGCCTCCAATATATAGGCAGCACAAAACTGCAAGTACACAAAAGGGTGTTGCAACACTTACGCGCAATCACAAATCAAGATAATACATATCCAGTGGCAAGACACTTTAGGGAATTCCATAAATCCAACAACAGGGAACTTAGCTACTTTGTGATTGACGCAATCTCCCCAGTAGACGAGGTGGAGATAGGGAACACAAACTCAGAAAACTCGAGACCAGATACATTTTAGAACTCGATACCAAACACCCAGGAGGTCTTAATGTAACAGAGGATTTATATACGTGTTTATCAAGTATTTTAAATGGGTTTTATGCACTGCTTTTATTTGATTACAGCTGCTAATATTTATAGGTTTTACAGTTTTTAATACTAGTTTTATAGACTGTATTTCTACAGAATATTATTGGTACAGTTAGATGCTGTTATATATTTATATTTTTATATCTATGTATATTATATTTTGATGTATTAATTCATGCAATCTTACATATTTTATGTGGATTTTATCATATGCATCTTTGCACATCAATAGCAGTTTTGCACATACCCATAAAGATCTTTAGCAGCTATTGCACATATATACATGTTACGAGATGTTTTTCCCTTTCATTGACACCATATTATCCACTAGTACCAACAGTCCCAAAGGATCTCTCAGTGTTGGTTGTACATCAAGTATACAAAGGATAGGGAACAACAACCACCATTCATATCCAGAGATACAAAGATTCCATGAATGATTTCAAGAACTGAATAGAAACAATAACTATAGAAACAACATTATGGAGATTGAATATTGCTTTCAGCATTTATTATTTTCTTTATTATTTATTTTCTTTCATTTTTTTATTTATTATGCACGTCACGACAGCACTTTAGCACTACACGTAAAAAACATTTCAGACAACCCTTTAGGGCATACCTACACTGCATGCAGGCGATTACTATGAGGATTTATCCTCAACATGTAACAGAATTTAAACCCAAAGTTGTGCGCATGATATAATGTATGTAGATATGCAGGACATATTGAGGCACTCCACCACAAAATTTGATTGGATATATATCCAAAACATTGGATACACTCATATTCAGGTATATGACATCAATTTAAAATAGGGCAAAAAAAGAGATACTATAATCAATATTAGTAACGTCTAGAGGCCAACTATATTTTACATGTCTTAACAAGCTATGTATTCCAGCATGAAATGTCTCAGCACAGAAGTGTTTTATATCTTTCTTCTATGTCCATGGTTTTTTAACATCACGTGATGTTCACCTATTATGCACTGTCACTTTAAAAATGCCAAACAGTTAAACACTGCCATGTCATGTGAACAAGGCTCACGGGAGCCGAAACGTGTTATGGCGACGAAGGAATAAAAGAACTATTTTGCACTTATCTTGGGTCCGTGTCCGTACTTGGAGCAATCCGCTTGACGACGGAAGAAAGTGATATATATATATATATCCTCACGAGCTGCCTGAGTTGCACCGCCGCAGCTCCCGAACAGAGGGCGCGTCGTCGAAAAGGACCACCCAAGCAAGGTCCACTTAATTCTCCATTCACCTCGTAACAACAAGGATGACGACGCCGTTTATAGATGCAAAAAATGGTTTATTCGCTGGCTTCCATTGGACACGTTTCGCCTGCCCTGCAGGCTTGCTCACCAACGCTGAAGTAAAGTTTTACAATCACTTTTAAACACATTTTCTTGTTGCGAAGTCACGTGAAAACTACTGTGTAATTACAACTGAAGACCAACTGGTAGTTTTTCTTCCATTAATCAGGTCAATTTTGAATCACAGTGATTTTTGCATAAATTCATTTGTATGCTAACACATAGTATTTCATGTGTAATAATAATCCAAGCAATTTGCGAAATAATTTCATTTCTGAGTAAAATACCCGATTAATACCTAAGACGCCGTACTCAATACTTCTGTACCGCTATCATTATAACTTAACACAGCTCATATTAACACCAGTGCAAGATCTGTATGTTTTTAAGTTCATTATTATTTTTTTGTTGTTCTAAGTTATCACATTAGCACTTTTCACTTTTTCAGACAGCTGTTTTTTAATTATATATATGCTAATAAGTATGCCCACTTGGGCTGGAATGGTATAGTACAGTGTAGTAATAATATGAAACAATGCAAACAACGTAGAGGAGATCTTGTTTTAACTCTTCCCAAACCCTAGATTACTCAGTAGTCAGATGTTCAAATGAAGATAGTGTTCTTTCGGGAAGGGGGGGAATTAATTAACGACGGATTATTTGCTATTAAAGTATTAAGTATAATGGAATGTAGGGTATCACAATCACATTTAGGTGACATATTTCTCAACCTCAGTCTTTCACCACAGAGGGTCCTATTTCGGCAATGATATCTGCTGTCCAGTCAGTTTCAACTTCAGTTTTAAAAATAACAAACAGCTTGTGGGTTAGGAGCCATCTCTCGTGTTCTAAATACCCTTACAGCCGATGGGGTCAATCACAAGGTTAAAAAAATAAATACATGGGGACGGATGATAACATTTCAGCAGGGCCATTGCATCATGGGCAGGCGGCACTTCAGGTTCCTCAAAAGGCAAAGTTAGGTCCATCAATTGGGCCTGCTTTATTTCAGAAGGAAGACAGTGTGGAAGCCTCAGTGGAAGTGTTAAGAATTCAAGTCTCAAGTAATTGAAATCTCCGACTCACATTTGTCGGCTTCTGTTTTAAATAAAAATAACGAAAATTATTTGCGTAGGCCTAAAGAAAAAGTTAAGGTGACTAATCAGAACAAAAAAGGTGAATGAAAGTGCGTAGAATAAAAAAGAAACCAGCAAGAAATTAAGTTCCAAAAATGCCTAACTAGAAGAGGGAAAGGGCCAAGATAGGCAATTAATCCGTCAAGACTCCTTTCATCAGAATCCTGACGTTCCCATTACAAAGATTCATAATCCGCTTTTCTAATAAAGAGCAGAAGAAAGATCATAGGGGCATATTATCAAGGGCTTTATCGCCGCATTAGCGGCACTTTTTGCCGCTAAAGCGGCGATAGCGTTAGCGTTAGCGACAGCTTTTAGGCGTTAGCAGCCGGGATTCACATCGCCTTGCATGTCAGCGATAATTATCGCTAATGACATGCAAGGAAGGCGTTCCCTACTAAAGCGACTGAAAACAGTCGCTAACACCACTATCCCCTATTAGCAAGGCAGGCGAGCGATAAAATAATTCGCGCTAAGCGCGTTTATCGCTAAATTTTATCACCTGCTAGTGAGGATGACTTACCTGTTTAAAGTATAGGAGGTGGATTCTAATGCTGAATCCACCTTAGCGATAATGCGAGAATATCGCTGCTTTTCCAGCGATATTCTCACATTTTGCCGCTATCGCTGGAAATATTATCGCTATGGAGATAAACCTTGTTAATAGGGTGTTATCTCAGCGATATTTTCCAGCGATAGGCGGCGTTAACCAAAGTCGCGCTAAGCGCGGTTAGCGATAAATATCGCTATTCCTTGATAATATGCCCCTAAGTATTTCCCCTCCTACCTGACGTAATCCCTTGAGGGGGATCTTTCCAATGACACGAGTACAGAATTCGGTAAAGTATGATGCTGTCCTCGACCTGGTAATTGTGCCATTTATACCAGTTTCGCCTGTAAAACTACTCAAGGAACATGGTTTTGAATTCCTCTTCTGGGCAACGATCTCATTTATCCATAATTTTGATTTACCTTTTTCCCTGTCTTGAGGACGACGATTTCTTGAACTGTCAGAACATTTTCAAATTACTTTATAATGTCTATGGGCCGAGACTGATTGCTAAAAGTGACATTTATTTAGTCAAAATTGTGTTTAATCCTATAAATAGCCAAATTTATAGGGAGAAAACTGTTACTTTCTTTTCAAATATGGTGGTATATCAAATGTTAAAGTTCAGGGAAGCCTATTATAAGATGGGTATAAATATAGCAATATCCTCTCAGGATACAAGACATGTCTCAAAAAATTTGAATTCTAGGCCCATGTCTTATTATGCTCTATCACACCTTAAAGTCCTGCCTTGAAAGTGTATGGCCCATCAACATAATGGGTGTAGGCAGGTGTGAGAAATTGGGTTGCTGAATGACTGGGGTTTGAGCCCTGTCAAGCAACAGCCACAATCGCTTGCAAGGTGAACCTCAAAAAGTCACTGAATTAGCATGTGCTTATCCTGGGTAGCTTGACTCAAAAATCAATCAGGCTTAACTTAGAGGCAATGTGTAAAGTATTTATGAGCACACAAACAGTAATAAAGTGAAAATACAATATACAAGAAAAATCCTAAACCTATTTTGAAAAATAGAGACGATTTTAATAAATTATTTGATACAAAAATGACGAAAATACAACCGGAGTTATGAATTTTCGAAGATTTTAGTGAAAATAGCACCAAAAAGCATAAATCACTAACTATGGATATCTGGTCATGCTGGACTGGGTCAAAGTCACAAGTTCAGGCTGACCACAGTGGAGCAAAGGACGGCTACAGTCACCAGGTTAGGCCTTCTGAAATTGTGCCTTCTCAAATCCATGCCAAGAGTCCCCATTCGCGGTAGATGCGGCCACAGGGAGAGCGTCATGGGAGGCTGGTGGAGTAGTGTGAAGAGCAGGTCAGGCACTGTGGGAAGGCATTGCCGGAGCTTCGCGTTGATCACAGGCGATGTTGTAGCATGAATTGTCAGGCTGACAGAGGTTCATGTTGAATGTCAGCGCAGGGTGAAGTTGCAGGTCCAGTTCTCCTTCCCCAGGATAGAGGGCAGCAGGGAAGAGGCGCAATTCAGCAAAGCATCAGCAGATCAGTAGTCCCGCACAGTAGCAGCCCTTTCAGCAGAACAACAGTCCTTCCTGGCAGAGTACCCACAGGTCCAGAAGTGTACTCAAATGTTGGTGTCCGAGCTCCCTTTTTTATACCCTGGTGCCCTGGTTCTGGAAGGCGGGAAAAACCTCTAGACAATAACTTTGAAGTGCATGAAATTCCCTGACTCCTTTGCCCTGGTACCAAGTGGGTTGCAAGGACAATGTGGTGGTGATAAGTCCTTTGTGTGAAGGCAGAACATAGCCTGTTCATTTCCAATTGGGGTTGTGCTCAGCCTCGCCCCATCCTGCCAGCAGATGGCCTATTCAGGCACACCTAATCTCTCTACTGTGTCTGGTAGGAATTCACAAAGTCTGTCAGTTACACCCAATCATGTGATCCAGGACAAAAGGGCTAAGGCAAGAAAAATGACAACCTTCTAAAAGTGGCATTTTTAAAATTGTGGTCTGACCGAGGACAGTGGTCTACTGTAAATTCCATGTAGGGAGATGGAGCACTTCAACAATTTTGGATTCTCACCCCTTCATTTGCATTTGCCACCTAGGGGCCAGTGGTTTGTCTGAACTCGGAAGTGAGTCCCAAACAAGTATGGTCTCATCTTCCTTAGTGCCCAGAACAAAGCAAAGTCTTTTCTCTTAAAAGCACTCTACCTCTGTTCCCTGGAAAGTAGCCTCCTAGAGATGCATGCTACAGTCCTCCTCATGTAGCTATGATGCGACTGCCCCTATACCATGCTCTGAGGCATCTGTTTGCACAATAAACTCCTGGGAGGATCAGTGGGGCCTTGAGCACAGATGCTGTGCACATGGCCTGTTTTAGGGAGTTAAAGGCTTTCTGACAGGCCTCTGACTAGATCACCTTCTTGGGCTGCTTCTTGGAAGTCAGCTCAGTCAAGGGGGCAACAATTGTGCCATATCCCTTGACAAACCCCTGAGAGAACCCAGTGAGGCCCATTAAGGCCCTCACTTCTGTTTGAGTTTTCTTGGAGTTCCAAGCCAGGATAATCTATATTTTGGCCTGGAGGGGCTGCACCTTACCCCCGCCCACCAGGTATCCCAAGTACACAACAGACCCCTGCCCTATCTGGCAGTTGCTTGCCTTGATAAGCAGGCCTGCCTGTTGCAGGGCCTGAATCACTACCTGTAGGCGAAAGAGGTGGTCCTGCAAGGTGCTGCTGAAAAGAGCTATGTAATCTAAATATGCAGCACTTAAGGCCTCCATTCAAGCTAAGACCTGGTTCACCAGTCTCTGATAGGTGGCAAGTGCATTCTTGAGTCCAAAAGGCATCACGTTAAATTAATAGTGGCCCTCTGGGTTAGAGAAGGCTGACCTCTCTTTAGCTCGCTCGCTCAGGGCAATCTGCCAATACCCTGAACTTAAGTCAGAGGTGCTCAGGAACTTGGCAGATCCAACCTATCAATTAGCTCATCAGCTGTGGGGATGGGGTGCGCATCAGTCTTGGTAATGGAGTTGAGCCCCCTGGAATCAACACAGAACGTAAGTTCTGGGAGCAGTGCCCAGTGTGGCAGCCTATGGTACCAGCACCACTGGGCGGGACCAGGGACTACTGGAGTGCTCAATGACCCCCAACTCAAGCATCTTGAAGGCTTCTGCTTAGATGCTGGCCCACACTTTGCCAGACAGCATGTACATCTTATTTATGATAGTCAGGCTGTTCCCAGTGTCTCTATCATGGGTACACATGTGTGTAAGCCCAGGAGTGAGGGGAAATAGGGAGGTAAACTTTTCCAGTAACTGGTGACAGTCCCTATGCTGCTCTGGGGTCAGGGAAGAAGAGAGGTTGACACCTTCCAGTGACCCATCTTTCTCCTTAGATGACTGAAGATCAGGGAGAGACTCACTCTCCCCTTCTTCCCCATCATCTGTCACCAATAGCATGGTGACCTCAGACATCTCATAGTGAGGTTGGAGGAGGTTGAAATGGAGTCCCTTTGAGGGGTTCCTCAGGGTCTTTAGGTCCACCAGGTAGGTGGACTCCCCTTCCTCTCCACCACCTCACAGGGCCTAGTCCAGAGGTCTGGGAATCACCTGGGCTCCACTGGCTCCATCACCCACTCTTTCTTCCCAGGCTGGAATTCCACAATGGTAGCCGCTTGGCCATACTTTGCTTCATTACCTCCTGACCAGCCTCCAAGTTCTCAGAAGCTTTCTTCCAGAAGTTGACAATCTGATTCCAGGGGGCTAGCATGTAGCTAACTACATCCTGGGGTGGTTTCTTGGGAGCTTGCTTCCACCCATCCTTGACCAGACTGAGAGGTCCTCCTACATGATGGCCATACAAAAGTTCAAATGGGCTAAATCCCATCCCCTTCTGTGGCACCTCTCTGTAATCAAAAAGCAGGCATAGTAAGAGGACGTACCACTTCCACCTCATGGGCTCAGTTACGCCCATAATGATGCCTTTAGGGGTCTTGTTGAACCTTTCAACAAGGCCATTGTTTCGTGTATGATAGGTTTTGGAGAACATATAGGTAACCCCACACTCCTTACACACAGACTATATGTATGCAGACATGAAGTTGGTGTCCCTGTCTGACACTACTTACTTGGGGAAATCCCCATCAGGGCCCTAGCCACTACAGGTGCAGTAACGGTCCTCAGAGGGATAGCCTCTGGGTACCTGGTGGCATGGTCCACCAAGTCCAGGATAAACCTGTTGCCTAAGTCTGTCTTGGGGTCCAAGAGTCCTACTATATCAATGCCCACACTCTCAAAGGAAGTGCCAGCAACAGGCATGGGAGTTAGGGGAGCTTTTAGCTTTTTCCCAGTCTTCCCACTAGCCTGGCAGGTAAGGCAAGTCCTAGAGAATGCATCAGTAGTTGTCCTCATTCGGGGCCAATTAAAGTGAGTGACAAGCCTGGCAAAGGTGTTTTCCTGGTAGGAAGGCCCTGTAACACTGGGGAACTACCAATATATGAGTTGCCTCATGCACAGGAGCCATAAGCTCACTATACAGGAGGAAATTATCCCAATATATGAGGTCATCTCTATAAGTGTCACCAGCTGCCTGTGCTTCAGCGAGCCGCCTCAGACCCAAAAGGGTTGGGCATTATTTCTGTGCCTTGCAGAACTCCTCCCTAGTGGGTCCTCCTTTATTCCATCCAGCAAGTTCAGGCAGATGTAGAAGTAGATGCAAAGGTGACACAATCCAAGAAAGCAAGTGTGTTTGCCCAATTCTTTATTATAGAGGGAAGAAACTCCATCCACTACAGTTTTCCCTCCTAGAGCCACCTTCAACTGTACTACTTTCCAAATCATCACAATCCAACATTCCATTTAGAACATACCAATACAATCATAAGGGCATATCATAGGACTATATCAACACAACATAAATATAATGAAACAATACCACACACCCCCATCCTTAAATCACCCCCCAAATAAATCCCCAATTGAGAGAAGCATAGGTAAAAAATTAGTAACAACCAGTCTGTTCAAATTCCAAATTCACCCATCACCTAATTTTGCAGCACCCTTGAAAACCTTTATAATGTGATGAAGATCACTAAAGTAAGAACCTCTATGAGTCTTCTGTGGGAATTTACCGTTAACCATGTCATCCACCTTAATATTCTCATCTTTGACCGCTTTATGAACATCATAGCGTTCCTTCCTATGTTTTTACATTAACAACTCTTTAGCTCTCCCCTTGAATATTATCTACTCAACCATGGGAAACTGATTCCTTACACTCTAACCCAAGAGGAACACTCTTTGGTCTTTGCCTTACTCTTCCGAAACATCTCAAAGGGACTCATTCCATTTGTGGAATGCAGGGTGAACCTGTATTCCTCCACTCTACCCTCAACCATCCGTACCCAGTTACCCCTTTCAATCTTGAGCCTTGAATAGTTTCCTTCAATGTTCAGTTGAATGTTTCGACCATTTGTTTGTATCGGGATGATACAGGGCACACTTCTTGTGTGCAATTCCTCTATCAGACAACATTGTTTCCATTTCCAAGGAGGTAAATTGCATTCTATTATCCATAAAAGTGCAACTAGGATTTCCTTCCCTGTCAAATACCTCAGACAAAAATTTACACACAGAAAGAGTAGTGATTTCATGATCAACCCTTACTTCAGACCACTTAGACAACATGTCCATAAGTACAAGTTAGTATTTACTCAAATTCCCTTTTGTTTCCAAGAAACCCACAATATCCATTGCTACCTCATCCCATACTTCAACTGGTATCTCCAGTCAAACCATTTGAGCCATTCTCACTTTTGAGACTTATCACCCAGTTTACATTCGCAACATTCTCTGATTACTCTTTCAATTGGCAGATCCATGTCAGGCCACTAATGTACACTTCTTAAGCGTTCCTTCAATTTGAAAATGCCCTGGTATCCCACATGTGCCAAAGACATAAGACAATCCCTCACCCGTTGAGGAGCAACCATCCTGTCCCCCTTCAACAAAAGTTTTTCACAAACAGAAAGTTCACTCATAACTCTTTCAAACCCTTCCAGCTTCCTCACTGGCAAGGTTCGTTTCCCTTCAACAATTCCTTTTCTATTCACCCCTCTGATCCAGCAGGCAATTGGAGTTCCTCCTTAAAGGAGGTCCTATCCCAATACTTAGTAAAGTAGGCCAGCTTTACAATTATAGGAGATTTTAATATCCATTTTGACAGTAAGGCATACATGACTGCCTCCTATCTTTTTGAGGACCTCATGGCCTGGGATATCCAATTGATCAACTATGTCCCTACCCACAAGGCTGGCCATATGCAAGATCCCATCTTTTTAAATGAGAAGCACCTGCAAGCTGACCAGGCCCTACCCCTAGCCTGGTCTGATCACTACGCAGTTCCCTTTTCCCTATGATCTCATTCGCTCTCTGGCCAGGTGCTGCCCAGACCTCCTCCTCTGACAGGAACTGGTTGAAGCTCAATGTGGCTGCCTTGAGCTACAGCTTTGAATCCAATCGTACGCCCTACACACTTCCATTTGTCTCGACGCAGCCATCATTGATAAGTGGATTGGATACATGCTTGACTCCCTTATTCCGATCATTAACGAAAATCATCCCAGAACCCTCCCACCGGCTCCCTGGTTCTATGATGTACTACGCCTTAACAATAAGATTTGTAAATCCCACGAAAGAGCGTGGCAAAAC
This sequence comes from Calotriton arnoldi, assembly GCA_963921515.1. Lineage (NCBI taxonomy): Eukaryota > Metazoa > Chordata > Amphibia > Caudata > Salamandridae > Calotriton > Calotriton arnoldi. The sequence goes on from CAWUFW010009935.1 coordinate 206,728, forward strand.
TCCCATAGTGCAGTTTACAATCAAAGTATAAGTTGACCCTAAAAGAATACAATAAAGCTGCCACACTGCTAGAGCATCCTACTACTCTGAGAAAATGAGCACGGCCCACAACTGCTCGAAAATGCTATACTAAGTCGTAAAACACTTTCTGATCCTGCAAATACAGCCCCTGTCATCTCTCTCTCACAACCCCAGTGTGTTGAGCTAGCATCTTTCTTCTAAAAAAAGTCACAGATATTCAAGCCACTTTCTCCTCTGAATCTGACAATAATTTGACAGACAGCTTTGTCACCACACACCTCACACAGAATATAATCCACTGCAGGGCACTCAGGCTAGGACCTTCTCGCTGAACTTGTTTCAGCCCCTTGACACCCCGACTCTCAAATCCTTATACTCCTCCATTAAATCGGGCTCAATTCTTTGCTCTTTTCCTCCCTCAGTGCTTGGAAAATTTGTATCATCATCGATGGACCTTCTTACATATCTTCTTAATGCCTCACTGTCGGAGGGTATCGTCCCAAGGGCATGGAAGCATGCAATGCTCAGACCCTTACTCAAAAAACAAATTTGGACCGATCCATCTGGGCCAAGTACAGACCAATCTCCCTCTTGCCCACCCTGTCCAAAGTCCTAGAAAAACACGTGAACAAGCAGCTCACGATGTACACAGAAATCAATGGCCTCCTCCACACCTCACAATCAGGCTTTAGAGTCGGCCATAGTCCAGAATCTGCCTTATTAGCCCTAGCTGAAAATCTAAGGCAACAACTTAACAATGGGGGCACCACTGCACTGATCCTGCTAGACCTCAGTGCAGCATTCTACACAGTGAACCACAACACTCTTCTCCAAAGGTTAGAGGATGTAGGGGGTGCAGATCATGTATCTGTCCTGGCTGAGCTCATGCCTTCGAGACCGTGTCTTCCAAGTTCACAACCACCAGCATTGTTCTAAGCCACACCATTTACCATCAGGGGTCCCTCAGGGCTCCACTCTTAGCCCAACCCAATTCAACTTGTACGTAAGGCCACTTGCGGACATTGTAGAAACAGGTGGCCTCACCCTTCAGTCTTACGCCGGTGATACTTAGATCGTAGTCTTCCCAGGAGAACAACAGTACAGAGGTACTAAATAGTTGCTTCAAACGAGTATGCACCTGAATGAACACAAACTTGTTGAAACTAAACAGAGAAAAGACTGAGGTTCCATTGACTGGCAACCACCCTACCTATGGGGCCCACATCTGTGATGGGCACTTTACCAACCCCGGCTCCAATAGTCAAGAATCTTGGAGTCTGGCTTGATAATAATCTATCCATGAACCATCAAATCACCAAAGTGTCCACCACCTGCTTTGGCATCTTAAGATAGTTTCGAAAAACTCTAGAATGTCTCCCATCCTAGGCCCAGTGAACAGTCATCCAGGTCTTGGCCATCTCAAGGCTTGATTACGGAAACATTCCTTACTGAGGGGTTTCAAAGTACCTTCTTAGGTTACTCCAGGTAGTGCAGAACGCAGCTGCTAGGCTCTTACTTCACATCCCCAAGTTCTATCCTACTGCCAGCCTGCTCCGTGAGCTGCACTGGCTCCCAATTGAGTGTGGATTTCAATTGAAGGCGCTATGATATGTGCACAAATGCCTATCAAACTCTGGCCTCTCATACTTAAGATCATTGGTGTCATCCTACACACCCAACCGGTCCTTGCGTTCAAGCAACCAGGAGCTTGCAGCAGTTCCTTGAGTTAGGAGATCCAGGCAAGGAGGCTGAGCCTCCTATTTTCTAGGCCCAAAGCTGTGGAACTATCTTCTGCCCACTTTGAGGTCCTATAGCTTGCTTTCAGTGTTCCGCAAGAGGCTTAAAACCTAGTTTTTTTAATTTCTAACTTCAGGAACAGCCCACATGTCGTACCTATACCGTGATGTAGCACTGGGAAACCCTTGGTTCGGTAGCTATGCACTCTATAAATCTGATCAATAATAATAATAACAATTTCAATCACTTCCTTGATCACCTCATCTTTCTAAATCTCATCCATTCATTCACTCTCAGTACCACAACCACCTGTAACCATACGCATTTTGTATTCATCTTCCTTCCACCAGCAACAATCGTCCTTCTCAAAGTCTTGTGAGTCCTTAGCAAGTCTGGAAATACATTCCGCAACCTTCTTCTCCACTCATGGAATATATACCACTGAAAATTTTTAATCTTGCAACACCAATAGCCATTTTATCATCAGAGACGAAATACAATCCAAACCTTTTCTTCCAAATACTTCCTATAATGGCTTGTGGTCTTTGCACACAACAAACTTTGCTCCCCACACAAACTGTCTAAAACTCTTGACTTCCCAAAATACTGCTAAGGCCTCCTTTTCAATTTCTGAATACTTTCTTTCTGCCCCCTTCAAAGACGTGGACGCAAAAGCTATTGTGACCGCCACAATTTCCTATTTCTGTTTCAAGACCGCAGTCTTTTCTCACAGACATCAGTAACAACACAACAGGGTAGCGCATCAACAAAGCCCTTTAAATGTTGTGCCAAACATAAACTTTCTATGATATCAATAAATTCCTTTTGACACACTTCATCCCAGTCTAATTGTACACCTTTCTTGGGTAGCCTCTGAATGGTACAAGTGTAACTAGCAGAATTATATACAAATCTGCTGTAAAATCTAGCCAGTCCCAAAAATGCCTGCACATCTTTCATATCTGGCTGTGTTAAAGCATTAATGGCCTTTATGAGATCGTCTGTTGGTTTAACTCCCTCTGCAGAAATTGCGTGCCCTAGATAAGTTAAATCTAGCAAACAAAATTTGCATTTGTTGACTTTCAATGTAATGCCCTTAGACTTAAAGATCCTCACAGCTTCTCTAATCTTGCCCAGATGGGTGCTCAAATTTTCACTAAAGATCAATATATCATCTTGGAAAAATTTAACACCTGAAACCTTCCCTGATATGTTATTTATTAGCCGCTGGGAAACAGATGCCATTGAGCAAAGACCAAAAGGCATCCTGTTGAAATGAAATACCCCAAAGATTGCAATGAAAGCAGTGAAATCCTTTGAGTCTTCACTCAGTCGAATCTGATGATAGACCGAGGTGAGATCAAATGTGGAGAAAAAGTTTGCTCTCCCCAGCACCCCCACCATCTCCATTTTATTGGGGGAGGGGAAACCTGTCCTTCACTGCCTCTTTATTCAGATACCTGAGATCCACACACAGACTAATCTCTACAGATCATTTTGTCGTGACCACAATGGGTGCAACCCACTCAAAGGCTTTAACAGTCGCAATTATTCCTTGAGCACATAAACTCAAGTTTCACTGCATCCTGTAAGTTAATGGGAATGTTTCTGAATTTACATTCTACAAGGGTAGCTCCATCCTTCAAGTGAATGCACTGGACATAACCTTTAACACACTCCACTTTGCTTTTTGCTTGAAAACACCTCAGGAAATTCTTGAAGAAAATTGTCAGAATGAGTGCCATATGTGTAGATATTACTGTAAAAGTGTTAAGCTTCCTGACTTGGGCATTTACATTTTGAACAAGGTATGTTCCCAGCAACTTCTGATGTGGCCAACTTAACACTGTATCTCCCTTCACAGGTACATAGATATACTCTTTGTCACATTACCATGAAATTCAATTTGTGCACCAAAGTAGCCCACCAACTTTATGGGTCTACGACTATAACTATAGGATGTGACATCTCTCACCCTTAGCTTTACTTTCCCTTGAAAGCATTTTGCATAATCACTGTCAGAAATTAGAGACAGCCTCGCTCCAGAATCCATCATCATAGTGACCACTATACCATTAAGGGAAACCTGATGAGATGGATGCTCACAAGCAATACTGGATTCATAGGTGACATCATTTACAACTTTCAAGACCACTTCTGAGATATCAGAAGTAATTTCACAAACTTGCATTTGGGTACATTAGATTTGCAACATTTTGCAAAGTGCCCTTGCTTGCCACACTGCTTACAAATTACTTTTATTGCTGGATAGTCTTTAAAATTAGCAAAGTGATTAGGGCTGCCACATCTGAAACAAAAAATGTTCCCTTTTACCACTGTGGGAGATGATTTCTCCTGACTGGAAGATACAACATGTATAGCAGACGCAGACTCTTTGGGCCGATTCACAAAGGTAAACTTACACTTTTGTGTAAGTTTACTACTTTTCGGTATTCACAAAGGACAACTTAGACCAAAAGACTAACTTTACTACTTTTCGGTATACATAACGGTAAACTTAAACCGAAAGTCCAACTTTACTAGTAGTAACTTATCTTAGTGAATACCGAAAAGTAGTAAAGTTAGACTTTTGGTCTAAATTTACCTTTATGAATACCAAAAAGTAGTAAGCGTACACAAAATTGTAAGTTTACCTTTGTGAATTGGGCCCTTTGTGTTTCTGTAACTCTCCAATACACAGCAAATAATGTTCTACACGCTTGACAATAAGAAGTACCTCATTAGGACTGGAATTGTTCTTGCCCAAAGTTCCTCACGAATCTTGTCTCAATTGCATTCTAACATAAATTGGTTCCTTATGCTCTCTTCTGTGTAATCCCTAAAGGAGCAGGAGGAGGTCAATTTCCTCAAGAAGGTAACAAAATTGAAATTCTCAACAGTTTCATCATCAACCTGTTTTCTCTTGCCAAAATAGTAGTGCTGTAATATAATAAAGACCCATAATATGATCATCCAAACGTTTGATAGATTTTACAAACTCATTAAGAACTTGTGATGCATTCCCATCCCCATCAGATTCTGCTTCTGGCAAGTTTTCAAATATTTTTGACCCTCAGCCCCTAAGCAGTGTAACAACATGGAAGTTTTTTTGTCAGGAGAAAAATTTGGGGCACAAACTCTTAAATTATTTATAAATGCGTTCTTCCAAAGAAGTAGGGGTTCACCAGGGGTGGGCCGAAAAAAAGAGTTGTAGCAATGTTTTGCATAATGAATAAGTATAAAAGAGAGGGAAGGCAAGGAAAAATAATAAAACAAGCTCGAAAATTGAAGACAAAGAGAAAAGAAATAAATGTCAGAAAAGAGAAGAGAAAAAGAAAAAAAATAACATATATTTGTCCTCTTCAGAAAAAATACAAAAGGAGATGCTGCATAAGTGAATCAATGACACTTGGCCAAGTGCACGATATTTCCATAGAAAAAACCCAGCAAACTAAAGTCTTGCATAATTTAAAATAAGAAGAGGGAGTGGCCAATATGGAGGGAGTTTTGGAGAGTTTCTAAGAAAGAAAGCATGCACCGTGGCAAGGATCTTGAAAGTGTGTGCACTAGTTCTCCTGAATCCTCCACAAGTCATCCGGACAAGAAATCACGTGCAGGTAATCTCAGTGGCAGAACAGACAAGTGGTAGGCAGGCGAGCAAGTGAGTGTGTGGCAGTGCTGGATACTGACTCCCTCGTGATACGTACAGAGCAGGCGGCCATCATGCCGGTGAGCGAGCGGGCATGAAGCAGAGCTGGGAGTTGACTCGCTTGTGTTACCTGCATGTGGCTCATGTGAGATGGGCCTCATGCAGCCAAACAGGGCTTATGAGAAGAGGCCTCATGCAGCAGAATGAGGGCTTGTGTGAACAGTGCTGTGATGGTTGAAATCAGTAACTGAATGTAAACTCCTCTCACTTGTACAAGTGAAGAAAAAGAGGAAACAAACACTGGGGTTGTACTACTCAGTAAATTCATCCATTTTGCTGCCCCTCACCCAGCCATTCAGTGACTTGCTGGCATAATCTAGGAAATTCACACAGGACTGGGCAGACCTTCTTAGGGGTCATTCCAAACTTAGCAACAAGTATTGCTTTCATGGGGGCATACTTGGACTGATCCTCTGCCTATAGTGTGGGGAATGTATCACTCCCCAATGTGGGCATGTGTTTCCACAGCCTACCCCCCCCCCAGTACTCCTCTGGGACCTTTTGTACCCTGAGTGCAACTTCAGAAGCAGCAAAGCACTTGTCTATATCATCTCCACAACATAGCTAGGCACCGGTGGACTCTCACCTCTCCAGCAGACACAGTTGGTACACTGCCACAATCACTGTTGGGACCTGAAGGTTGCCTTGCTTATAGCTCCAGCTCCATAATTTTCTTCTCATGTTCCAACAGTAGTTTATTTTCAGCTAAGGCTCTCTCAGCCTCAGCTTTCTCCTTCTCCAGTTTCAAATTAGCCAGCTCCAGCTTGAGTTTCCTCTCCTCCCTTCTGTCTTCCAACTCCACTTGTGACAGGCCACAGTAGGATACACTGTTCCCATTCCCATTTTAGGTGTCCTGCTTTCCTTCTGGGTGTAAATTGGGCTGACCCTGCAGGCCAGGTCCATCCCCTGGTCCTGCTCCTCCTCCTCACTTAAGTCCAAGTCCTCCTCATTACCTTCACCATCATCCTCTCCTGAGGTGGATTGCTGTCTCTATACCTCCTAAAGGACTCTGCGGGGCACCTGGAGTTCCAGTTTGGTAGCCCTCCTGTCTGCTTTGAGCCCCCTCTGTTTGCAGAGTTTCAGCATCTCAGCACTGCTGAGGTCATCAAAGTTGCACAGCTCAATCTCCATGGTGGGAAATGGGAGGTAGGAGTACTTAAATGTAGAAAAGGGAGAAAACAGTCAATGGAAAACTAAGGGCAAATTTAAGAAAAAAAGGTCACTCTGATGTCAAATTATTTAATCACTATATGGTACTGCCCAAGCACAAGTCCTGATCCACATCGCTGAATAACAATATGAGAAATTGGGTTGTTGGTTGACTGGGATCTGAACTCTGGTCAAGAAACAGCCACAATCTCTTTGAGGGCGAACCACAAAAAGTCACTAAATTAACCTGTGCTTAAACTTGGGTAGCTTGATACAAAAAACAGCCAGGCTTAACTTAGAGGCAATGTGTCAAGTATTTATGCAGCCCACAAACAGTAATAAAGTAAAACCGCAACACAAGAAAAACCACAAACCAATTTAGAAGAATAGAGTAAATTTTAATAAAATGTTTGACACCAAAATGATGAAAATCAAATCAGTAGAAGTGGTGCTATGAATGTTTAAAGAATTTAGTGAAATAGCACCAAAAAGCACAAAGTGCCAACTATGGATACCTGGTTGCGCTGGACCGGGTCGAAGTCACAAGTTCAGGCAGACTGCGATGGAGCTCAGGTCGGGTACAGTCAACAGGTTAGTCCCAATAGAGTTTTACCTTCTCAAATCTTTGCCAACTGTCCCATTCGCAGTGAAGGGGCCACGAGGAGCAGGAACAACGTCATGGAAGGCTGCAGAGTAGTGTGAAGAGCAAGCCAGGTGTTGCGGACAGGCGTTGCTAGACCTTCACATTAGCGGTCCCCATGGGTGCTTGACGCTGTAGCATGAAGGGTTGGACTGATGGAGCTTTGCATTGAATCGCGGTGTGAGCAGTGAGTTCGCAGTTGTGAAGAGTCCAAAAGCTTGACTACCGCACTCTGAGCCCCACCAAGGGTTCAGGACCTTAGGGTCACCGCTTAGGGGTCAGTTACTCACAGGCAGCAGTGGCCAACATGACTCGCGGATAGGGGGTCAGTGTGGGTCAGGGGGGTCACGGGGGGTCGTGATTGCAGGAGGGAGGGAAACAATTAAATAAAAAAAATCACTTACCTTGCTGCCGCCCGGTTCCGCATCGCTGCTCCTGCTCTCTTGCTTTCAGGAACAGGAAGCAGGCAGCCAAGCTCCCTCCCATAAGCCAATCACAATGCTGCAATTGCAGCATTGTGATCCAGGGGCTGTAGGGGTGGCCCTATTCTCCCTGCAGGCTGTAATGCAGCCTGCATGGAGAAGTGGACAAGTGCGCATGATGGGTTTAGGCGGCCCGAGAGTGCCGACCAAACAGTTGCTGGGCACTTTTAGGAGTGGGCAAACCACTCCTGCTCTGCCCTGCTTGCTGAGCAGAGCAGCCCCGCCCAGCCGCCCGCCCGCAAAGCAACCAAACATAAAATGATAATAACTGAAAGTTATTATCATTTTCTGTTTTTGCTTCTGCACTCCTTGAAAGCAGTGGTGCGACGCTCCTCCACCATAGCGGAGGAGCCGCCCCTGCCCACAGGGGCTGGTGCCGGATATTGGGGGCCTTTTATGCAGCCGGTACAGGTAAGAGCAGTGGGACCGGGTGAGGGGGGATTTCGACATACAATGACCAGGGCAAATCAATTATTTATTTAATTTTCCCTGATCATCGTCCATTGAAATCCACCCTCACCTGGCCCCACCGCCCCACAGCTCTTACCTAAACGGGCCACGGCTGCTTTTATGTCCCTGAGACTCCGATCAAGAGGCCAGCAGATTAGCCCTTGGGGTCACTGTGGTAGCCCTGGGTTCAGGATGAAGTTGCAGGTCCAGTTCCCATTTCCCAGGCAAAAGGGCATCAGAGCAGAAAGGCTGAATTTCAGCAAGGCAGCAGCAGGTCAGCAGTCCAGCAGAGTGGCAGTTCTTTCAGCAGCACAGCAGTCCTTCTTCCTGAGTATCCATAGGTCCAGAAGTGTACTGAAGAGTTGGTGTCTGAGGTCCCCTTTTTATACCCCTGTGCCCTGGTTCTGGAAGGTGGGAGAATCTTGTAGACAGTAAATTTGAAGTGCATGGAAATTCCTGCCTCTCTTTGCCCTGGCTTCAAGCTAGCTGCAGTGACAATGTGGGGTTGTAACGCCCTTTGTGCGGAGGCAGAGCACCACTATTCTGTTGCAAAAGTGGTTGTGCTCAGCTCCACCCCTTATTCTGCCAGCAGATGGCCCATTCAGGCACACCTAATCCCTCTGTTGTGTGACTGTCTGAGAGGATTTCACAAAGTCTACCTGTCAGTTACACCCAGTCATGTGACCCAGGCCAGGCTACAGGCACAAAAGGGCTAGCGGCAGAAAAATGACAACTTTCTAAAAGTGACATTTTTTAAATTGTAATCAAAACCCCAACTTTACCATTAAATAGGGTTTATCATTACAATCCCAAAGACACCAAACAAGACAAAGCTCCCAGTTGGAAATTACAGCTTATTAAATGTAATAAGGAATCCCCAATGTTATCCTATGGGATGGGTTGGCCTCACAGTAGTGAAGAACAAGTTTGGGAGTTTCTCACTACCAGGACATGTAAACCTTAAACACATGTTCAGCCTTTTATTTACACAACACCCTGCTTTATGGGCTGCTTAGGGACTACCTTAGGGGTGACTTATATGTACTACAAGGGGGGTTTAAGACTTGGCAAGGGGATTTAAATGTCAAGTCAACATGGCAGTTTAACACTGCATTAAGGCTGCAATGGCAGACTTGGGACACGTTTTTCAGTGCTACTTAGGTAGGGGCACATAAGTGCTGTAGGCCGACTAGTAGAAGTTTAATTACAGGCCCAGGGTATATGGTATACCACTCTACAAGGCACTTACAGGTGAATTAAATAAGCCAATTGGGTATATGTATGCCAATTTAACCATGTTTTAGGGGAGTGAGCACAAGTGCTTTCGTACTGGTAAGCAGTGGTAAAGTCCTAAGGCCAACGAAAGAAGTTCAGCAAAATGGAGGAGGAGGAGCAAAACGTTTGGGGAAAGACCACCCTAAGGCTGACAGGTCTAACAGCACTTGATGCGAACTTTCAGGGAGGCTCTGGGTGAGAACCCTTGGTCGAGGCTACCTGTGTTCCTGAATTCTGTGTGATGCTAGGAAGGGCTCTTGGGCTTCATGTTGTTGTAATATTGCTGGTCTAAAAATCTGTTTTCTTTACTCAGTTATCTATTTCGATATATTCCATTTATGGGTGTCTTTTTGCAGGAAATGAGGGCACGTCAAGATTTTCAGCTGATTAATTTAAAGGTATTTTCGGTTCTAGCACTCCCCGTCATGAAGGGCCATGCAAAAGGAGGTTTATCTATTTTGTTAAAATCAGTAATGGGGTGGCAGACGACTAGATAAAACTTTGCATACATTTTTGAGTTAATGATTAATTTGTCTGTTTAAGATACAAAAGACACACTTTGGGAATATCTTATTTGTAATGTGTATTGTCCACCTACTTGTAATATTATTAAAGATCTATTGAAACTTCAGAAAGCCGTTCAAAATGCAGAGTCTGTTTCGTAAGTCTAGTTTAGTATTTGTTGGAGAATTTAATACTAAAGGTTCCTCATGTTTTTCATAAGAAGTGTGGTTTCTCAGAGCGGGATATGCTGTCAGATTTAGCAGATCCAGTTCTGGCTAGTAACAGGAAAGATAAATGGGCTCTACGATTGTTAAAAATGGGATTGGAAGTAAACCTGGCATTAATTAATGGTAGATTTAATGATGACCCAGTTGATCATTTTTCTTGGCAGTGACAAAAGTTGAAGTTACTGTTGGACTATGCTTTTACACATTATTCTGATTCTAAGTTAGTCATCAGTTTCTACTGGATATTTTATTAAATGATGCTTCACAATGTAATAGAAGGATGAGATCTCGGTTATACTAAGAGATAAACCTTGAATCAGGTAATAACGGCACATATTCAATGTTGCTGTAGATTCCACCATATGTAATATTAATATTTCTTCCTTTGAGAGCTTAGTCTTATGTATGCGAAACTTATTTAAAAAACCTACACATTCACTGTCTATGGTTATATTTAAACCTTGCAATCTAAGACCGCAAACTAAAAAACTAAAAAGTGCCAAAAGGAGGCTAACATGGCTAAATTATGGTGGTCCTTATAGAATGCTCTAGCCATTAGAAACACATGTATATTCTGGTTTATTATTGCAAAATGTTTGGGTAAAGATCACTTGTTAGACCTGGCATCTTTTGGCGTGTTTCCCCTGTATGTTTTCTTTCTGACTGCCTGGTTTTGACTCTGTTTTTGCTGGTTTAGTGTCTGCGCACTTTCTCACTGCTGTCAAGTGTTAAAGTGCAAATGCCCCTATTGTAAAATGTATTATGGATTGGTTTTTCCATGATTGGCATATTTGATTTACTGGTCAGTCCCTAATAAAGTGCACTGGGAGTTCCAGGGCTTGTAAATCAAATGCTACTAGTGGGCCTTCAGCACTGATTGTGCCACCCACAGAAGTAGCCCTGTAAAGGCATCTCAGACCTGCCACTGCAGTGTCTGCTTGCAGTTTTCACTGCCATGTCGACTTGGCAAGTGCACCGACTTGCCAAGCCCTAACCTTCCCTTTTATTACCTGTGAGTCACCGCTAGGGTAGGCCCATGGTACCCCTATGGGCATGGTGCAGTGTATGTGAAAAGTAGGACATGTCCTGGTGTGTGTGACATGTCCTGATAGTGAACTACAGTGTAATTTGTTTTTCACTGTTGAAAGGCTATCTGCCCCATAGGATAGAATGGGTAATACTCTGTAACATTTTATGAGTATATCTTCCCATTAAAACAAAATAGAGCGATGGAGTTTAGTATGTCTGAACTTAGAATGTAGAAATGCATCTTTTAGTAAAGATGATTTTTATGTTCTGAGTTTAAAATTCCACTTTCAGAATGTAGGTATTTTCTTGCTTAGCCATCCTGTGTGCCTCTGCTGGGTTGTGGATTGATTGTCTGGCTTTGGAGTGACACGGGCTGGAGATGTGCATTCTCTTCAGACAGCCACGGGGGGGTCGAGGTGTGTCCTGCCTTTCCTGAACAAGTTAGGGCTGGGCTGAATGGACCTGGGCTGCATTTAGAGTAATGGGAGGAGATTACCTTGCACCTGAATGGGCCTAGTCTGCCTTGGACAATGCTCTCTCCATCTCCTGCCAGGGAGCTGGGCCAGAGAGGACCAAACTGGCTTGAACTGAGCACTGACACTCTCTGCCCAAGAGAACAAAGAGAAATGCAGTATAAATATGTGGGCCAAAACCCCAGAACATTAGAACCCATTTGGATCAAGGAACCTGCCAAGAAGAAGAGCTGGAAGAACTGCTAGGATGAGTACTGCCCCGTTGCTGTGTTGCTGCTTTGTTGGGTTGGCCTGCATTTGCTGCTTCTGCCTTGGCCAGTGAAAGGACTGGACTGAACTCTCTTCAGTTATTGCAGAGTATCTCCAAGGGCTTGAAATAGAGCTTGCCTCCTGTTCACCAAGTCTCAGGGACAGCAAAGACGTCACTTACCTCTAGGTACCGCCTCTGTAACCGTGGGTTTCAGTTGCCACAGAGGGGGAAAACAGTCGTCACCGACACTGCTGCGGACTCCGTGTCCTGAAGCTACCACAGAGAGCACTGCTTTGCTTCGTACCCCAACCCAGGTCTCACTGAGGAAGAAGACCACCGCCGCCACCAAGCCGCTGTTGCACCGCGACCTGTGGGCACCGCACTCTGCACTGCCTCACTTCACTCCGCCGCCCTGGTCTCACCGATGACGTATCTGTCCACTGACCTCGACACCCGAGACCGCACCATGGTTTGGGGGCACTGCTTGTAAGTCACACGACACACCGCCCTGTCCCATACCGCCGTGTGGGCTGACCGTCGCCAGCTCCCACCAACCGGAACTGTCGCTTTCACCTTGACCTGTCAGCACAGCCACGAGCACAGCCTCACTCCGCACCACAGTACTGGTCTCACCTACACCACTGGACGAATGTCTCCGAGCAGTTGCCTGCTCCGCGATTGAGGGCACCGCACGCTGCACCGCTACGCTTCACACCACAACCGCGATGGTTGCCACAACCGCCCCGCACCAAAACAGTCAGCTGGAACCAAACATACTGTTTACGAGTCAGCTGACACTAACGCCGGTCAGCACCCACGCGGTCTGCCGGAACTGTTGGGTTCTGTTGTTTTCAGCACCGCAGTAGCACTGGACGGAGCTACTGACTTCAAGGAACTGCATTTTTAAAGACATACTTGCAAAGTTCTGATTTTTGTATGTTTGTCTGTTAACATTTTGGTCTTGTTTGCACTGATAAATATTGGATATTTTTATAAAACTGGTGTGGTGTTCATTTGTAGTGTTTTCACTGTATTACTGTTCGCTATGTGCAAATGCTTCACACACTGTCTCTGAGATAAGCCTGACTGCTCGGGCCAGGCTACCAAGGGGGTGAGCAGGGGTTATTTTAGGAGTGTTTCCCCCTTATACTGACTAGAAAGAAGGACCCCTATTTGGACAAAGGTGCAAACCATTGCCAACTAGAGACCCCCATTTCTAACATCACTAGAAAAAAACATTCCCTTTGGATGAAAACCATTGGTGGCCCCATATGTAGAAATTATATGCCAGCACCCACAAGGAATACTCATAGTTAGAAACTAAGTACCCCATTCATACACTTGGGAAGGCTTATCAGTTGATGAAATTATTAAAGTAATCAAAGAGGAGAATGCATCCAGAGCAGTAGGTCCAGAAGAAATTATTATAGATTACACTCCTGTCCCAGTCCTTGGGCCATATATTTGAAAAATCTCCTTATTTACTCCCTAGAAATTGACTTAATTCCCAATTCATGGAAGGGGTGTAACATTATAAAAAGGGGAGAGGAATGACCCTAAAAGTAACTGCCCAATTTCCAACCTAGACATAATCAGAAAAGTCTTCACCAAATGTCTTCTTTAAAGATTATCCAATTGGTTAAATACAAATCATCTTCTTCTGATTGAACAATGTGATTTTAGGGAGGGCTGTTCCATCCAGTAAATAGTATCTTATCTTTCATATTGATAGCTGAAACGTATATGAAAGTAAAAAAGATAAAGTTATATGTGGCATTTGTTAATTTGAGCAAGGCTGTTGATTGTCTGTTATTATGGAGAAAATGATTAAACTGAAGTATCTCCAGTTTCCTATTGGGTTCACTGATAAATCTATATTCTGTGAACTGGGTAAGAATTTTGTTAGGCTCATGGTCTGAATACACGTCCAAGATTACAATCCAAAATGGAAACAGGGTTGTATTTTATTGTATCTCCTTTGTTAGTTTCTTCATATTTGTCAGATTTTTCAGAATTGCCTGACAAGGCCAATGTTACATTCCTCAACGTTTGTCTTGAAGACAATTTCTCTGTTAATGTATGCAGAGGATTTAATCTTGTTGTCCCTCACTCCAATTGACTTCTAAAGACAGCTAGAGATACTTGCAACTTTTTCAGACATCCAAACCTAACAGTGAATTAAGAAAATACAAAAATTATGAATATGGGGACAATTAGTAGGAGATTTCGACATAATTGGTAATTTATTGGGTCTATCTTAGAAGTCATAAATACTTATAATTATTTAGGGGTGGTAGTTTCCAATAGTTAATCCTGGACGAATCATATCGAGGGGCAAATTACTAAAGCCACATGTTAGAAATCGGGACCTGTTTGCAAGTCCCCCCACTGTTTGCCCCATTTGAGACCCCTGCATGCTGGTTTTCTGACTCAGAGAGTGCCCTGGGCTCTGCTGGGCAGGCCCATGGCCAGTGCTATGTTGAAAACACCCACTGTCAAGTTGAAAACACACACATGCATTTGGGTACACTATGCTTAGGAATTACCTATAATTGGCATGCCCTACCCTAGAAGTCTCTAATAGATAATAGGGCAGGGGGATTAAAACTACCTTTAAGCCCCTAGTATATAATAGGGCAAGGCAGTTTAGAGGCCAGCAGCATTTGTTGCACTTGCATGTGTTCTCTGCTGAGAGCCCGAGGTCATTTTAAAAGAAGCTGTGTGTTGCAGCACTGCTTTTAAATGAAAATTGTGCCCAAACTTGACTTTGGTGGTAGGGGCACTTAAGAAGTGATGAACTACAATATTTTGGCACTTTAGGTACCCCCAGGTTCTCCCATAGGAGTCGCAGGGGTGGAGGAGGGGTTCATGTAATTATAAGGAGGGCCCTTATAAAATATGTTTTATATGCCCTGGGGATAGAGAAATTGAACATTTCACTTTCCCCATTGTAGTACAGTGCCTCACAAAATCGACTTTGGTGCTAGGAGCACTGTGGAGTGAGGATCTAAAATATGTTTGCATATTCAGTACCCCTAAAGTCTCTCCTAGGTGTCCCGGGGGGGGGGGAGGGGGGGGGTGTCATGTAACTATATGCAGGGGCCTTATACAAGTTGTTTTATATGCCCTGATGATGGAGAAATTGCACATTGCAGTTTCCCCATTATAGATGCCTAGCTCCATATGATAACATGGCAATAGTTTATAAATACATAAAAATTGCTAGGAACTAAATAAAATACAGTTCAAAGACTTAGGAGAATGGTATTTTTTTTTTCCTCATTTGTGCAATAATCTACCAGAAAGCATATAGGAGGGTCTTCGCACTTCCCTCTAAATCCGTGGCTTGGCGAAGCACGAGTTCCCAAGCTTCCTGTCCCTTGGAGTCCAAATGGAGGAGGGACTAAGGGGGACTCTGGGGGCTCCAGTACCAATCCCTGGACCCGGGAATCTTTGCAAATTGCTTAATCATTGGACACTTTGGATCTGGTCATACACAATTGAATATCTTAAAACACCGGTGAAAATTAACTAAACTAAGAAAACCTGATCCCAAATGTCCCAAAAATCAAGCCTCTTTAATCCCTCCCTGTTCTTATCCAACATTCGCACCCTACGTATCGAATCCAACCATTCCCTCTTGGACGGGGGTGTGACGTTATCCACTTAATGCAGATCTCGCGCCTAGCTAATAGTATCAACATAAACAACAGGTTTTTCGGTTTCCTTTCCAAGCTGGCCCCTGCCTTCTCCTCGTTCAATACCCCAAAAATACATATAGACATGCTCACCTCTAGGTTTACGCCCAAAGTTGTTGTAAAGCCCAAACTTACATCATGTCAGAATACCTGGAGGCTAGGACAGCGGAAAAACATGTGGAGATCGTCTGCTTCTTCCTCCCCACACTTAGGACAACTCTTGACCGCCTGCCTGTTCATCTTTGTCAGCTATGTGTCGTAAACAAATGTTTTTTTCTGAGAGAGGCAGCACTAACAACATACCATAACATAGACATCGATACTTGCCAGAGGTTCTGTATGTCTCCCGACGATACGTCTGTCCTCCAGATTTCCGTGGGGAGAACAAACTCCTCCTCTCCGGCCTGCACGAACAGCCTATACTACTCCGACACCTCCTTCTTTGGCCCAGGACTCTTTAAAAATTTCCTCTCAAGATCTCTATTTCCTTCCGCGCCCTTTGGAAGCGATTTTGACCAGCTAATCAGTTGGTAGAACTTGAATCTGGAGATGTTCCCCTTTGACAAAGATGATAGATGTTCCCAATCCACTAAGGACTGCCCTCCAAGAAGCTGGTTCCATCTTGTTACCCCTGCTTCTGCCAATGAGGTTGAGAGCTTGTCCTTTAGACACTCAGGGGTTCCTGGAGAGGCCCAAATTGGAGCATAACTGCTATAGTTAGGAATCTGCGCTGTCCTTCTAATTTGAAACCATAACTTACAAGCTGCGTAAAGGATCTTTAGTTTTATTTTTTTGAAATATTTCGGATGCCCGAATTTAAACAGGAACCCATACCCCTCTGACCTCAGTCATGGCTTGTAGGTACGTAGGATATTTCCAGTGGTCCTGCATTAATATTTTCATTGTCTTAAATTGGAAGGCCTTACAGTACTGAAACATATCCGGGCTAGCGATTTCCCCCTGAAGTTTCCCCCTACGAAGCTTCTTCCATGCAATTCTGGGGTCCTTAGAGGCCCAGATAAAACTGGTCAGCACTCCCTGCAATTTGTCAAACCAGGCCTTCTTGAATTCTAGAGGTATTGATGCGAAAAGAAAAGTAAACTTGGGTAATATTGACATCTTCAGGATGTTTGACCTACCTAAAAAGGAGAGCGGAAGTCCTGCCCAAGACCTTAGTAATTTCTTAGTCTCGCGCGCTACCTTCTCAAATTTCAAGCGTGCCACCTCCTCTAGATTTTTGTACACCAAAATGCCTAGGTACTTCATTGAATTTTTTACCAAAGAGTTATTACTCCGAGAGTTCCACTCCATCACCTCCGATTTCTGCCAGTTTATCTGGTAACCCGAGACCTTACCGAATTTACCCATGATCTCTGATATTATTGGTAAGGAGAGCCACAAATTGGTTGTAAATACCATCAAGTCATCGGCATATAGAGCTACCCTCTTCTCCCATCCCTGAAACACAAATGGGAAGATTTTTTGGCTAGCTCTAAGTTTATTTGCGAGAGGCTCAATATAGATGTTAAAAAGGAGGGGGGAAAGAGGACACCCCTGCCTTGTTCCTCTTGATATAGCTATCTTTTGGGTGAGGCTCCCGTTCACCAGTATCCTGGCAGAAGGGTTCTTATAGATTGTTTCCAGGACCCTACAAAAAGCTGTACCCAGGCCACACCTCTCTGTAGCTCTATGCAGGAAGGACCAACTAACCCTGTCAAAAGGCCTTTGCTGCGTCAAAGGTTATGATTGCCAGAGGGAGCCCATTTTGAGTTGCTATGTCAATGGCCCCAAATAACTCATGCGTTAATTCATGTAACTGCCTGCACCTGATAAAACCCTTCTGATCCGGATGAATTAAATCTCCTACAACTTCCCCAAATCTCGCTGCCAGAATCTGAGTAAAGATCTTATAATCTGTGATCAGTAGTGAGATAGGTCTATAGGACTCACAGAGTTTGGGGTCTTTCCCTGCTTTATGTAAAAGGCAGATAGTGGCTTTTTTTTCCCAGGATGTTGGTATATTCTCGCCCCCAAGAAAAATCAGATTGAACAGTCCTGTCAAGAAGGGGACAATCTCCTCTTTAAGGGACAAGTAAATCTCATTTGGGAGAGAGTCTAGGCCAGCCGCCTTTCCCCTTTTCAACTTTCCTATTGACCTTGTTACCTCTTCAGTTGTTGTTATTTCTGCGTTTAGCCACTCCCTCTGCTCCTCCGACAGTACTGGTATTTGCAGATCTTCAAAGTACCTCTCCACTTGCTCCTTTGACACGTCCTCCTCCTCTGTGTATAGTGTCTGGAAAAATTCTGTGAAGGCTCCCTCTATCTCCCCTTCCTCATACTTAGGCGCCCCTTGTCCTTCCACCCTGATGGCTGGAATTTTATTCTGGCTCTGCTCTGTTTTTAACTTCCGAGCCAAACGTTTGCCACAGCCCTCCCCGTATTCATAGTGCGCAAGCTTGCTTGCCTCTCACCTCCTTCTGACTATCCCCTCCAGCAAACAAGATGGCTCCTCCTTTTTCACCATCATTTCCTCTTCGAGTAGGTTTACACCCTGGACCCCTCGCCCCTGGCTCTGCTTCTTAACCAGCCCTTCCAATAGTGCCAACCTAGCCTCCAAGGACCCTATTTTACTCTTGGTAGTCTTATGCTTTAAGGCAGCCATACCGATCAGTCTCCCCTTTATGACAGCCTTATATGCATCCCAAACTATTTGTGGTGCATTACTCGCATCATTTATAGAGAAGTATTCCCTAGTTATCTCCTTCAACTGCATCCCCACTTGATGATCCAATAATAGGGTTCTATCCAATGTCCATCTTGGGGTGGGGGCACTAACTCCCACCTTAAATTCTAGACGGACTGCTGAGTGGTCTGACAGGTGTGCTGGCAGATGTTCCACCTTACTGACCATACTACTTTCTCCTTTATCCACCAAAAAGTAGTTGATCCTATTCTTAAACGTGTATTTTTGGTGGCCCACCCCCTTCTTTCTCCACACATCCTGCAGCCCAAGGTCCTGCATACAACATGTAAGTACTGATCTCATTTGAGGCAAGTTTGACTCCATAGATGATTTTATAATTGCCCACCTATCCTTCCCAGGGTCTAATAGTAGGTTAAAATCTCCTGCCAGGATTATGGGAGCCGTAAAATCCAACAATTGATTATACAGGGATTGTAAAAGTGAGGGGTTATCCATATTCGGCCCGTAATACCCAACGATGACATATGGCTTCCCGTGAATCTTAGCCTTGACAGCCACCTATCTCCCCCAAGGGTCCGAGAAGGCTTCCAATATTACCGCTTTCGCTGCTTTCTTAAAAATGATAGCAACTCCCTTAACGCCGCAGTTTTGATTAGTGCATATTGAGACCTCCACCCATTTTAACTTCTTTATCACCTCTTGCCATTCCGCCTTTAACAAGTGTGTCTCTTGCAAAATAATAATCTCGCTATCTACCACTCGCAAATACTCCAATATCATCTGCCTTCTCTTCCTAACCCTCAGCCCGTTGACATTCCAAGATAATATTCTAACCATCTTTAAGATTTAGAGTTAGTGAGATTCAGGGTCTTGCACACTCCCTCCATCCACAATCGCTCTAAGCCACAAACTTGTTTCCCTATCTGCTCCCAACACCCCTGTGAAAAATTGTGTATTAAGAATTTCATGAACATCCCCCCCGACCCCCCTGGAGAACCCTCCCATCTTTATAGGAGAATGGTATTGATTAATCCAACAATATGTCATTGTTGAATTTATCCTAAATTATACAGAAAATAAGTTATAATTCTTTCTTGTCTGTAAGCCAAAATTCAGCATTCATGCCCCCTTCCCTGATTGCTCAGAGTTAACAGGATTAGCCAGGCTGCTTTGATTAAGTGATAAGTGACTCACCCAGGGAGAGGCTGACTGGTGGAGAGAGCTCTGCTACACAGGAATGCCAGAGCATAATGCCAGAGCAGGGGAGAGGGGTCGTAATGCATGAAGCTTCAAAGGGGCAATAGGACAGGCAGGGGATGCTCTGGAAATGAGCCAAAATGGCCGTTGGTTTAACTAGTTCTTGCTCTTCTGCTGAGACTTCAGCTACACTGAAATTTGGTGGAATAGTGCTTTCTGGGAGAAGATTATGTCACACTTTGGAGGAAGTGGTCATGCTCTGGGGTGTTGCCCTGCACCTCATTAGACAGGAGTGCTCTCCTGCTTGACCCCAGAAAACACTGAATAAATATGCCAGAGGTGCAGAGCCTCTCAGATCTGCTGCTTGAAACTAAGAGAAGAAGGAGGCCTGCCAAGCTGAAAACTTGATTTGCACCATCAGGCCCTGCATTCTGACTGCCTGCACCTGCTGCATTATCTGGAACTACAGCCCTTTGGATGTACATTGCTTCAAGAGGAATAAAGAGTGGACTCCCTGCAAGCTACAGGTTAACAGAGCTCATCTGGACCATCACCACTAATAATCCCCTTGCTGGAGTGCGTCCAGTGGATTTGTAAGGATTTTGTAGTTCAGAATTGTGGTCCCAACCTTTCAAGGACCATCTTAGAGATTCCACACCCTTAGATTGTGTTTTGGACACTTTGGACCCACAAGAGGAACTTCAAGAAGAAGTTCCAGAAGTTTGAAGAAGTTTGGAGTAACTTTTGTAAAAAGCTCCATATGGAGACCGACTCAACCACGAGAGCCAAGTCGGCCACCTTCAATCACAAGTCGGCCTGACCTGCTGGTTCATCCTGCTGAAAAACTCTGGAGGTCTGACTTCCAAAGTTTGACTGGGAGATCCCTGAAAAGCAAGCCGATGAACCCTCACCGAATCTGGCCTGGTGAAGAGCATCGAGGGATCCCAGCGGAAAAAGCTCTAGAAAAGTTTCTAAGTCAGAAGGTCAAAGTTTGACCGAGGCCTACCACAAGGGGTATCCGAGAAGGGCTCCATGGTGGTCGGCCTGAATCTTTGACTTTGTCCCCGTCAATCGAGGCCAGATGTCCTAGAGTGGCGCTATAGGGTTCTAAGTGCTATATAGTGCTAAATCTTTATAAATTTGTATCACCAGTAACCCTGGGCGTAGGACTACGCTACGCTCACGTAGTTTGCGTAGTTTGCGCTACTACGCACTACGCGAATTGCACGTAGCACAGTGCAAAAACGCGTAGTGTAGCGGGCATTTTTTGCTTGCTCGCGGTCCTCAACGTCAAGTTGGCGACCGCGAGCGAGCAAAATGACATCCCGGCGAGACTTTTTCCTCGTTCGCGATCAGCAACATCAAGTTGCCGATCGCGAGCGTGGAAAATAAACCTCCCGGCGAGATTCTCAACGCGGGGAGGTCAGGTTTCTCATTGCGAGTGGTTGCGTATGCTCGCGACCGTACACGATGAGAAACTACCAGTCCGCGTTGAGAAAACTGCCGCTCGAGTACAAATCTACTCGAGCGGCAGAAAAAGACCGCTTGCACTGTGCAAGATGCCATTTGCAATGATTGCACAGTGCAGACAAGCATCCAGCACTGTGCAATCAGTGCGAACAGCATTTTCCCTACCGCACTACGCAGTTCGCGTAGCTACGCATAGCTTGCGTAGTGCGAAGTGCACTTCGCGTAGCGTGGCGTAGCACCACTACGCAAACTACGCCCAGGGTTAATCTCCAGTTCCCTACATTGGATTTTTGCAGTTTTGGTGTCAATTTAAAGATACAAATATTTCCTTAGTTCATAAATTGGTGTTGGATTTTTATTGTGTGTTGTGTCTTAATTATTTACTGAATTGGTGTTAAATGCTTTACCTACCTCTCTCCTAAGTTAAGCCTGCCAGCTCGCAGCCAAGCTACTTTTCAACACCACCTCAATAACTTTTCTTCTTCAGAAAGTTTTCAACTTCTTCAGAAAGTTTTCAATTACATACTTTACAGCATTTTTAAGTATGAAAAATTCCACCAGTGGCTTTATAAACCACAGAAGCCCATTCTTTTGCGACCCTAAAAAGATACTCCATTATTAATCTACTTTATGTATTTTGTTTCTAGGTTTGAGTTGGTTGTCCTCAATCGAAATGATTTCCTAGAGATTACATTAAGTGGTATTAATTTTAGAGCATATGGCCAAATATTACGTTATGCCTATAGGCTCTTTGCTAGCCCCGAAAACACTGTAAAAAAACTTCTTTGGGCAGCA
Source organism: Calotriton arnoldi (assembly GCA_963921515.1). Lineage (NCBI taxonomy): Eukaryota > Metazoa > Chordata > Amphibia > Caudata > Salamandridae > Calotriton > Calotriton arnoldi. The sequence continues at coordinate 228,538 of CAWUFW010009935.1, forward strand.
TTTATGCATGATTCTGCTAAGATTCTTTCATTTACTAAATTATTTTATTACTTCGCTGCTCTATTAAATTTGTCAAAAGAAAAACTTTTTGGATTGAACTCACTTAAAATGCTATCCCGGAGACTGGAAAAGTTCATGATGCTAGAAAGTCATCAAAGCAACCTGGATCTTTGTTGCAGTGTTTCAAGATTACAAATTACTTTCCTATTCGTGACACATGGTGCAATTCAATTCTATTTTAGAGCTAATGTAGAACCGGGTGTATTTATATGAAGTTTAAATGCGGTCTGCTGCGAATTGCTAAGCAAAAGAGGATGGTGCACAAGTCCCGCAAAACTGTCAATTTTGCAACGCATTGATACAGGATTTAGTCCATGTCCTGTTTTTCTGTTTTGGGCTAGAGTAAACAAGACATAAATATATTATCTGTTACAGGCTAAAGAGAATTTTTCTGTCATAAAAATATGACCCTTCGGGTTACATTTTAATTATAGTATTAAGTTTACTCATTGGTACCTTCTAAGTGATTTTAGAACTTGAAATGCACAAAGTCACTTTTTATTGATGCATAATGTCACTTTTTAATTTATGAAGGGAGTCAACAAAATTTTTAAACGCTTCTGTTCTTCTCTCTGTGAACGTCCATAGCATTTCAAAGAGGTTCTCTGAGGCTAATTTTAATGTTAGGCCGTTCAGGGAGAGATGGCACAAGGCTTTTATAGTCTTATATTGATAAAATATTTTAAATGTTTCGACGAATATTTATTAATTGGTGATATGTTTTAATGAATGTATTTCTATGTTCACTGGTTTGTTGGCACTCCTACTGAGTATTTGTATTGATGAATTTATCTGGAGGTAGTGTCTATGGGGAGCTAATATTTTGCATTATAAATAATGAATGACTTTTTTCATACAGGGCTAATTGTGTTGAATTTCTTGTTGCTATGCCCACATTTTGCAGTTATAAACAATAAGGTACAGTGAGGTTAAGTTGTGTGACAAGGAGCACACACTTTAAACTGATTTACAGTCCAGGTTTCCTGACCACAAAGGGACATCATTTATGGGGATTTGGCGTAGGGCAGCACAGCAAGTCACCTTGCTGCGCCGCCCTATGTCAAAGTGAAAGGGCAGGGATGCACCGTATGTATCCAATACGGTGCTTGCCTGTCCTTTCCCACTGCTCTGGTACCTTTTTGGCAGCCTAGCACCAACGCAGGCACCCTTGCACCATGGTGCAAGGGTGTCTGTGTTGTCAGCAGGATTGCTTTTGTGCAGGAAGGTGGCACCTTCCTGCACAAAAACAATCCTGGGAGGCTTTTTCCATTTTGAAACTGATGATCTATATGTTGAATATTTGGTTTTCGATTTATTGGCCGCATTCAGCTGTAAACCAGTAATGTGTCCGTAAATCTGTGCTTTACATCTCCTTTGAGAAGTCCAGACTCCACTGTGTGAACCTTATGGTCAGGTGCCTCGCCAATCTCCTTGAAAAGTATTTGCACACATAGGCAGCTGTGCGCCCATCCTACGGTCCAGAGTTTTGTCCTGCACCTGTTAAACCCCCTACATGCTCATGATGGAATGGTTCCGTCATGAGCACAAGTGCAAGTGTGCTCATGACGGAACCATTCCGTCATGAGCACACTTGCAAAAAATCCCTCTGCAGTAAACAGGAGAAGGATTTCCTTTTTTTTTTTGCCTTGGCAGGTAAGGAAGAGCTTCCCCAACCTCCCAAAGCATGGTTTTGGTTTTCCTTGTAATGACGATTGCGCGCATGGCACGCTGTCGTCATTACAACGAAAACGAAACTGAAACTTAGTTTCAGTTTCACCGTTTTGGTGCTTGTGGGTTATCTCAGCCCGAGCACCGAAACACATGGGAGAGGTATCATTGGAAAGGGGAGAATCTCCCCTTTCCAATGGTACCCTTTCCTATTGGATCCCTGCTTGGAGATCGCCCCAGGAGAGTGATCTCCAAGCAGGGATCCACCCACTAGAACCAGGGAGGGGGGAGCGGCCCTTTGGGCAAGGGCCTTTTCTCCCCCCATAACTTTTTGCCACATAGTCTTTCTGCCCCCCTGGGGGGCAGATGGGGCAGTAGCCCCCAATCTGCCCCCCTGGGGGGGCAGAAAGTACCCTAGACACAAGGGATTATTTTTTTTATAGGCTAGGGGTGGGGGCTGCCCAGAATGGGCATCCCAATGCCCCACCCTACCCCTCCAAAGAAGGCAAAAGACTTGCTGCCCCCCCAGGAGGCAGATGGGAGCAATAGCCCCTGATCTGCCCCTGGGAAAGGGGGGGCAGAAAGCCCACCAGGCACAAGGAATTTTTTTTATACGTAGGGGTGGGGGCTGCCCAGAATGGGCATGCCAATGCCCCCACTAAAAAAAATGCTACAGTCTTTATGCCCCCCTGGGAGGCAGATGGGGCAATAGCCCCTTATCTGCCCCCACGGGGGGGCAGCAGATAGCCCACTAGGCACCAGGGATTTTTTTTTCTCCAAAGTACAGGGTGGGGGCTGCCCAGAATGGGCATGCCAATGGCCCCTCCCCCAAAATATGCCACAGTCTTTCTGCCCCCCAGGAGGCAGATGGGGGCAGTAGCCCCTGATCTGCCCCCGGGGAGGGGAGCTGAAAGCCCACATGGCATCCAGGGATTTTTTTTATTTTACGTCGGGGTGGGGGTTGCCCAGAATGGGCATACCAATGCCCCCATCCAAAAAAAATGCTACAGTCTTTCTGCTCCCCCTGAGATGCGGATGGGACAATAGCCCCTTATCTGCCCCCCGGGTGCAGAAAGCCCACTAGACACCAGGGATTTTTTCCCCCAAAGGTCGGGGTGGGGGCTCTCCAGAATGGGCATTCCAATGCCCCCAACCCTAAAAAAAAATGGCACAGTCTCTATGCCCCCCAGGAGGCAGATGGAGCAGTAGCCCCTGATCTGACCCCAGGGGGGGGCAGAAAGCCCACTAGGCACCAGGGATTTTTTATTATATACGTAGGGGTGGAGCTGCCCAGAATGGGCATGCCAATGCCACCACCCCCAAAAAAATGCTACAGTCTTTCTGCTCCCCCTGGAAGGAAGATGGGGCAATAGCCCCTTATCTGCCCCCCTGGAGGGGCAGAAAGCCCGATAGACACCAGGGATTTTTCCCCCAAAGTTCAGGGTGGGGGCTCCCCAGAATGGGAATGCCAATGCCCCAACCCCCCCAAAAAAATGCCATAGTCTTTATGCTCCCCAGGAAGCAGATGGGGCAGTAGCCCCTGATCTGACCCCCGGAGAAAGCAGAAAGCCCACTAGACACCAGGGATTTTTTCCCCCAAAGTTCAGGGTGGGAGCTCTCCGGAATGGGCATGCCAATGCCCCCCCCCCCAAAAAAATGCCACAGTCTTTATTCCCCCCTAGAGGCAGACGGGGCAGTAGCCCCTGATCTGACCCCCGGGGGGGGGGGGGGCAGAAAGCCCACTAGGCACCAGGGATTTTTTTTTTATATGTAGGGGTGGGAGCTGCCCAGAATGAACATGCCAATGCCCCCACCCCCAAAAAATTGCCACGGTCTTTCTGCCCCCCCCCAGGAGGCAGATGGGGCAATAGTCCCTTATCTGTCCGCTCGGGCAGGCAGAAAGCCCACTAGGCACCAGGGGTACATTTTGTTCCACAATTCAGGGGTGGGGGCTGCCCAGAATGGGTATGCCAATACCCCCACCCCCAAAAAAGATGCCACAGTCTTTCTGCCCACCCCCAGGAGGCAGATGGGTAATGTAGCCCCTGATCTGCCCCCGGGGGGCAGAGAGCCCACTAGGTGCCAGCGATTATGCTGGCTTTTATACATAGGGGTGGGGGCTGCCCAGAATGGGCATCTCAATGTCCCCCCACCCAAAAAAATAGCCACAGTCTTTCTGCCCCGCTTAGGGTAATATCGGGGCAATAGCCCCTGATTCCCCCCTCCCCAGGGCGGCAGAAAGCCCACTAGGCACTGACTTTTTTTCGGAATGTGCCTACCTGTGGATTTTGGGTCCTAGTGCAGCTGGCACCCAAGAAAACCTAGCAAATCTAGACATTTTTGAAAACTAGACACTCAGGGAAATCCAGGATGTGGTGACTTGTGTGGCTCTCACTTGGTTCTGCTACCAAGAATCCCTTGCAAACCTCAAACATTTTCCTCACATTTCTGTGATGGAAAGTTCTGGAATCTGCGCAGATCCACAAACTTCCACCCACCCAGAATTCCCCAAAGTCTCCCGATAAAAATGGTACCTCACTTGTTTGGGCAGACTTACTACCCGCGACAGGAACAGCCCAAAACACAACGTGGACACACCACATTTTTACAGTGAAAACTGGAAGTTTTTTTGCAAAGTGCCTAGCTGTAGATTTGGAACCCTAGCTCTGCCGGCACCTAGGGAAACCTAGCAAACCTATATATTTATGAAAACTAGACACCCAGGGGAATCCAGGATGGGGTGACTTGTGTGGCTCTCACCAGGTTCTGTTACCCAGAATCCCTTGCAAACCACACAAGTGAGGTACCATTTTTATCGGAAGACTTTGGGGCATGCGGGGTGGGTGGAATTTTGTGGATCCACACAAATTCCAGAACTTTCCATCACACAAATGTGAGGAAAATGTGGTTTTTTTTTTACAAAGTTTAAGGTTTGCAAAGGATTCTGGGTAACAGAACCTAGTGAAAGCCAGATGAGTCACCCCATCCTGGATTCCCCTGGATGCCTTTAAAAATCTGTCATACTTAGAAGAAGTTACAGGTGAAAACGTTGGCACAAATGGCTGTTTTTTCTACTCATTTTCAATTTTTCCTATTTTCAACTGTTAGTTTCAATAAGAAAACCTTGAAGGATCTACACAAATGACCCCTTGATAAATTTAGAAATGTGTCTACTTTCAGTACTGTATAGCTTTCCAGGATCCATTATTGCTTTCATACCCATTTCGACCATTAACTGGAAGGAGGTTGAAAGCACAAAAAATAGCAAAAATAGGCAATGTCCCGGTAAAATGCCAAAACTGTGTAAAATTTTTGGGTTTTCTGATAAAAGTCTGACAGTCCCTGAAAGCTGGGAAGACTGTGATTTCAGCACAACAAACCCTTTGTTGATACCATTTGCAGGGGAAAAACAGATGCTTTCATCTGCAGCACTTTTTCCAATTTAAGAAAAATAATAATAGTTTTTGCTGTATTTTGGCTAATTTCTGGGTCCCCTCCAGGGGAATTAACAAACCCTGGGTACCTTTAAAATCCGCATGATGTTGAAAGAAAAGGAGGCAATTTTGGCGTGGATACATTATGGGGTCAAAAAGTTACAGGGGCCTAAGCGCGATCTATCCCAAATAGCCAAAAAAAGGCTTAGCACGGGGGGAGGGGGGGGAACAGGCCTAGCAGCGAAGGGGTTAAAATGCTGAGAGTAGAGACTGTAGTAAACACATCTTTTCTGAAAAAGCTGAAAATCTGCAATGCCCCAAAAATTAAAGAACGAATTATGGATGCAGAATTGTTGTCTTAGTAGGAGAAATTGATGTTCTTCTTTAATAACCAAATGAGTATATATTTTACAGTAAGACACGAATTCAACACATTAAACTAATGTGCATGATGCACAACTATTATTAATTCATTTGTTTATTATTTTGCTAAATTACTTAGGTTACCTTCGTCATCACTCACCTCTTTTGCATGGCTTTAAAATCATGTATTTAATAATTCAACACAAAATTGCAATTTACTAGTTTGCTGTTCTTCTTTATCTTTTAAAATATTTTTTTAGACACAAGTCCACACAATCACTTCTTTACTTATTCTTATGCAAGTATTGTGGTACAATCTTTTTGTTTATGAATCTGTTTAATGTCATAATGTTATTTACAAATGATTATGTGGTCAGCAAAAAGTGCAAAAATGTTGTAGTATACAGTAGAAGGGGTAGATTCCTTGTGCTAACATGCTACAATTCCTTCAATATGTCCTTTATCAAGGAGTCTCTCCTCACAACAAAAAGCCCAATAGAAATAAATAGGGCAAAACACCATTGTGATTCTTGAGCATCTTTGAAAGTGTCCTCTCTTTGGCTGAAAATCACATTAACATTTATATTAGAATTCGTATGTTATGTTTTTCTGAACTTTTATTTTGAGTCATTGCACCTAAATTGTGGGGTGTTCCCAGTGATACCAGTTCCCTCCTACACCCTCTTATCGTGTCTTTACACAGTAGTAAATTTATCAGCTCAGTCAATTGTGGCGGAGGGGTGAGGGGTAGGGTGTTTTTGATGTAAGCCATTTGAGCGTGTGGTGTACATTTTCAAAGAACATATACATGCATACTTTCTACTGCACATTACTGTGGTTTGTTATTTTAGTTTTACTATAAGCATAGTAAATAAACATGAAAGTACATTCCAGATATCCCCACACTTTTCACACTGTAACATTGCTCATTCAATGTGCTCGCAGAATGGGCACGGCCTTCTTTACTAAAATGTAATTATATAAATGCATTAAATGTTAATCTATTCTTCATGCCTGTGAATAATTCCAAGATAGATATTGCATTAGGTTACTTTGAAAACTGAGAAATAAATTAATAATGCTGGAACAATGATACTATCTTGACATAACCCAAAGAGACTTGTGAAAATTACAGTTGTTGCTAATGCGCAAAACAAATTACATCTTTTGGACAATAGTCTATTGCATTGCCATGTATTCTTTTGTTAAAAGCAACTTGAATCCAGGCTCTTTCTTCTTGTGTCTGGAAAGTGGTCATAGCTTTTAATTACCATAGATTTAATGGAGGTCAGGGGTGGTTCACTGTATATTTTGATACATTCTTCTCAAGAATGCATTTTCTTATTTATGAAGACAAATTCAATTAAATCCTCTTGAGATTATGTTGTTTTAGTTCCGAGGGAATGCACCTTGAGTGTAAATATTTGAACAATGAAAATATTTTTGACTCTCTTTATTTATAGCAGCTATCACAAACTCGTGTCTATTTCTGCATAAATAATCGTTGTGGCATTTGTGTCCAATCAAATCATATTCATGTTATCAATAGGGAGGGGCATAACTACAGAATTTGACTCTGCGGAATTCCACTGATTTATATAAAAACTCTGCAAGATTCCGCAGAGTTCTGCCAATGGGTCGAAATAGGCATGCTGTGCTGCTTGCATTGTGATTTAGCAACAAGAATGTGTTCCATGCTAAAAAATCAGTGCAAACTGCAACACGTAATGCACCAGAGGGCACAGCTACTCAAGTTGATTTTGCTGCCGCTCTAGTAGAGTGGCATCATTTTGATTGCTAACGGTCGTCACTACCGGCAACCGCCCGAATTAGAATAATCTTGCTGGATGTCCTCCCAGAGACCGGAAATTTGCTAGGGTCAGGAAAATCTTGCTTGCACTCACCAACTTACAGTTCTGGAGCAGTGCATGAGAAAAAATTCAGCCACACAGGGATTTGCGAAATTTGGCCGGGACTCCACAATACAAGAGTAATGCGGAGTCCCCAAAATTCCACCAATTCTGCCAGCAGAATGAACTAATTCACCTACCCCTATTTACCAACACCAGAAGGATGAAACATTGAGACAAAGTTAGAAACAAATAAGTATTAGCCACCTCTATGCTCCTAACTGTGCTATTCTTTAAATAAATAAAAGGTGATGTTGAGTGTTAGACCTCGCATCCTTGGCATAGTGTACCCACTAACATTTTGCCTTCAACACTCCTGTTTGCTGACTTCATTTTGCTGGCTTTAGAACTTTGCACACTTTACCAGTGCTAAAGTGCTTGTGCTCTCTCAATCATGGTAAGGTGGCTTCTACCCACTTGGCAAATGTAATTTGCTTGTAAGTCTCTAGTAAGGTGACACTACCTGTGCCCAGGCCTGTAAATTTAATGCTACTAGAGGGCCTGCACCACTGATTGTGCCACCCACTTAAGTAGCACTTTAAACATGTCTTAGGCCTGCCATTACAGCTTGTGGGTGTGCAGCTTTAAACTGCCATTTTGACCTGGCAAAATAAACCTTTTGCCAGGCCCAAACCTTTTTTTTTAGTACATATGAGTCACCCCTACTCTAGGGGTGACTCATATGTACTTTTAAATTTTGCATGCCCTAGTAGTAAAAAACTCTTAGATTTGTTTTTCACTATATTCTACCTCTCTCATAGGATAACTTTGGAGTTACCTTATTACATTTAATAAGCTGTAATTTCCAAATGGGAACAGGTAACCAGTTCATGTTTGGTTTTATTGGAATTGTAATGAAAAGTCCTAACTTATGGTGAAGCCGGATTTCAGATTACAATTTTGAAAATGCAACTTTTAGAAGTTCGCGCCTTAGCCGTTTAGTACCTGCAGCCTGTCTCTAGGTCACATGACTGAGTGTAGTTGACAGTTTAGCTTTGTGTATTCCTCCTAGACAGCCACTCATAACAGGGATCTTAGGTCTGCCTGGATGTGCCATCACTCAGACCCACTTACACTTGAATAGGCTGTGTCCAGCCGCCACACAAAGAGTTGCATACTTCTTGTAGTTAGTCTGGAGACAGGGCAAGGAAGTCAGGGCACCTGTGAACTTCAAAGGCAAGCTCTAGAAGCTTCTCCCCACTTCAAAGGCACAACTGAGTATAAATACTGGACCTCAGGCATCAACTCTTCAGTACACTTCTGGACCTGTGGATACTTTGCCAGGAAGAAGGGCTGCTGTGCTGCTGAAAAGACTTCCACTCTGCTGGACTGCTACTCTGAAGGAACTGCTGCCCTGCTCTGCTGACCTGCTGCCCTTTTGCCTGGTTGAAAATGTCTGGAACTGTATCTGTTAAATGCAGGACCCTACAGTGATTCCAAAGGCTAGTTGGCTGGCCTTCTGATGTGAGCTTCAGGGACAGAAGGCTCCAACAACCTTGACCCCAACACCTGGACTCTGCCATCTGTGAATCTACCCTGCCAAGTGGTGCCACCCTGGACTCCTGGACCCTCGGAAGTGGGCCTAAGCTGCACTTCCAGCCTCCTTGGACCCAGTAGAATCAACGCATCTCGTCTGCTGTGCGCTGCAACCCCAAGCAGAACGAATGCATTGCTGCTGCGTGGATCGGACCATTGCAAAGACCTGCATCACCTTCACAGCCCCTTTGGAACCACCTCTGACTGACGCAGCCTCGGCGTGGACCCTCCCATCCCTCAATGACAGGAGCCTCGACGACAGTGCCAGACTCTGCATCGCAGCTTCACAGCTCCTCGTAACTGATGCATTACCCTGACTGTGCTGCGCATCGTCAGTGCCGGACTTCACATCGCTAGCCCTCATCAACGGAATCCTAAATAATGACACAGGACCTCACATCGCAGCCTCACCACACCTCGGAACTGATGCATCACTTCGGCTGCATGATGCATCCCCGAAGCAGATCCTAACAACACTCCACAAACCAGGAATTAAGGTACATTATTCAGCAGGCTTAAGTGGGTCCCTGTAGCCAGCCTGACTCCATCGTGGTTGGCCTGAACTTGTGACTTTATCCCAGTTCAGCGCGATCAGATGTTCACAGTTGGGGCTTTGTAATTTTTGCAGTTATTTGTACTGAAATCTTTAAAATTATATATCTTCAGTTCTACTAATTAGATTTTTGTAATTATGGTTTTGTTTTATTTATTAAAAATCACTCTTTAATTCTAAGCTGGTGGATCCTTTTTGTGAGGTATTGGCACTTTCCCACTGTTTGAATTGTTACACAAATACTTTACACATTGCCTCTAAGTTAAGCCTGACTGCTCTGTGCCAAGCTACCAGAGAGTTGAGCACTTGTTAATTTAGGGTTAGCTTGTGCTGCACCCTGACAAGATCTGTGGTTGTTGCTTAACCAGGGTGCACACCCCAGTCAACCAACAACCTAATTTCTTACAATGTCTTATCTGAAATCAGCCCTGTAATCTTTAGATCGCAGCAGGCGCATCAGCCCACCAAGGTACATTGCAGGTTTCATTTAAAATTACTGTGATCGCCCACAGAAATCACACAATTCCTTGTAGTTGTCAGGGGACCCAGTCTGCTGCCCCACATGTTGCAGTGATAAACACAATTTTCTTTTCTTAAGTTCATATGTATATTTCCTGTCATAAAAGGGGCCAATCCTATTGATGGAAATCGCTGAAAGCGATTAACATCACATTTGTTGTTGCCCTTGACACTATCATTAAACAGTACCTCCCACTTTTCCCACGCTCCCTTTCGATCACTGTCTTAAAGAGCTTTGATCCAAGATTTGATGTAAGACATAAATGAAAATATACTGTTATTCTAAGAATTACTAATGGGTCACATAGAACTTGAAGATTTGACTTTTGCACTCCAAATAATATACTTGATTAATTGTATATCTATTTCCAGGTTATTTAAATATTGCCCTAAAACAGTTGCTGCTATTAGCTATCGACATCGAGCCTGATGCCATCACCGAAGGTTGAGGCCTTTTGTAGTTATGATCTTTGATGTTGCCTCTGATGCCTTTCTTCCGGTTGCGGTGGAGCGACGTTCTTTGCCTTTCTCGTCGCTCGCTGCCCTTCTTCCGGCTGCGGAGGAGTGATGTTTCCGCCCATTGATCTGCCCGGGACCGGGTAAGTGCGACTCCTCAACCTCACGCTCTAGCAATGGGCAGCACTTCCTCGTGTGGGGGCCTGGACTCAAGAAGGCTGCGGCGGCTGTTGCTTTGAACCCCAGAAGGGGGATTCACTTGACTCTTTGAAACTCTGGGATCGCCTGTTCAGACTGTTGTCTTAATTCCCATTGTCGTGGTGGGAAAACGGGGGGGAGGGGGGAGGCGCATTGACATGATGTGTCTTGGAGCTCCCACAGCCTGTTGATTACAGTCTTAGCTCCAAATATGCCCACCATTTCGTGACTTGCTTGCTTTATTTTGGCCCCTACCCAAAATGGCTGCTATGGTTTTTACCCTGATCCTTTGAACTATTTACATTTGGGCCCTACTCAAAATGGCCACGATTGATGAATCTATGAGCCTGAAGTACTTTCAATCAGTGAAGTAGGCCCACGCTCTGCCGCTACTTGCTTCTGATCCTTTGAACTATGTACATTTGGCCCTACTCAAAATGGCCTCGATTGATGAATGTATGAGCTTGAAGTACTTTCAATGAGTGAAGTAGGCCCACGCTCTGCCGCTACTCTCATCTAACCTCCTAACCATTGATTCATCCTCCTCAGCTCCTTCCTTCGCGGGCACTGCTAGGTTCAGTGTCTTGGCTCGCCGCTCGTGTAAGGACTGTGCACCAACACTCACTTTTTTGGATGGCTAAATAAGCGCAGGAAGCCTTCAGATATTTCTAAAGCTCTCTTTCAATTCGCGCTCAGCTCTTCCCTGTTCTGTCGAGATTACCGCTTAGGTTGTTAGGTAACTCTCTGGATGCCTCACTGAAGCACTAGGTTCCTTGCCTACTGTTCACCTGAAAGGATCGCCTTTTATTTGACTACTCCTCCTCCGCTCTTTCTTAGTGCCCCTCTAAGGGGTCTACCTTTCCTACCTGACCTCCCCTATCTCTTAGTGTTCTCCTCTAACCCAGTCTTCTGCACCTTCGCTTACTGTTCCATCCCCTCTGTTTCGCTTTAAGTGTGCTCCTCGAGCTGACTACTTTTTCCCCTCTACTTCCTAGTGCCCCCCTCATACAGGACTACCTTTTCTCCCCCTCTCTTACCTCTCTCCTCTGAACCTGTCTTTTTCACCTTCTCCTTCTGATCGCTACACTCATCATGGCCCAACACACCTATCACTCCCCTGACCTACTAGCTCAAACAGGCTTGAACTCTTTCAAGATTATATACCCCTCCAACCTGTCGAAGAATGCGAAGAAGACCTTCAAACACAATCTCCTCAAGCGTTGGCCTGAAACGCTTATTTTGGACACATATATCTCTAGAAAGGGCAGTGTGGTGACAGACCTCATTTTTTACACTAACAGAAGAGCACAGTGGAGAAAGGCTCTAACGTCTGAGCTTCACTCTAAACAGCTGACCAAAACACCTCACGGTTTCCGTTTAACCACACTACCATCCACGGCCCTTAAGTCAGAGCTGACCGTATCCTTATACAATAATGGGAACATCCTATCGGTCCTCTAGGAGGGGGGAGTAATCCAGAATTTCTCCATCTTCAAGGAGAACTGTAGTATGCTCTGCATGATCTCTTTGACAGCAAGGAGATCCTGCTTGATGTCAGCAAACTTCTCCTCCAGGCAGGGCCTGTTGATGCCCTCTTCCGCTGAACCAGAATTAGATGCTGGGACTGACCCAGCAGCGACTGACCCAGCAGCGAGAGGGGACGATTTCACAGCTCACTTCTCTGAAAAAACAAGAAAAATTGAGTTGGAGCTACTACCTATCACCCCAACTCAGAGGCCTCCGAACCTCTCAGCATTATCAGCTGAGCTAGCGGAACCCTCTGCAATATCCTCGCCCTTTGGCTGTTCTCTCAGAAATAACGCCTCTTGGAATTCCTTTCTCCTCCCAGATGTCATGGAGCTTCTACAAAACATGGCGCCCCTTAAACCCTCCAACCATTTCAGTGATGCTTTACCTGCTATGTTTTTTAAAGAGCTAAATTCAGCCATTCTCCCTCTTTGGTCCAGGATCATTCATGAATCCCTCTTACAGGGAAAGATACCTGATTGCCTCAAGGTGGAGCTAGTTACTCCCATTCCTAAGAAGCCCAATGTGGATCTTTCGGATCCAAACAACTTCCAACCTATCACCAGCATCATGACACTAGCTTAATTGGTCGTAAAATGCATCCACTCCCAGCTATGCCACCACATAGAGAAATATCAACTCCTTGACCCCTATCAGTCAGGTTTCAGAACGGGGCACAGTACTGAAACGGCACTAACTCACATTGTTGATGACACCTTGAGATCCCTTGACCAAAATGTCCCTTGTCTCCTGATACTTCTGGACCTGTCCTCAGCCTTTGATACCATCAAACATGAAAACCTGATTGCTCTGCTTCAGCACAGGATGGGGCTCTCGGGCCCAGTCCTCAATTGGTTTGCCTCTTTCCTCCATAACCGCACACAAAGGATCAAAGTTAACCATTCCCTGGCATCCAGCACCCCTGTTATCATCGGAGTGCCTCAAGGATCCGCGCTCTCGCCCACTCTCTTCAACCTTTTTATGGAACCACTCACGGTCATTCTGAACCTTGCTAACATTCAGTACCACATGTATGCGGATGACACGCAACTATACTTGAAGATCTCCTCTCAAGAGGACATAAAAACGCGAAATGCTGCACTTGCACAAACTCAACATTGGTTAGCTCAGAACCATCTTCTGTTAAATACTCTCAAAACGGAATTTCTTCTGATTGCCCTACCCAATCACTCGGCACCTACACTGGACTGGCTTAAACAACTCACTGCTCTGAACTGCACCCCTCATGTGGTAGACTCTGCTAAATCTTTAGGCATCACCTTGGATAAACACTTAAACATGCAAGCGCACATCAGTGCAGCTATTAGGGGAGCCAACTTTCAACTTAACACACTTAAGAAAATCAAGCCTTTCCTCCCCCCACTAAAGACATCAGGCCAGCGGTTTAATCCCTGGTGATCTCTAGACTGGAATATGGTCTGGTGACCCTTACTGGTCTTCCCAAAGCTAGCTTGGCCCCGTTCAGAGCCACCCTGAACGGATCGGCCAGACTCATCACGGGCTCTAGAAAGCATGACCACATCTCCCCCAACCTTCTGCAACTAAATTAGCTATCTATCGAAGTCAGGATCCGCTTCAAGATAGCCTGCTTGACCCATAAAACCTTACATTACAACACCCCGATCTACCTGGCAAATAAGCTTGAACTTTCGGGCTCAGGCCGGAACCGAAGAAGTATGTCCACCCTACTCATGAAACCGCCCAGATTCAAAAAGAAAAGATCTTACAATCGTGCTTTCACCGGTCTTGCTCCAAGAATCTGGAATGCCCTGCCTCCCGAGATCAGATCCAAGCCTTCCACTGCATCTTTCAAGAAACTTGTCAAACGGCTATTCCTGAACGAACTTTAACAGCACTGTTAACAGCTTTGACTTGTTCTCATGCTCATGTTTTGTCAAAATTTTTATTCTTATTGTACTACGTTGGTGCGATTTATTGTATGCTTACCTGTTAAATTGTTATCGTGCTCGAGGGTGATGGAACATGATTTTTGCTAATAAAAATATGCTCGGGAAAATCCACCCATGTGTGTGCCTTAATAAATTACTAACATGTGTGAAAACCAAAATTACTAAAACGTGAAGACTTGAAAGGTATGACCTGAAAATGTGCAAAGCTGCACGTGTTTTTATTTTAAGAGTCAGAATAACACATGTAGAATGAAAGATTTTCTTTAATAGGGTTATGAAAAATAATAAAATGAGAAGAAATTATTAATTTACGTGTCTAATATTAATGTTCTTATGTTTCCTGAACTGCAGGAATATTCAAGCACAAACACGAGACAGCTCTTTTATTCTTCGTGAAAGTAGTGTAGGCCTAGAAATGTAGAAATTATATTTTCTTTTTCTCTCTGTTTTCTTTGCTAAATCGTGTAGGCCTTAACAAATGTATTGGTTAGGGGATGTGCTTCTGTGCTCCTTTGTTTCTCCTCATGTCGCTTCCTGATGTCATTGGAAAGAATAACATTTACATCCTTAGAGAACGGAGAATAGTATGACTCTTTCCTGTCTAGGCGAGGATTTAGAATGAAACTGTTGCTATGTAGTTACAAAAAAATGTAATTGTAGTTGTCTTCTTCCTCTCTAGGAAGTTGTACAAATTTAGACAAGGACTGTTTAAAGAAATTTATAAAGTCATCGTTAGGAGATGTTTGCCTCCCCTAGTTACTGACCAATGAGAATGGTTTGTAGGCTTTAGAAAAGTTTCTAATTTAGTGTAACAAAGTTGCGAAGCCAGTATAAAGATGTTGGTGGGAAAATGATTGTCGGCTTGCTTGTATTCTGGTGACCTGTCCTGCATCCGTGGTATGCTGAACGCTGTGCTTCACTGATTCCTGATCGCTCTAGCTGGAACTCCTGACTGCGGAAAACTCTTTCCCTAATGACTTTGCACATCATCGGTTGCTGATGCTGCCTTCACTAATCTCCTACGGCCGTAGAGATAGTTTTCTTGACTAATTGCACGCTGTGCATTAGTTTTCTCTATTTTACTGAGAGGTAACTGAACTGTGATTTTCTGATGTTTCCATGTTCCCTCTCTCCCTCCTCTTTTTTTCACCTGAATTTGATGATCTCCACAAGCTCGTTAGCTCAATGGCTCAAGAGAGGTACTGAGACCTGATGGGATTGTGGCAGCCTGCTCAGCAACCCCATATAAAATTTGTTTTTATCTCTACTGATGATGGATGAAATCCAGAAACACGTGTCTAGAGATGTACAGCACTAACCTGCACCAACTTTGGTTGAACACTCCAGTAAAATCTCAAGTAAGCATGTATTACGGACTGTATTTACCATAATGCTAAGGGGCGAGCTGTGCTGGGAGGTGAAGCAGTGTGCTCCCACCCCTTCCTGTTTTGAAAAGGCTACCTTGAGCCATTGAGCTGACGAGCTTGTGGAGATGCACCTGTGCGCCTGTGAGAGGTACTGAGACCTGTAAGGATTGTGGCAGCCTGCTCAGCAACCCCATATAAAATTCGTTTTTATTTCTAGTGATGACGGATGAAATCCAGAAACACGTGTCTAGAGATGTACAGCACTAACCTGCACCAACTTTGGTGGAACACTCCAGTGAAATCTCAAGTAAGCATGTATTACGGACTGCATTTACCATAATGCTAAGGGGCGAACTGTGCTGGGAGGTGAAGCAGTGTGCTCCCAACCCTTCCTGTTTTGAAAAGGCTCCCTTGAGCCATTGAGCTGACGAGCTTGTGGAGATGCACCTGTGCGCCTGTGAGAGGTACTGAGACCTGTAAGGATTGTGGCAGCCTGCTCAGCAACCCCATATAAAATTCGTTTTTATCTCTACTGATGAAGGATGAAATCCAGAAACACGTGTCTAGAGATGTACAGCACTAACCTGCACCAACTTTGGTGGAACACTCCAGTAAAATCTCAAGTAAGCAAGTATTACGGACTGCATTTACCATAATGCTAAGGGGCGAACTGTGCTGGGAGGTGAAGCAGTGTGCTCCCACCCATTCCTGTTTTGAAAAGGCTCCCTTGAGCCATTGAGCTGACGAGCTTGTGGAAATGCACCTGTGCGCCTGCGAGAGGTACTGAGACCTGTAAGGATTGTGGCAGCCTGCTCAGCAACCCCATATAAAATTCATTTTTATCTCTACTGATGACAGATGAAATCCAGAAACACGTGTCTAGAGATGTACAGCACTAACCTGCACCAACTTTGGTGGAACACTCCAGTAAAATCTCAAGTAAGCATGTATTACGGACTGCATTTACCATAATGCTAAGGGGCGAACTGTGCTGGGAGGTGAAGCAGTGTGCTCCCACCCCTTCCTGTTTTGAAAAGGCTCCCTTGAGCCATTGAGCTGACGAGCTTGTGGAGATGCACCTGTGCGCCTGTGAGAGGTACTGAGACCTATAAGGATTGTGGCAGCCTGCTCAGCAACTCCATATAAAATTAGTTTTTATCTCTACTGATGACGGATGAAATCCAGAAACACGTGTCTAGAGATGTACAGCACTAACCTGCACCAACTTTGGTGGAACACTCCAGTAAAATCTCAAGTAAGGATGTATTACGGACTGCATTTACCATAATGATAAGGGGCGAACTGTGCTGGGAGGTGAAGCAGTGTGCTCCCAACCCTTCCTGTTTTGAAAAGGCTCCCTTGAGCCATTGAGCTGACGAGCTTGTGGAGATGCACCTGTGCGCCTGTGAGAGGTACTGAGACCTGTAAGGATTGTGGCAGCCTGCTCAGCAACCCCATATAAAATTCGTTTTTATCTCTACTGATGAAGGATGAAATCCAGAAACACGTGTCTAGAGATGTACAGCACTAACCTGCACCAACTTTGGTGGAACACTCCAGTAAAATCTCAAGTAAGCATGTATTACGGACTGCATTTACCATAATGCTAAGGGGCGAACTGTGCTGGGAGGTGAAGCAGTGTGCTCCCACCCCTTCCTGTTTTGAAAAGGCTCCCTTGAGCCAGTGAGCTGACGAGCTTGTGGAGATGCACCTGTGCGCCTTTGAGAGGTACTGAGACCTGTAAGGATTGTGGCAGCCTGCTCAGCAACCCCATATAAAATTTGTTTTTATCTCTACTGATGACGGATGAAATCCAGAAACACATGTCTAGAGATGTACAGCACTAACCTGCACCAACTTTGGTGGAACACTCCAGTAAAATCTCATTTAAGCATGTATTACGGACTGCATTTACCATAGTGCTAAGGGGCGAACTGTGCTGGGAGGTGAAGCAGTGTGCTCCAACCCCTTCCTGTTTTGAAAAGGCTCCCTTGAGCCATTGAGCTGAGGAGCTTGTGGAGATGCACCTGTGCGCCTGTGAGAGGTACTGAGACCTGTAAGGATTGTGGCAGCCTGCTCAGCAACCCCATATAAAATTCGTTTTTATCTCTACTGATGACAGATGAAATCCAGAAACACGTGTCTAGAGATGTACAGCACTAACCTGCACCAACTTTGGTGGAACACTCCAGTAAAATCTCAAGTAAGCATGTATTACGGACTGCATTTACCATAATGCTAAGGGGCGAACTGTGCTGGGAGGTGAAGCAGTGTGCTCCCACCCCTTCCTGTTTTGAAAAGGCTCCCTTGAGCCATTGAACTGACGAGCTTGTGGAGATTCACCTGTGAGAGGTACTGAGACCTGTAAGGATTGTGGCAGCCTGCTCAGCAACCCCATATAAAATTTGTTTTTATCTCTACTGATGACAGATGAAATCCAGAAACACGTGTCTAGAGATGTACAGCACTAACCTGCACCAACTTTGGTGGAACACTCCAGTAAAATCTCAAGTAAGCATGTATTACGGACTGCATTTTCCATAATGCTAAGGGGCGAACTGTGCTGGGAGGCGAAGCAGTGTGCTCCCACCCCTTCCTGTTTTGAAAAGGCTCCCTTGAGCCATTGAGCTGACGAGCTTGTGGAGATGCACCTGTGCGTCTGTGAGAGGTACTGAGACCTGTAAGGATTGTGGCAGCCTGCTCAGCAACCCCATATAAAATTCGTTTTTATCTCTACTGATGACGGATGAAATCCAGAAACACGTGTCTAGAGATGTACAGCACTAACCTGCATCAACTTGGTGGAACACTCCAGTAAAATCTCAAGTAAGCATGTATTACGGACTGCATTTACCATAATGCTAAGGGGCGAACTGTGCTGGGAGGTGAAGCAGTGTGCTCCCACCCCTTCCTGTTTTGAAAAGGCTCCCTTGAGCCATTGAGCTGACGAGCTTGGGGAGATGCACCTGTGCGGCTGTGAGAGGTATTGAGAACTGTAAGGATTGTGGCAGCCTGCTCAGCAACCCCATATAAAATTCGTTTTTATCTCTACTGATGACGGATGAAATCCAGAAACACGTGTCTAGAGATGTACAGCACTAACCTGCACCAACTTTGGTGGAACACTCCAGTAAAATATCAAGTAAGCATGTATTACAGACTTCATTTACCATAATGCTAAGGGGCGAACTGTGCTGGGAGGTGAAGCAGTGTGCTCCCAACCCTTCCTGTTTTGAAAAGGCTCCCTTGAGCCATTGAGCTGACGAGCTTGTGGAGATGCACCTGTGCGCCTGTGAGAGGTACTGAGACCTGTAAGTATTGTGGCAGCCTGCTCAGCAACCCCATATAAAATTCGTTTTTATCTCTACTGATGACGGATGAAATCCAGAAACACATGTCTAGAGATGTACAGCACTAACCTGCACCAACTTTGGTGGAACACTCCAGTAAAATCTCAAGTAAGCATGTATTACGGACTGCCTTTACCATAATGCTAAGGGGCGAACTGTGCTGGGAGGTGAAGCAGTGTGCTCCCACCCCTTCCTGTTTTGAAAAGGTTCCCTTGAGCCATTGAACTGACGAGCTTGTGGAGATGCACCTGTGCGCCTGTGAGAGGTACTGAGACCTGTAAGGATTGTGGCAGCCTGCTCAGCAACCCCATATAAAATTCGTTTTTATCTGTACTGATGACGGATGAAATCCAGAAACACGTGCCTAGAGATGTACAGCACTAACCTGCACCAACTTTGGTGGAACACTCCAGTAAAATCTCAAGTAAGCATGTATTACGGACTGCATTTACCATAATGCTAAGGGGCGAACTGTGCTTGGAGGTGAAGCAGTGTGCTCCCACCCCTTCCTATATTATTGATGTAATTGTTGTGTAATCTATGACATAGATGTTTCTTCATTACAGGTCCTCATCAGTGGTGGCTCGCATAGGGCGTGCTGCGGGGCTGTGGGGCAGGGCGGGGCGGGGGAGGGCATGGTGGGGGGGTAGTAAACTCGGACATACGATGGAACGGAGGAACGTAATAATTACTTTCCTCCGTTCCGTCGTATGTCCGAGTTTACTACCCCCCCACCCTGCCCCTCCCCTCCCCCTCCACACCGCCCCGCAGCATGCCCTATGTGAGCCGCCACTGGTCCTCATGAAGGAATGGTTCTCTGATTTCTCTACTTAGTCCCTTTTAGCTCTACCAAAGATCCATTGGAGGACCTTTGATATTGCTAACAGAAATCATAATGACTTATGGGCCCGTCAATATAGTATTTACGCTTCCTTAGGTATTGTAAAGGCTGGTGTGGGATATTATATGATATTCCCCCCTTCCGCTGCATCAAGGGCACTTCTGTTATTGTTCTGGTCGAGCCAACCCCGCAACCCACGACCGCATCTGTTTCCCCCCTTTGTTTTTAACCTCTCCCTCTGTCCCATTGTGTTTTGGTTACCCATGTTTTCGCCAAATTTGTACAGTGCTCTGATACCCGTAAGGGTCTTGTTCACACTTTATAAAACTTTTCAAATAAATAAAAATAAATAAATCTCATTGTCACCTAGGTTAGTGACATGTACATCGAGGAAAGGCAAAGTCGGTGTGTTTTGTCTCAACCCTGTAATATTCAGGGTGTTAATAGATGTATGCAGCACATGTTTTTTCCCACTTTACTATGTTGTCGGTCAATTAATGTTACATGCAGCTAGTGCTTTTCTACTGCTACTACTCAGGTTTGGTGGCCTGTACAAAATAGTCTATGTTGTTCATTGAGAAGACTTTCAACATTTCAAGACATATCCACAAAGGTAAATGTATGTTTATATGTACTCATGTGTATATTTGCTACTGTACATAGGTGTAACACTATTTCCTGTTCACTGCTTCTGAATGGAGCGAAGAATTAAACCTGGGTGTAGTTTTACCTGGCTTTAACACTCAAATGTGGGGTTGGGCCTATTATAACAGAATTTGCTAGTGTAACGTAACTACTTGTAACTTTTCACCTATTGGTGGTGCTTTCTGACCAGCTCTCAGGAATCCCATTTAGTAGGACTTACAGGAGGTACCAGGAGGGCTTATTAGCCCTTATGGTCCCTCAGGAGTTATGTGGACTTCATCCCCCAGCCAGTAGTGCGCCAGGAGGCATGTTTGCAGCGTGGTGGAGAAAGGGGTCATGGCCTCCCAAGTCCTCAGTTAGCAGGCTGTTTTGGACTAGCTGGAGGTAACAGGAGAGCTTGTTGGCCCCCAAGGACCCTCTGACGCCAAGGGGACTTCATCCCCTAGCCAGTTGTGTGCCAGGAGGCGCATTTGTAGAGTGATGAAGAAAGGTGGTGAGCTTCCGGAAACTTGCCGGCCTTTTTAATTTTTTTTATTTTTAATTTGCTGATATCATCCATAGAACCACTCACACAACCACTCACACCAATGTACAATCCCTCATACACACACCATACACCCACAAACTACTCACACATACACACCCCATTGCACACCCATATGAGTACTCATACAACCACTCGCTGATCCATTGAGCCACTCACACGCTCACTCACTTACTCAAATAGCTACTCACACAACCCCTCACTCACCTTACAGTTTCTTATATTCCCCATCATTCATCTTTACTCAGTCTATTGAACCCACTCACTCATCCATAAAGTCACTGATACATCCAATGATAGACCCATACAATTAGCCACGCTTGCACCCAATCACCCATACAGATAGTCACACAGTCACTTAAGCATACAGGATGACCCAATCACTCATACATACAGGCACTTACACAACCATGCACTACATAACCAGTCACTCACTCATGCACCCACTTACACAGCCATACACTCACCCATACAGCTAATCATACACTCACTATTAGACCTACACAGCCACTATATATAGATAGATAGATAGATAGATAGATAGATAGATAGATAGATAGATAGAGATACTGTTTTCTATGGCAATGTGTTGCACTACCAGTGGTTGGCTATGTGTGGTGCTTCACTTGCTCCAAGGTGGGGCTGGAGTAAATTTAAGACTGTTTTGCGGCCTTTAGGGCTGTAGTAAGTTTTAAAGTGTATTTTGTGAATTGCAATGGTCTTACTCTTTTGTGGGTGCCAGTTTTGTATTTGTATGTCCCTCTATAATAACCCTCTTTAAATGTCCTTAATCCTCTCCAATTTAGTTTGAATTAACTGACATTTCCTCACCACTCTCCAGTCTACCCCCACATTTACTACTAATTTGTAAGCCTACAAGGTGTCCACCACAGTGTTTGAGATCTGCTTAGAGAAAATATAGGAGAGACGGAGGAAGAGGTCTCCAGTCGCTGGTTTGTGAATCGCATTCTTTCTTAGGTGAGTAGTACTACACTAGGCCAGAGCTGGACTGGCCGTAGCAGGCATCTGGCATTTTCCCAAACGGAAGGATGGGGTCCGGTTTTGCAGCTGTGGGGTAGTTTTTGTTACTGGGGGCCAGTTTTGTAGCGTTGCTGCAATATCGGACCCCAGTAACAAAAGCAGCAGTGCTTCACACTTGCAACTCCCCCCGCCCCTCCTCCTCCCCAGGGTGGTGGGCTCGTCCGTCAAAATTGCCAGGGCTGCTTTGGGTTCCCAGTCTAGCCCTGCACTAGGCACTACTTAACATACTACAAAATGCAGTTTGTGACTTGGGTCCTGTAAGTTTATTATGGCAGAAAGATTGCTCTAGAAATTAAAATATGTGCTAAGCAAGTATGAGTGCGCACAACAAAAACACATTTCTGCCTTCCACAAACAGCAGGCAAGTCTGGTCTACAACATGTTAAACGCTTCTAAAACTTTGTTCCCACTCATGTGAGATGATTAAAGTATTTAATCAATAATTAATTTGTCTACTGATTGATTGGTTATTGGATAGCCTCCTTCAGAGAGAAATTTCTGGTGGAAGAAATGTGTGATTCTTCACCTCCATTCACAGGTTCAATGCTGCATTTCATGTTCTTATTGATGGCAAAGCTGCCTAGACTAATCAATCTTGAAATCCCAAAAGGCGACCAATCCATGAGCTGAACAGCCGAACAGTGTATAATAAATGGTATCCGAATTCACTTACCATAAAGAGTTGCCAACCAGGAGCCATTTTGAAAAGGGTGGCATTCCATTATTAGTCTCTGCTGCCATTGGAATTCCATTAATCAAGAACACACTCGAGGCTCTGATTCGGATTGAGAGCAGCTGCTGTGTTGGAGTCTACGCATTAAAGGGCTAGCTTTGCAGGTCACAGAATTTCCATAACCGCACCCAGAACTTCTAATCTGCAAACAGTTTTTGAGGAGAAAGAGAAAACTGAAACTTTCAACACTGTCAATTGCTTAGACAAGCAACGGGAAAAACGAGCAATACATTTCTCTGAGCAGTCACAGAGCACTCAGCAACTATTAGAGTCGAATCAGAAAGAAGAATTTCCCAGCATGACAACAAGTCACATTATGCTGTACTACTCAGTTTAGCAGACATGGTTGCATTGTCAGAGGGATGACTGGCAAAAACACAGCTACCAACAGTTGTTCCATTGTGGCACTGCTCCAAAAAGTGCGGAGAGGCGCCTGTCGCCTCCTTACAATGTGGCAATAAGCTCCAAATGAATCGGTGTAACGGGGAATAATTTGCTATGACAATGATGTGTCATACAGGTTGGACTTGTTTCTATTAACTAGCCGGCTTGGCTATTTGAAAATGTGGCAAAAGTTTTGTGAAATTATGTGGTAATTCTTTTAAAGTCACAATTCGACAGTATCAAGAAAAATATGAAATAACTTAACATTTGCACATTTGTTCTCATTCGCTGAGTGCACTGCAGGTCATAAATTCGAATCCTGAAAGGGAGAGCTCAGCCCTTCGTCCTTTCAAGGTTGTTAATCGGGGGGCCTTTCAACTTAATAATTGCAATACTAGATAATCGAGGCACCACTTAATTGAAAAGCAATACCGATTGTTTCCAATGCTTACATTCCACAATGCAATAATAAGTGTTATGTTAAAAAAATTATGATTATTATTATTAAATAATTAAATTGAGTTTTCTGGCCCTACTAAGAATGATTGAATGTGTCAATGAAAACTATAATTACCTTGTTGCGAAATGTTAGCCCTACTCTACTAAAGTTATTTCAGCCCTGTAAGCATGTATTGGCAATCAAGTGTAGGACAGCCCTGGCTATAAGCATTTCTACTATTCATGAGATATATTGTATCCCTTCTTAGAAAATGTAATACTGCCTTATAAACATATGCCAGTCCTGCTGGTACCGACCCTTTAGAACTGTAGCAGCAATGTTGTTTGTTGCTTCTGGAGAATAGAAGCATGGTGGGCGCTCTGATTAGAGTCAGGACTCTCAAAAGTATGTCATATCGGCTAAGAAGTCTTGAATAATGCAAAGTATGGTCACTCTAATGAGTTCAAATTCACTTTATTCAAATGTCAAAGACAATCATAAAAGGTAAACATAAAAAATTCT
The DNA here is from genome assembly GCA_963921515.1 of Calotriton arnoldi. NCBI lineage: Eukaryota > Metazoa > Chordata > Amphibia > Caudata > Salamandridae > Calotriton > Calotriton arnoldi. The sequence continues at coordinate 252,559 of CAWUFW010009935.1, forward strand.
AAAAACATACTGTGACAATCATAAGCATCAATATAAAAAGATACATTAACTAGAATCAAGACTTTTCCGGTAAACACAGCTGCCTTAAGAAAACTGCTTACTCTAAAACAAACATCACTTCTTGGCAATGATTGTAGAAACTAGGTTTAGTGGCCATTATTCAACACTTCTTAGCAGATGTCCTAAAAGGTTTAATATAAAGCTTTATATAATGTGCAAAATATCATAAAGTGCAATAAAGATTGAGTGGAGACATTATCACAGGCACATCTCTTATCAATTAAACTGCCACAATGACCCCGTGGAAAACACAACATATGACATATGGTACCTGCCCTGAGATTTAACAGTAGAGCTCTTTCTCAATTATTAGTCACATATGTTAGATAAGGCTCTAGACCAGCATTGATTTTCAAAAAGGAATAGTTAAGTACAAGTGGTTTGCTCAATCCTAGACATTCCCGTTCGATATAACATTTGTCTAGAAATAATCATTTCACAGTGATCTTATCAGCCTCACGTACAGATGCAGGATTGTCAAACAAACTAGATTTGCCCAGAGCTACAAAAGAACTTTTAACATAAGCCACCCACAGAATATCCAAGCCCTGAACACAGCGTATACAGTCGGTGATAATATTGTGATAAAAAGTGGCCTTGTGATCGCTCCAGACTGAGACCCACAACAAAAGGGGACCTAATTTAATGGAAGTCCTCCAGATTAAGCAAGGCCATCTCTTCATGACAATAAAACGGGGCATTGAATGTGGAAGACAGAGAAGGTACCTGCAAAAATGATTCTCTTCAGCTTACAATATACTACAGTTATTATAACCCCAAATTCCACATCCAGAACTGGTGACAGGCACACATTGCTTAAGATAAATGTCAAGAAGGGAGGTTATAGGCCTGCCCCTACAGATTTACAAGCATTAAAAAGTGAGCATATGGATTGCCTAAATATAGAGTATCTAAAACGCACATTCTCCACCCAGGACCCATTAGAATCAAATACTAAACCAAGGTAAGGGAATTTAAAAACACTTTCCATGCGGCTCTCATTAACAAGTAAAGTGCACATCGTATAGCGTTTAGGGCCAGAAGCCATGATATGTGTTTTAGTACAATTGGTGAGCAAGTCAATGTCGGAGATAAATTCCGTGAAAGCTTGCACCAAACTCCTCAGGGCATTTGGCACCCGTCCTATAAGCACAGCGTCATCGGCATACAACAATAAGGGTACAGAAGCAGAATTAATGTAGGGAACATCAGGAGTAACAGTGCTTAAAAGGTAATGAGCTTATTAATGTATAAAATAAATAAAAGAGGATCTAAAACACAACCCAACAATCTAATAAGTTGTATTGATGCTGTCCTAGAAAATTGAGGTTCTTTTGGGAAGAATGTGCCCTATTGTACTAAAGTTTTGACAGCCCTGGTAAGAGTCGTTAATGCAAATTTGGCAATGAAAGGAGGAGTCATAAAGTAAGTTGCATCTAAGCAGCCAGTTTCCCTGCCCGATAAAATAAAGCCTAATCTCTTCTTCAGTTAATCCCAACCCTTGTCACAATGGTGAGTTTCTATAGTACATAATTATTATTCCTCAGACTGGGAAGACCCCCAGTCTTTCTGTGGACATACTGCAAAAAACGAGAAGAGGCTTTAGTCAAATCAAGAATTGTTGAAGCGAGGTTGGTCATCTGTTTAAAGGGGCAGTGCTTCAAAACAGGGTGCTCATATTATAATTTTGCATGCAGAGGGGAAAAGGGGGTTTTCTTTAGTGCATCTTGTTTTCAATTATGCTTTTGGTGAAATGTGCTTAGGCGTGCACCATTTGTCACACCTTTGAGAAAGGTTTCTTATGAGAAACATGCTGGGGCAGATTTACAAGCCCCTTGCGCCACTGGTGCGTTACTTTTTGTGACACATCAGTGATTTTTTTTTCACCAAACGCATCTATGGAGATGCGTCACGGAAGACAGAGATGTGGCGGAATGGAACTGCGTGAGAATCTGCTGCGTTACGTAAGTATTAAAATATGCAAGGCAGGCGTTCCGAAGTTAAATCCAACGCATTACTGACGCAGGGATATTTACAACAATTCCCTGCGGTAATGCATCTTTTGGCTGCGTCACGCATCTTTGAAATTGCGCTCACAAGCCTACGCCTCATAAACTCATGCGCAGGAAATGACGCAAGTACCATACAAATAGAAGACAAGACCAGCAGAGCAGTCTTGCAGCAGATCAGACAGCATGGACCTCCTAATCCTGCAGCTGGGAGTCGGACCAAGAAGGCGACAACCACCACCAGACCAAATACCACAATTGCACCCTCCACCATCACCACAAAGGCAGCGCAGGAGAAGGGAGCGCATCTACTGGCAAAGGACCACACTCATCGGGCTCTGGGATGAACAAGTCATCAAAATGTATCGCCTCAAGAAGGCATCCATTGTGACTCTGCTGCGTCAGATCTCACCACGGCTACAGCCACCAAATGACAGGGTCTGCAACATTCCAACCGCAGACAAAGCTCCTGGCAGTCTTACACATTTTGGCCTCAGGATCTTTCCAAGCAACAGCAGCACGAGTGGCAGGTGTCTCACAGGCATCTTTCTCGGCCTTCCTCCCTTCTGTGTTGGATGCCATCATTCAGCTCACACCACAGCACATCCATTTCCCCAACACACAACAGCAGCAGATGGACATTAAACAAGGCTTCCCACATGTACTTGGTGCAATGGACTGCACGCATGTCCAACTGGTATCACCTGCAGCAACTTCACACCTATACCGCAACAGGAAGCACACACATGCCGTCTATGTCCAGGCCATTGTGGACCATCGGGGACTATTCACCAATGTACTGGCCAAATCCTGGGAGTGTGCATGATTCATATATCTACAGAAACAGCATCATCAATGATCGTTCATAAAATGGACAATATGGCAATGGGCTACTTGTAGGTAAGCACCAATCAATTTACACATACCAATACTCTGTAAGAATATTTGTCCATCTGGCACGTGCCCTTGTGTGAGAATGGCGCAATAAGTGATTGTGAAAAGGCTAACCCACATATACACTATAATCACATAACATACAGTCAAAAACTGCATACATCCATAGCAGCATAACAGAAAGTGCAAAAGGATACAAGATGGAAATGCAACCGAATACCTGCAAAAACATGTTAAGTATAATAAATCACACTGCCGATACATGCACACATCTCATCTAATTCAATTTACCTATTACAATGTGTAATGCATTGTAAAGCATGAATGGAAATAGGAATTCCGACAAATGGAATGTGTCCATGCATTAAGGTGTCCCTTTGTGTTCAAAAACAATATACACATGAGGCAGGCATTAGTGCACCATGGAACAAGGGTGCATGTGCAGGGCCATGTCATCCGAATGTGAGACAACGCAGGGGCAAACACATTGAATAAAACAATCAATAGAAATATGTTGCATCACTGTGCCTTGAAACTGACTCACTTCTGCACAGACAAATTATTTGCCGCACTTCCATAGTGAAATGGGCCTGGATGTGCCATGCACAATCTGGGAAAGTGTGCATCAAACATAATAAGTACCCAGGTATCACTTACACATTGCAAGACCTCACACCTTTCAGTCAACAAATCATGCACTGCAAAGCACCATCCCCATGTCATGCCCATCAATTGATAGACAACAAGTGAAGTGACACGTGCCACAAACAATGGGAAGCTCAATATTAAACACAACATCTAATCATCCCAAACAGAAATCCCACTTAAAATGTTTGAAAACATGACGTACAACACATGCCATGTATACTCAATTGTCACTAAAGTTAGCACATTTATCTTACTTTCCACTTACAGCTGATCAAGGATATGGCCTACAGAAGTGGTTGATGACACCATTTGGCAATCCCCAGCCTGATCCGCAAAAGGCATACAACCATGCACATTGCCGAACAAGAAACATCATAGAAAGATGCTTTGGCATGCTCAAGTCCAGGTTTCAGTGCCTAGATATATCAGGTGGAAGGGTACTGTATTCACCAGAAATGGTCTGCAAGATGATCATTGCATGTGCAATACTACATAACATATGTGTCAAAACAAATGTGCCCTGGGATGAAGAGGAATGGCCCCCTGAACAAATGGATAATGATGATGATGAATCAGAAGCAGAAGGACGAGCCATACTCAACACTGCTGCAGGGATAAGACGTCGCACTCACATTGTCACTCAATTCCTCACATGATGTCGCTATTCAACATTTGTACCAATATGCACTAATGTCACAAACTCAAAAATGCACATTAAAGATTTGCCTTTGTGTCCATTTTGTATACAGGTCATACAATACAACTGCATAAAATGTGAATTGCTCTTATGACATGTAACATCTCGTGTCATGAATCATCATAATGATCTGTGCATGTAACGTGTGTACACATGGATTTGACTCACACATAGAACAACATGAAAATGAAGGTGTTGCATACGCTTGTGTGTGTACCCCATTGCTACAGATAGGACATGTGCATTCATCAGGCTATCAACATCTACAGATGTGGCACACAGATTGGCATATGTGCACTGCCACATGCAACTGGCAAACTACATCAGTCTTCACTAGCATGTCCACCTGCCTCAAGCAGTGACTGTCAAAATTGTTCAGGAGAGAAATTCTCATTAATATTACACATGTAGTCACACATCATGCCTATAGGCAATGTCATTACATCCGCAACAGTGCATAGTATGCAACAATGTGATGTATCACAAACATGAACATCTCCCATGTGAAGTGTCAATACTGTGCACAACTGTCCCTGTGAACGATAAAGCAACACCGCATTTTTCTGCAAGGAAATTTGCAGAGTCAAGCTAGGTCATCAATGAGGCACAGACATGCAACATATTCACTAACACATGTTCTTCTCTGTGTTGTACTCTGTGCATGCTCACAAACTGCTGGCATTCGTTGGCAGAAGCACACTTGCACCATGGTGCAAGGATGGCTGGGTGGTATGGATGACATGAATCGATGCAGAAAGGGGCACCTGCATGCTGGAAATAAATACATTTAGGCAGATTACCTCTTAAAATGTGTGATGTGTGAAGCAGCACATATTTAAAGAGTGAAAATGTATGTGTCCTAAAAACAAATGTTACCTCATTGTGGCTTGTGACATCAACGCAGGTGTTGTGTACCAGTTGAATGCAGATATACATGTATGATTGCACATAAATGAGATAACGCAATAGTGGACATGTGTGTTGTATGGAAAAGGTACACCAACACCCATGTCCCCCCCAATATGCAAAGTTTTGCATGCGAGGTGGGAATTTACACAAGCATATGTGAAGCCACACCGGCTGCCTGACTGTGACATGGTAAGAATTGTCCTGCAGGTAGTGCTGATGATGCGTGATGCAACGTTATCCACCTGCTGTTCAAGTTTACCATAAAAGTACCACAAACATCCCAACAATTCAATTTAAAAAAAAAAAGCATGGACACATATCCCATGATGTACGTGAAGGTCTGAAACAAAAATAACCACCACACAGCAAAAAACATGCATTATGTTGAAAAGAAATCCTACATGGGCATTACATACGCATCACTTGCACAATACCATGCATCTCCACTTCTTCATACCTAAATCAGGGTTGAGTCACTCAGACACACAAACCGTGTCACAAAAAATGACGCAAATTTAAAAACGGGTAGCATCTTGGCAAATATCGAAGCAAAATTAAAAACGGCTCGCATCTCCTGTACAGATGCCTGTTACCGCATGAAGCCTAACGCAACAAAGTTGAAGCCCATGCAACACAGAGAAACGTCACTCATGCAGATGTGAACTGTAAATGGCAATTGTGTCAAAATCACGACGCTTCATCTGAAATATGTCGCAAAACTTAAAAACGTATTGCATCAATACAGGAAATTATGCAATGACTCAGCCATGCTGAAAATCAGGAAGTACACAGTTACTTTCTCTTTCACTTACTAGTCCTAAGAGTGTGCTTGGTGGAGGAGGCTGTTGTGGATTGCTGTGCTAGTTTTTTGACTTTGTACTGTGTTTTGTCTGTTTTTTGTGCACTTCAAGCATTTGTTTGTCTGTGAATTGTCAAATTAAAGTCTTTGTGTGACTAAATTGTTGTTTTTTGGGGTGTGAGTGCTCATTTGGAGTAGATAGGTGTAGGTTAGTAATAAGGGTGGGATTTTATTTTCTTAGCGTAAGTTTCATTTATTTTACTATAAGTTTCATTTAACATGTCTGGCAGGTCTAAGAACCTGTCTCACAGACAGTCTGGGGGCCTTGTGTGGCTCATTTTTAATTTCCTGCCCCGTATGATCAGCACAGGGGGACATGGTGAGCAAGGGCTACTCCCCATCCGAACGGCGGCAGAGGTGGGCCAAGGTCCAGCACCACATGGACCGGATATTTGACGTGGAATGCACAGTCCACCAACTGAAACACCACTGGCAGGATCTTGTCAGCAGAGAGGGAGACTTGCTGGACCATCTTGGACTGGAAGTCGGTGGCCCAATTGGTAAGTCAATATCTAAGAATACATATGTTGTTTATATAGAGGTCTACAGCAACGCGATACATTGCTCCCTCCATAATTAAATGAGAAGCACTGGTGGCGCAATGGTCTCTGAGAAAATACATCATGATTTACAATGCTATTTTTGCATGTTGGAAGGTCATAGTTCCATATGTCTGAAACACAACAGTAAATAAAATGTAATTGGTATCTTTGCACATTCACAAGGACACAACACTTTGTGTGAAGCAACAAAATAGCATCTTGTGTCACCATATCACCAGTGATGTGTGAAGATAACATGTGTGGCATTCACTGCCCATGTAAATATGACACATATTTGTCTGGCACTTTTACATCACAGCCCTGTTCCATAGGTGTTGCTGTGTGTGTTCCCACCCACTCAACATTCATGGACCATCAAACATGTCCTGAGGTTTTTGAAGTGCAACATATTGGAAAGGCATTGCACAGCACGCCTCCCCTTGGGTGACATATGTAGGCACTATGGGGACAATTGTACTCTTTTCGCATTTGTCGGAATGACATGATGCGTGATGCATCATGCTGCAAACTTCTAGGGCCTGATTCACAGAACTAACTTGCGTCAAAAACGTAAAGTTAGTACTTTTCGGTATTCACAGAATACACTTACCACAACTAACTTTATGTCCGCTCCCGGGCCGGAGATTCCGGCCCTGTGGCGGAATCTCCGCCTCCGGGCCGGAATATGCTCATTTAGGCCGTTTCAATGCGCAAACGGCCTAAATGAGGGTACTCCGGCCCGGAGGCGGAGATTCCGCCACAGGGCCGGAATCTCCGGCCCGGGAGCGGACATAAAGTTAGTTGTGGTAAGTGTATTCTGTGAATACCGAAAAGCACTAACTTTACGTTTTTGACGCAAGTTAGTTCTGTGAATCAGGCCCCTAGATAGTCAAACCACTATGATGACTTATCATGTGCAAGAAGGTGTCCATTTGTGCACATACACAATCATCTTCGTGATGCAGACATCCTTGCATCATTGTGCAAATGTGCCTGCGTCAGGGCATGTCTGATGATTCTGGCCCAGCACAGGCAAGATCCCAGGGATGCAACATATCATTCTTTAACTCTCAGAAGATGGTGCTGTGGAAGTGCCACAGCATTGACACAGTCAAAGGGCCAGTGGTGCCACGTTGCAGGACTTTATTGAAAATGAGTTACATGGTCTGTGAATTACCTGCATGTGTTATGACAATGTTTTGTGCCCAATGCATACACTGTATATGTGTCCGGCATTTACAGCTCATTGTACATCTGTTCATGTTGCCTAGGTGGACCCCAGCCATATACGCAAGGGGAGGTTGACTCGTTTGAGGACCCCAACGCTACCAGTGAGTATCATTTCTCTATGGTTGTGATGATGATGATGGGCGAGGTGGAAAAATTGTATATGTCTGTACCTACCTAAAAATATTTCACAAGATCCAGCTGCTGTCTCCACTTGGCTTACGCTATTCAAGTTCAACTAACATGAGGCACGGCATTGTGGATGGTGTACTGCGTGAAGACATGCCTGACCCCATGAAATCTCATGATAGTGTCAGACATGCCTTCACGCAGTCCGCAATGCACAATGCAGTGCCTATTGTCAATTTGACTGGAGTAGCAGAAGCCAAGTGGAGACAGCAGCATTAGCAGGATAATGTTTTGAGAGGAAGGTAGTCTAACAACAGTCCTCACTACGTGGGAGTGGTTGGGGGGTGTCCAGTTGTTTAACAGGAGGGTGGGCGGGGGTTGCAGTGGGGGTGCAATGTCTGAGTCAGCTTGGCCGGGGAAGTCCATGGAATTTAACGCAGTTTTGCAGTAAGTACATGTAATTACCCGTAGTACAATGACGCAAAATCTCCCCAGGCTCAGTGTGCATCATTGACATCTATGTTAAAATAATTTTGCAACATGACATGTGAGCAACATTACAAATCGAACCATAAGATGTGGTACATCCATCAAATTTCAGATGTTTTGGCATTGGAACATTGGATCAATCAAGCACTTTCAATATCCATAAAGAGACTGGTCCAATTAGTATGAAACAGATGTCTAGGATTGTCAGCCTGCCTTGTGGCATGTCATGATGTGATTAGTGTGCAGTGTTAAGGACAAGATTCGATTGTGTGTTGACTCCATTGATGTACATCTTGTAGTCAGGAAATGCCTTCTGAGTCCTGACTGTGTGAGACTGAATTTGTTTATCACAAATGTTTCCCTGGGGCATCAGCATGAGGCCTAATTAGCTGTCAACAAAAAGTGTTTCCACAGAGGATCAGTGTGTGTATACGATGCACTAGTCAGGATTGTTGCACAAATGTGATGTGTTGTTGAGTGAGCAATATACCCAAGGAAATTGGTTTTCAGGTAGGGGCATGTATCCCTACATCATCAGCCCATGGGTAGTTCACCCTGCTAGTACTACATGGCATGCTGCATGTCAGTCAACATAAGTAGTGGCATTCATGAGATGTGGCATCATTGTTGCACCACAGAGCACATCTCTGCTTCTTACAAAGGCACTTGCAACGCCAGTGCATAACTCTGTAAAGGTGGGAAATGGACATACATGGGGGCAAGTGGCTTGCAAATATCAACTTTCTATTCAACACGCTGTGGCACTGTCTGATTTCAGCAGTATTTTCAGGTCATGGATCACATGACTACATGAATGTCACCTGGTGAGCCATATAACGTACATTTTATGGAAACTGGCCTGAGAACATGATCTATGTTTACTGGTTTGTTATGGCTCAGAGTGTTGTTATCAATTGTTTTCATGACAACTTAGGACTTTCATTGAATTATGAGGTTCAGCTGATAGCATAGTATGTGATGCACAACCTTTGCAGTGTGCTGTCGCTGTGTGTGGCCCACACAGTGATCAGATGAATGGCACAGGTTTTAGACTCAGCATCTCAAATATACGCATGCATTGTCTATCTTTATATGTCAGTTATGTACACATTGACTGACACATGTGTACTTCCTTTCCAAAAGATAACATGACTACTGAGGAGGAATGCAATTACTGGCTGAGGAAGACATGGTACTCTCACATCTGTGAGGTGGCAAAGGGCTTCCCCTGGATGTCACGGCTCTATGAGAAGCAAAATGCCACCAAAACATGGATCGCCCATGTCCCCCCCAAGAAAAACAAAATGGAAATGGAAATGTGGCCTCCAAGGACATAGGTGATGGAGGTGGTAATGTTTTGCAGGCCGGACCGTCTAACGCACCAACACCAGCCCCCGGACAGGCTGCACCCTTAAGTGCTGGACAGTCTTGCGTGCAGGGCATGTCCACACAAGATGTGGATACTTTAAAACTTAAAATACATGGTCTTGAACTACAAATGGCAACGATGTTGCAGAAGATGGACCACCTGCAGCAGTGTGTGGACACAATAATGGCACAAATGTAGTGGCCATTTTGTATATATGTTTATTAGGTCTGCTTTTATTATACTTAGGATTAGTTATAGTGTAGTGTAGTTAGATTAGGTAGTGTTAGGTATGGTAGGTAGTTTTTTTTACATGTACATAGGTTTCATTTTTTTTATTCACATTTTTCTATACTTCTGGGTGGGTTGGTAATTTACTTATTATCTTAGTTTATGTGTAGAATAAGTATGTGTATGTCCATTGTGCATTGATGTGTTAAGGGTGGGTGGGGGCTGATGTTTTAGTGGTGTAACGTAATACATTATTAGCTATGGAGAAGCTAAGTTAAGTTATGTAGTTTAGTCATAGTTAGGTTTGATAGAATTTTAGATAGAGTTGTAGCTTTTAAGATTATTTAGGATAAGTTATTAAGATATATTCATAGATACTTTTATTACTGTTTTTATTGTTAATAAAATTTAGGAATTTTCCATTTTTCATCTTGTTGATTGATGGTCAGCATTTCAATATTTTAATATTTGAGTCATTAGGCACATGGAACGCAATCTTGATTTTGTGTTTGAGTGATTAGGGATAGCAACATGTAGTATGTTGAACCTTCTTGTTAATGTTTTTGGACATGTTATTTCAACACTTGAGACTCAACAGTTTTGGGCTGACACTCTTGTGGCTTGACATACATATGACTATCATTTTTCAACTGGCAATGCAGAGAACACTTGTATGTCTATGTAACAAGATTCTGTGTCAACAAACTTTAGTGATGATATATTTGGGTACATAGGTGTTGTTTCTTACACCGATGGACAGAACCTGCACACTACACATTGTCAGTCTAGGTGTTGTTAGAGCTATTTCATGTTCATGGTCAACTAGTTAGTGTATTACAAGTAGTAAATTCATACCACTGCCCACCACAATGTCTGTATTCAGGACAAGTTGAGTGGCATGGTGTAATGTCAGTGTCTTCTCTTGTGCTTGAATTGTGTTGCAGTTGAGTCATCGTCAGATGATTCTGCTTGTTGCTCAGTGGGTTCGGTATTTGAAGATTGTGTGTGAGGAGTGAGACCAACAGCAGTGCCAGAGGAGGTGTGAGGTACAGCATTTCCCTGTGACAAGATGTTGGACATAGTGCATTGATCAATATTTGCTGGTTTCTGAGGACAGCTAATAAATCCCCATGATAGGCAGACATTGTGGCAAGGTAAGTGTCCTGCTTTTGCTGCATGTTACGTAGGATTTCATAAATGTGTTCCAGATGTTTTGCCACCTCCCTGGTGCCACTTTGGGTTGGCATTTGTTCATGCCTCAGCCTCATTGCACCAGATATGTTAGCTAATGATTGTTTGAGGCCAGGGATTTGATTGTTGTTGGATTGTTCCTCATCTAGGTAGACAGGTTTAGAGCTCAGGCTTCTGAGAATGGCCTGTAGTGTACCGCCCACACTGTCCACAGCCACATGCACCTCTCTGAGAAGGTCACACTGTAGTCCAACAGCTGTTCTTTGAAACTGTAGCTGCGTATCCTCCGAGTCAGGGGGTGGATGTGTACTGACCGATTCAGTGTTAGAACTTTCATCGGGAGCAGCAACAACATTGGTATCACTCTCTGGAGGCGGAGAAGGTGACCGTATGGTATACAGCATTTCATCAAGCGTATCATGATCTATTGTGGGCAGATTGTTGTCCAGCTCTTGGAAATCATGTGTGTCATCCACCTGTTCTGATGTAGTAGGTGCATCTGCTGCAAGGAGATGGAAATGTGTTACTAGTGCTTGCATGTTTAATCTTTGAAATGTTTTTACCCAAGTCTCACATGTGTTTTTTCAAAGATAATCTCTGTGTCACAGTCAAGTAATCTATGTTGTGATGCGGACCGAGGATCAAGACTTACACCCCCTTGCATCATCATTGCACCACTTATTATTACACCAGTGGTGCAGTGTACTGGGACCTATTTTCCCAGACACGTGAAGACACACTGCCTTGTTAATGTTTATCTTGATGGTATGTACACTTTTATGCGAACACTGTGAAGGCACATTTGAATTTGTGTGCGATTGCAGTGTGTTGGCCTCCTTTGCAGCACACCATACGGCACCCCTTCTGATATTCTGGCCTGCAACATCTCTACGACATTATGGTGCATGATACATTTTCAGCCTGCACAGGCACTGAGCCTTTTTTTTATTAACACCTTGACCACCAGTGCATCAATTTTAATCATGTTAACAGTGACACACAGGCGGCACAAGTGGCTTGTTGATAACCCCATAAATTTGTATGCACATTGCCAAAGCAGCCAGCTTTGTGGGTAGATTGTTTTTGTGCATGAAGGGGCACCTTCATGCACATGAACAATCTATTGGGGTGAATTCATCTTCTGATGCATGTTGATGAATGCATTAGGCATTTGACTGGCATAAATACGCTGGGCACATATGAACATTCCTCCTTGTTCCTCCTTACTAGGCCAGCCATAGGGGGGCATAGAACTCAGATGCATTTACAGATTAACGATTGCTCATTAATCTGAACATGCATCAGTGGACATAGGTGTTGCATGAAAATACCCACAGCAACACACGTCACACCACTGACACACCAAGTGTAGCATTTACAGGGTGATATTTACAGGCACATGTGAAGACACGCAAGATGGCTTTACCTGTCCATGTGAAGATCACCCACCAGGGTATGCCACTGGTGCCTCACGTAACTTATTGCTCGGGTGGGACAACAGGATTGTATATCTGCCCCATCAGAGAGAGACATGACAGGGGTGTTTTGGCATGTGCAAAGTGTGATTGTCATATGTGATTTACTTCCATTATGGATAGGTGAGACTGGGGACAGGTCCCAGGACATCAAGATGCACACAGCAGACTGTGGCACAGGGACATATCTAGCTGAGATCACCACCATGACCCATTACTCATATACATGCACTTATTGTGACTTACAAGTTGACTGCTCTCGATTTTCTAAGGCTGCACTGTCCTGACCCGATATTCCAGTGACCAACTCCTCTGGGAAAACAGCTGCCAGCCGCTCCTCCAGGGCATCTAGAACCTCCTATTCTGCTGGGCTACCTCCTCCTGTTTGTAATGCTGCCTTACGGTTTGCCGCTAGCTTTTCTTTTGTTCTGCGCTGGAAGTCGTGCCAGCACTTTTTACAGTCGACGACAGTCCTCTTTGCTTGTCCTACACTGTTTATTTTCTGGACAATGGTCTGCCATATCGCCCCTTTTTTGGCAAGTGGCAACTTTGAACTCACGAAGAGCTGGTGCTGATAATTGGTCACCTCAGTGACCAGTATTTCATTCTCCTCTTGACTGAAGTTCGATTTGCGCTTCCTCTTTGCCAGGGTCTCTGCATGTGCATCAGGGCTTTTGCTGCAGGTCTTTGCTTGAGGGTCCTGACTACTGCAGTGTCCTTCCTGGTCCATTGCAGACTCCTTTATGGTCCCCAAAGAGTTTTTTTTAGGAGTGGCGTTGTTTTTAGGGTGCTTTTTTGCCACTTCACGCAGTGGTGAGTGTCACAGAGTGCTCGGGCTGGTGTTGCGTGACGCAAATCTGCCTTACGTCACTTTTTCAGCAGTTGCCTCAGGCTGACTTGCGGCAGTTTTGCGGCACCTACGTTAGTTCTTCTGACGCAGGTTGCAGCGTTGTGCCACAGTCCACCAAGATGTTTATATGGCGCAACCGTGGCGACTTGCGTTGGCGCAGTGGCGGCGCATTTATTTTGACGCGTTGCAGCAGCGATGTGTCACTTCTTGTAAATCTGTCCCACAGTTCCCAAAGTTAAGGTGTGGTTAAATCCTGTTCTGTTTTGATTAGGTTTTTAAAGTCAAAACATATCTTTTACCACAGATTTAGCAATATTACCTCTGGGAACAGTCCTAGCACCCTTCCTCCGGTATAATTGCATTTACGTTCTATACAATGCTCACTGCCACAAGGTACTTTGCAATATATCACCTGCAACACCTTAAGTGCGAGATGCCTGTGCTGACATAAAGTTGTTCTCTGTAAGGGTTTCTGCTTCTCCTTAGATTCGCATTATGTCAGAACCTAAGACCAAATAATAATAATCTTTTTTTTTTTCGTAGTTTTATACAGCGTGAACTTTACCCTAACGTATCAGAGCGCTTTACATGAGCACCAGTTGCGTTACACAAGGACACATTCATTTTTTGAAGGCATGGGGAGATTACGTGATATGCCCAGAATCACAGGATGTTGAGCGTCATTGCAGAGACTCGAACGTGGTTCCCCAGATTAGAGATCGACCGCCCTAGTCGTTAGGCTACATCCTCTCCCAAATCTTGATGTTTTACATAGACATATGCATACACTAGCAGGACATCTTATTAGTATATACATTTTACGAGCTGCTGGAGCCTCATAGCTCGCTGCAGCAATCACGCAAGTTGTTGAGCTGTCTTACTAGCATTTCAACTTGTAGCATTTAAGTGTCAAACGTTCAGTGGCAGATTTTCTCATGCACTTTTTGTGAAACATACAACAATGTTTTAAAAGATTTGACGGATATCACCAATGGTACTTGATTTGTAAAATGTTGCTTTCCTCATAGGACAACCTATCGTCCTTACCACCATCTAACATCCTAATGCCCTTTCAGTCTCAACTCCCTCCAGGCCTTGTGTTTTCAAGTTGGGCACAGTGCGGTGCTTGCTGGGAAATATTTGACACACTCCACAATTTCGCACTTAGATACATGCCACTGCACATACTTCAAGAACACTTTACACTAAACAATAAAAATCACATCGGGTTCGAATCACGAAGATATGGCTGTAAGTAGGTTCGACATACTTCTGTAGTACTACTGGCTAGCTACAAAATTCCTCTTTCTGAAATTCTCCAAGAGCAGGTAAAAGCAAGTTCTTGAATGGGGTTCTTTGCTGTTAGGAACTCTGGGCCTTATTTATGGGCTTTTGCCATAGGGTAGCACCGCAGGCTTCCCTGCTGCGCTGCCCTACGGCAAAAGGAAAGGGCAGGAATGCGCTTTATCTATATGATACGGCGCATTGCTGTCCTTTTCCCCTGCGCCGGCACACAATGGGCTGCCGTGCACCAACGCAGGCACCTTTGCACCATGGTGCAAGGTTGCCTGCATTGCTGGGATGATTGATTTTGTGCAGGAAGGGGCCCTTCCTGCACAAAATCAATCCATTCAGGTGCTTTCCTTTTTCTATGTGTGCTGCAGAATGCAGCACACATAGAAAAATGAAAGCACGAGGAGAAATGTTTTCATTTCTCTTTGTTGCGCCTCCCTAACGCCACCCCTGGGGTGGCATTAGGTTCTGACGCATTCCAAGGTTTACGATGCCTCATAAATCTGGGAATGTGTCAGGTTCCATGGGTGTTGTGTGGGAACACCTACAGCAACACCCATGGAACGCCCCTTTCACACAGTTTTCTGCGTGAAAGGGGCACATATTTATAAGGCCATGAAAAGCCATGTAAAGTGGCTTTACGTGGCCTTATAATTATGCTGGGGCCATGTGGTCATGGCTCGGATGCCGTTTTTATCGAACATGCAATTTTAGCGTTGCTTTAACTTCATGATTCATCAGAATTAAATTTGATAGCCAGCTACTGTAGTCTTTTTACTTTTGTCATGCCAACTTCCATACTTATAGGTCTAGGAAAAAATTATAATGGGAGTGTCGAAAACGAGGCACTCCCATTTACCGCTCATAGGAAACTTTGGTGGTTATTAATGAGTGAAAACAGAGCTAAAAAAAGTCTTCTTTCTCTGGCTTGGTATAAATCAATTTAGTAGTATTTTTTAGATAGTTGTGTGTTAATATGGTGTGCGGTTGGCTTCGAAGAAGGACAATTTAGAGATATCTTGACCTTTAGACTCACAAGCAAGAAAAATACAAGAGTTGGGTAGCATTTAACATTTATGAAATAAGTCAGTTTTTACGATTGACTGATGAAGGGATTGAAAGATTTTTTAGGCTGTTGGGACAGTAATGTCTCCAACGTGCTGAATGGGAGTGTGCCCTACTGCAAGTGAAAATGGTATCTTGAGTCTTATTTTGGACCTTGCATCATGCTAATTTACCGTGTGCACCAAGGCCTAAGCCTGTCCCTGACAATGCAAAGTCCAGGACCAGGAGGGGCGTACCAAGCGTGCCTCATGGTAAACAGTGAACTACAGTTCATGCCCTAGATTCATCACAAAAACAGTGGTGGCAGCACACCGTATTTTGATTCTTTAGTATGCCTAGATCTTGGTTCTGCATCAGTATGAGTTCAGCCATCTGACGCAGTAATGTAAAGTTCTGCTATGATAGGAAACCAAGAAACTTGCCTGAAATCCTGTGTGCATGTCTAGTACATTCATGAGTGCACAGTATGTGTACCACATGTATGGCAGTAGAACTATATGTGTTGTCTAAGTTGGAATACTGGAGCCAGTTGGATCTTTTTTGGATGCATGGTACATGATCGTAGATGAGAACAGCTTCCCTAAGGCATTCAAAGTGTACTGTCTGCATCCCTGTAGCTGGAGGGTGGTGACCCAGATCCTGAAGTAAGGAGGATGGAGAAAGGGCTTTCTTTACAAATTCTGAAGTCCTTATTAGCAAAAGACTGCTTATTAATTGTTCCTGAGCACTAGTGCCTGGTCGATGTTAGGAGTGAGGTGCGGAACTGCAGTTTTCTGCTTCTCAATGTGAGAACCTTTCTATGCACTGCTTCTCCTTTTCTTTCATTGCTATTTCAGGAAAGCTGATGGCAGACAAGTGAAGAGAATATACACTTTATTGCATCCATGTTGTGGCCGGGATGCAACAACTGCCACTGGGAATGCCTGACCTCTGCGGAACAGGAGGGCTGGGGCTGGTAGATTTGGGTGTTGTTGCAGACCAACCCCCCAAGACTGTTCCTGAGTGAAACTGCTGCTGCAGTTCTACTGAGAAAGAAGAGTCAAGACTTGTGGTAGGAGTGCAAGTTGCATCTGCTGCACAACTTGGACTACTGCAAGCAACCAGAAGGTAAATCACAGGGCTCATAATGCACCAGGAAACAAGGGACTGGGGCACATGGGAGAGCGCACTCACCAACTTGAAACTATTTTCAAAATGAATGATAAGAATATAAGCTGATTTGCTCATAGAGCCAGTGTGAAATTTTGAGCCATCTGCACCTGACCCTAATCTTGCCAGAGCCCACTGAGGGTTAGGCACAGCAGAATCTCCTCCAGCATGAAGTGAGGGAGAGCAATTAGCAAGAACATGGAGAGGGTGTAGTGCCTCACTGTTACAATGCAGCTTAGTACAACCATGCATTTTATACCTATGGATTGTGTAGTATTAAGTACTGCTGAAACATTAAAGTACTTTTCTTTTCCATTAGAGATACGCATTGGGGTGGATATTAAAATGTTGTGTCGGTTTTTGGACTGTTGAGTTTTGTGCTCTTGCCCCTCACACTACCTCCCTGATAAGTCTATCCTTGCTTCTTTTAGAGTCAAGTGAGAAATCAATCAATCAATCAGGATTTATAAAACACAGCAAATCACCCGTGAGGGTTTCAAGGCACTGGAGTTGCTAGCTGCTTCACAGAGAAAGCAGTACAAAATGAGGCAAAAGCAGGAGAAAGCAGTCAGAAAAATGAGGGGGGGGGAAGCATTAAAAAATTAGGGAAAAGCAGGAAAACCACTCCGAAAACCGGGGGAAAGGAAGGAGAAAGCAGGAAAATACAGATCAAAAGCAGGAAAAGCACTCAGAAAAATGGGGGGAAAGGACGGAGAAAGCAGTAAAAAACAAGGCAAAATCAGGAAAAGCACTCATATATATGGGGAGGAGGGGAACAAAGTAAAAGAAATGAGGCAAAAGCAGGAGAAAGTACTCAGAAAACGTGCAGGAAGCAGGCCGGTGAAGTAGCACGTGAGAGCTAGGCCTGGGGCCTGCTCATTGTGCTCCCGCTGCAGCCTCCATTAAGTAGGTCCTGGGAGGAGGAAGGGGCTAGGCGGGAGGTTGTACTTGGCCCAGTTTCCAGAGCCATAATAGGGCAGACCCCAGGACACCAGTGGCAAATTACTTGAACCACAATGGTTGGGGACCAGCAGGCCATGTCTGTCTTGTGGTTCCCCAATCAGGGTCTGACATAGGCTATTTTAGAATGTACAAACATAGCCTAACTTGTGTGTTCAATGCTATGGAAAAAAACATTTACGGAGTGAAGGACAGGCATTTTTTCCAAGTCTAGGCCACAAAGGGGATAGCTAGGTTTCTAGATGTGTGAAACAAAAATCTCCATAAAAGCAAAAATGTATTTGGAGAATGGTGAACCTGGAAAAATCTAAATAAATGGAGAGCAAATAGCTGTCACTTTGTATTCTGAGAAAGGAAACATTTTTAACAACTCTTAAGTGTCAGTGAATTCCTGTACTTTACAATTACAGTGCAAAAGTAAATAACTATATAAGTGACTGCAAGCAACAATTTCAAAAGTGCTTGTGAATAAATGAAAATCTGTGAGATTGGAACTAGAAGGTTTATGACAGCTGCGAAAACATGTTTTAATAGAGGGCTAGTAATTAGCTTGAGGCTGGGTGCAAGAACTGATAGAATGCATTGGCATTTGGGTGCAGGGTTTGAGCACAAGCCATGCCCTGCGCATAACCTCTCCAATGCACAGGCATTTAGGCACACGGCCTGACCCTAGTTCAGACCTTGCATGCAACAGCTGGGACATGGGGGTTGATGCAGGGGTCCGTCAACTCCCACTTTCCAAGGCTAAACGCCATGCATGTGTGGACTGGATGCAGAGCTGGCGGGCCTACATACAGCCACTAATGTTCCTTTTGAAAAATGTCAGAATTTCACTGTAGCAGCCACAGATAAAATAAAGTTATGGTTCAAAGAAAATCCTAAAAATGTCCAACATTTGGTAGTTATAGTTGGCTGCATAAACTATTACTATCGCCCCGCCATAAAAACCATAATTCCCCCAAAAATTGACTCCTCATTTCTTCATACACGATGTATGTCACAATGTATTTTAATTGTATCACGAGTAACATTACGTATCACTTAACCATTGACACAATCAATGCCATCAATAGGTTTTGTTTTATTATTTATTAATGTGTTGTTAAGTCCAGTTGTTTATTGGTTTAAATAGTCTAAGTTCTGTCACAGACCATTTGAAGGCGAGTTATATTGTCATGGCTCTGGAGTGAGTTATTGTTTATTCCATGCAAAACACCTACTCAAGCCCAGGTGTATTGGCTTTGCCACTGCTTGTTATATGAACTCTCGAGCTTCACTTTGAAAGCATTAGTGAAAATGCAAACATATCTGAAGCTAATTGAAAACATAACTGCATGTCTTTCTCCTCCATCTGGGTTGTGTATCTTTTTGCAGTATATTGAGTTTCCCTGTTTTATAAGGCTGAGTGCATGCTTAATAAATACACCCAATAAAATAAAATACATTAATTAACTAGTAGTACATGATTTAAGCTATCTACATCTGTAGATAATGTTGCACTCTTTCACTGAGAAAAAACAATAAAAAGTAATGAGATTGAATGTGGGACTCATTCTCATCCACTGTTTATTACTTGTGCAGCATTTCAGTGTGTCACTTTTTGCCACATGCTACTCCAGTCCGGGCTCTTGCCCAGGGACCCCCTTACCCTTAACGACTTTATAGCCACTTTTTAAAATCCATTAATTCACTTGGATGCACTAAGCAGATCAATACATTAGAAAATAAAATTAATAAACTTGAAAAGGTGTCTACCCCTAACTTATTCTTCTGGGTCCTGCATTACACAATGTAGATGATGAAAACTCCAATCATTTTATATCGGTTAACATGGTCCTGTAACGTTTCCTAGCATGTTTTACAAAGACATTAGCAAACATTTCTCAAAATTCTACTGAGCAGGGAAACAACCACTTTTCTCTCTTTCAAATGACAGTATCTCGAAAAAGTCAACTTCTCTCAACTATTAAAGTATTTAAGACTACACCAGGCTTCTCCATACCCATACTTGTAGAATTATGTCTTCGTGCCCCTTGTGTTGTCCTTCAGCCAGCAACTCTAAACACACGTCAATCTATCTGCCTAAACCTCAAAGGATTTTATTCATAGGAAAACTTTCGCACATTTGAGTGGGGTGTTTTTGAGGACCCCACTACCTGTGAGTTACCCCATTTTCCCTCTGTCCTCAAACACAACTAAATTGCTCTGCATCCGCTTTAGTTAAAAAACGACAATTGCGGGCGTGGCTTGGGCGCCGACGAAGATGGCGGCTGGTTGACGCCACTCAGCGTCACAATCCGAGGATTATGAAGTTTTCGTTCGGTGGAAGCTTTCAGACACCGGCTTCACATAAGGGACTTGCTGGTGGAACCATCACTGCTTCTGAAGATGCTTTTTATTAACCGCAGTAAGCCCGCATTTTCACGCCTTCTGTTTTAAACCTGCGGCGCGCTCCGTGACTGGACCGCAGCCGCCATTTTGTTTCAACCTGCAACGTTTTCCCTCGAGGAGCGGTCTCCTCACAAGTTACCGTTTGTGAAGGGCAGAGATAGCAGGACACTTTGAAGGTCTGTTGTCATGTCAGATTAATGTATTCTTTTGCTAACCATCACGGAAGTCATATTTCTAAATTGTAGTCTGCAGTCTGCTACAACAGCTGACACCTTAACGCTGGGAATGCTGCTACCTCTACTGGCTACACTTCATCTTTGAAACACTTGATAGTGACACAAAAACAAAAAACAAAAAAAACAAAAAAATTCACAGGATTTCAGCTGGTGATATTATATCTATCTAATAACGCTACACCACGCCTATCCCTTCGCATTTCTTTACACAGTCTGTATTTCCTTGTTGAATATTCATGTCTATGGGGAGAACTAAATCTGGTCGGGGCACTGTTTCATCTTACACATCTGTTTTACGCCCAAAGTCTACTGCAGTGCCTACCTCTAACCCTTTTTCAGTATTACAGAACGACATGGAGGATTCAACACAAACCATTTTGCCCCATCTTGCTGAATCTTCTTCTAGTACTTCTACGTTTGCGCCTACTTCTAGCTCTCATTCACCTCAAATCAACGGCAAAAATGCGTATAAACCAAATTCTTCGTCATTACTATCTTCCACTAAGTGAGTTAAAAAAGACCCTCCTTCACCAGTCACCTCTCCTCCACCAGCTTCTCTGGAGTTACTTCTGGATGAAATACGAGCTCTCAAACCATATATGGAGGACACAAACACCCGCCTACAAGCTCTAGAGGATAATTGGTCTTCGCTTCAAAACAAGATCGCTTCTGTGGAATGTCAAGTCGAATCTCTACAAGGCTCTTCACAACAGATTCCTCCTATGAAAGCAGAAATACTTCAGCTTCAGAAACAAGTGGAAAACCTTGAGAATCGTAGTAGACGCAATAATCTATGAATCTACGGCTTAGTAGAGGGGCTGGAAGGATCCAACCCAATAGCCTTCTTTCAATCTTTTCTTCCGCAGGTACTGGAAATTCCAGAATCTCCTTCATTGAACATACAAAGGGCACACAGACTTGGTCGTCCTCCATCTACTTCCTCATCTCAACGTAAACCAAGAGGTGTAATACTCTACTTCTTAGAGTATACAGACTTGTTGAAAGTTTTGCAGGCAGTTAAATTTAAACGTCGTATCTCTTGGCAAGGTTCACAACTATTCTTCTCACAAGATCACTGCGGATAAAAGGAAAAGTTTTCTTGCAATGAGAACAGTGATACGTGATCTAAACGCCAGATTTGGTTTGATTCACCCGTGCCTCTTTAAAGTAGCATATAAGAATAAAACAACCACCTACGACGATCCAGCTTTACTTCAACGTTTTCTTGATAACTGCAGAGAAGAATCTATGGAATCCACAAGAGCGTCTTCTACATGAAAATAATACTGTTTTCCTGTGCCAATTGTAATTTTACATTGTTTCTCATTTCCTTCTTCAAGACAGAATCGTATTAATTACCCCTTTTTCTTATGTCTTCCTTTTCCAGGTGTCAGTTCCTTCTGTTTCCACCCTCCATTGTATAATACCATCTGGACCATATCTCTCCTCGTGATTTCCCCCAGGGTTGTCTCGCTGGTTATACGTCTTCTCGTTTTGTTGCCTCAACACCCTCCATCCATGTTTGAGTCTTTGGTATGTTTCATTGTTCTTCTTCTATATATATTCTATATTTTCTCTTGTTCTCTTTCTTCTTTTCTTCCTTCCTTTCTCCTCCTTTCTAGCCTTCTCTTCTTTCCTTTTTATTACACTTTCTTTTTCCATTTTGTATCCTTTTCTATTTCTACTGAGTGCTTTACTAATGGTTCTTTTTATTATTGCAGGTTTTTTTACTATGTTCATATTTGCTGTAAATGTTTATTTTTATCCATTTTTCTCTTTTTCTTATATTTTTAGATAAATGACGTTACGTGTTATTACCTGGAATGTCAAAGGTTTGGGTACTCCTATTAAAAGACAGAGGGTTCTTGCCCATTTAGCTAATTTAAAGACAGATATTGTTTTCTTACAAGAGTCTCATCTTGTTACTTCAGAAGTTTTGAAACTTAAACGTCAATGGGTAGGAACTGTGTTTTCCTCTCCTGGTACAAGCAAGAAGAATGGGACAGTGATTCTTTTTCATAAAAAACTTAAAGTTTCCCTTTTATCTGAAGATTCAGACAATGAAGGTCGTTGGTTAATTGTCCATCTTAAAGTTAATGATGTTCCTATTTCTTTGTTTAATGTATATGCACCTACTAAACCTGATAACAATTTTTGGCCTCACATCTCCACTCTTTTGATGTCTATTCCTACACCATATGTTATTTTTGGCGGTGATTGTAACCTAATTGTTGACCCATAGATAGACCGGTCCTCCAAAGCAACTTTCATCCCTTCTCCGATGCACCAACATTTCAACACTTTAATTTCTCACAGATCTCTCGTTGATTCTTGGAGATTCTGCAATTCACAACTTCGTGAATATACCTTTTTCTCTCCTACTCACCTCTCCCAATCTGGCATAGACTATCTATTTGTCTCTAAAGCACTCACACAACACATAATGCATGCAGACATTGGTTCTATATTGATTTCAGACCATGCCCCAGTAATCTTAGATTTGGAATTACTCCCTGTTAATGAGTCCAACAAAAGGTGGTGATTTAATACATCTTTATTAATTGATCAGACTTTACTTCCTCCTTTGAGACCTTTATTACTGATTTCTTTAATCGTAATTTATCCTCTGTTTCGTCCTTTGCTATTGTATGGGTTGCTTTTAAAGCCTCAGCCAGAGACTTTATCATCTCTTATGTTGCTAAAAAGAAAAAACTAAACTCCCAGAAGGCTCTTGAGCTTCTTAAAAACATCAAGTTGTTAGAAACACTTTACACTACCTCTAACTCTAAAGCTGATCTTAATAATCTTATTGTAGAAAAATTTAAATACAATAAAATATCTACAGAAAATGCCAGCTCCTATCTTCTTAAAGGTAGTGCTCGCTATTATGGCGGCCAGAACAAAGCTGGCAAGCTCCTTGACTCTTATCATAAAGTTAGGAAAGACCGTACAAATATTGAGTATATTCTAAACTCTGACTCCTCCAGAGCAACCAAGAATCTAGATATTTTAGAGGAGTTCAAAAAATATTATACCTCACTCTATACTCCTGATGCTACTCCAGACCCTAATCAAGTACAGCGATACCTGGACTCGATTTCAAAATACTTCCCCACTGATATTAATTTTTCATCCCTAGAAGAAGACATCTCTGTTAAAGATATTTCTCATTCACTACGTCTCATTAAAGCAGGAAAAGCACCCGGTCTGGATGGATTTCCTGTGGAATTTTATTCTCACTGTTCCAAATTGCTTCTACCGCATCTCCACTCTCTATTTACATTTTCCATTTCTTCTAAGGCCTCTTATGGTACCTTTTGGGATGCCCTTATTTGCCTAATTCCCAAGGAAGGGAGAGACCCCCATCTTTGTAAAAATTACAGACCGATATCTTTAATTACCTCCGATTATAAATTATTCTCTAAATTACTTGCTCTTCGTTTAGAGCCATTTTTGCCATCTATCATTTGTCCAGAGCAATCTGGTTTCATTAAAGGTAGATCCATTTCTGATAATACTAGGACCTTTTTTAATATTTTACATAAATCAAACAAATATCCTCATTCACTTGCGGCCATCTCGCTTGACACGGAGAAAGCTTTCTACCGCATGGATTGGTCTTTTATTTTTCATACCCTTTCCTGGTTTGGTTTTGGACCTAAATTTATTTCTTACATTTCTTTATTATATAAATCACCCAAAGCTTCCATTTTTGTCAACGGTTCTACTTCCAACTCTTTCACTCTACACAGAGGTGTCCGCCAGGGTTGCCCTCTTTCACCGCTTCTTTTTATCCTTGCTCTGGAACCCTTTCTTGCTAAAATTAAACAAAATCCTAATATTCATGGTTCCCAAAATGATAAAACTCATATTAAAATGACTGTCTACGCAGATGATATTTTATTATATTTATCGAAACCAGACATTTCTCTCTTAGCCTTTTCGGCAGAGGTTAATGCCTTTTCTTCACATTGTGGTTATAAATTAAACCCTGATAAATGCGAAATCCTCCCTCTTAATGTTTTATGTATTAGACATGAATTTCTTTCAACTAATTTTACATGGAACACCCAAAAGATCAAATATTTAGGTTTATGGTTTGCCCCCTCTATTAAACTTACTTTATCACTGAATATGACTCAAGTCTCCAATACAATATCCAATTCTATTTCTAAATGGCACCCTCTATATTTAACCTGGTGGGGCAGACTTGATACTATTAAAATGATGCTTGTTCCTGTTATTCTAAATACCATTTCTGCTATCCCCCTTACTATTCCCTCACATTTTTTCAAGAAGATGTACTCTATTCTATCTGTCTTTTTATGGAATGAAAAAAAAACACGTATGTCCCTCGCTATGCTTAAACGTAATAAATTGCTTGGAGGTGTTAATTTTCCTGATTTTCAGATGTATCATAAGGCTTTTCATCTTAAGCAGCTTTCTAAATGTTTAAATCATTCATCCTCAGATACTTCTCCACTATGGAAAGATGTCGAATTTTCCTTTCTTTCCCCTTTTTCAATTCAAGAATCTCTCATGTTTACCCATAAGACACATTTTTCATCCTCGCCTATCCATAATACGTCTCTTAAATTATTTCAATCAATAATTATTTCACATCTCTCTGAGGTTGACCGCTTTCTCAACTCTTCGATTTGGCATAATCACCTTATAACAATTAATAATAAACCTATATTCTGGAAATCTTGGCGAGACAAGGGTCTACTTTGGGTTCATCAGCTTTACCCACATGATACCTTTCTCACTTTTCCTGAAGCACAGACACTTTATGGCCTTCCAAACTCATATTCTAATAAATTTAATGCATTGATTCATTCTATACTCTTGTCTTTATCCTCTCAGTCTTTGTCTTCTCCCCTTTATCATCTCATGGTAATATCCTTCCCATATTAAGTGCCCAATCAAGTGCTTCCTCCATTTATACATTTCTTACCAAACCCACAGAACATAGAAGTAAATCAAAAGTGGAATTACAGTGGGAACACGAATTTCATACTTCATGGTCCATTTAGTTTTGGGATAAATTATGGATCAAAATTCGCCAGACCTCAAGATCGGCTAGTACAACGCAAACACTTTTCTTTTTATACAATACACTCATGTTTACTCCAACATCTCTACATAAATGTATACCTACAATTGTTTCAAATTGTTAGTCTTGCAATGCTTCCAATGCAGATTTATTTTCATATGTTATTCTCCTGTCCCTATACCCATCAATTTTGGTTGAAAATATGGTCTCAAATCAATATTATCTTTCATACTCAATTTCCCTTTTCCCCTTTAAACATTTTTCTAGGCTCACTCTCCGAACAATGGCAAACTATCACATATAATACAGACATTGTGGATTTACTAATTGCAATTGCTTTCCAACAAATCACCAAACATTGGAAACGATCCGCACAATTATCCTTCCAAGTTTGGTGGTATAGTGTCTGTTATAACCATCGACTGGATCGTGCCTATAATTCTTCTTTATCCCTATCAAAAGAGAACACTTATGGTCACCTATTACTATTTTCTCAGATGCTTCTGCTCAAAAATTCAACCAACACCGTCCATTGCTGGAAGAAGTTCCCAAACCTCCATGAACACATTTTCCTAATTTTATATATTGTATTTTTAGCACTATTTATCTACATCTATTTTACAGTTATGTATATCTATTTTACAGCCATTACTTCCTAATTGTTCATATCACTTTATATTTTAATAAGCTCTCCTATTTCTTCATTAGATTATGGTTAGATTATTATTATATTTTCCCCTTTTGCTCTTTTTCCTCTGTTATAGTTCCTGTATCCTTTTTTACATATGCAACTGTTTGGTTTTTGCTGCTTGTTTATTAAGTCATCACACCATTTACGGTTATATAAACACACTGTAGTTTTTGTTAATTATGTATGTTCTGTTGCATTTTTTCAAAATAAACTTCTTTTTCAAACTTGACAACTGGGGGAAAACAGGTCTGAGGGCCCAACCCAAGATCTGTTTTCAAAGTGCCATTTTAGAGCACTGCAGTCTACAAATCGATCTCTGGATTACATATTTGTGCCAGTGTCATTCAAAGATGGCTCCTAGTGCAGGCACACTCAATAGAATATAGCAGGCATAATGAACATAGTCCAGTCAGCACAATTGGTCGATTAAAATGTTGGTGTTAGGAAGCTCTTTCACGCATACCCCACTACTGAAATAGAAGCATGACAACAGGGTAGGATCCTAAGCCATGTCACAATTTTTGTAGATCTGGGCTATCAGACAACCTTCAATACCATAAGTTGGGAGAGGGCTTGAGGAGGGCCTACTCCTGCAGCACTACCCAGCTTTTCATTTGCTATGTGGGATTCCAGCCCCCCAGGTTCTGTTTTTACCCCCAGTGAGAACTGGAGACACTTCTAGAGTGACATTGTTTGCCAGTGCAGGAAATAAGGTCAGAAAAACATGTTTTTAATCTTGTGTGTTTTTCTGAGTAAGAGCGTAAGAGTGTCTGAGAGAGAATGTGTGTATGTGTGTGTTGTGTGTTGTACTTGTGGTAGGGCTGCTGTCCCAATCATATTGGGGGATATCATTATTTATACTTGACTATTCATAGCAAATTGGGAGGTACCAACAGAATGCTCCTGGGTCTTGACTCTGTCTATTGACAGTCTGAACAAGAGTCAACATACAAGACACTATAAGAACTCCTTCAAACTAGACCACGTCATTTCAAATAAACAACTCACATTGCTGTGTTTGAGACTGATGAATGTGTCCTTAGCCTTGGTGATGCTATGTCACTATTTTATGCTTTGCAGAATGTTACATTAATTTGTACCACATGCATGTATATACATAAAGGGTGATTTATACCGCTTAAGTTGACCACAGTTAATGTAGGCCTAAATTTAAATGATTTATGGTAACATGAAATATTCTTTTGTCTCCTGTGCACTTTTCTCTTACTCTCATTTCAGGAACCAAGCTGTAACTGCCAAATTTCAATTAAATGTATTCTCTTGTTTAAGGTTTCTGTGTGAATGTTTATCTGTGTGCATTTAATGACGAACCTCCACACCTACACAGAGAACATGACGACTGCAATGTATCATTCTGCTCCAAGATAACTCTTTCAGGCCACGTAGAAAAGATTTCCATTGTGTGATGGCTGGGAAGAGGACCGACGCCAAGGTACTCTGCAATGTTTATTTCTGATTGGTTTTCTCTCCATGGAAATAGTAGGGAGTGCTGCTTATAATGGACAAATTGTTTTTAATGGAGCATTGCAGATTCAGATGCCCTTTCCACTCTCTTCGGAAGAGACTCGAACTCTGTTCCTGTTCAAAGAGTTGGACTCCTGAAAAAATCCATTCTCACTTGCCTGACTGAATCTTCATTTGATTCAGCATTTTTGAGGCTTTATTTGCTGACACCTCCTGCCTGACTTCTCCCACGTTTCCTGATTTCTTAATGCCTTAGCATATTAGCAAATCTCAATATATTAGATGACAAAGACTCACTCACATCATGTGGCATGCTTCATCATCTGCTCCTCACCCCACCTTAGTAAGATGATACGACCAAGGCAGACTCAACCTCAATCTGAGGGAGTTCTTCATAAAGAAACAATTGAATAGAGGCAAGATGCAGATAAACTCTGAAAAATACCTTGAGGTGCACCCAAGGGAATTCCCATTATTTGGTGGTACCTCTGGTATGATTAGAAATAAGATGTCTGATGATTATGGGTATAGTGGTCCAATAATCCTGAATTTGCTAACATGTTTCTTTCCATACCAGTGCCTAGAGGGTCAAAGGCATTCATGAGGGCTGAAATGATCCCTGCTCCTGTTTTAACTTATTCATTTCTCACACATACGTGGGATGAGGAATTTCTTACCTCCATGCTTGTTCTAGTACTGATCCTAACTAAACAGTAGTAGGACTTCATGTTCTGGTTGGAGGGAGCACCCTCTGTAGTCACACATTCGTCAAGAGGAGAGCCCTTCAGATTTACCTAATCTGCCTCCGATGTTCCAGCCTAATAAGTGCTCAAAGCCATCCCACTCATGATCAGATGGATTTACTCTCTCCGCAATAAGAGCAGAAAAAAATTATGTTTCGTTTTTTAAAATACACAGGGGGATATGTACTAGGAAGTGGCGGAGCGTGTAGTTAGCCTCCTTGGCTTAACGACGCGCTCCACCTCTTCTGAAACACAAGGCTGCACCATATTTACAAGAATGTGGTGCAGCCTTGCATTTTCCCCTGCGATGGCGCTAAGTTTATCAACTTAGCGCCTACGCAGGCACCCTTTCACCAGAGTGCAAGGGTGTCTGTGTGCAGGGGAGGATTGGTTATGTGTAGGAAGGTGTCCCTTCCTGCACATAAACAATCTAAAATGCCATTTTGTAACTTTCATGTGTGCTGCTTCATGCAGCACACATGAAAGTTACAAAATGGCATTTTTTTAAAAGGTTTGTTTATGTACAGGAAGGGACACACATGGAAAAAGCAAAAACGAGGAGAAATAATGCATTTCTCCTCGTTTCGCCATCTTAAGACCAGGATTTTCCTGGTCTTAATTTTGGCGCTGCCGCCTATGTACGCCACCCTTGTACATAGGGGGCAGCGTCAAATACAATGGGTGTTGCGGTGGAACACCCACCACAACACCCACTGCACGCTCTCTTCACGCTTACCATAGCATGAAAGGCTGCCTTATGTACAAGGCAGCGTACAAGGATGCCGCCTCGTGTAATGGGAACCCAAAATATTTTTGTATTTGGTTCCTAACAACTTGTCTCTTATCAGGCATACTATCGCTATCTCAAACTCTCCTCCTCTAACCTACTAGCATTTGCAATCACTCTTCTTTTTGGACTTTGCCATCCCATGTCATCACTGGTTCCCAGCTGAACTGAGTAGATAGTTTCCCAATAATATGTCTATTAAAAAGCATCATTGCTGGGGTATTTCTTGTTACAACATGGGAAGTATTCCTGTACCTTTTTAGGAACCGGTAGGTATCCCATTCTGCATTGTCTCTTTTTAACTCAGCGATTTATAATATTTTCTTATGGTTCTGCGTAAATCTGTCTATCGCACCATTCACTTGTGACCATCTTGGTGGGCACTTCTGTGTTTGATGTTTAGTATGGAGAGATATTCTGTGAAGTCGTCTCCAGGAAGAGGAGGGACATCGTCAGTCCAACTCTCATGAAGGAGACCATGCGTGATCATTTTTTCCAACATCGGATTTACTTCTTCAGCTAATGTGGACTCAACAGTCTCCACTTCCTGATATGTACTATAGCTGACAAAGACCACTAACAGATGACAGCCATATGGTAAACTTGCAAAAGCTGCACTCCACTTTGACCAAGGGATGTCAACATTTGCCTCCCAGATGATTGGTTTGGAGGGTCGGGTAGCCTGGTTGCTTGGTACAGCAAGTAGCTCTTCCAAAGATTGATCCCAATTTGAAACCAGACTTTCTTTCTAGGTCTCATTTTAGTTTTAAACAATCCAACGATGAGCCATGTGGGCTATCGCAATGACTTCACTGATTGGGCTGGGGGGAATCACTATGTAACTTCCTTTCAACAAAAGGCTGTCTTTCGTGACTGACAGTTACTCTAATACATTATGTAATGCTTGGACCCTCACTTTAGGCTCTGGTGTGTCACGGCTTAAAGACTGAAATAAAATCCTCCATTTGTTTTCCCTAACAGCCTCCTTGATGATTCTGAGGCTTTCATCACTTTCCGATACAGTTTGTAACTCATCATAGGCGATGAGTCTCATACTTGCGCCAAAACTACAAATTCTGACATATTCTCCCATTTGTTTTTCTTGATCAGCCTCTTGCTTATTAGCTTGACTTGGATGGCATGATAGATAATCTGGAGGATTGCCTTTCCCAACACAATACAGAATCTCAACTGAGTACCATTGCAATTGCAAAATCTCTTTTTCAATTTGTTACGGATGTTTTGAGGCTGATACTTGAAAGGTGTTTATGAAAGGTTTGTAGCCTGTGCAGACTTCAAACCCGTTTCCATAGATATAGACATGGAAAAGTCCACAACCTCATGCAATGGTGCTTGTTTATTTTTTTGTTTAAGAGTAACGTTGTTCTGTTGGTGTCAAAGCCCTACACCTTAGGCCACCGGGCCCATTGTCCTTTTGGCTGAAGATGCAATAACAAGGTACCTAGGTACTTGGCATTCACAGATATCTCCTTTGAATTTCATAGTGATCTCTGCCGATAGAGCCTTCTTGGGGACGTATTACGCATTTTCATTGTTTGTGCCTGGCGCACCTTTTAAAAGGTGCACCGGGCGCAAACAATGACAATGTGCCCTATTAGGATGTATGCGCTGCCCCCACGGCAGCCGCGAACTGACGCTGCCCCCAGGGCAGGGCATTCATGTGAAAACACACAGCAGCTGCTCTGTGTTTTCACAGTGCAGGCGGCAGCCGCCTTCACTTTTACTGGGGAATAGAGATCCGTTTACAGGCGGGTGAAGTCAGTGATGGCACCCGCCTGCAAGGGGATGTCTGGGGGGTCCTTGGGACCCCCTTAACCCCCTACAGAGGGCTGCTCTAAGGAGGCGCACTGACAGTGCGCCACCTTTTAAATGGCGCACTATCAGTGCACCTCCTGAGGGCTTCTTTGCCTCTGCGCCCGCGTCTGTAATATGGCACGGGTGCAGAGTCAAAGGAATTTCCTCATTTGCATAGGGCTCACACTTATGCAAATGAGGGAACACCCTCTGAAGGTAGCACTGGCGCTTTAAGTGCACCAGCGCTCTCGGTATTAGTGAAGGGGACGCACAAGCGTCTGCGCCCCCTTCTATAATACCAAAGTGCCCCGGGGCACGCAAAGCTGGCCCAAACGCCCATTGCGCTCCAGGGGCACTTGTTGTAATACTGCCCCAGGTGTTTTGAAAAGAGGCCCGTCAGTGAGGTCACAATTTGTGTTATGACACTTCCAGGATCTCATTTTATTTCAGGTATGTGTTTTACTTTACCTTACATTAAGGGAAAGAGATCCTGTTCACATTTATTGCTTCTGAAAAGCATCATATTATAAGCGCAGAACGGCCTATAATCTGACTCCTGTGGGCATGTAATAAAATTCTAGCAGTGTTTATGAATTTCTATTTACAGTAGTGTTGGCAAACTGTCATATCCAAACCAAAGGAGGCCTGCAAAAGATCCTTGTTATTCCCAAGTGAGCTTAATTTTTTTAAACAAATGATGAAATATTCTTTCTTCACTTTGAAAAAATCTGGGTAACTAAAGGAATAAAATATCAGGAAATGCATGTAAAATTGTCCATAATTCATCAAGAAGAATGCAAGCTGTTTGATATACCATGCAAACATATCTACCCGCGTCATTACAGGGTTGCTGCTGTGTACATGAAAGATACTGCATGCTACAGCAATCTGCTGTTTGGGCTGAAGGGTATGGCCGTGATGCTGAGCAGTCCTGTTTTAACCAAAAGGCAAGCTGAGATCTTGTATATGTCATGTTAATCATATGAAAATGGAAAGGAATGTGTGATTCTTTTGCTGTGAGGTTTTAAATAGCTCTCATGGAAAGCCTAAGATACATTTACATAGTTGTTAAGTAACAAAGCTAAATTGTAGTGCCAACAAAGTACATTTTGAATGTAAAAGCCAACCTGACCTGTAAACAATACTTACACCTGAAGAATAAATTTAGCACTTTGAATGATCTTCTTGTATGACACATTTCCCACAATATCTAAGGTTTCATTACCAGTGCCATAATAATCCCAATGGGGTTAGTAACAGGAGTTACCAGCACACGGGGACAAAAGGTTGTGATGTTTCAAACAATATTTTGTATGCTAAAATGAGCTGAAATCTCTGTGTGAAACACCAGGGAAAATATGGAAGAGTCAACTTAGAAATACCACTTTCTATATGTTGTTTTTTTTTTTTGCAAAGCAATAAGAAAAGAGAAAAAGTAACATTTGCAGAGGAATTTATACATCAGATTTATTGAGATTGTTAAAAAGAAATAACGTATGTAAAGCGAAATCTGGTTTTCTTTTATAAAAAGAAGAAGAATGGAGGAGTAAGAAGTAAAGCAGGAAAATGAAAGTGGAAAGAAAAAGGAAAGGAAGACAGAGAAAGAGAAATATTCAATTAAGATAGTGATGATGGGAAGAGAGATAAGTAGTTAAAGGTAACAAATATAAATCGATTTAATCTTCTGGCATAATGTTAGTGAGGAGACAGTATGAATTCTGTGTTCATCATATATAAAATTCCACCGTCTTAACTCTGATAGTTGAGATTAAGAGCAAACGAAATAAAAAGATCAACCAGTAGAGGCTTGGGGGAAAATTGATCAAAGGCAGACGATAAAGATCATAGGGAAACATTTTGGAATGATAACATTATAACACATTTGAATATCTTTAAACATTTAGACCAAATAGCTTTCCAAAAATTAGATACATGAGAGTAATAATATAAATGAGGTAAGGCACCATTACATTCAGAACAGGACCAACATAGTGGAGAGGCAGATTAATCGAATTTATAAATACATGATGTTCACTAAAATCCTCAAATCAACTCCTACTCCTAATAAGGCTCTCAGTGTAGCGCTGTGGCAGCAAATTGAGTGGGAAAGCGAATCCTTACAAATTTCTTGGGTCGCCCACAAACTCGAACACTTGTAGGCATTGCAAAACATTTTGCAGTCCATTTTTCTTCCTGGAAGCATGCAAAACTACTTCAGCAAGAGGAAAGAGAAAGAAGATCATTTAAAGATGGTCAGTTGGCTTGCCAGCCCACCACGTCAGTGAAGGCTATGGCCTCCTCTCCTCTGGCGGAGGACCGAATTCTTTGCCTGCCTCTATTGGATTCCATTGCCATCAGAACTGCCATTGCCATAGGTGCTCTGAAGGCAGAAGAGTTTGCAAAGTGTACATCATGCAGTTTTTCTTTGCTCCTGGAAAGCGGGCCTGCGGTGGTCGGAAAGCCGGAGGACGATAAACGTCACGTTGCAAAGTGCAATTAATAACAACCAAATGAGAAAAATGGACCCTGCATAGCTGCACATATTATTCATTTGACTATTGTGAAGCCCAATAAAACAAAGGAAATCAAAGAAAACAGTAGAGAACATACAAGTTCGAGCACAAACAAAAGATGGACACTCACTGACCAATGAGATATATCGGATGGACATATGGGCCTGCCATTGAGTAAAGGAAAACAGCCAGATATAGAACTTACCGATTCCCCATTCAACCTCTGCTGCATTAATTTAAAAGAAAGCAAGCGGTCCTGAAGAAGGTGGATTGAATTATTGGTATCCACTGAAACGTGCGTCGGCCTGATCCTTTTCCAGCTGGCAGCATAACCATGGATACTAAGGAAGAATTCTCACCATGAGTTTTTCTGTTGCTAGCCATTTTTAAGCTGGAAAATTATGAAAGTGGTGTGATGTGTGTATGAGAATGCTTGGTATGTAGTGACGGGATGTGAGGTTAGTATAAATGTGATGATGGTATGGGGACATAATCAATATTGTTATTTTGATGTAACTTTTTTCTTTGCACAAATATGTCAAATTTGCACATTTAATAGAATTGTATAAATGTTGTACTATTTATGATCTGTATTGTTTATATGGACACAGAGAAAACTATGGTGTTTTTACCATTTATAAAAAAATTAATTTACATAAATTTAAAAAAAAGACGACAGAAATAACTGATAAGAGAAAATAATAAATAAACAAATGAATTGATTTATTCTTGCGAATTGTTTCTGATATTGCACAGCAAAGCGATAGCCCAGTAGAGCTTACTATAGCTAATGTATAGTTAGAGTTGGTCGAGTGGGAGGTGCATGTATATATATACATCATGCTGTATGGCCCTGCTTGACAAAAGAACTCCTGAGCCAGGATTCAGTCTTGAAAAGCAAAAACCATTGGCCTTGGCAAACAGGGACATTTTTCCCTGTGCACTGATTTCATTGTCTGATTTCTGTATCCAGACTGCCTTGCCTGACATTATAGTCCGTGGTAGGAAAGTCAAGTGACGTTTGCCCCACCTTAAATAGGGTGGGATGACCATCACTATGACCAGATGCCTCCATGTTTGAAGGGCTGCAAAGTCAGGGGCTTCCTTTTCCAGAGCAAGTGGAAACTTCATGACAACCCTGTCTTTTCACCTCCACATCTAAATGAGGCTGAGGAACAGTGTGTTTGGCCAGGAAAAAGGAACTGCTCTGCCAAACTCTGAAGGAGCCCCTAAGTGTGTTTTTCAGTGTGGGAAATCTTTTTAAAATTTGTTCTTGGAACACAAATGGCTCTAAATCAATTCTTGAGGATCCAGATGCAATAAGTTTCCTTAGGGCCTTTGATGTATTAATGTTCCAGGAAACTTGGAATATGGACTGTGAACCCCTTATTGGTTATTTTGAGTATTCAAATGTGGCTCGCCGAAAGGCCTCTTTTGGTCGTGCTAGTGGTGGCCTTTCCACATATGTTTCCTTGAACATGGATGTTAAACATTTTTAATTTGATTTTCAGTTAACATGGCTACAGTGTATTAAATTAGTTTTTAAGCAACCTATCATTCTTTTAAATATTTATATAAGTCCAAAATATAAGGTTAAATCTACCCAACTTTTGAGCTTGTGGGAAATAGTAAAAGTGTTGTACTATGACCATTTAGATTCAGTAATAATTATTTCTGGTGATTTTAATATGCACTTGTTTTCTTGTAATAGGCCAAATATACATTCGAAAATTCTGTCCCAGTGGATTAATTCCCAGTTTATAAAATTTAATCTCAGGATACTGCAAGATGATAATCACACACCGACATTCAAAAAACGGGCAATCCATCTATTATTGATTACTCTATAATCTCTGAGAATCTGTTAAAATTGCTTCAAAGTTATCGTGTAATACCAAGGATAGAGAGTGATCACAATCCCCAAATAATTTCCTTGTCTCTTTCTCTGGATCGACTACCAGAAACAAGAATAACGAAAATTGATCCCACTCCTTTTAATCTTAAAAGGTTAGTATGGAATGAGAGAAATGAAAAGGATATATTGGAAGCTCTATCTCTTTTAATTTCAAAAGCTCAAGATGCGATAGTTGAAGGAAAGTCCATGGTTGATCTCTGGCCTTGTTTGTGTTCAGCACTTTTGGATAATTTTCCTAGTCCTATAACATCAAAAGGTGTGACTATGATATCAAAAAAACCAGGGTGGTTTTCAAACCGGTTACTCTACCTTAAAAGAAGTCTTAATAGAGCAATAAGAGCATTGTATAGAAAAGCGAATGGAACACTTAATTTTCTTGGGTCTCAACAACTTAATCAATTAAAAAAGTGTTATAAAAATGAAATATGGAAGGCTAAACAAGACTACTATGAGGGAATATGGTCTAAATTACATTTTTCATGTAAAACTAAAGATTCAAAGTCATTCTGGGGTATTATTAATAATCTTGAACTTGGCAACTATAGAGGGAACAGTGCCAATATTGAAGAATCGAGCTGGGCAAATTTTGTTTACAATCTTTATGTTGCTCCCTCGGTCCCCCAGTTTGACCTCAATAAATTTGATCCAGCACACCATAATACACAAGAAGGGATAATGGATGCCCTTGATCCACCCAGTTTATTAGACAAAGAGCCATGGTCGGTAGAGAAAGTTAAAAAGTAATAAATAAAATCAGATCGAATGGAGCCCCGGTCCAAATGGAATCCCTAATATAATTTTTAAAGCAAATGTTAAGTATTGGCCAGAGGTTTTAACATTTTTATTTAATGACGTTCTTAAATCTGGTTCTGTTCCTGAATCATGGCAAGGAAGTATCATCCAGCCGATATATAAAGCGGACCCCAAGACAATCCCGCAAACTACCGTTTAATTGCCCTAACGGATGTAGAGGCAAAAATATTTGCAAGCTGTCTTCTGGAAGAACTGGAAGCATGGGCTTTAAGGGAAGATTTGATTCCAAATTTACAAACTGGTTTTAGAAGAGGGGAATCGACTAATACGAATTTAATTTTATTGACTTTACTGGGTGATAGGGCTAAATATAGGAAACAAAAGTTGCATATTTGTTTTATTGACTTAAAAGCCGCCTTTGATTCAGTACCGCAAAATCTGTTATGGGCGAAGTTATTGAATTGGGGTATACCTAACATTTTATTAGATATGATTAAATTGTTATACTCCAATACATGGGTACAGATTAAAGTCGGCGATGGAAGAAACACAACTCGCCGTCTTGAGACCAATACTGGTCTGAAACAAGGTTGTGTTTTGGCTCCTTGTCTTTTTAATCTTTTTATGTCCGACCTCCCAACCCATATAAAACATGTTAATGCCCATTCCCCGACTATTTTAGGTAAGAAGATTAAATATCTACAATACGCCGACGATACCATTTTGTTGAGCCAATCTGTTATAGGTCTAAGAAGATTGGTTGATTCCTTCAACCAATATGTTTCCCAAAATGGACTTATAATAAATACTAAAAAGACAAAAATAATGACTATAGGGAAAACTAAAGTAGGATTGAAAGAATGGAATATTAATGGTTTGGTTATTAAATGTGTCAAATCATATAAATATTTAGGAATCACATTCGATGATAATATGTCGTTTAGGCAGCATTTTAGCAACCTCGAGGCTAAGGGAACATCATTATCATTTGCTTTTAGAAAATTGAGGGATAAGTTATCATGTCCAAACCACGAGCACCTGTTGAAGGTCATGAAAGCAAAACTGATACCTTCCTTGGATTATGGTTCAATTATCTTCCGTGGTAAAGATGCAAAAATCCTCGA
Source organism: Calotriton arnoldi (assembly GCA_963921515.1). NCBI lineage: Eukaryota > Metazoa > Chordata > Amphibia > Caudata > Salamandridae > Calotriton > Calotriton arnoldi. The sequence goes on from CAWUFW010009935.1 coordinate 290,111, forward strand.
CGATATTGAAATAAAAACTTATAAATCAGTTTTTAGGATTCCTAGATATATTGGTCGTGCCAATATAAGATTAGAATTTGGTCTGAAAAGACAAACATTGGCACGACAATCCACATTTTTAAAATCTCTATTGTCTTTGTCTCGTGCTGAAGAGGGTTCCCTTGCAAATCAGTGTTGGCATGAGATGATGAGAAGTGAGTATGCGAGTAGTTGGAAAACATTCTTAAGTGAGTGTTTACGTAATTTTGAATGTCCAAATCTAGAAGAAGAAATTAGGAGCAAAGTTGTTTATAAAAAAACAATAAATCAATCAGCCATTTTATTATCAACTATAATAGATAAGGACGAACTTAGGAAAAAAAAACATTCATGGTCAATTGCAAACTCTTATAGCAAATTGGTACCCCAACCGTATTTGAGGCTTCATTTAAAATTTTTAATTAAGAATAAATTTATGCTATTGCGGTTTGGGAGATATCCGACAAAAGATGGAATTCCAAAATGGGAGAATAAGTGGCCATCTAGTCTTTGTAGGTTATGTGGTTCTTGTGAGGAAACCTTAGTGCACATAGTAACTTTATGCCCCCAATTGCTAGATGAGCGGAAATCTATTTTAAAACCGATTTTCAATGAATTTGGGGTAAGAAGTTGTAGAAATGCTATTATCACATGTCTCAATGGAGCCTCAGGCCGTCTAGTTTCCCGATTTGTTAAGTTTATCCTTATAGCTGAAAATAAACTTTTGTCTTATGACGACTCTGCTTATTAATATAGTAATACTTACACTCGAGGTGGCTATTATTATGATATGAAAATCAAGTAATTGTTTTTTATTATCATTTTTAAAGAGAACTATCATTGATTTAGTCAATTAGACATTTATATAGAGAATAAATGTTTAATGACAGTGGGGATATTATAATATGGAGGTTGGTCCAAATACATTTTATTTTGGCTGTATTTGTTTGCTGCCATTTACAATGTTACAAAGTATTTTTAAGGTTATGCACTGTATATTTTAAACTATAGCTGTTAAGGTTTGCTAGCACAAATGCACTTTATTCTGAACGTTAGCGCAATTGTACTTGTGTTGCTTTTTTATATTGATATAAAGTATTTCTGGGGTAGTGTTGGTATATTTTAAATTATAGTTGCTAAAGTCTGTTGGCACAAATGCACTTTGTTCCCAATGTTAGCCCAAATGTATTTTACTATGGTTGTTTCCCTTTTGCTGCTATTCACATTGTTCAAAGTATTTTTTGAGTAATGCACAGCTGCTAGCACTAGGCACTTTATTTTTTGATTGTCCTTCAAAGCTGTTAATTGAATGATGTTGAGGTTTATTTGTAGAACTTGCTTGGACATAATTTTACACTGTAGTCGTTAAACAAATATGAATGGATTATGATTTTTTTTTTTTTTTGTATGTGGATTGTGCTGATTGTAATGATTTTCACTAATCAACAAATAAACTATTAACCTAACCAGTGTGGGAAAGGGAGAGGAACATTTCCATATTTCAGAGAGGAACAGATGAAGGTTATACACCACTGGGAAATAATTTTTTCTGTGAAGAAACAAAGAAGAAAAAGGTTTTTATGCATATGTACATATCACCCACAATGACTCATGCAGATTGTGTATATGATTAGAGGGGAAGTATGCAAGGAAAGATATGCTTACATAGATTTCTTTCTATTCTTCTCAGTTTTCTGAAACTCTAAAAAGTCAGAAATGTATATAGATTCTATATAGAAATCTAATATGGATTTTTCAAAACTAATTGTGAATCAGGCTCTCTGCTTATAAATCCACATGGGGGACAGTAGTAAATTGTAATCTACAACAGATCTCACAATGGTTATTGGAGTAGCATGACTACCTCCCAACTACAGATCACAAAGACCGGGAATTATTTTAAAACGAAAGTAAGATATTGATGGAAATTTACAAAAGATGTGTTCTTAACTGTAAATTGGGGTGCATTTCGCACTATGGGGCCCATTATGATGCCGTACGGAAAAGCCTTCCGTCCTCCATGGTGTCGTAAAAATACCTCCCGCATGACCCGCGGCATTTCCGTTGGCCAAAATTACGATGCAATGTATGCAAAATCACACCGCGGCGGACGGATGTCACAAAAGACCGTCCACCACGGTCGGAAAAGCTGCAAATCTGACCGCGGCGGACGGGGAAAGTTGGTCAACGGCTTGAAAAGGCTGATTCTGCCGCGGCATGACCGCACGGCCAATTACGCTGAGAATGCGGAGCTGGCGGACCAAGCACTGCGTCCGACCGCCGCGCACGCACATAGGCCAAATGAATGGCGGACAGAACCAACTGCACAACAATGCTGGAAGTGTGCCTGTACTCCCTGCCGCCCTCAATCACAACACACACGCCACAATGATACACCCCAACTTGCTACTGGTAAGGAAAGCCATGTGCAGCATGGAAGAGACATCTGGAGGTCATCATGTGGACACACCCACATACCACAGTATGAAACCAACCCCTTCCTGGACCAGCATCCTTTGCACACCACAAGCCAAGACAGGACACACCTCACACACTTCACACTTCTCCACCACTACCTTGCACCCTGCACCCCTCATTCAATTGCACCATGCCCCCCAAGACAATGCCCAAATCCATTGACTCAGAGTTGAGAGTGACGGTAGACGAGACAATCAGGGTAGAACCACATTTGTCTGGGCACCTGGTCCAACACACCCTACTTGCACGCAAGACTCAGATGTGTGCAAGGATCCACAGCAAAGTCAATGCCGCAGGGACCACCCTACGCACTGTGCGTGACATCAGGAAGCGGTGGTGCGACCTCAAGGGCCAGGTCAAGCAGCGGCTACAGGGAGGGGTGAGTCACACCACGGCGAATCTGCAGACACCTCTGAGCATGCAGCAGGTTCCCCCCCGGCCAAACGGCAGAGGGGTCGTCCGAAAAAGACCCTATCAAGATCACGTGGTACAGCACCGTGCCATACCAGTTCTCGGAGCAACCGCTGACATCACCACTGTAACACCGAGCATTGACTGTCGTTGTAAATACCAAACCACATTTCCACAAGGATGGGTGTGTTCGCTTGGACTTTTGAACTCCACCATTGTGTGTCCTACCCTAACTATCCGGGAACCATCACCTCCTACTTCACCCCTCACTTGTCACACATCGCAAAATAAACACAACTCACAACAGTATGCCTTTGTGTCAAGAGCATTCTCATCACAGTAAGTGGCATGTTGACTCACATTGCAATGTATCCGAATATGTAAAAGCGGTAATCCATTGAGAGAGTGGAGGTACCTGGAAAGACACAAGGAAACAACAGTGCGTTGCCATAATATGCAATAACCGCAAAAGCACACCACGAGGCAACACTGTACAATATGCATTACAGACAACACCGGCAAACACCATCAACATGGACAGCAGGGGGACTGGAGCACCCAACTGCACCTCCAAACACAGTTTCGCCCTTAGCATCCTGGTGAATGCAGTCCAGCTGAAAAGCTTACTTCTGTTACCATTGTCGTGTGTCACCTAGGTTGGTGCAGGTCAGTGCTGTGAATCTCTAGACACATGTGTGTTGCGTTATCCTCCCACATCAGTTGGGGTAAGATACATTGTGATCGGTGTCTGCTGAGGAAGCTGCTAGATTCTACTCGGGTCTCTGTACCTCTCCCTGCCCAACTCAGGTGAAACACCTCAGTCACATGACAAGTAGGCATCATGACTGAACTGCATTTACCAGAATGCCAAGGGGTGAACTGTGCTGGGAGGTGAAGCAGTGTGCTCCCATCCCCCTAATAACATAATCATGGACATGACGGAAGTTGTCACAGATCACACAGCGCAGAACAATAAAATCCTTAGCAGTGTGCCCATAAGAGCCAGCATCACAACACATCCTGTCATGTGGACGATGGTGACATTGTAGCATTCACACACTCAAGTACTGTTGCACAGGGATTTTCATGTGACATGTACGGTCTATGCATGTTTACCAACATGTACACCAGTCCCTGACAACATACCCACGCTAAATCTGTTTTACAAACAAAGTTATCCTCTCCTGAATGGGCACAAGTGTTGCGGTCACAGGGCAGGCATCACGTACATAGGAACTGTTGCACGCCATGTTCCTTGCTGTAGTAATGTCCTCCTCACTCCCCCATATGTGATTGTGGATATCCATTTGTAGCCTCACATTCCCACAGTGAAAGCGGACTTCAATAAGTGTGCATGCACAATGGGCTTCTGTTTCAACAAGTAGTACCTCCCACATCAGCCAGGAGACCTTCGAATTCCAGGTGTCCTGACCGTCCCGCGCGATTCAGTCACTGCTGAACACGGCACTCCCACTTTTTACTGGGGGACTGACACAAGAATCATCTAAAGCCTCTGATACTGAAGGCCGTTGTACACTTTTTTAAAAACATGTGGGCTCTGGCCTTGTCCCTTTGTTTCATGCGATTTCTGGAGTTTTACCGGGTGTCATTCCTCCAATTTCTCGACTGCATGTAGCGGTTTGATATCACTACTCGTGGCTGTACAGCTGAGCGCTGGTTCTAAGAGTGCTCTCACGCCATGTCTGCCCGTCCTGTGGTCCAGTCGAACCCCGGTCAGTTGCAACTGTACCGTGACCGCATGCAGCTCCTCTTTGGATGTGTCCCATTAGCTGTGCTACGCATCAGTTATAGGCTAACCTTCCACTATGCCTATTTCACCTGCGTGCAGCCTGTGTTCTACTGCCAAAGATGCCCCTTTCAGTGGTCCCTGGATATCTGCCTTTCCAACACATCCCTTGCTGCCCTGGATCATGAGCTGTGGGTGAGTCCTTTGTTGGTCCATGATCAGTACTGCTCCGGTGATACACGTTTGTGGGATGCCTTCCAATGTGTCAGACAGGCTGACAGCTGCGCCTGTGCGTTTGCACAAAGGCTCCTGTGCCATGCCTACATCGAACCTCTCCCCGGGTGCCATGCGATGCTCCTTTCATCCTCGTGGTGCGAGGAGCACATCTGTTCTTTCATACTGCTGGATTGGATGGCGGTCCTTTTTGCTGGAGATTATTTGGATCGTCTTTTGGAACTGATTGCCTTCGAGGCTACCTGCGCCTTCTTAGATTCGTAACTACTTAACAGCAACAGGAACTGTTGGTGACTAATTCAAAGTCCTTTTAACTTTTTCACGCCTACTAACAGGAATTGTCATTCAGCTCTCTGACTTTTGCCCTATCTGCATATGCTTTGACTCTGCTGACCTCTGCGGTCTGTTTTGCTTGGTACCACAGACCTGAGCAACGGGGAGGCTGTCATCTCACCGTCATGGACATTGTCGACTGGCATGAGCCCGGCTTCTATCATGCAGCTGTAGCGCACGAAATTCACATGGCGTAGTCATTTTGCAAGTACATTAGTATTTGTCTGTCACATGAGAAGTGTCTGCAGAGCTTGTTCTCGGCGCGGTCCAGGAGCACTGCCTGTACATTCTGTCCGTGGTCGGAGGGGATTGTCCGTTGTCATTCTGTTCTGGTCAGGCCCTAGCACCCCCACTCAACAAGGTGTCACTGCTGCCAGAGGATACGGGTGCCTTTTAGATGTCATGGGGAGGCGGGCTAGTTGCCCCACACTTTGAGAGTGATCCATCCAGTGATGTGAGCGACACAGCACATGGGATGTACATTTCACCATGTACTGGCTGAGCAATGGGTCTGCTGTCAAAGCCCATAGACCTGGGACATCTCATTCGACTCCTCGGCACCAGCACCTTCCGGCTTCGTCGGAGCTACCTCACAGGCTTATCCGCCTCCTGGCACTCTTCATCCTCATGGAGCGCCGTTATTCTCCTCCTTGCTCCCCTACTTCCGCCGCTACCTGGCTTTAGAATCCTGTCCTCCCGCAGTTTCTGGACTTTATTGCTTCGATTTTGCTCTGACACATCAACCTACGTTCCAGTACTCCCGCCTGCCATACTCCGCTAATTACCTCTTCCTCTGCATAACTGCCCTCACCGCCCACAGGCTTCCCTGCTACTCCCGTGGCACGCACCCCGTGCCTGGCCTCTTCGTGGAGCACCGTCTCCTCCGTTACATACGATCACTCCGCACACCCCCGGCCGGGTTGGAATTATCACCGGCTCAACGGGTTCTGCTCTTTCTATCCTCACTCTTGCTACACAGCCCTGAAGAGTCACCGGATTACTCTGAGTGACGAAACACGTGTCGGCTGGTTGTTTGTTGTAATTCAGTCGTTGTTTCATTAAATAACTTTTCAACTCTAACAGGTGTCGACCACTACAACTGTCATCCGAACAATACTGTCACAATATCGTTATACCCTCACCACGTGTGCCCAGGACTGTGCTCATCTCATTCGACTCCTCCCAGCAAGGGGTGGAGGGATATGCTCATGGGTCTTCGTCCAGAGGGATTATTGATATGACATCTTGCTTCATGTGTTATGGATGTGTCACTATGGAAACTGTATCTGTACTCATGCATTCTCAACTTCTTGTGGCACGTATGTTGCCTGTATTGCAACTGTAGTAAATAAAGCACATTTCAAAGCGTGTCTTGTCTGCTACTTATCGACCTGTGTACACGCGCTTGCAAACCTCTGAGTGAGTGGGAGAGCTAGTGAGGCACTATAGCAATTGGGTCCTGTGCTAATGGGTGTTTCTGGGTGCTCAGTCCCTGCCTGCCCAAGTTCTCCAATCCTGCGCATAGTCCTGTATGTGTACAAAATGCCAGTAACAGATCTCAAAGTTTGTTTGACAACAGCAAAGCACACAGACACAGTCATAGTCGCTCATTGTTCACTTACACTCAACGGAAGTAGTTGACGATGAGCTGTTGTCGCTGGTCAAGGCCTTCTTCCTCACCACTGTCATCGTCACTGGGCATGTGTGGGTTGGGTGCGGGGGGCTGCTGCTGTTCATCGTCGTCCAGAATCAGGGAGATCCTTCTGCGCATGGCCAGGTTGTGTAGCATGCAGCAGGCGACTAACATCTGGCATACCTTATATGGTGAGTACTTAGGTGCACCACCAGTCTGGTCCAGGCACCTAAATCTTGACTTCAGCAGTCCAAAAGTGCGCACCAACACACGACGTGTCCTCCCATGTGCATCATTGTATTGGTCTTCCCCCGGCGTTGTTGTATTCCGCAGTGGGGACAGCAAACACGGACGATTGGGATGCCCAGAGTCACCTAGTTGTCAGACAGACAGGCAAACAGTGTGATCTGAATGTGTGGGGAGAGCAGCATGTCACACATACATCACAGTCATTGACACAGCCCACTCACCAACAAGCCAGGCCCGCTCGGGGTGCAGATTGGCCATCAATTGGTGTATGGTGCTGTTCCGCAAGATGTAGGAGTCATGTGCCGACCCAGGATACCTTGCACACACGTGTGGGATGATCTGGTCTGCCTGGCATACCACTTGTACATTGATGGAGTGGTAGTGTTTATGGTTCCTATAGATGTGTTCACTTGCCTGTGGTGGAACGAGGGCAATGTGGGTACCATCAATGGCTCCCACAACATTTGGAATGCCTCCCAGGTCATAGAACTCTCCCTTCACAGCTGCCAATTCATCCCTCCTTGGGAAGTGGGCAGGTCTGTCCTTGTAAGGCATCAATGCTGACAGGACGTCACGCAACACCATGCTGGACATGGGCTGTGACATCCCCTCGGCGCTGGCCACAGTGTACTGGAAAGACCCAGTACCGGAGAAATGCAGTGCAGCCATGCCCTTCACTGTAGCAGACAATGCAGCCGGATATTTTCTTTTGGGATTCAAATGGGGCTCCAACTGGGCACATGGGTTTCGTAGTGTGCAGCGATCCAAACGGAATCCCCGAATGATTTCGATGTCCTCCATCATCGTCAGGTCGGGACAGGGTGAAAGATGGGTGGTCTCCTCCTACGTATGTCAGGGTACACAGGCATGGACTGAGTTCTTGATGAAATGTGGTGCACAGCTTACCCAGAGACTCGCTCAACCACAACATTGACAGGCCTCATGGTCACGTGAAATGCACAAGTGACCTGCATTCAGACATTGTTTTTCTTCACTCACTCGACATACTGACACTACGACATCCAAAGAAGTCGATGTGTATGGCATGTAGTACACTGCTACATCAAGGATGAGCTGCCCTGTGGTCAGATGGCACGGCACTAGTGTTTCCCAGCATCAGTGCTGAGTTGCATGTTGCTGCTGTCACTGCACGGGCGCAAGCTTCAGTCCCACAATGTGCAACACCATTACGGGATGAGGGCAGTGAGTGTCATCTGGACAACGCTACATGGTTGTTCAGCACGGTGGACATACACATGTGGACATTATGGGGTCAGTCCTGCATGAGTGTGTGTGGAATTTGCGTAACAGACATTGCAATGTTCACCTGTATGAGGCACAAATGCACATGGATTGTGTGTACATGCCCACATGGCTACCAATGAGCAATGATGTGGGTCAGAGCTATGTTTGTTTGTTCCACACGTGCACTCCTATGACGTGTGTGTGAACATTAAGAGGCAATGGAAGCTGTGCACACTGCACGCCACACCAGTACGTGTGTTGGGAGTGCTAGGGGTTACAAGTATGTCCGATTTGCAGACAGTGGACATCTCTGATTGTCTGCCTACATCACTGGCCCTTCACAAGTCGACCCCTGGCCAAGGGACACCAGTCAGTTGTCAAGGGATGTACAAGCGATGTTCACAGGTTGGATGTTTCATTACACAACATTGGTACAGTGCGAGAGACCTTTGTCCTTTTAGACTCCTTCCCTCATTTCGGTCCATGCTGGCCACGGGGCATGACTATGTATGTCCTTTCACTCTCCTTTTCTTGGACATGCCATGTGCGTGTAGACTTGACTCAAGGGTCACACTCTCTCATACCTTCACAGTGTAGTGACCAGCTGGTCACTGGTCTAGTTGTTCTGAAGTACTAGCCACTCCTAGTGGGCTGGCTTACCCCCCACCCCACAGCCACCCAGCACAGGCGTCACTGGACATGTGACCCTGCCAACATACGGGGCCGGACGCACGTGCCCTGGGCCAGTTTTCCTATACATGTACGGTGTATGTGTGGTTACTTTATATGCATAGGGGCCTCGTGGCCCGCAACATTACACATGGGGTGCACCAATCACTTTAGGCAAATGAGTTGTGATGGGTGATGCAAGTCGCATGGCGCCAATGCAAATGCAGTATGTGGTCGCATGCACGGTAGCTGGCATCCGCAGCGATGACACGCATTGGCCCCAATTGGATGATGCAGGGTTGCGGTCGCAGCTTCCCGGCCGCTGCGGTGTGGCAATCACTATGCGATGGAGCCATCGGCCAATGGGGCCCGTCAGCGTACATATTTTGATGTTGCGGTGTGCACACTCTGCTACTGCGGGGCTCGTCATTGGCCCCAATTGTCTTCAAGGGCACCCAGGCTCACTCATGGGGATGGGGTGGGCCTTGCACTTTGCATTTGGCAGGTTGCCACATTCATCGTGGTGCTGCCACGCTTGCTGGGAGTTGTAGTTGTTTAGGGGTTGCATGCGTGGAGATGTTTGGTACGTATCTCTGTTGTTGAGCGCAGCGGCGTCTTATCTGCCAGAGGTGCAGCAGGTTGAGCAGCGGGAAGGCCTGTAGCATTGGATCCAGGGCGGCTCCGGTGGTTTAGATGGGTGCTGTATCGGCTCTTCCTCTGCGTTGTTGTGTTTCCGCCATCCGCAACGTGGTGGTTTTTACGCGGCGGTGGGAAGGGCTGTTTGCCACATTGTAATCTGTTTGGCGGACGGAACGTGTTTCCGCACGCCGGTCCTGCTCTATTGGCTCCGTCCGCCACCCTTGCGTGCGCTAAAAACGTGCGGAGCCTGACAGACCGCGACGGACGGTAAATGGCCTCTGGGGGACCATTGTAATTTGGTGGTCGCAATGACCGCACCTGGGGCGGGAAAATTAACGTTTTCCGCCACTGCCACCAGCACGGATGGGCTTCCGTCCGGCATCGTAATGAGCCTCTATGTTCACTGAAAACGAAATATTTTCTCAATAGCAAATTTTTTTGTGAAGGACATAAAAGACCTATATGTTGAGGAAGTGAGGGAGCTATTGAGCACTTCTATTTAAATAGTGACAAATACTTCTTCCAGAGGTCCTGTATGTTAGATAAACCATGCCACGCATATATATGTGCCAGCACAAAAATAAAGTCTTGTGCTTATTGTATAAATGTTTATATCACTTTATTAGCAGGCTGCACATGCATTCCTCCTGATCAATTCACAATTGAGTTAAATGTGCACATGGGGTGTTCAAAATTTACAGAATTTGCTTTTGCACATAATAATGCAAAATATTGATAAAATTGCTCGAAATTACATGTAATTGTGTGAAATGCAAATTCATCATTTTGGTTATATTTTAGCATGAAACATGGCGTACTTGGCACAAGTATGCATTTTGTGCTAAAAATAGTGCAAAAAAACAAAAGCACCGCGAACGACAACTCATTTTATTCTGTTGCTTGTATGCATTTCTGGTATGTATTGTGTTGCTTGTGTGCATTCATGGAATTTTTTAACATGAATGCTGTGTAATTATGTAAAGTGGTGTAATGGCGTAATTTCAGGAATTACGTGTGACAAGTGTAACACGAAATTCCTAAGATTGCATGAATTGCACTGGTTTAATTTAAATTTCTCCCAGGCCTAAAGTGCACCAGCCTCGCCACTTGTGATAGAGCACAATGACAGAGTAGAGTTTGTCTTAGCTATCTAATTTTAAGTATAAGTGCAGGATCTCCAGGAGAATATATGAAGTCCCAATGGCATAATGCACACTAGACTCAAATCAATCTTTTCTTTTTCTTAGCTTTTAATTCTGGAGTGGATACAGTCTCAACAGAGCCTATTTTTATACTTCACAGAAACAACTGTGTACCGTAGTGCTGAAATAGTTCTCTAAATGTCCAGAAGGAAAACTGACAGGGACTGAATTTCCAAATGAGGCATTTTGCAGGAATGGTGCTCCCCAAGAAATAATATTGGAGAGCAGCACCCAATTCAAGTCTCATAAGATGTAGAATTATTAAATAATAATGTCATTGAGAAAAAAAGCATAGTGTTATTTCACCTAGAAAGTAGGGGCTTGAATCCTACAGTGAAGGAGGCAAAAATAGCTATAGACTAGGGTTTCGACTTAGAGTTTGGCAGCAGGAGTAAAGGTGTGATGGAGGACATTAGGGCCACCAGATGTAGAGTTCCCCAACCCTGCGGTAAACTCTATATGCTTAACTAAACCATTTAAATCCATTTAAAAGTTTGGTGCGAGTCCGTCATTGGTGATGGATCCTTACACCAAACTTTTAAAAAGCTTTCATTTTATCAAAAACAAACTCCCAAAGTGGGAGTTTGTTTTTGGGAAAGTAAAAACGAACGGCCCCAACACCATTGGAGATTTCTCCTATAGTATGTGGATAATTATTAAACTTTTTACTGTCCATCACTGTCAGGACATTCCTAGCAGTTATGAACAGTAAAAAAAAAAAAAAAAGACATCCGACCACCTGCTGTAAATAGGGTGGACGGTCAGATGCCTTACCTCAAATGGTCTATTCTCTTTCCATCTATCGGAGGAAGGTTTACCCTAACAGTAAATTTTACTCCGTCACCATAAACCTGACGGTCTGCCTGGCTCAAAGTTGGGAGGGCAGACCGGGAGTTTGGCAAACAGTTAACTCCATCGTCATTGCAACGGACTACCCTGTCCGCTAAACTCTAAGGGCCTGATTCCGATGCGGTTAGGAAAGCATTCCCACCTAGGGCCCGATTCCGATGCGGTTAGGAAGGCCTCCTAATGGCATTTGGTCCTTCCCAATTGGATCAGGAACGTGTCTTCCCAACCGAGGGCCAGATTACGATGCGGTTAGGAACATAGGCTTCCCATAGAAGTCAATGGGAGTCCAACCAAATCGTATCTGGAAGCATCCGGATGCATCATACTCGGTCGGTAGGACTCTCCCGATCCGAGTCGGTCCGAAACCATTTCCAAACCGATTTGATCGGGAAGATTTCCTAACCGCATCAGAATCGGGCCCTCTATTGGGTCCCAAGTCATTAGCTTACAGGATGACTACTGTTCTGCGGCAGGTATTTGAATTATTGATAGGTGGGTTAGCATATACCAACTAACATTGGTAGTGGCTTTCAAAAATAAGATTTAGAAAGAATTGTTTAGGTACAAGACGCTTGACAAGGAGAAGATTGCTCAGAGAAAGCTGAATTAATGTTTAAATTGCAGGAAAGGTAATGAAGTAAATGTGGGACAATGAGTCATATAAAAAAACTATTGATAGAGAAAAATGGATGCCCAAGGGATTTTGATCTCATTAGTGTTGAGAAGACATACTTTAGGTGGTGTGATAGTTGGAGATGGTAGCGTTTGAAAGCTGAGTAGAGCTTCACTTTACATGCGGGAAATTGATTAGGTTACTTTTATGAAGAACTGAGGTAATTTGTTTCCATAACGAAGGTTGTCTGAGAAATGTTCCTATTGTACTGGGCAGCAGGAGGTGAGAGTTGATGTTGAACTAGCAGGGAGTGATTGTGTGTGAGGGTAAGATTGCTAGTGGAGAAAGGACAGAGAGTTTGATAGAGCTAAGCTGCTTCATGGTCTAAGTATGCCACTGGACACGCGGGGGCACTGATGTTGCAAATTACCTTTTCTGTTTGAGGATTTTGTCATGCATTTGTTTTGTTGAAAGGGATCTAATTATAGTTTTGCAGTAGCAATGTAAATGTACATGTGTTGTGTGGCTCGGTATATGGATGCTGGTTATGTGGCTAGCATAGTGATGTGTGGTGTATGGAATGGAGAGAAGTGTATGGCATTTTGTAGGTTGTGGAATGGTAGATGCCCGAGGAAAGAACTTGGAATGTGTTGGGTGTGAAATGTGAAAGGTGGATTGAGCAGTGCCTGTTGGGGAGTTCAATTGGAGGCTAGGGTGTTTTACTGTTCAAGGTATCTACCACTTGCTCCATATATTGTTCATTTAATCTTGTTCACTTACCATAAATACAAGCAGAACTAACTCAGAGTATGTTTCGTTTTACATGAACCCTATTATTTCTTCTTGCTGCCAACACATTTAGGAAAGTCTTTTAATATATTTAGGCCCTATCCCCCTACTACAGGTTGCAATTCATAGGTACTGTCCGTGGATTCCAGGGGTCAAAGGGGCAACACATTTTCTCAAAAGGCAACAGTCAGTAAGCCATTTTTCTATTTTCTTATGGCGGTCAGAGAAGGCAGCAAAGTGAGTTTGAGCAATTACTGTGCACCTGCACTAATCATAGCTAATCCATGAATTCAAAAGTGAATTGACTAGCTCAAAACCTCTGAATGGGGGTTACTTATTAGTTGCACAAGAATGTGGATTGTGTTTCTGGACAAGGGAACCTCATCTAATTGTAGACAGGGACATTTACAAAAAAAATGATCAGCACACACTTATTTGCAGACATGAGTTAATTTGCTATGGTCATTGTTCTCATCAAGTGAAATCCCAAAAACTTTTTATGGAGACATGTGTAAAGTTTTTTAATAATCCTTTATTCTTTTTTTTCTTTTCACGGTGTAGCCAACACGTTTCGTCCCTTCGCGGGACTTCGTCAGGGCTACAAAAACATAGATAACATATATACATATTAAAACCACAATATAATACACTACATAACTACATAAAAACATTTACAAATTTCCATATTTCCATATGTGGTGCTATATATATATATATATATATATATATATATATATATATATATATATATATATACATTGCATTGTTTACAAGACCACATATAACCTAATAAAAACTGCCATGGTAAGTAATTTGCTAAAGTCAGACATTTCATTACATCAAAGGAAATCATGCTTGTTCTAAGTATATAGATCTAGACGATCACCCTCCTGTGCTGTTACCACATAGTTAAATTCGTAATAAGTCCAGTCATGATGTACAACATGACTGGCAGTACATTTATATACAGAAAGTTCAATAACGGATGGCCATGCTATACATAGAGTAAAAGAGTGGAATATGGAAAGAACAGAATTTGTAAAGGGTAATTAGTACCCTAATTATAATATTAAGAGCACCAAGTTACCTCAGTCACGTGGTATTTTCATATAATAGATGTGTTGTCTCCAATGTTCAACAAAATCAAATTCTCGTTCTAAAGAAATAGAATAACATTCATAAGCACCCTTTTCAAAATTAATGAATACATTGGTACTCCTTATGTTGTGACTAACAGCACATTTAATTTTTTTTAATTCGCATACCTACTTACTTCGTTGATGTTTGATGGGTTCAATACCCCAAATAAAGCTATTTCTTTTTTCAATATTTCAGGCCTGTGTTGGCCACCGCATCTAAAGTGACATAGTTCATAATCAGAGCACAGCAGTTTTTTGCTTGCAAATGAACCTAGCTTTATACACTAGAGACAGAACGAGCAGGGCTTGTATATACCGGTGACAAATTTAGTAATGTTCAAACTGAAGGGATGACCATAAATTAGGAATGAACCATACAGAGTGCGTATTCTGACAATATCCCATAGATGTAAGTGGGGGTCCCAAGCACATTAATTTTCTTTGTCATGAAGCAAACGCCAACTGTAACCCCACATAATATCTAGAATCAGGGATGTGATATTTGTATCCAACTTTATTTAACACCCACATAAATTTTTACATTTCACTTGTGTCGTTTAAATACCCTTGCTAGTCCAATCGCAGAGCCTATCTTAATAACCTCTGCAGTGGTGAGCATATACCAAAGTGATTTGATCTCATTCGTTCTTTTAAAAACTGTGTTGACTGCTTAAAATCTACAGCTTTATTATTAGTTAAGAGTTTAAACAAGTATAACAGTCTCAATATGCTGTTGATCAATAATATCTATAGCGTTTTCATATTAAAAATCCTCTTCAGTAAACGCTAAGCGTTTGCATTAATGGCACCTCAATATTAAGATAAATATTTCAGCACCCACAGTGTTATTTCTCATTCACTACCACTCCTGAATATAATTTGATAACATTCCCACTTAATGGGTTTTACAAAATAGAGATATTTCTAATTTAAAATATTGCCAATATGGCGTGATCAGTACACTAGTCCGACTGGACACTGAGGATAAGGTCAACCAGAGACCAATAGGTTCACAGATTTTGTGGTCAATGCCATGTACATCCCTCTTGCGCAACGCATAAAGGTGCACCACTTTCGTAGCTGTCATATCTAAGAGAGAGTCTGACCATTGATGTTGTCCTGTTTTAGTCAGTATTAACTGCTCAATACAGAGGTTACATCATTGCAATATCGGGGTTCGAGTAATAATAGTGAACAGTGCTACAGAGCCTATTTATTAAATTAAACAGCCAAAAATGCAGTTGATTACACAAGTTACATTTGGTAACAGGCCCATACGCGGCTATGACAGCATCGCAGCGGCCATCTTAGAGTTGTCAATTGTTATTGAAATAGTCCTATCTAAGGGGTCGATTCCGATCTCGGCCGGAGGCGCACCGAATACGATTTGCCCGTAAAAAAATTGAGCCCAAAGCGCTATTCCCGACCGATTCGAACAGTCGTCCGAGCGAGCAAGTACGCTGCGCATTACTGCTAAAATTCCGAACGAGCCGTACGTACCCATTCCATCTCCAGTTCCCCGACCGAGCTGGATCCGGAAACGCCGATTCGATTCGCACGGAAGTAAATACACAGCACCTTCCGGCCGGACAAGTACGATGCGCAATCCGTACGCGCCGAACTGGTCGCTAAGTCCGGCACGTCAGAGCATCCGGGAGAGCCGCACATAAGCTCCGATTCGCGTCACAAGACGATCCACGGCTACGAGACGAACAAGCCAGCTACGAGTACGAGTCGAAGCCACGAGAAACCCGAACGAGACGAACCAACCATGAATCCCATCGCGCAGGTCCTACCAATACTCTACATCTATTAAAAAAAAAAAATATGTAAGTCCGTTTTTATATAGCGCAGCTACTCACCCTTACGGGTCTCAAGGAGCTGGGGGCCATCGTGGAAATTAAGTGAGCTATTGCCCAGAGTCACATGGTGCTGAGCTGATCTGCCGCCGGAGCCGGGTATCGAACCGTGAACCCTGTGCTCCAAAGTCAGCTGCCCTGGCCGCTGCACCACACCTCAGGAACCGGTACGGACGCGTACGGCGCAGACGGTAAGTCAAACACCCACTACACAAACAAACGACACGTACCCGACATATGTCACACACACATAGGGATGCAGAAATGACGTACACTAGCAACATCAGAACCATAGGGGCGGGATGGCTATCACCAATGCCATACACACCCATAGGGGCCTGGATGCCTACCACTACCACCACCCCTACTCATGGGGGGCTGGATGCCTACCACTACCACCACCTCTACTCATGGGGGGCTGGATGCCTACCACTACCACCACCCCTACTCATGGGGGCCTGGATGCCTACCACCACCACCACCCCTACTCAGGGGGGGCTGGATGCTTGTCACTACCACCACCCCTACTCAGGGGGGGCTGGATGCCTACCACTACCACCACCCCTACT
This sequence comes from Calotriton arnoldi, assembly GCA_963921515.1. Classification (NCBI taxonomy): domain Eukaryota; kingdom Metazoa; phylum Chordata; class Amphibia; order Caudata; family Salamandridae; genus Calotriton; species Calotriton arnoldi. Next base: position 306,787 of record CAWUFW010009935.1, read on the forward strand.
CATGGGGGGCTGGATGCCTACCACTACCACCACCCCTACTCAGGGGGGCTGGATGCCTACCACTACCACCACCCCTACTCATGGGGGGCTGGATGCCTACCACTACCACCACCCCTACTCATGGGGGCCTGGATGCCTAGCACTACCACCACCCCTACACAGGGGGGGCTGGATGCCTGTCACTACTACCATCCCCACTCATAGGGGAATTGATGCCTACCACTACCACCACCCCAACTCATGGGGAGCTGGATGCCTATAACTACCACCACCCCTACTCAGGGGGCTGGATGCCTACCACTACCACCACCCCTACTCAGGGGGCTGGATGCCTACCACTACCACCACCCCTACTCAGGGGGGCTGGATGCCTACCACTACCACCACCCCTAATCATGGGTGGCTGGATGCCTACCACTACCACCACCCCTACTCATGGGGGCTGGATGCCTACCACTACCACCACCCCTACTCAGGGGGCTGGATGCCTACCACTACCACCACCACTACTCATGGGGGCTGGATGCCTACCACTACCACCACCCCTACTCATGGGGGCCTGGATGCCTACCACTACCACCACCCCTACTCATGGGGGCCTGGATGCCTACCACCACCACCACCCCTACTCAGGGGGCTGGATGCTTGTCACTACCACCACCCCTACTCAGGGGGCTGGATGCCTACCACTACCACCACCCCTACTCATGGGGGCTGGATGCCTACCACTACCACCACCCCTACTCAGGGGGCTGGATGCCTACCACTACCACCACCCCTACTCATGGGGGGCTGGATGCCTACCACTACCACCACCCCTACTCATGGGGGCCTGGATGCCTACCACTACCACCACCCCTACTCAGGGGGGGCTGGATGCCTACCACTACCACCACCCCTACTCATGGGTGGCTGGATGCCTACCACTACCACCACCCCTACTCAGGGGGGGCTGGATGCCCACCACTACCACCACCCCTACTCATGGGTGGCTGGATGCCTACCACTACCACCACCCCTACTCATGGGGGCCTGGATGCCTACCACCACCACCACCCCTACTCATGGGGGGCTGGATGCCTGTCACTACCACCACCCCTACTCATGGGGTGCTGGATGCCTGTCACTACTACCATCCCCACTCATAGGGGAATTGATGCCTACCACTACCACCACCCCAACTCATGGGGGGCTGGATGCCTGTCACTACTATGATCCCCACTCATAGGGGAATTGATGCCTACCACTACCACCACCCCTACTCATGGGGGCCTGGATGCCTACCACCACCCCTACTCAGGGGGGGCTGGATGCCTGTCACTACCACCAACCCTACTCATGGGGGGCTGGATGCCTACCACCACCCCTTCTCAGGGGGGGCTGGATGCCTGTCACTACCACCACCCCTACTCAGGGGGGGCTGGATGCCTGTCACTACTACCATCCCCACTCATAGGGGAATTGATGCCTACCACTACCACCACCCCAACTCATGGGGGGCTGGATGCCTGTCACTACTACCATCCCCACTCATAGGGGAATTGATGCCTACCACCACCCCTACTCTTGGGGGCCTGTATGCCTACCACCACCACCACCCCCCTACTCAGGGGGGGCTGGATGCCTGTCACTACCACCACCCCTACTCATGGGGGGCTGGATGCCTACCACCACCACCACCCCTACTCAGGGGGGCTGGATGCCTGTCACTACCACCACCCCTACTCAGGGGGGCTGGATGCCTACCACTACCACCACCCCTACTCATGGGGGCTTAATGCCTACCACTACCACCACCCCTACTCATGGGGGCTGGATGCCTACCACTACCACCACCCCTACTCAGGGGGGCTGGATGCCTACCACTACCACCACCCCTACTCATGGGTGGCTGGATGCCTACCACTACCACCACCCCTACTCATGGGGGCCTGGATGCCTACCACCACCACCACCCCCTACTCAGGGGGCTGGATGCCTGTCACTACCACCACCCCTACTCATGGGGGCTGGATGCCTACCACCACCACCACCCCTACTCATGGGGGCTGGATGCCTGTCACTACCACCACCCCTACTCAGGGGGCTGGATGCCTACCACTACCACCACCCCTACTCATGGGGGGCTGGATGCCTACCACTACCACCACCGCTACTCAGGGGGGGCTGGATGCCTACCACTACCACCACCCCTACTCAGGGGGGGCTGGATGCCTACCACTACCACCACCCCTACTCATGGGGGGTTGGATGCCTACCACTACCACCACCCCTACTCAGGGGGGCCTGGATGCCTACCACAACCACCACCCCTACTCATGGGGGGCTGGATGCCTGTCACAACTACCATCCCCACTCATAGGACGGGTAATGCATGACACAACCAGCATACTCCAACATAAGGAATGTCAGCAAAAGACATCCCCGCAACATCATGACAAGAGTGTGTAGTCTGTGTCAAATGCCTACAACACTGAACATGACATTGAACATACAATGTGACCCCCTATCACATGTGTCACACAAAAATGTGTGTGGCCTTCACAATGCAAGCAGACCATGACCACTGTGGGAATGGGGTCTAAACCCCCATCATCACAGTGACCAAAAGGTAAGTGTGGGGTCCATAGCTGAAGCACATTTTGAACATTGTGGCAATGGGGTCTAAACACCCATCATCACAGTGACCAAAAGGTAAGTGTGGGGTCCATAGCTGAAACACATTTTGAACATTGTGGCAATGGGGACTAAACCCCCATCATCACAGTGACCAAAAGGTAAGTGTGGGGTCCATAGCTGAAGCACATTTTGAACAGTGTGGCAATGGGGTCCAAACCCCCATCATCACAGTGACCAAAAGGTAAGTGTGGGGTCCATAGCTGAAGCACATTTTGTACATTGTGGCAATGGGGTCCAAACCCCCATCATCACAGTGACCAATAGGTAAGTGTGGGCTCCATAGCTGAAGCACATTTTGAACATTGTGGCAATGGGGTCCAAACCCCCATCATCACAGTGACCAAAAGGTAAGTGTGGGGTCCATAGCTGAAGCACATTTTGAACATTGTGGCAATGGGGTCCAAACCCCCATCATCACAGTGACCAAAAGGTAAGTGTTGTCATGGAAAAAGCTGCAACTGCCAAACAGCATGGATGATTCCTGGTCACAGAACAACAAACACATCAGTGGCAAAGTAGTTGTTGTGTCCCATAGCAACATAGATTGGGTGAGGCAAACAGTGCAGTGCAAATAAAACATACCTTTGGCCATGTGCAGACAAACATCACCCATGGGGACTGACATCGTCTCCATTTATCAATTACACGATGCCAGAAGTGACCATCATAATGCAGACCCACATATCTGCACTAATGGACACACAAATGTAGATATCCTGGGGAGACTGTAGATGTGAGGTGAACAAATACCATACCATGGCAGCAATGGGACAAACGAACCATGATTATTGTGCTGACTGATGACCTAGGAGTCCCAGGGACAGCATGGGAAATCCTCCAAACAACATACAGGCAATGGCACACCAAAGATATGCCAATGCAGTGGTGCAGATGCACAAACACAAACAGGCAGCCTCACACTGCATATCAAACCCAACAGGTGATGGGGGGGGGGGTGTGCCAGTGTCCCCAGGCAACCACACAACACATGAGGAGGCCTGAATTCCAATTACACAGATGTGTATACAGTGCCATACAAAAGTAACTCATGGATCGGATTCCCCTATGTGGGCAATCAGGCATTGTTAGATGAGAGGGAGCCCAAATTACACATGTCACACAAGCTTGTAGGAACAGCAACTAACACAGCAAGAGACAGACCCACCACAGCACTACCCCCAGGGACCCCACATTGTGGTGACACTAGCCTGCATGATAATCCCACTGTGATGACAAAGGTAGATGTCGTTCACACTGTGAACCACAGCCATGTGTCCTGAGCAACAAACTACCATCACACCTACACAAGCACAAATCAATCAGCACGGCCTGTCAGCCAAGGCCAATATGGAGGTAGGGGTCTAGCCGTGCAACAACTCACATCTGCACACACTCAACACCACACACCTTGATCTCCACCAATGTGCAGCAGTGAAGCTCACATGGACAGGTGACATTGCACATGCACCCATGACAATCCCAGGGGTGGTTGTGGGAACTAAGGTGTAGAAACCCATCACACCTGGCCAGTCAACAAAACTCGTGAATGTCTGACACACTGCCCATTACGCCGTACATGGGCATGATGTGAACTCCACCCCAATCAATGGGATCCCGGCCACAGTCACACACCAATGAAGAAGCCAAGGACACCCACAAAGAACACACGTAGACAACTTCCAACATTGCAGCTCTGACCCTGAGGAGTGGCAGCAGTCACACACACAACGTGTCACTATCACTGAAAGCTACCACAAACTGTAAATTACATGACTTGTGTAACTAACAAGTGCCAAGGGGAATCCTGACTGTGTCTCATCTGCGTTTGCCCACATCCCCAGCCCTGACAACAAAGACAACTAGGGATGACAACCTGATGAACATTAGTTTGCTATGCACCCACATCACGGAGAAACCAGGTACAAGATGCTGGATGAACACAGGACAACTCAGCAAGCAACACAAACAGGAACATCCTTAGGGACACAGCCGGTGTAGGAAAAGGGAAGGGAACACACACAGACATGCTTACACAACACACAACACGGTCCCAGGTAATGTCACTGGATTACACACTGCCATGAGGGCACTCCACTCCTGTGGAAGGTCCGCTGTGCCAAACCTTGTCTGTGCACCACTCAAACATGTCAGCAAAACACTCGGTCAGTGAGTCAACAATCACAACACACTGAAGGCTCTGCTCACATAAGCCTGGGTATGGGAGTGTCACGTCAGTCATCTGCATATACCCAAAACACGTGTTAAGCAAGTTGCACTGTATACACAGATGAGTCCTTCAACATTGATGTGCTAAACTGCATGTCCAGTGGAGATGGGCACACAGTCAGGGAAATAGAAACATTGAACAGTGGTAAGCCCACCAGATGTGCATCAGTGTAAGCCACAGATGTCAATTTTCAAATGCAAAACGTACATCCCTGTGTCAAATGCAGAACATTACACCCTCAGACTGCAGCAAAGGATGCTATGGATCCAGACTAGATTAGGACACATATCCCATGGACCGCATGGAGTCCATCACAGCAACACTTCATTTACCTGATCTGAACACTATTACAACAGCAAATGCATGATGATACTCATCTACATCATGTACATCAAAAGAAAAACCACTAGTAAACAAAAAAAGGCTTTATTCAGCAAATGTTGAAAAAAAATTGAAGTCCAAAAGAAACTAAGGCCAATGGCCAGTCCACATACACAGTCCGAAGAGGGTGATATGTGACAACTTGTCACCCATTCCTTGCCTGCATTGGTACGGACAGGGGACATCCCCCTCGGAGGGGCATACAAGGGGCAGGCCAGGCACCGCAGGGACAGGATCAGGGGATGCCAGAAGGAGGCAGTGAAGGGGTGGTGGGTGCAGGAATGTCACCGGCAACTGCAGTGGAGGTGTCTGACTCAGTGGGGGCCGGCACCACTGTAGGGCACAAGTCAGATGGTGTGGGTGCTGGCACCACTGCAGTGGGCCGGTCAGATGGAGTGGACTGGGTCCCCACTGCAGTGCCCAAGTCAGACGGGGTGGTTGTGGACTCCACTGAAGTGCATAACCCCAAGGGAGTGGAAGGGGGGGCAGATGAGGTGGGCAGGACAGAGGGGGGGACCCGGTCTCCACACCAGTGGCACAAACAGGCCGAGCATCTGGCTTGGGGGTGGAAGAGCAAGTGGTAGGGGGGGAGGGCCTAAGCATTTTGGGGATGCGGTATGGGTGTGTGGGGGAACCTGGGGCAGGTTGTGGCGGGGGAACCTGTGGAGTGGTGGCCTGGGGGATGGAGGAGAGAGACTGTGTGGTGGAGCTGTGTGGTGGTGGTGGTGGGGTCTTGCCCTTCCTGGTCCGGGGGGACTTCCGAATGGGGTCCTCAGTCTGCCTGTGCCTTGGGGAGGGTGTCTGGGTGTGAGGGGCACTCCCCTCTGTGTGTGGTGGTCGCCTCTTCCGCCTGTGTGTTGGGTCAGATGGATCTGTGGGGAAGAGGCCAAGCTCACAGAGGAAGAGCTTCTGGGAGGGGGGGGTTGCAGGTGAGGCAAGGGAAGGGGTTTTGGAGGGAGAGGTATCTGAGGACTGCGCAGTGCTCGTGGATGCGTGTGTGTGTTCCTGGGCCCCATCCCCTGTGAGTGAGGAATCAGTCCCCTGACTGTGCGTGCGTGTGCGTCTGGATTTTGGCTTGTGTGTCTGTGTGCTGCTTGTGTCTGTGCTGGTGGGTGCCTGTGCCGGTGTGTGTGTGCTTGGGACAGGCAGGGTGCTGGGGATTGTGGATGGGGCAGAGGTAGGAGGGGTGAGGGACTGTTGCAGGAGGGACACTGCTGCTGTCAGTGAGGAGGCCATGGACTGATTGGTCCGATGTAGAGCAGACATGCCAGATGACATGCCCTCCATGAATGACACCAGTTGTGTCAACAGACCCGTGTGTGCATGGAGGACACTCAGCACTGATGTCTGCCCTACATGGATCTGTTTAAGCAAGTCCACAGACTCCACACTCAGGGCAGCAGGGGAGACAGAGGCAGGGGGTGCGGTGCCTGGCATGAAGGAGACACGCTCCCCTACACGGGAGCCTCCACGGACATGTGGGATGGGAGCAGATGGGAGGGTGGAGATGGTGGTGGTGGCGGGGGCAGACTTGCTTGATTTTGTCTCTGTTCTGCTGACACCCGCCTCCACAAGGGAGTCCTCACTGGAAGTGCTGTGGTCCTCAGCCAAGGTGGTCGTAGCTGAGGTCTCCTCAGTGGGGCTCACCTCACCCTCCGTGCCACTGGGTCCCTCGGTCTCCCCTGCAGTGGACCCAGTCTGGCTCTGCCGCTCCTCCTGGTCCATGGAGCTGTCTCCTCCTGTGGCCGTGGATGTATCTGCAAAGAATCAGGATAAACAGAGCAACATTAGTCACCTGTACTGACCACACACGCCACAGTAAGTACAGCACATCACAGAGCAAGCCCTGCCATCATTTGCTAGACATTGCAATAAGTGCTGACACTGATTTGAAGAAGCCCAATGTCTGCCTGACAGTCATTCATGCCACACATATCCTACCTGTCCATGCACCCATCTGTCTGGTGCCTGTTGTATGCGACTAATCATATGTGCACACATGCACCACATACACAGTTGTTGGACATCCAAGAGAACATGTGGAAATGTGTCACTCCAAACACATGCCATTTCCTGCCACTGACTCAGTACATGTGTCAGGAAAAGTGACGGGCAGAGACCCTGTCGATATGCGGGTTTTGCTTCCATCACCAGACACAATGATGTCCTCATGTCCTGATAGACAATGCAACAATGGTGTGCTTGCAGGACATATCACACTACTGCTGGATCACCCTTTGCGAGTTGAATGTCATGGCACAGGCCTGTCTGGCAAGTCAGTCATAACTGTCTCCTGTCACAGGGGCAGTGCATACACACAACACCAGTCTACACTGTGTCACAATCATGGAAGTTTTGGGTATGCACGCCCTGTAGCTGACAGGTGCACATGTGCACCCCTGGCCACCCACATCATGAGGACTAAGATGATCCCACGTCAATCAAATGAGACATTTGAGTGACTGCAAACACAAATCCATACACATGGGCACTTCACCGTCTGATGAGAATGAACCAAAGCTGCCTGCACCTCAATGTTTCATACACCTTTGTGCACAGTCAAGGGATCAGAGACCTATGCATTAACCAATGTGCAGATCCTATAGTCACAACTCAGATGCTGGCCACCCCAAATTGTTAAACACTCCAGGAGTCAAAAAAGCAAGGCCACACCACGGTGACACAGAGGCAGACACCTGAGTGCACTCTTCACAATGCCCAATATGTATGCTGACACACGGGAGTGGGAGAACAGAGTGCCTTCGATGTACGGAGTAGGCATTACAGTCCTGGTCCATGTGCAACATGGTATTACCCTGAACACTAGGCAGGTGGCTATGCATGTGTCACACACATGATGTACATACTTCTGAGGCTCCCCCTTGGTCTCTGCTGCAGCATGGGTGTGTGGCACATACCCCAGACATGTGGTGAGTCAGAGCAGCAATTGGAACACATTGTGAAGCCATACCCAGAGTACATGTCAGATCACAGGCATTGTGTGAGCAATTGTACCACCCATGCAGCCCACAACAAAGTTACTGTAACTGATGCTGTCCCCAACTTGAACCACAGGTAACTGCAAGTACACAGTACCCTAGTGACCTAAGTCACAGACTGTAAGGGCCACACCTGTGTATCAGATGAGGAGGGGGCATGACACAAGTGAGGGACATGAGTCCAGGACGACAAGACAGTTGTACTGTGGAAGTGGAACCAGGCTAAAGGAGTGCATAGAGCATGTTAGTCATAGTACACAGAAATGGCTAGCACTTACCCCCTCCTTGCTGCTGTCTGGCCTTCAGCTGCCCATCCAGGTCAGGGAAGACCACCGCCAGAATCCGGAGCATGTGGGGGGTCAGGGTCCGGTGTCCGCCCCTCCTGCGAGGAGGCAACAGCTTCAGCTGGACCCTTGCGATCCTCCGGGTCCAGCCATGAAAGTCCTGCCACCTCTTCTGGCAGTTGCGGATCCTGCGCCTGTAGACCCCCACAGATCTTACTGCCCGGACGATGGTCAGCCAGATGTCCTGCTTCTGGTGGGCATCAACCTGTGAGGATGACAAAGTGAAAAGGCCATTACTACACATGCAACATATCCGTGCATCACACAGTTGGATATACATGTCTCAATCACAGGGGCATATGATGTACACAGGTAGTGCAACTATGGCTATGAACAGTTGTCCAGCAGTTACTAAATGGTATCATTGCCTGGGAAGTAAAACCTTGTTGGAATGCACTGTTACTGCACTATACCTGTTCAGTGCATGTAACTACACACTTTGGGGGGTGCCAACTACTCAGTGAGCATGCTAGCCACTGGTGTACACACTGTAAATCTTGCTAGTCAGACAACATGCACAATTAGTAAGGCAGTGGACAGCACACTCACCTGCTCCCCTGGTTTCCCATACAGCTTGCTGTACTGTGGAAGGAGGCTGTCCAGCAGGGCCTGCTTCTCCTCAGTGCTGAAGGCTGGGGCTCTCTCCACAGAACGTGCCATTGCAGTAGCCAGAGGACGCAGAGACAGCAGCAGTGGTGGTGGCAGATGTCGTCCCGGAGCATGTAGTGCAGGCAAGTGAGCTCTTAGGGGAACAGCCAGCATTATATGTGTGCTGCAGAGGCAGATACTGTCCCATGTGTCCAAAGTGATAGGTCCAAGTCGTTTGCATCTTCTGAATCTGGCCAATCCATGGAATTGCACCACTTATACACCCCCACAGCATCCTTCAAAAGTTCAACTTCATGACACCCATAAATTTGCAACATTGTTGTGGGTGGCCAACTGAATTCACTGCATCCGGCTCATAAAAGCTTCAAAAACGCGTCCGTTACCATGTCAGTCCATAGCCAATGCGTGCGCACCGATCGGTCCATTGCTGTACAACGCGTATTTCGAAAAACAACATGCATCCGTCCACATCATATGCAATGGCCAATGCGTGCGCACCGATCGGTCCATTGCTGTACAACGCGTATTTCGGAAAACGACACGCATCCGTCCAGATCATATGCAATGGCCAATGCGTGCGCACCGATCGGTCCATTGCTGTACAACGCGTATTTCGGAAAACGTCACGCATCCGTCCACATCATATGCAATGGCCAATGCGTGCGCACCGATCGGTCCATTGCTGTACAACGCGTATTTCGGAAAACGACACGCATCCGTCCACATCATATGCAATGGCCAATGCGTGCGCACCGATCGGTCCATTGCTGTACAACGCGTATTTCGGAAAATGACACGCATCCGTCCACATCATATGCAATGGCCAATGCGTGCGCACCGATTGGTCCATTACTGTACAACGCGTATTTCAGAAAACGACACGCATCCGTCCACATCATATGCAATGGCCAATGCGTGCGCACCGATCAGTCCATTGCTGGTCAACGTGTATTTCGGAAAACGACACGCATCCGTCCACATCATATGCAATGGCCAATGCGTGCGCACCGATCGGTCCATTGCTGTACAACACGTATTTTGGAAAACGACACGCATCCGTCCACATCATATGCAATGGCCAATGCGTGCGCACCGATCGGTCCATTGCTGTACAACGCGTCCCTGTACAAGTCACTCGCATATGTCACCATGGTTGTCACTGGTGAACGTATGCCAGCCACAATTACTTGCCAGGGACTCAGGGGCACACCTACAACACCACAGCCTGTCCACACTGTATCCTAAGGCATGTAAGGCTGCATTACCTGTGTGTGTATGGGGGTCAACATGTGGTTTGTTGGGTGGCACTTGGGGGCAGCCACTCCCAGGCTGTGCACGTGTTCATGGGGACAGAATCCTTTGTGTGTTGTGCACATGACCACTGTGATGTGCAACTATTCAGTTCAGAGCATGTGGCATGGTCACATCTCCAGGTTGTGTATGTGTATGTTATGTCACATACACCCTGAGTCCTATGTGGGATGGTATGTATGTTACAGGGTGACCCATTGCCACAATTGTGATGGCCCTCCACAGTCTGTGTGCATGTTGTGTTTCAGATGTCTCGGATTCCATGTGCACAATGGGAGACAGTCTCCACATCCACGTTGTTTGTGCATCGACTTTGATGTTGTGCATGTGTGTGTCACAGACGTCCATGTCTGTCCTGCAGAGGCAACAGGGGCCACTACCTGTGGGAGTCATGGTTGTTTTTCTGGCGTGTACATGATACGCCATGTCATGCCAGTGTCCATGTGGCAATACAGGGTCCCTGGGAATCTACCTGTCAAAGAGCTGTGATGCCTGGGGCACATCTGTCCTCACTTGTCACTGTGGTGTGTGTTTGGAACGTGACAGCAGTACATGGGTACTGTGACACAGCCGAATGATTTCCCATAGCACAACCTGGAACTTGTTGTCAACACATGTTGAACTGAGATGTTAGATGTTGGCCATGTAGGTGCCATATATGTCCATACAGAACAGCACACACATCAAGTACTTGTGTCTCGTAATGATGTATCATGTGATATTGAGTATGATCAATGCCACATATGTGGGGTGACTGACAATCTTTCTTTGTTCACCTATGCACTGCCGGGCACCAGCTGTCCATAGACCATTCCCTGACCTTGCAACCATGGTTGAACGTGACTGCATCCGACGGTACCGCTTCAACAGGCCGCTTATTGACGAATTGGCGGTGCAGTTGGCCCCACATTTGCAACCTGGCCGGCCATACCCTGCAGCGCTGACCCCCAAGGTGAAGGTGATGGCAGCCCTACACTTCTTTGCCACCGGTACCTTTCAACACACTGTGGCGTCTGCTGGTGGGATGTCACAGACCATGTTCAGCCGTGTGCTACGCGATGTTTTGGAGGCGATGTTGAGATACTTGAACCAGTACATCTATTTCCCTAAACGTCAACAACTCACTGACGTCAAGAGTGACTTCTATGCCCTGGGGAGGATGCCACATGTCATCGGCTCCATTGATGGGACACATGTGGCTTTGGTACCACCACAGGCACATGAGCAGGCATACAGGAACAGGAAACATTACCATTCTATCAATGCCCTGGTGGTATGTCTTGCAGATATGAGCATCTCACATGTGTGTGCACGTTTCCCGGTTCTGCACACGATGCCTACGTAATGAGCAGTAGTCGCATCCCGAGGATGATGTCACAGATGCAGAACCAGCGTGCCTGGCTTGTCGGTGTGTGCTGACTTTGTACCATTGTGTGTGTTCTGCAATGTTGTATTCCACCCTCTTTTCCAACTCAGCTAATGTGCAATTGTCTGTATGTAGGTGAATCCGGATACCCCAACATGCCGTGGTTGCTGACACCCCTCAGGAACCCTGTGACACCAGCCCAGATGCGCTACAATGAGGCACAGGGTCGGACCAGGAGAGTGATCGAGCGGACATTTGGACTCCTGAAGAGCCGCTTTCGCTGCCTGGACAAGACAGGAGGGGCCCTCCCATATGCCCCTGCAAAGGTGTGCAAGATTTTCATTGTCTGCTGCATGCTACACAACCTGGCAGTGCGGAAGGAGTTGCCTCTCATCCTGGATGACGATGACCAACATCCGCCACCTGTGGAGGATCCTGGCCTGGGCCACGATGCCAATGATGATGATGAGGGGGATGTCTGCACACAGCTCATCGCCAACTTCTTCAGCTGAATGTGAGTATACAGAGTTGGTATGTCAATGATTTGAGTTTGCATGATATGTGTTGGTGGTGCTCTGTTGCTGTTTGAGTGTGGCCATGTGCTACTTGACTGTATGCGTGCAGCGATGTGTCCTTACAGGTAGTCTGTACTCCCCAACAGTGTTGACATGCTAACTTGGTTTTGTGTAGGTATCTTGTGACATGTATTGGGCATGAGTATTGCAGTTCTGTCCTGTTCTTCAGTGCTTTTGACTGTGTGTCATGTCTGTCCTTCACAGGGTACTTTCAGAGTTGTTTGGTCAACTCGGATCCCCGACACCATGATTCAACTTCCAGGGTGGAAGCAGTCGTTTCCCTGCAGGTGATGTGCCACACACCCCTGGACTTTATTTCCTCTACACTTGGTGACTGTGTGGCCACTGCCACGTGGGATTACCTTGCATCTGTAGTGGAAACAACATGTTGCAAATGTGTAATAAACCTGTGCTTCACTTTGGGATGTGCGTTGTCTGTGGTCACACATCTGACTGACATTTGCTTACTTCACCTGTGGGCTAGTTAACACAGACTCTGAATAGGTGTGGTGTCTGTGCATTCCACTGTATTTCCTGGCAACATCAGTGTAGGCGATGAGTCAGATGGCCCTGGTGTGTATGTGTTGTGTAGCCCTAGTGGTGTCTCTCCCTCATATGTGTCACGTCGCCATGACTCACATGACGGTGTTGAACTTGCTGTAGCAGTTACCATGCACAGTGTCATTTAGCAGATCATCATCTCCATGACAAAAACAACGTTGGAATCACAACAATCAATCAATCAATCAATCAATCAATCACGGCATTTATAGAGCGCGCTACTCACCCGGGAGGGTCTCAAGGCGCTGGGGGAGGGGGTAAGTTACTGCTCGAACAGCCAGGTCTTGAGCTGCTTCCTGAAGGAGAGATGGTCCTGGGTTCGCCGAAGGTGAGTGGGGAGGGAGTTCCAGGTCTTGGCTGCCAGGTAGGAGAAGGATCTTCCTCCGGCGGTGGTTCTGCGGATGCGTGGTACGGTGGCGAGGGCGTGGCTGGTTGATCGTAGCTGGCGTGTGGGCGTGTAGAAGGTCATGCGGTCGTTGAGGTACTTTGGGCCCAGGTCGTGGAGGGCCTTGTGTGCGTGGGTGAGGAGTCTGAACGTGATTCTCTTGCTGACGGGGAGCCAGTGCAGGTCTTTCAGGTGCACGGTGATGTGGCTGTGTCGGGGATGTCCAGGATGAGTCGTGCGGAGGCGTTCTGGATGCGCTGGAGTCTCTTTTGAAGTTTGGCTGTGGTTCCGGCGCAGAGGGTGTTCCCATAGTCCAGTCGGCTGGTGACGAGTGCCTGGGTGACGGTCTTCCTGGTTTCAGTGGGGATCCATCTGAAGATCTTGCGGAGCATGCGCAGGGTGTTGAAGCATGAAGATGAGACGGCGTTGACTTGTCTGGTCATCGACAGGGAGGAGTCCAGGATGAAGCCCAGGTTGCGTGCGTGGTCCGTTGGCTTGGGCGCGGTGCCCAGGGGCCGGGGGCCACCAGGAGTCGTCCCAGGCGGAGGGTGATGAGCCCAGGATGAGGACTTCCGTCTTATCTGAGTTCAGTTTAAGGCGGCTGTTCCTCATCCAGTCGGCGACGTCTCTCATCCCGTCGTGTAGGTTGGCTCTGGCGGTGGTGGGGTCGTTGGTGAGGGAGAGGATCAGCTGGGTGTCGTCGGGCGTAGGAGATGATGTTGAGGTTGTGTCGGCGTGCGATGGCTGCGAGGGGGCTCATGTAGACGTTGAAGAGGGTTGGGCTGAGTGAGGATCCTTGTGGAACGCCGCAGATGACTTCGGTGGCTTCGGATCTGAACGGGGAGGCGGACTCTCTGGGTTCTTCCGGCGAGGAACGAGATGATCCATTCCAGTGCTTTCTCTCGGATTCCGATGTTGCTGAGGCGCTTCACTAGGGTGCGGTGGCAGACGGTGTCGAACGCCGCAGAGAGGTCCAAGAGGATGAGGGCAGCTGTTTCCCCGTTGTCGGTTAGGGTTCTGATGTCGTCGGTGGCTGCGATAAGGGCGGTCTCGGTGCTGTGGTTGGCCCGAAACCCGGACTGCGAGGGGTCGAGGGATCCATTCGTCTCGAGGAAGGCGGCAAGCTGTCTGTTGACGGTCTTCTCGATGACTTTGGCCGGAAACGGAAGGAGCGAGATGGGACGGTAGTTCTTGAGGTCGGTGGGGTCCGCCGTTGGTTTCTTCAGGAGGGCGGTAAGCTCGGCGTGCTTCCAGCTCTCCGGGAAGGTGGCGGTGTGGAAGGAGGAGTTGATGATGTCCCGGAGATGGGGTGCGATGGTGGCGTCGGCTTTGTTGAAGACGTGGTGTGGGCAGGGGTCGGTTGGTGATCCGGAGTGGATGGAGTTCATCGTGCGGGTGGTGTCTTCGGTGCTGATCGGGGTCCAGTTGCAGAGGGTGGTGGTGGCGGGCGTTGGTTCGGCGGTAGGGTGCGTTGTTTGTGCGTCGAAGCTGTTGTGTATGTCGGTGATCTTGCGGTGGAAGAACGCGGAGAGTGAGTTGCAGAGGTCTTGCGAGGGGGTGATGTCGTTGTTTCCGGCGCTGGGGTTGGAGAACTCTTTGACGATGCTGAAAAGTTCCTTGCTGTCATGGGCGTTGTTGTCCAGTCGTTCTTTGAGTGCCGACTTCTTGGTGGCACGGATCAGCTGGTGGTGTTTGCGGGTGGCGTGCTTGAGGGCGGTCCTGTTGTCTGTGGTCTGGTCGAGTCGCCAGGTTTTCTCGAGAGTGCGGCAGTTCTTCTTGGATTCCTTGAGTTCGTTGGTGAACCAAGGGGTTTTCTTGCTTCCGGGTCTGCTGGGAGGGTTTTTAGTGGTGCGAGGTCGTCGGCGCAGGCGGTCAGCCACTTGGCGAGGTTGCTGGCTGCTTCGTTTGGGTCCGTTGTGTTGGTGGGTGTGTTCTGGCTGAGGGAGGCGGTGAGCTGCTCGGCGGTGATCTTGCTCCAGCTCCGGCGGGGAGCCTGTTGCGGGTGGTGGTGGGTCGCAGTCTTTCTGAAGCTGAAGTGGACGCAGCTGTGGTCGGTCCAGTGGAGTCCGGTGGCGTGGCTGAAGGAGATGTGCTTGCTGGACGAGAAGACGGGGTCAAGCGTGTGGCCGGCGTAGTGGGTGGGCGTGTTCACCAGTTGCTTGAGTCCGAGGTTGGCGAGGTTGTCCAGCAGGGCGGTGGTGTTTCTGTCGTTGTTGTTCTCCAGGTGGAAGTTGAGGTCCCCTAGGAGGATGTAGTCGGCTGAGGGCATGGCGTGCGGGCTGATGAAGTCTGCGATGTCTTCGCTGAATAGTGTGCGTGGTCCCGGGGGTCTGTAGATGAGGGTGCCTCGGAGGGTGGTCTTGGGGTCAGTGTGTATCTGGAAGTGTAGGTGTTCGGGCGGCGGTGAAGGTCTCGTCGGAGTTAGTCGAGATGCGGATGGTGTTCTTGTGTACGATGGCGATGCCTCCTCCCGTCTGGTTGACGCGGTCCTTCCGGGTGATCTTGTATCCATCCGGGATGGCTATGGCGATGTCGGGCGCTGAGGAGGCGTTCATCCAGGTCTCGGTGAGGAAGGCGATGTCCGGTGCTGTTGCGTCGAGCAGGTCCCAGAGTTCCACGGCGTGCCTGTGGACGGAGCGGGTGTTCAGCAGGATGCATTTCAGGTGGTTGCTGCTGGTGCTCGACTTGGCGGAGGTGGTGCACGTCCGGGGGCAGGTGAATCGGCAGGCTTGGCAGGCGAAGGGTCCGTGGGTGCGTCTCGGTGAGGCTCGGTAGCAGGCAGGGTTCCGGCCGGCATTGAGTGCGGTGAGTGTGGCGGCGTCGTAGGTCCGTCGAGTAGTGTTGCGTTGGTGGGTTCCAGGGGTTCTGGCGCTGGGCGCGGTCCAGTCGCGGACGGGCGCAGACGGGCTTGCCTTAGGCGCGCCTCGGCGCGCCAGCGGCGCGCCCGCTGCGCACGTCCGCTGCGCGGCCGTGCAGCGGCCGCCATTTATGGGGAGGTGGGAGGGAGGAGCAGCTGGGAGGAGGGAGGCAGGGGCAGCGAATGGGCAGTCAGGGGGCGGGGCCGCAGGGAACGCAGCGGCGGGAGTGGCGAGAGGCAGCGGGGGCACAGAAAGGAAAAACAGGGGGACAGCAGACAAAATCACGGGCACAACAACAGTGGGGCAGCGAGGGGCACAGAAAGGAAAAACAGGGGGACAGCAGGCAAAATCACGGGCACAACAACAGTGGGGCAGCGAGGGGCACAGAAAGGAAAACAGGGGGACAGCAGGCAAAATCACGGGCACAACAACAGTGGGGCAGCGAGGGGCACAGAAAGGAAAAACAGGGGGACAGCAGACAAAATCACGGGCACAACAACAGTGGGGCAGCGAGGGGCACAGAAAGGAAAAACAGGGGAGAGCAGGCAAAATCACGGGCACAACAACAGTGGGGCAGCGAGGGGCACAGAAAGGAAAAACAGGGGGACAGCAGGCAAAATCACGGGCACAACAACAGTGGGGCAGCGAGGGGCACAGAAAGGAAAAACAGGGGAGAGCAGGCAAAATCACGGGCACAACAACAGTGGGGCAGCGAGGGGTACAGAAAGGAAAAACAGGGGGACAGCAGACAAAATCACGGGCACAACAACAGTGGGGCAGCGAGGGGCACAGAAAGGAAAAACAGGGGGAGAGCAGACAAAAACGGGCACCGGGGCCACAAGCGGAGGGCGATCTTACCTACAGGAGCAGCGGGCAGACAACACAGGCGGAGCTGTGTGGTGGGGAGCGACCTACCTGGCAAGGTCAAGGGTCGCTCTCCTCACGTGCAGCGGCCGCCATTTATGGGGAGGTGGGAGGGAGGAGCAGCTGGGAGGAGGGAGGCAGGGGCAGCGAATGGGCAGTCAGGGGCGGGGCCGCAGGGAACGCAGCGGCGGGAGTGGCGAGAGGCAGCGGGGGCACAGAAAGGAAAAACAGGGGGACAGCAGACAAAATCACGGGCACAACAACAGTGGGGCAGCGAGGGGCACAGAAAGGAAAAACAGGGGGACAGCAGGCAAAATCACGGGCACAACAACAGTGGGGCAGCGAGGGGCACAGAAAGGAAAAACAGGGGGACAGCAGGCAAAATCACGGGCACAACAACAGTGGGGCAGCGAGGGGCACAGAAAGGAAAAACAGGGGGACAGCAGACAAAATCACGGGCACAACAACAGTGGGGCAGCGAGGGGCACAGAAAGGAAAAACAGGGGGACAGCAGGCAAAATCACGGGCACAACAACAGTGGGGCAGCGAGGGGCACAGAAAGGAAAAACAGGGGGAGAGCAGGCAAAATCACGGGCACAACAACAGTGGGGCAGCGAGGGGCACAGAAAGGAAAAACAGGGGGACAGCAGGCAAAATCACGGGCACAACAACAGTGGGGCAGCGAGGGGCACAGAAAGGAAAAACAGGGGGAGAGCAGGCAAAATCACGGGCACAACAACAGTGGGGCAGCGAGGGGTACAGAAAGGAAAAACAGGGGGACAGCAGACAAAATCACGGGCACAACAACAGTGGGGCAGCGAGGGGCACAGAAAGGAAAACAGGGGAGAGCAGACAAAAACGGGCACCGGGGCCACAAGCGGAGGGCGATCTTACCTACAGGAGCAGCGGGCAGACAACACAGGCGGAGCTGTGTGGTGGGGAGCGACCTACCTGGCAAGGTCAAGGGTCGCTCTCCTCACCGTGCAGCGGCCGCCATTTATGGGGAGGTGGGAGGGAGGAGCAGCTGGGAGGAGGGAGGCAGGGGCAGCGAATGGGCAGTCAGGGGGCGGGGCCGCAGGAACGCAGCGGCGGGAGTGGCGAGAGGCAGCGGGGGCACAGAAAGGAAAAACAGGGGGACAGCAGACAAAATCACGGGCACAACAACAGTGGGGCAGCGAGGGGCACAGAAAGGAAAAACAGGGGGACAGCAGGCAAAATCACGGGCACAACAACAGTGGGGCAGCGAGGGGCACAGAAAGGAAAAACAGGGGGACAGCAGGCAAAATCACGGGCACAACAACAGTGGGGCAGCGAGGGGCACAGAAAGGAAAAACAGGGGGACAGCAGACAAAATCACGGGCACAACAACAGTGGGGCAGCGAGGGGCACAGAAAGGAAAAACAGGGGGACAGCAGGCAAAATCACGGGCACAACAACAGTGGGGCAGCGAGGGGCACAGAAAGGAAAAACAGGGGAGAGCAGGCAAAATCACGGGCACAACAACAGTGGGGCAGCGAGGGGCACAGAAAGGAAAAACAGGGGGACAGCAGGCAAAATCACGGGCACAACAACAGTGGCGCAGCGAGGGGCACAGAAAGGAAAACAGGGGGAGAGCAGGCAAAATCACGGGCACAACAACAGTGGGGCAGCGAGGGGTACAGAAAGGAAAAACAGGGGGACAGCAGACAAAATCACGGGCACAACAACAGTGGGGCAGCGAGGGGCACAGAAAGGAAAAACAGGGGGAGAGCAGACAAAAACGGGCACCGGGGCCACAAGCGGAGGGCGATCTTACCTACAGGAGCAGCGGGCAGACAACACAGGCGGAGCTGTGTGGTGGGGGAGCGACCTACCTGGCAAGGTCAAGGGTCGCCAACAGAGGCAAGTATAGTGTATGAGTGAGTTTATTTACATACATGTGTGAGGATAGTGCACAGGATGGTGGGTGCTGTACATTGGGATTGGAATCCAAAGTTCCCAGATGAGTTGGAAGTGTTGGTAGCAGAAATGTCCTGAGTAAAGTCCACAGTCATCTGATACATTGGTCCAACTTGAACTCCCAATGTCATGTGGGAGAGTTGGGTTGCATTCGACAGGGTGAACAGTTTGCACACAAAGGGGAATTTCCAGAACAGGTGTTGGGTTCCTGGGGGATGTACATGGCCATCGGCCTCTCAGTTTTCCTTCCTCGGACGACCCCTCTTCTTTCGGGAGGGTCCCTCACGTGCAGGCCGCTGCGGTGCAGAGGACTCTCCACCAGAGTCATCCTCCCTCCCTGTGGCAGTTGCAGTTGTTGCGGCACCAGATGTTGTGGGCACACAGGGAGGTGTGGCCATGTTGGTGCTAATCTGGCGGAGGCATGTCAATATGTCCCTCTGCACCGCTGTCAGTTCTTCCAATGTGTCCCACTTGGACTCCATGCGAGACATGTGTGTCTCCACACGGGACATGTGGGAGTCCAAGCGGGCATAATGGGCAGCCTGCTGCTGTTGAATGTCCTTGAGGATCCCCACTACCTGGCTGACCTCTCCGGTGCTATTCTGGTATGCATCAGCAATGCGTACCAGTTGTGGGTCATCATGCAGTCCAGACCCCTCTGCAAACAGCGACCTCTGCCTACCACCCCTCCCACCACCCCTGGCCACACGTGCGGGACCTGCGGTGGCACGCACAGGTGAGCCTAGGTCCCCTTGGGGGTTGGTACTGGGGTTGTTGTCCGTTGCTTCACGGTGGGCCGGGGTCCCTGTGCTGTTGTCATTGAGTGTCCTTGGTCTGTCCGTGTCGGCGGGGGTGGTCTGTGTGTTGGCAGATGTTGGAGGAGTGGGTGCAGGGGGTGCAGATCGTTGTCCTGCTGGTGCTGCATGATGACTCACACCGGAGGGGCCAGGTAGGTCTTCGCCATCTGAGGAGGGCAGAAGCTGTTCCACACCAGAGAGCTCAGGGCCCCCCGGAGCCTGGGACAGGGACTCCTCATCATCTGCTGCTGTGTCCCCATCATCACCTGTTTTTGGAAGAGACACACAATGTATGTTATGTTTCTACAGGCATCAATGGTTCAAACACCTGACAGTTGTGACTGTACATCTGGATGCGGGCCTGTCCATTGCATTGTCCTAAGTTGTCACAGTCAGAGGTTGATATTGGTGTAGCACATTGTCCTGCCAACCTGAAGCATTTCAATGTGAATGTTGAGGTGTGTGCATGACCAGCATTGGTGGTATTTGGTTGACATCCGGCCCTCCTTCTCCCTCCAGCCCAGTTATCCCACCATGAAGCATGCCCCCTTGCAGTGGGTGCAGGTTAACTCCCAGGATGTCAGTCAGTGGTGTCCTGCTGTTGGTTGGTGCCCAGTTCCCAGCAGGGCCTGGTACTCCCCACAACAGAGCACCATTGTCAGACAACTTTGAAGTGGCTTTTCACTCCCTGTGAGGTGTGCATGCTTCAGTGTGAACTTGCTGGGCCATGTGGGTGGGGGATGTTGAGCTGTGACTACCACTCCCATCATGCTATTGCCTACACCCCCCTTCCCAGCATGCCCATACTTCCTTCCTTTTGAGTGGACTTCACTGTGTGTGAGTGTGACAGCAATGGCAAGATGGCTGACAGTGTGGTCCTGTTGTTTGTTGGTGCCCAGTTCCCAGCAGGGCCTTGGCTCCCCGCAGCTGAGGCCAGTGTCAGACATCTTAGAAGTGGCTTTTCACTCCCTGTGAGGTGTGCATGCTTCAGTGTGAGCTTGCTGGGCCATGTGGGTGGGGGATGTTGAGCTGTGACTACCACTCCCATCATGCTATTGCCTACACCCCCCTTCCCAGCATGCCCATACTGCCTTCCTTTTGAGTGGACTTCACTGTGTGTGAGTGTGACAGCAATGGCAAGATGCCTGACAGTCTGGTCCTGTAGTTTGTTGGTGCCCAGTTCCCAGCAGGGCTTTGTGCTCCTCACAGCTGAGGCCAGTGTCAGACATCTTAGAAGTGGCTTTTCACTCCCTGTGAGGTGTGCATGCTTCAGTGTGAGCTTGCTGGGCCATGTGGGTGGGGGATGTTGAGCTGTGACTACCACTCCCATCATGCTATTGCCTATACCCCCCTTCCCAGCATGCCCATACTTCCTTCCTTTTGAGTGGACTTCACTGTGTGTGAGTGTGACAGCAATGGCAAGATGGCTGACAGTCTGGTCCTGTTGTTTGTTGGTGCCCAGTTCCCAGCAGGGCCTTGTGCTCCCCACAGCTGAGGCCAGTGTCAGACATCTTTGAGGTGGCTTTTCACTCCCTGTGAGGTGTGCATGCTTCAGTGTGAGCTTGCTGGGCCATGTGGGTGGGGGATGTTGAGCTGTGACTACCACTCCCATCATGCTATTGCCTACACCCCCTTCCCAGCATGCCCATACTTCCTTCCTTTTGACTCTGCTTCCCTGTGGGGTAGTGTGCCTGTGCTGACAGGATGGCTGACAGTGTTGTCCTGGCGTTTGTTTGGCTACAAGTCCCAAAAGTGTCCCTGTGCTTCACACAGCATAACCCAGGGTGGTGGTTCTTTGTGGGATATTTAATTAGAGTGTGAGGCAATGCATTCTCCCAGGTGAGTTGTGTGGAGTTTGTGTTAAGGGGGTTTGTGAGAAAAGCTGCTGGTAACTATGGTCAGTGCTGTCAGTATTCCTTCCCACCCAGCCAGATATCCCACCATGGAACGTGCTTCCATTGCAGGGAGTGCAAGTTGGCTTTCAGGATGTCAGTCAGTGGTGTCCTGCTGTTGGTTGGTGCACAGTTCCCAGCAGGGCCTTGTGCTCCCCACAGCAGTACCCAGTGTCAGCCATCTTGTCAGTTCTTTTCCACTCCCTGTGATGTGAGCATGGTTCAGAGTGGTGTTGATGGGCCAATTGTGAGGGTGACCAATATCTGTGACTACAACTCCCATCATGCTATTGGCTACACTGACTTCACCAGCATACACAGAATTCCTTCCTTTCAGTGAGCTTCCCTGTGAGGTGGTGTTCTAGTGGTGGCAAAATGTCTGACAGTGTCTGTTGGTTAGATTTGTGCCACTGCCTTGCTCTATTTGTTGTTAGTTTTGTACATGTCATGACACAGTTACATATCACTATGAGATGGCAGGTATTGTGTTTGTCTGACTAACATACACATCTTGGGATGATTATGTTTTGGTTACTGTGGCTTTGCTAACGGTGCATGGTTTCACTATCCCCTTGACAGTGATGTGTGTGTATTGTCACACAATATTGGGTATATTGGTTGTGTATTCACCAGGCTCTGGGATGTTTGATAGTCCATGTACGCTCTCTGGTGGTAGGATGGCCCGCACCTTCTTCTCCCAGGGCCTGAGGTATACTGGTTTGGCAGGAGGGCCACTGCCGGTGCGATGACTCAAGGCATAATCCTTCTTGAGTAGGGCCTTGACCCTCCTGCGCACATCATACCACCTATTCTGGATGTCTTCCTTTGTGCACAAACATGGTGATTGTGCGTTCACCCTGTCGACGATCCTCTCCCACATCTTGGTTTTCTGCGACATGGGGGTCTGTTGGACCAATGTACCAAACAAGTGTGGCTCTACCCTGAGGATTTCATCTACCAGGACTTCTAATTCACTGTCTAGGAACTTTGGATTCTTCTTTGGGGGCATGGTGATGGGTGGTGGTGGGTATTGATGTGTGTGTGTGTGTGCAAGTGAGGGTGGGTGAGTATAGGTTTTGCTGGGTGTATGTGAGGGTGCTATTTGGGAGGTGCTAATGGTGTGTGGCTTGTGTGATGGATGAGTTGTGGGTGTGTCTGTGGTTGCTGTCTGATGGTGTTCTGTGCTGGCAGGTCATTTGAATTTGCAAAGGATCATGGTAGGGATTTGTGGCCTTTATATGGGTGGAGTTGTGGGTGTGTCTTTGTTCCATGTTTTTCCCCCTGTATTTATTGACTTTGTCATTGCTTGTTTGGCCCTTTTTTTGTATTTTTTGCTTTGTAGTTTTTAGGTATGTAGGAGACGTTCTTCTGACCGAGTAGGACGCTGCAGTTGGCTCGTGCGAGCTTCCCGAGTCTTTCAAGCTGTGTTTCTGCTGTGTTTCATGTGCGGCGTACGCGTCGGTCGCGGAGTATTGGGTTGCTTCGGCTCCGTTTTGTATGCGTGTCGATCGTACGGCTTGAGCTCCGTGCGACTCGGTCTGGTTTTACACGCATTGCATCGTACTGCGCGGGTCGGAGTTAAAAATGTAAGTAAGTCCGTTTTTATATAGCGCAGCTACTCACCCTTACGGGTCTCAAGGCGCTGGGGGCCGGAGTGGAAATTAAGTGAGCTATTGCCCAGAGTCACATGGTGCTGAGCTGAGCTGCCGCCGGGGATCGAACCGTGAACCCTGTGCTCCGAAGTCAGCTGCCCTGGCCGCTGCAACACACCTCTCCACTGTTCGCGGGTACGTTTCTGTCGGGTTCATTCCTGGTGCGTGTCGGTCGGTTCGATTCGCGTGGTTTTCCAGCAGGATAGCTGGTTTCCGTGCGGTTCGGTCGTTCGGCTTGTGTTCCGTACGAGTCGGTCGTAATTCACATGCATTGCATCGTACTACGCGGATCGGGCAGCGCCGGTACGTGTCGGTCGGACTAAATTCCCGTACCGAGTCGGTCGGTACGTTTTCCGGCCTGAATCGGAATCGGCCCCTAAGTTACAGATTCATATATGTACAAGGTATTAGTTCTCCGCGCATAAAGGAAACGTTCGCACTATGAGTAACCCCATTTGTGATAATTAAAAAACAGCAAGTTCTAATTGACCTGTTTCACGGAAAAATGGCACAGAAGTCCAAAAATCCAGCATGGTGACTCACCAGTAGTGCACGATCAAAACGACCGTCCGCCCCCTTCGAGTGATCTCTGGAAATGGTATCAAACGGAGATCACTCGATAAGCGGGCTTTTATTCACAAATGCATTCTTTGCGCATGTGCAAAGTGCAAGTTCGATCCATTTTCTTAGTGGCCATCTTTAAAGGGTGATAACTCATGACGGATTTTGTTGAAGGCCCCAATCATAGCTCAAGTGTGGTATGTTTAATTGCGTCGGTAATATGATGATGCAATTTGAATAATGACTTTTTCAAATTGCGTCATCATATTACCGACGCAATTTGAACAAAATCCGTCATGAGTTTCCAGAGATCACTCGAAGGGGGCGGACTTGTCTAATCAACTGCATTTTTGGCTGTTTAATTTAACAAATAGGCTCTGTAGCACTGTTCACTATTATTACTCGAACCCGTATATTGCAATGATGTAACCTCTGTATTGAGCAGTTAATACTGACTAAAACAGGACAACATCAATGGTCAGACTCTCTCTTAGATATGACAGCTACGAAAGTGGTGCACCTTTATGCGTTGCGCAAGCGAGATGTACATGGCATTGACCAAAAAATCTGTGAACCTATTGGTCTCTGGTTGACCTTATCCTCAGTGTCCAGTCGGACTAGTGTACTGATCACGCCATATTGGCAATATTTTAAATTAGAAATATCTCTGTTTTGTAAAACCCATTAAGTGGGAATGTTATCAAATTATATTCAGGAGTGGTAGTGAATGAGAAATAATGCTGTGGGTGCTGTAATATTTATCTTAATATTGCGGTGCCATTAATGCAAACGCTTAGCGTTTACTGAAGAGGATTTTTAATATGAAAACGCTATAGATATTATTGATCAACAGCATATTGAGACTGTTATACTTGTTTAAACTCTTAACTAATAATAAAGCTGTAGATTTTAAGCAGTCAACAAAGTTTTTAAAAGAACGAATGAGATCAAATCACTTTGGTATATGCTCACCACTGCAGAGGTTATTAAGATAGGCTCTGCGATTGGACTAGCAAGGGTATTTAAATGACAAAAGTGAAATGTTTAAATTTATGTGGGTGTTAATTAAAGTTGGATACAGATATCACATCCCTGATTATAGATATTATGTGGGGTTACAGTTGGGGTTTGCTTCATGACAAAGCAAATTAATGTGCTTGGGACCCCCACTTACATCTATGGGATATTGTCGGAATACGCACTCTGTATGGTTCATTCCTAATTTATGGTCATCCCTTCAGTTTAAACATTACTAAATTTGTGACCGGTATATACAAACCCTGCTCGTTCTGTCTCTAGTGTATAAAGCTAGGTTAATTTGCAAGCAAAAAACTGCTGTGCTCTGATTATGAACTATGTCACTCTAGATGCGGTGGCCAACACAGGCCTGAAATATTGAAAAAAGAAATAGCTTTGTTTGGGGTATTGAACCCATCAAACATCAACGAAGTAAGTAGGTATGCGAATTAACATTTTTTTAATTTGCTATTAGTCACAAAATAAGGAGTACCAATTTATTCATTAATTTAAAAAAGGGTGCTTATGAATGTTATTCTATTTCTTTAGAACGAGAATTTGATTTTGTTGAACATTGGAGACAATACATCTATTATATGAAAATATCACGTGACTGAGGTAACTTGGTGCTCTTAATATTATAATTAGGGTACTAATTACCCTTTACAAATTCTGTTCTTTCCATATTCCACTCTTTTACTCTATGTAAAGCGTTGCCATCCGTTATCAAACTTTCTGTATATAAATGTACTGCCAGTCATGTTGTACATCATGACTGGTCGTATTACGAATCTAACTATGTGGTATCAGCCCAGGAGGGTGATCGTCTAGATCTATATACTTAGAACAAGCATGGTTTCCTTTGATGTAATGAAATGTCTGACATTAGCAAATTTCTTACCATGGCAGTTTTTATTAGGTTATATGTGGTCTTGTAAACAATGCAATGTATATAAATATATATATATAGCACCACATATGGAAATATGGAAATTTGTAAATGTTTTTATGGAGTTGTGTAGTGTATTCTATTGTGGTTTTAATATGTATATATGTTATCTATGTTTTTGGAGCCCTGAAGAAGTCCCGCGAAGGTACGAAATGCGTTGGCTACACCGTGAAAAGAAAAAAAGAATAAAGGATTATTAAAAAACTTTACACATGCCTCCATGAAAAAGTTTTTGGGATTTCACTTGATGACATCAATGACCTTAGCAAAATAACTCATGTCTGCAAATAAGTGTGTGCTGATCATTTTTTTTGTAAATGTTTATGTGAAATCATTCACTATTTGGGAATTAGGAGGTCTTTTTTTCCCGTGATCGCTGCACCACACATAACATGTTCCCACTAAAATAACAACGTGCGGTATTGTATCTAAGGCCTCCTTGTAAATTGCTAATTGTAGACAGGGCCCTACAGTCTCTTGTGGCAGCAATGTGGCGTTAACACAAGTTTTGAGACCTGTTGAGACATAGGGCCATATTACGAGTACGGCGGTCCTTAGGACTGCTTTACTCACAGTGGCGGTCCAACCATTGCCACCACTGCGTGTTTGCCTACGGTTTTTTGAGTGTGGTGGTCAGACCGTCGCGAGACCGCTTGTTCTGCCGGGATCAAAGACCCTGCTGTGTTGGCGTTCTGCAAATGGCCTCAATATGCTGGCGGTGCCGATGCTGGCACTGCCGAGCATATTACCACCTGCATATTGAATCACTGACATAATATTGACAGACACAATATCGACCTACTTTTTTATCGAAACAAAAATATCGACTACACTAACATCGATACCCTATACTTAATTAAAAATATACACTATTATCAACACCAAAATATCGTTAAACATTAACATCGATAACATTATTATCGAACACATAAATATCGTCATTTAAAATATCGAACATCATTTAAAAATATACCACATGTCCAAAATATCGATCACAAAAATATAGACAGCAATAATATTGTTTTTTTAAAAATATCGACAATTTAAAAACAGATAAAACAAACAAAACTTAACACCATAAATATATTTAAATAAATAAACAGACACTGCATACAAAATAGATAAAACACAATTAATTTAAAACATAGTACACATATTATACAACAATAAATCATAAATACACTATTAATACCTATTTACATTTTATATTTAAATAATATACACACATTATTTAACATCACATATAATATAATACACATTTAAATCATTCAACCTATTTAAAAACCTATTTAAAAAAAAAAAACAGTAACTGAATTAGCGATTTCCATATATAGAAAACAACTACCAAAACAATTAAAACAATGAAGATCAACCAATGAAATACACACAATATAAAAATAAACCAATAGCGTTAACCAAACAATTAATTGAACACTATATAAAGAACGAAAAATTATTCTTATTTTACACACTAAACCAAAAGAATAAAGAAGACGAAACTCTGCCGGATTTCTGCCAGAAGCAAGGACTTCATTAAAAAAATATATCTCATACTTCAAAAAGTAAGTAAAATATCATTTATATTATAGTATTGCTAATCTTCTAAAACTACTATTTATCATGCACAAATAATTAATACATATCTTTTTGCAATTTATGTCTCCTCTACAGATAATTCTCAAAGCATTCCAACAATTTCTGACAACCTTCTAAAATCATCTAACAAATAAAGTAAATATTCAGCAAAAAGCATTTTAAAAATTATCTAAAACACCCAACCAATCGCCAACTTCATGCCCAACCCCCACCCCACCCCATATACAATTGAACAAAATAATTTAAAATATGTTTTATTCTACCAACAGAAACATCAGCAATAAAACAGAATTCAACTAACAAACAAAGGGCATCTACATTGAAAACGAGCTCAAAATCAACATCGTAAGTATATTAATAACAATGTGTATGAATTAAGTAAAAAACCTGTACATTATTAGTTTTATTAATTTTCATATACATTTTTCATAGCATTTAAAACACAACAATGACAGAAGGCGCCCAATTTATCACTTCCCAGAAAGGAAAGTTCTTGCTATGTTACATGGGGTATGTCTATACCCAGGAAAAGCAAATTGGACTTAAAGTAAATTGGAAATATAGCAAGTACTATTCGAATAAGTGTTATGGGAGGGCAACAACTAGAGAAACAACTGTTTTGTATACAAGGGAGCATAACCACCCCCCAAATGTTACAGAAATAGAGGTGAGGAGTGCCATAGACAACAATAAAGAAGCTAGCACAAGCTCAAAAAAACCTACCACTGAAATACTTAAACAATTGCTGCCCAAAGTACCCAAACATGCTACTGGCCAAATGCCCTCTATTTCTTCATTAGAAGGACTATAGCTCGAACAAAAAAAGCCACAACTACCACCACACTTGCCCCAAAAACATTTGAAGAGGTAGAAATTCCCCCAGAACTAGCTATAACTCATAACGAAGAACCCCTATGTTCTTTATGACAACAAATGTAAAGAAAAAAGAATAATTATGTTTGGAACCGCAAATAATTTAATCAAATTACAACAGTCAGAAACATGGATGATGGATGGGACTTTTAAGATTTGTCCCAAACCATTCTATCAACTATATACTATCCATGCCATATATCAAAACACCAACATCCCTTTTATCTACGCTTTACTACCTAATAAACAAAATTCCACATATATGGAAATACTAAATAAAATTAAACAAGAAACAAATAATTATTTTCCACAGAAAATAATTATTGGTTTTGAACAGGCAATGATAAATGCAATTCTAAAATCCAACCCACACACATTAATTCAGGGTTGCTACTATCATTTCAATCAGTGTATATGGAGACACCTTCAGAAATCAACACTAAGGGCCAGATTCCGATCTCGCTCAGAAGGCCTCCGAATCGGATTTGGCTTTACCGGACCCGATCCGTAGCCCTTGTTTACGACCGAATCGTACACAAGTCCGAACGACCAAGTACGATGCGAAGATCGCGTAAGCGCCGACCAAATCGTTTCCGGACCCGAACCGCTCCGTACGCCTCGTTTGTAGTCGAATCGTGCCGCACAATGGAGCCGATTTCCGACCGAACAAGTACGATGCACGATTCGGACATCCGCTTCGCCTCGGTCTCAGCGAGACGAAACGGATGTCGGAAGCGTACTTCGGGGGGCCCTACCAGGCCCCCCTTCACCCAGGTCCCTCCGAATCGATCACGGAGGGTGTCCATGGGTCCCCCCGATCAAAGCATGCACAGTGCGGCGGGCACCATGGGGTTCCCGCCACAGGGTGTACGCTTTTCCCTACCCACCCCTTTTCTGCTATGGGAGCCTGTGTACGCGTCTGTACACAGGCTCCTGTAGAGTCCAATGGGAGTCCGAGCGAACCGAGTCCGTAAGCATACGGCTGCATCGTACTCGCTCGTTCGGACTCCCGGAGCACATCTCGCTCGGAAAGCCCTCCGGATCCGAGTCGTACGGAGAGGTTTCCGAGCGAGATCGGAATCGGGCCCTAAGTGTTGAATATGCAACAAACAGTTCATCCGCATACCAAATAAAAAAACGTATTGCATTGGCCTACGTACCAGTTACTGACATGGCCGAACATTACAACCTATTAATAGAAAGTCCTTACTACCAGCAACACGAACAAAAATTAAGTCCCCTCCTAGACTATTTTGAAGATACCTGGGTAGGAAGACTCCATAGATCAGGACATAAGAGACAATCTAAATACCAAATTCCATGGTGGAATGTTAACCTTAGCACATTAAACAAAGAAGCAAAAACAAACAATGTTGTTGAAGGTTGGCACAATGCCTTCCAAGCAACAACAGGACGAGGTTCACCTACACTACACAAACTCCTCCAAAAAGAACAGAGCTACCAACAGCTAAGAATGGAGCAATCTGTAACACAAATCAGGCCTAAACTATCTAAACAAACTAAACAAATGTTTGAATACCTACAACATCAAGTAAGACTATACCCAACAAGAGGCCTAGAATACTTAGCAATGATTGCCAAAAGCCTGCTCTAAATTATCAATAAAGTTTAAAATATATAATATTTTGCTGTAAAAATAATTAAAATGCATACAAATAATTTCTATATTTTCACAAAATTAATGAATTGGTCTAATATATTTCTATTAAAACAATAAAAATATATATAGAAATATTAATTGAATTTATGAAAATATAAACAACAATAAAAGTAACTCTCTTAGCATTTCCCTCCCACAATACATAATTAAATTAACTACTTTGCTGCTTCGAACGTTCCGCGCCAGTGTGGAACGTTCTATAAAGCGGGCGGGGCCGCGTCGGCCAACGGACGTGCGCAGCACTTCCGAGGTAGTGCTCACGAAGGCCGTTGGCCGACGCACGCAGCAAAAGGGTTAACTTACAGTTTCTGTAGCTGGTGACAGAAAATCCCAAATTTTGTAAAACAATCCAGGTATCTCAAAATCCAAATAGGACGAAAAAGTACCCAAATTTTTTTTAAAAATACAACTGTTCCAAAAGAAATCTTCAGTTCGTAAATCCACCAACGATAAACCATAAAAAACCCAAAAAAAGTGTTTTAAAAAAAGAAACGCTCCGTGAAAACCTGAAAAATTAAGGAAGTGTTAAATAATTATTAGTTACTTTAACTAATATACACTTCCTTAATAAAAAAAGGCAATATTCTCTTATCCGCCACTTCTATCGACCAAAACCTGTAAAAAACACACAAACATTCCCACCCATACAAATATACACATAATACACAGTATAACACTATTACAAACATTATACATACATTATTCAAACATATTCTAACCTATTTTACGTTTTCTAAAGTAGGCCTCAAAAAATAACGATACATTTATCGCTAAAATCCTAACTTACAAACCAAAATCGCCACAACTACAAAAACGTAACACTACACACAATAAGTACAACCTAACTACCTTCAAATTTAATTTAAAATATAGTTAAAATAAAGAAAAGTAATCTTACCTTCCTCCACGTGACGCAGCTCCCAACCGCGAGCTTCTCCCCTTCGAAATAACCCAAAACAAATGCGAGCGGTTACAAAATACAAGCACCAAACAAATATGGCAGCTTTAAACATATAAAATAAATGTATTTTATTAATAAAAATTTTATTATGTTATATATAAATGACTTAAATGTGTAATTAAAATACTACAATATATTACTTATATGTTTCTATTTATTTAACATTTTTCCATCATTGTAAAATTATAATAATAAATATTATTAAACATATAATATTTATTATTATAATTCCTTATATTTACAAGTTATATTCAACGTGTATTAAAAACATGTAATATTTTTTTCAATGTTTAAAAAATGTCAACCTTATAAAAAAATGTTTAAAAATTAAACCATATAATAATTAATAATATTAATATTTTATATAGTAATAATAATAATTAAAATGTATTATTATTTGTTCAAAATTTTTACAAGGTATAAAATAAAAAATGTATTAACAAAATATAGAAACTGTTATTTTTTTTAAATATCTACAGTATATGTAACTAAATAACAAATGTTCAAAATACAAAATTAAAATGAACTGTTATTAATAATTATATTATTTTCTCAAATGCTTCTAAACAAATGTAAAAGTACATCATTTAATATAACAAAGTTCACATTAGTGTATTAAAAATTTACCAATGTTAAAAAATATTGTTTACATCTTTATCAAATGTAAAAATATACATATGTACAAAATATATTGTGTGTAAAATAAATATGATTTTGTCCCTATATCTCTTGTTTTATATTATATGAACTTAATAAAATATAGATTTTTTGTTCATTAGAAAATAATTTACAATAAATAAACATCAATAAAAAAATGAAATGTCTATTTTTTTGTGTATCATCTTATTATTATTGAATTTAATGTTACAAATTATGTTTTAATTAAATATACTGTATTAAATAATATTTTTAAGTAACTTTCTATCTAAAGTTATATTTTTTTATTTCTAACTATGTCATAATTAAAATACATTAGTACTACAAACTATATTAATTGTTTAAGGTTACAAAATAATACATACATATCTACATTACTATTCCCACTCCAATTAGTATTCATTCTGAGTAGGTGCTGGACACTAAACTAAATTCACTATTCCCACTCCAATTAATAGTAATTCAGGGTAGGTGCTAGACACTAAACTTAATTAATTTACTATTCCCACTCCAATTAGTATTAATTCTGGGTAGGTGCTGGACACTTAACTAAATTAATTTACTATTCCCACTCCAGTTAGTATTTATTCTGTGTAGGTGCTGGACACTAAACTTAATTCATTTACTATTCCTACTCCAGTTAGCATTTAATCATGTTAGGTGCTGGACACTAAACTTAATTAATTTACTATTCCCACTCCAGTTAACATTAAATCAGGGTAGGTGCTGTACACTAAACTTACTAAATTTACTATTCCCACTCCATTTAGTATTTATTTTGGGTAAGTGCTGGACACTAAACTTAATTGATTTACTATTCCCACTCCAATTAGTATTAATTCAGGGTAGGTGCTGGACACTAAACTTAATTAATTTACTATTCCCACTCCAGTTAGTATTAATCCT
Source organism: Calotriton arnoldi (assembly GCA_963921515.1). Lineage (NCBI taxonomy): Eukaryota > Metazoa > Chordata > Amphibia > Caudata > Salamandridae > Calotriton > Calotriton arnoldi. The sequence continues at coordinate 339,426 of CAWUFW010009935.1, forward strand.
GGGTAGGTGCTGGACACTAAACTAAATTAATTAACAATTCCCACTCCAATTAGTATTAATTCAGGATAGGTGCTGGACACTAAACTTAATTAATTTACTATTCCCACTCCAGTTAGTATTATTTCTGGGTAGGTGCTGGCCACTAAACTAAATTAATTTACTATTCCCACTACAGTTAGTATTTATTCTGGGTAGGTGCTGGACACTAAACTTAATTGATTTACTATTCGCACTCCAATTAGTATTAATTCAGGGTAGGTGCTGGACACTAAACTTAATTAATTTACTATTCCCACTCCAGTTAGTATTAATTCTGGGTAGGTGCTGGACACTAAACTACATTAATTTACTAATCCCACTACAGTTAGTATTTATTCTGGGTAGGTGCTGGACACTAAACTTAGGGGTCGATTACGATGGCGGGCGGACAAAGTCCGCTTGCCATCGCAGTGTCAAAAGGGACCGCCCGCCATAGGTGCGGCGGTCCCACAATACACATTAGGATGCGCCCGCCACACTGGCGGGCGCATCCCGTATTTTTACATTGCGGTGGGTGGTGCTGCAAGCAGCACCCGCCGCAATGTAAAACTACATGTTGTGCATCTGCATGTACAACGTGCCAGGCACCGTGCGGTGCCTGCCACCTTGTACATGCAGATGCAGGGCACCCCCCACCCCCCCAACACCCTGGGGGCCCGCAACAGGCCCCCGAAGGCATTCTCTGCTTGTCTGTTTGTGGCGGGATCACCGCCGCAAAAGACAGGCATCGTAATGCCCACGGCAGTGCCTGCAGGGCACCGCCCACAATGCCCCATTGTACCGTGTCCCGCAAGGCGGTCGGAAAAGGACTACCTTGCGGGACCACGGCGGACGGTCTTTCTGTCCGCCGCGGTACCATTCCCATTCCCACCGCCATCCTAATTTGGCGGTGGGAATATTCAGGTAGATGGCGGGTGGATCGCCACCACCGGGCCGGCGGTCCTCACTGCCGGCCCGGCGGTGGTGATCCGCCCGCCATCGTAATGACCCCCTTAATTCCTTTACTATTCCCTCTCCAGTTAGCATTTAATCTGGGTAGCTGCTGGACACTAAATTTAATTAATTTACTATTCCCACTCCAGTTAACATTAAGGGGTCGATTCGGATTCGGGCCGGAAAAAGCACCGACCGACTCGGAGCCGGAATTTAATCCGACCGACACGTACCTGTGGCGCCCGACACGCCAAGTACGATGCAAAGCGTGCAAAATCCGACCGACACGTACAGAACCCAAGCCGAACGACCGAGCCGCACGGAAAACAGCAATCTGGCCGGAAAAACACGCGAATCGAGCCGACCGACACGCACCCGGAACAAATCCGACCGAAACGTACACGCGAACTCCAAACCGCAAAGTACGATGCAAGGCGCGAAAACCTCGACCGAGTCGGACGGAGGACAAGCCGTACGACCGACACGCATACAAAACCGAGCCGAAGTAACACAAAACACCGCGACCGACGCGTACGCAGCATAGAAAACTGCACAAACACAGCGTGAACGAAACGGAGAACACTGTACGAGACAAATGCAAGGTCCGACTCGGTCACAAGAACGTTTCCAACATGCACAGACAGTACAAAGGAAAAATCACACAAAAAAAGGCCAAACAAGCAATTACAAAGCCAATAAATACTGGGGGGGTGGGGACAGAGAACAAAGACACACCCACAACTCCACCCATATAAAGGACACAAATCACAACCATGATCCTTTGCAAATGCCATTCCACTGCCAGCACCCAAGAGACAGCAACCACACACCCACAGCTCATCCCTCACACAAGCCACACACCATCAGCACACCAACAAATACCTACCTCACATACACCCAGCAAAACACACACTCACACACCCTCACCTGCACACCAACACACACATCACTCACCATCACCACCCATCACCATGCCCCCAAGAAGAATCACAAGTTCCTAGATTGTGAATTGGAAGTCCTGGTAGACGAGATCCTCAGGGTAGAGCCACATCTGTTTGGCACACTGGTCCAACAGACCCCATTTCCCAGAAAACCAAGATGTGGGAGAGGATCATCAACAGGGTGAACGCACAATCACCATGTCTGCGCACAAAGACCGACATCCAGAACAGGTGGTATGACGTGCGCAGGAGGGTCCGGGAGCTGCTCAAGAAAGACTACCTCCTGAGCCAATACACCGGCAGTGGCCCTCCTGCCAAGCCAGTATACCTCAGGCCCTGGGAGGAGAAGGTGCGGGCCATCCTTCCGCCAGTGAGCGTATATGGACTAGAGAACATCCCAGAGCCTGGTGAGTACACAACAAATGTACACAATATTCTGCCACAATACACACACACATCACTGTCAAGGGGAGAGTCAAACCATGCACTCATAGCAATTACACAGCAACCAGAACAGAATCATCCCAAAATGTGTATGTCACTCAGATAAACACAACACATGCCATCTCAAAGTTACATTTAACCGTGCCATCACATGTACAAACACAACTACAACTACAGCTAGGCAGTGGCACAAATAGAACTAACAAACACATCCAGACATGTAGCCACCACTACAACACCAACACACAGTGAAGACCACTGAAAGAAAGGAATTCTGTGTATGCTGGGCAAATCAGTGTAGCCAATAGCATCATGGGAGTCGTAGTCACACATATTGCCCCCCACAACTGTCCCATCAACACCACCATGAACCATGCGCACATCACAGGGAGTGGAGAAGGACTCACAAGATGGCTGACACTGGCAACTGCTGTGGGGAGCACAAGGCCCTGCTGGCAACTGTGCACCAACAAACAGCAGGACACCACTGACTGACATCCTGAGAGACAACTTCCACTCCCTGCAATGCAAGCACGTTCCATGGTGGGATATCTGGCTGGCTGGCTGGGTGGGAAGGAGGACTTGCAGCACTGACCATAGTCACAAGCACCTCCCCTCACACCCCCTCAACACAAACTCCACAGAACCCACCTGGTAGAATGCAATGCCTCCCATCCTAACTCAAGATCCCACAAAGAACCACCACCCTGGGTTATGTTGTGTGAAGCACAGGGACACTCTTGGGACTTTTAGCCAAACAACTGCCAGGACAACACTCCCAGCCATCCTGTCAGCACAGGCAGCCCACCCCACTGGGAAGCAGAGTCAAAAGGAAGGAAGCATGTGCATGCTGGGAAGGGGGTTGGAGGCAATAGCATGATGGGAGTCGTAGTCACAGCTCTACATCCCCCACCACATGGCCCAGCAAGCTCACACTCACGCATGCACATCCCACAGAGAGTGGAAAGGCCCATCAAAGATGTCTGACACTGTTGCTGTGTCGTGGGGAGCACAAGGGCATGCTGGGAACTGCACACCAACCAACAGCAGGACACCACTGTCAGCCATCTTGCCATTGCCCTCACACCCACACACACTGAACTCCCCACAAAAGCAAGTAAGTATGGGAATGCTGGCAAGTGGGGTGGAGGCAATAGCATGATGGGAGTCACAGTCACAGACATAGCTCACCCCCACAACTGTCCCATCAACACCACCCTGAACCATGCTCACATCACAGGGAGTGGAGAAGGACTCACAAGATGGCTGACACTGGCTACTGCTGTGGAGAGCACAAGGCCCTGCTGGGAACTGTGCACCAACAAACAGCAGGATACCACTGACTGACATCCTGAGAGACAACTTCCACTCCCTGCAATGCAAGCACGTACCATGGTGGGATATCTGGCTGGCTGGCTGGGTGGGAAGGAGGACTTGCAGCACTGACCATAGTCACAAGCACCTCCCCTCACACCCCCCCTCAACACAAACTCCACAGAACCCACCTGGTAGAATGCAATGCCTCCCATCCTAACTCAAGATCCCACAAAGAACCACCACCCTGGGTTATGTTGTGTGAAGCACAGGGACACTCTTGGGACTTTTAGCCAAACAACTGCCAGGACAACACTCCCAGCCATCCTGTCAGCACAGCCAGCCCACCCCACAGGGAAGCTGAGTCAAAAGGAAGGAAGCATGGGCATGCTGGGAAGGGGGTGGAGGCAATAGCATGATGGGAGTGGTAGTCACAGATATTGCTCAGCCTCACAACTGGCCCATCAACACCACCCTGAACCATGCTCACATCACAGGGAGAGGAGAAGGACACACAAGATGGCTGACACTGGCTACTGCTGTGGGGAGCACAAGGGCATGCTGGGAACTGCACACCAACCAACAGCAGGACACCACTGTCAGCCATCTTGCCATTGCCCTCACACCCACACACACTGAACTCCCCACAAAAGCAAGTAAGTATGGGAATGCTGGTAAGTGGGGTGGAGGCAATAGCATGATGGGAGTCACAGTCACAGACATAGCTCACCCCCACAACTGTCCCATCAACACCACCCTGAACCATGCTCACATCACAGGGAGTGGAGAAGGACTCACAAGATGGCTGACACTGGCTACTGCTGTGGGGAGCACAAGGCCCTGCTGGGAACTGTGCACCAACAAACAGCAGGACACCACTGACTGACATCCTGAGAGACAACTTCCACTCCCTGCAATGCAAGCACGTACCATGGTGGGATATCTGGCTGGCTGGCTGGGTGGGAAGGAGGACTTGCAGCACTGACCATAGTCACAAGCACCTCCCCTCACACCCCCTCAACACAAACTCCACAGAACCCACCTGGTAGAATGCAATGCCTCCCATCTTAACTCAAGATCCCACAAAGAACCACCACACTGGGTTATGTTGTGTGAAGCACAGGGACACTCTTGGGACTTTTAGCCAAACAACTGCCAGGACAACACTCCCAGCCATCCTGTCAGCACAGGCAGCCCATCCCACAGGGAAACAGAGTCAAAAGGAAGGAAGCATGGGCATGCTGGGAAGGGGGGTGGAGGCAATAGCATGATGGGAGTGGTAGTCACACATATTGCTCACCCCCACAACTGTCCCATCAACACCACCCTGAACCATGCTCACATCACAGGGAGTGGAGAAGGACTCACAAGATGGCTGACACTGGCTACTGCTGTGGGGAGCACAAGGCCCTGCTGGGAACTGTGCACCAACAAACAGCAGGACACCACTGACTGACATCCTGAGAGACAACTTCCACTCCCTGCAATGCAAGCACGTACCATGGTGGGATATCTGGCTGGCTGGCTGGGTGGGAAGGAGGACTTGCAGCACTGACCATAGTCACAAGCACCTCCCCTCACACCCCCCCTCAACACAAACTCCACAGAACCCACCTGGTAGAATGCAATGCCTCCCATCCTAACTCAAGATCCCACAAAGAACCACCACCCTGGGTTATGTTGTGTGAAGCACAGGGACACTCTTGGGACTTTTAGCCAAACAACTGCCAGGACAACACTCCCAGCCATCCTGTCAGCACAGGCAGCCCACCCCACAGGGAAGCAGAATCAAAAGGAAGGAAGGAAGCATGGGCATGCTGGGAAGGGGGTTGGAGGCAATAGCATGATGGGAGTCGTAGTCACAGCTCTACATCCCCCACCACATGGCCCAGCAAGCTCACACTCACGCATGCACATCCCACAGAGAGTGGAAAGGCCCATCAAAGATGTCTGACACTGTTGCTGTGTCGTGGGGAGCACAAGGGCATGCTGGGAACTGCACACCAACCAACAGCAGGACACCACTGTCAGCCATCTTGCCATTGCTCTCACACCCACACACACTGAACTCCCCACAAAACCAAGTAAGTATGGGAATGCTGGGAAGTGGGGTGGAGGCAATAGCATGATGGGAGTGGCAGTCACAGATATTGCTCAGCCTCACAACTGGCCCATCAACACCACCCTGAACCATGCTCACATCACAGGGAGAGGAGAAGGACACACAAGATGGCTGACACTGGCTACTGCTGTGGGGAGCACAAGGGCATGCTGGGAACTGCACACCAACCAACAGCAGGACACCACTGTCAGCCATTGCCCTCACACCCACACACACTGAACTCCCCACAAAAGCAAGTAAGTATGGGAATGCTGGTAAGTGGGGTGGAGGCAATAGCATGATGGGAGTCACAGTCACAGACATAGCTCACCCCCACAACTGTCCCATCAACACCACCCTGAACCATGCTCACATCACAGGGAGTGGAGAAGGACTCACAAGATGGCTGACACTGGCTACTGCTGTGGGGAGCACAAGGCCCTGCTGGGAACTGTGCACCAACAAACAGCAGGACACCACTGACTGACATCCTGAGAGACAACTTCCACTCCCTGCAATGCAAGCACGTACCATGGTGGGATATCTGGCTGGCTGGCTGGGTGGGAAGGAGGACTTGCAGCACTGACCATAGTCACAAGCACCTCCCCTCACACCCCCTCAACACAAACTCCACAGAACCCACCTGGTAGAATGCAATGCCTCCCATCTTAACTCAAGATCCCACAAAGAACCACCACCCTGGGTTATGTTGTGTGAAGCACAGGGACACTCTTGGGACTTTTAGCCAAACAACTGCCAGGACAACACTCCCAGCCATCCTGTCAGCACAGGCAGCCCATCCCACAGGGAAGCAGAGTCAAAAGGAAGGAAGCATGGGCATGCTGGGAAGGGGGGTGGAGGCAATAGCATGATGGGAGTGGTAGTCACACATATTGCTCACCCCCACAACTGTCCCATCAACACCACCCTGAACCATGCTCACATCACAGGGAGTGGAGAAGGACTCACAAGATGGCTGACACTGGCTACTGCTGTGGGGAGCACAAGGCCCTGCTGGGAACTGTGCACCAACAAACAGCAGGACACCACTGACTGACATCCTGAGAGACAACTTCCACTCCCTGCAATGCAAGCACGTACCATGGTGGGATATCTGGCTGGCTGGCTGGGTGGGAAGGAGGACTTGCAGCACTGACCATAGTCACAAGCACCTCCCCTCACACCCCCTCAACACAAACTCCACAGAACCCACCTGGTAGAATGCAATGCCTCCCATCCTAACTCAAGATCCCACAAAGAACCACCACCCTGGGTTATGTTGTGTGAAGCACAGGGACACTCTTGGGACTTTTAGCCAAACAACTGCCAGGACAACACTCCCAGCCATCCTGTCAGCACAGGCAGCCCACCCCACAGGGAAGCAGAATCAAAAGGAAGGAAGCATGGGCATGCTGGGAAGGGGGTTGGAGGCAATAGCATGATGGGAGTCGTAGTCACAGCTCTACATCCCCCACCACATGGCCCAGCAAGCTCACACTCACGCATGCACATCCCACAGAGAGTGGAAAGGCCCATCAAAGATGTCTGACACTGTTGCTGTGTCGTGGGGAGCACAAGGGCATGCTGGGAACTGCACACCAACCAACAGCAGGACACCACTGTCAGCCATCTTGCCATTGCTCTCACACCCACACACACTGAACTCCCCACAAAACCAAGTAAGTATGGGAATGCTGGGAAGTGGGGTGGAGGCAATAGCATGATGGGAGTGGCAGTCACAGATATTGGTCACCCCCACAACTGTCCCATCAACACCACCCTGAACCATGCTCACATCACAGGGAGTGGAGAAGGACTCACAAGATGGCTGACACTGGCTACTGCTGCGGGGAGCACAAGGCCCTGCTGGGAACTGTGCACCAACAAACAGCAGGACACCACTGACTGACATCCTGAGAGACAACTTCCACTCCCTGCAATGCAAGCACAGTCCATGGTGGGATAACTGACTGGCTGGGTGGGAAGGAGGGCCGGCTGTCAACCAAATACAACCAATGCAGACCATGTTCACACCCCAACAAATACATAGAAATGCCCAAATAATGCAGGACAATGTGCAACACCAAAATCAACCCCTGACTGTGACGACTTAGGACAATGCAATGTACAGGCCCGCACCCAGAGGCACAGTCACAACTGTCAGGTGTGTCAACCATTGATGCCTGCAGAAACATAACATACATTGTGTGTGTCTCCCAAAAACAGGTGATGATGGGGACACAGCAGCAGACGCTGAGGAGTCCCAGTCCCAGGCTCAAGAGGATGCGGAGCTCACTGGCGTCGTACAGCCCCTGCCCTCCTCGGACGAAGAAGACCAACCTGGCACATCCGGTGCAAGTCTACATGCAGCACCAGCAGGACCACCTGCTGCAGCACCAGCAGGACCACCAGCTGCACCCCCTGCACCCACCCCTCCAACGACTGTCACCACAAATACCATCCCTGCCGACATGGACAGAACAAGGAGCAACACCAGCACAGGGACCCTGGACCAACCTGGGGCCATGGACACCACCACCACCACCAACCCCCAAGGTGGACCAGGGTCATCTGTGCGTGCCACTGCACGCACTGCACATGTCAGCAGGGGTGGTGGGAGGGGTGGGAGACAGAGGTCGCTGCTTGCAGAGGTTGCTGGTGTGCATGATGACCCACAACAGGTACGCATAGCTGATGCGTACCAGTCCAGCACCGGAGATCTCAGCCAGGTAGTAGGGCTCCTCAGAGACATGAAACAGCAGCAGGCTGCCCATCATGCCCGCTTGGACTCTCACATGTCCCACGTGGAGTCACACATGTCCCGCGTTGACTCACACATGTCCCGCGTGGAGTCCAAGTGGGATGCACTGCATGAGATGACGGCGGTGCACAGGGACATTTTACAATGCCTCCACCAGATGAACAGCAACCAGTCCACACCTCCCTGTGTGCCAACAACATCTGGTGCTGAACAAACTGCAACTGCCACAGGGAGGGAGGATGACTTTGGCGGAGAGTCCCCTGCACCGCAGCAGCCTGTACTTGAGGGGCCCCCCCCCCAAGAAGAGGGGTCGTCCAAGGAGGGGCAAGTGAGAGGCCGATGGCCAAGCGCAACTCCCAGGAAGCCTGAACCTGTTCTGGATGTTCACCTTTGTGCACAGACTGTTCACCCTGTTGACGGCAACACTACTCCCACACATTGCATGGGGAGTACAAGTTGGACCAATGTCTCAGACAACTGTGGCCCCGATACTGGGGATTTTGTCTACCAGGACTTTCAATTCACCTAGGAACTTCTGATTGCAAGATTTATGTACAGCACTACGCATCCTATGCACTATTCACACAAATGTATCACAATAAACACACTAATACACCATACTTGCCTCTGTTGTGATTCCAACGTGGGTGCTGTTATGGGGATGATGAACTGCAAAATTACACTGTGTATGCGAACTGCAACAGCAAGTACAACACAGGCATGTGAGTAAAGGCAACGTGACACATATGAGGGAGACACACCACCAGGGCTACACAACACATACACACCTAGGCCATCTGACTCATTGCCTACACTGATGTTGCCAGGGAAGACGGTGCAATGCACAGACACCACACCCATTCCCAGTTGTAGTCAAGTAGCCCACAGGTGCAGTAAGCAAATGGCAGTCAAATGTGTGACCACAGACAACGCACATCACAAAGTGAAGCACAGGTTTATTACACAGTTGCAACATGTCGTAACCACTACAGATGCAAGGTAATCCCACCTGGCAGCGGGCACACAGTCAACAACTGTAGACGGAAGGAAGTCCATGGGTGTGGCGCACATCACCTGTAGGGACACAACAACTACCACCCTGGAAGTGCAATCACGTCGTCGGTGGACACAGTTGACCAAACGAATCTGAAAGTACCCTGTGAAGGACCGAAATGACACACAGTCAAAAGCAATGGAGAACAGGACAGAACAGCAAAACTCATGCACAATACATGTTACAAGATACCCACCCAGAACCAAGTTAGCATGTCAACACTGTTGGGGAGTACAGCCCACCTGTAAGCACACATCGCAACACACATCCAGTCAAGTAGCCCATGGAAACACTCCAACAGCCCCAGAGCACCACCTACACATATCATGCCAACTCACATCATTGACATGACACCTCAGGATACTCACATTCAGCTAAAGAAGTTGGTGATGAGCTGTGTGCGGACATCACCCTCATCATCATCATCATCATCATCACTGGCATCGTGGTCCAGGCCAGGATCCTCCACAGGTGGCGGATGTTGGTCATTGTCATCCTGGATGAGAGGCAACTCCTTCCGCACTGCCAGGTTGTGGAGCATGCAGCAGACGATGATAATCTTGCACACTTTCGCAGGGGCATATGGGAGGGACCCTCCGGTCTTGTCCAGGCAGCGGAAGCGGCTCTTCAGGAGACCAAATGTCCGCTCAATCACTCTCCTGGTCCGACCATGTGCCTCATTGTAGCGCATCTGGGCTGGTGTCACAGGGTTCCTGAGGGGTGTCAGCAACCACGGCATGTTGGGGTATCCCGAGTCACCTACGGACAGACAAGTGCACATTAGCTGACTTGGAAAAGTGGGCGGAATACTACAGATCAGATCACACACAATGGCACAAAGTCAGTACACACCGACAAGCCAGGCACGCTGGTTCTGCATCTGTGCCATCATCCTGGGGATGCGACTACTCCTCATCACAAAGGCATCGTGTGCTGAACCAGGGAAATGGGCACACACATGTGTGATGGTCATATCTGCGAGACACACCACCAGTGCATTGACCGAGTGGTAGTGCTTGCGGTTCCTGTAGGCCTGCTCCTGGGCCTGTGGTGGTACCAAAGCCACATGTGTCCCATCAATGGAGCCAATGACATGCGGCATCCTCCCCAGGGCATAGAAGTCACTCTTCACGTCAGTGAGTCGTCGCAGTCTAGGGAAATAGATGTACCGGTTCAGAAATAGCAACATTGCCGCCAAAACATCGCGGAGCACACGGCTCAACATGGTCTGTGACATCCCACCAGCAGTCGCCACAGTATGTTGGAAGGTACCGGTGGCAAAGAAGTGTAGGGCTGCCATCACCTTCACCTTGGGGGTCAGCGCTGTAGGATACGGCAGGCCAGGCTGCAAATGTGGGGCCAACTGCACTGCCAAATCCTCAATCAGCTGCCTGGTGAAGCGGTACCGTCGGATGCTGTCCCGTTCCACCATCGTTGCCAGGTCTGGGAATGGTCGATGGACAGCAAGAGCCCTGCAGTGCAGAGGAGAAGTAAGCAAGATTGTCAGTCAGCCCACATATGCGGCATTGAACACACTCAATATCCCAACATACATCATTATGAGGCACAACTACATGAAGTGTGCAGTTCCGTAAGGACATGTATGGTACATACATGGCCAACATCTGTCATCACGGTCCAACAAGTGGCATCAATAAGTCCCAGGTTGGCCCTTTGGATATCATGAGGCCGTGTCACAGTTCCCATCTCCTGCTGCCGTGTCACAATCACCCCCACAGTGACATGTGAGGACAGATGTGCCCCAGGCATCACAGCTCAACGACAGGTACATTCCCAGGGACCCTGTATTGCCACATGGACACTGGCATTACATGGAGTATCATGTATACACCACAGCAAAACAACTATGACCCCCACAGGTAGTGGTCCCACTTGCCACTGCAGGACAGACATGGACGTCTGTGACACACACACGCACAACATCAAAGTCCATGCACACACAACGTGGATGTGGAGACTGTCTCCCATTGTGCACATGAAATCAGAGACATTGTAAACACTACATGCACACAGACTGTGGAGGACCATCACTATTGTGCCACTGGGACACCCTGGCTCAAACATACCGTCCCACATGGGACTCACGGGGTATGTGACATGACATACACATACACCACCGTGAAATGTGACCATGGCACATGCACAGATATGAACAGTTGCACATCACAGTGGTCATGTACACGTAACACCCAGGATCCTGTCCCCATGAACACTTGCACAGCCTGGGGGTTGCTGCCCCCAGGTGACACCCACAGGACAACATGTACACCAACATACACACAATAGGAAATGCAGCCTTACATGCCTTATCATACAGTTTGGACAGGCTGTCGTGTTGTAGGTGTGCCCCTCACTCCCTGGGAGCTATCTGTGGCTGGCATATGTCCATCTGAGACAGGCATGGTGACATATGCCAGTCAATTGTACAGGGATGCGTTGTACTGCAATGGACCGATCGGTGCCCCCGGCCGGCCCATTGCATTCAATGTGTGCAGGTACGCATAGTGCCCCTGTACGCGTTGGTACGCGTTGTACCCCTTTACGCGTTGATCAGCAATGGACCGATCGGTGCCCCCGGCCGGCCCATTGCATTCAATGTGTGCGGGTACGCGTTGTGCCCATGTACGCGTTGTACTGCAATGGACCGATCGGTGCCCCCGGCCAGCCCATTGCATTCAATGTGTGCAGGTACGCATTGTGCCCCTGTACGCGTTGGTACGCGTTGTGCCCCTGTACGCGTTGTATCGCAACGGACCGATCGGTGCCCCCGGCCGGCCCATTGCATTCAGTGTGTGCGGGTACGCGTTGTACCCCTGTACGCGTTGTACTGCAATGGACCGATCGGTGCCCCCGGCCGGCCCATTGCATTCAATGTGTGCGGGTACACGTTGTGCCCCTGTACGCGTTGTACTGCAATGGACCGATCGGTGCCCCCGGCCGGCCCATTGCATTCAATGTGTGCAGGTACGCATTGTGCCCCTGTACGCGTTGGTACGCGTTGTACCCCTGTACGCGTTGATCAGCAATGGACCGATCGGTGCCCCCGGCCGGCCCATTGCATTCAATGTGTGCAGGTACACGTTGTGCCCCTGTACGCGTTGTACCGCAATGGACCGATCGGTGCGCACCCATTGACAATGGCCTTGCCTGGCAACGGACGCGTTTTCGAACGAGTCGGTTGCTGGAAATTCAGTTGGTCACCCACAACAATGTTGCAAAATCATGTATGTCATGAAGTTGAAGATTTGAAGGATGCCGTGGGCGTGTATTGGTGCTGCTATTCCATGGATTGGCCAGATTCAGAAGATGCAAACGACTTGGACCTATCACTTTGGACACAAGGGACAGTATCTGCCTCTCCAGCACATATATATTGCTGGCTGTTCCCCTGAGAGCTCACTTGCCTGCACTACATGCTCCAGGACGACATCTGCCACTGCACTGCTGCTGTCTCTGCCCCTCTGGACCCTGCAATGGCACGTACTGTGGAGAGAGCCCCAGCCTTCAGCCTTGAGGAGAACCAGGCCCTGCTGGACAGCCTACTTCCACAGTACAGCAAGCTGTATGGGACACCAGGGGAGCAGGTGAGTGTTCTGTGCACTGCCTTTCTGAATGTGCATTTTGTCTGACTAGCAAGGCTGAAAGTCTGCATGCCACTGGCTAGCAGGCTCACTGAGTAGTTGTCACCCCCCATAGTGTGTAGTGACATGCACTGGACAGGTATGGTGCAGTGACAGTGCATTTGAACAAGGTTTTACTTCCCATGCAATGATACCATGTAGTGACGTCTGGCAAACTGTCCATGGGCAGCGTTGCACTGCCTGTGTACATCATGTGCCCCTGTGAATGAGACATGTATATACAACTGTGTCATGCACGGATATGTTGCATGTGTAGTAATGGCCTTTTCACTTTGTCATCCTGACAGGTTAATGCCCATCGGAAGCAGGAGATCTGGAAGGACATCGTCCGGGCTGTCCGGTCCGTGGGGGTCTACAAGCGCCGGATCCGCAACTGCCAGAAGAGGTGGCAGGACCTTCGGGGCTGGACCCGGAGGATTGCACGGGTCCAGCTGAAGCTGTCGCCTCCTCGCAGGAGGGGCGGAACACGGACCCTGACCCCCACATGCTCCAGATCCTGGCGGTGGTGTTTCCAGACCTGGATGGGCAGCTGAAGGCCAGACAGCAGCAAGGAGGGGGTGAGTCAAAGACTGCACTGTGAACTCTGTATTACATGCTTTGTGCCCTCCTCTGGCCTGGTTCAACTGCCACAGTGCAGCAGTCATGTTGTCCAGGAGCCATGTCCCTCTATTGTGCACTGCCCACTCCTCATCTGATACCCAGGTGTGGCCCTTACATTCAGGGAATTGTGTCACTTGGGACTGTGCCCTTGCAGTTTGCTTCACTAAAGGTGGGGGGCAGCATCTGTTTCCCTAACTCTGTTGTGGGCATCATGGGTGGGTCCATTGTTCACACAACGCCTGTGTTCGGACATGTAATCTGCGTGTTGCTTTGATATGCGGTCCACTTGCTGAGCTGAGCCACCACATGTGCCTGGGGTATGTGGCACACGCCCATGCAGCGGGTGGGAACAATGTTTGGGCCCCAGGAGTGTGCAGATTACGTGTGTCACACATACATAGCCAGCTATCCACTGTCCAGGGCTCATCCCTCATTCATGTGGGGCAGGACAGTTATGCCTACTCCAGGCCATGCAATGCACTCTGTACTCCCACTCCCGTGTATCAGCTGACACATTGTGCGCAGTGATTTGACCCCTCAGGTGTCTACCTCTGTGTCAGTGTGCTGTGGATTAGTTGCCAGGACTGCTGGGGTGTTTCTTGGTAGGGGCTCAGCATGCCACTGGAGATGTGACCATAGGAGACGATACTTGTGTGTCACATAGGTGTTTGATCAGCTGCCCGTGCAAACTGGGGTATGCGAATGTGAAGTTCAGGCAGCTGTTCCCCATTCACAGCAGATTGTGAGGGGCTCAGGTTCAGAGGGTAGTGTCACAGGTCTCCCATATGTCCAATCGGTATGACCTGGACAGATGAGGGTTAAGATGATGTGTTGTGTGGGGGATGTACATGTGCACTTGTGCAGCTCCAGGACTTGCATTCCCCATGACCTACTATTGTGACACAGTGCAGAGTGTTGTTGTCTGGCTGCCAAGTCATACATCACTGAGACAGTGATGTATGACTTAGCAGTCATGCCTCCGCCATGGCATGTGTCTACTTATTGGTGATCCTGCAGGGGAGTGACATGTGCTACATGCACACCATTGTGGCGATGGCTATCAGGACATGGGTGCATCATGGTGTCTGTCGCTGGTATGCATCACATGCATATCCTAATTGACTCTGGGCGTCCCTTTCATCCAGAAACCTGTACTGACTCAGTGGCAAGAGTTGTGATGTGTGCATGTCCACATGCTACACCGTGTCCTCTGCACTGTCCAACTACTGTGTAGTTGGTGCATGTGTCCACACTGGGGTGTTGCTACCCAGACAGATGGGTGCAAGGCCATGTGGGATGTGAGTGCCATGGTTGGCATCTGACTGACAATTGGCTTCTCCTGTTCAGTTAGGGCACTTTTAGCAATGTACAACTAATGATGCCAGGGCTTGCTCTGTAATGTGCTGTGCTCACAGTGGTGTGTGCGTTTGGTGCAGGTGACTGATGTCTGTCTGTTTCCCCATTGTTTGCAGATACATCCACGGCCACGGAAGGGGACAGCTCCACGGACCAGGAGGAGCCGGAGAGCCAGACTGGGTCAGCAGCCGAGGAGTGGTCGGAGGGACCCAGTGGCACGGAGGGCGAGGGGAGCCACACCGAGGAGTCCTCAGCACCATCCACCTCAGCTGAGAACCAGAGCAACTCGGAGGATGACTCCCTTATGGAGGCGGGTGTCAGCAGCCACCACACCCCAGCTAGTGTTGCTGTCCCCGCCACCACCAGCACCACCACCGCCCTCCCATCGGCTCCCATTCCCCAGGTCCGTGGAGGCTCCCATGTTCGGGAGCGTGTCTCCTTTGGGCCAGGCACCGCACCCCCTGCCCCTGTGTCCCCTGCTGCCCTGAGTGAGGAGTCTGTGTACCTCCTTCGCCAGCTCCATGTAGGGCAGACAGCCATGCTGAGTGTCCTCCATGCGCACACCGCTCTGTTGACTCAGCTGGTGTCGTTCATGGAGGGCATCTCATCGGGCATGTCTGACCTACAGAGGGGCAATAGGTCCATGGACTCCTCCCTGACGGCAGCAGTGTCCCTCCTCAGACAGTCCCTCACCCCTCCTGCCTCTGCTCCATCCACACTCCCCAGCACCTTACCCGTCCCAAGCACACACACACCGGCACAGGCACACACCAGCACACACACATCCAGCACACAGACACACACGTCACAAACAAAACGCACACGCACGCACAGTCAGGGGACTGAAACCAGACTCACAGGGGATGGGGCCCTGGAACACACACACGCATCCACGAGCACTGCGCAGTCCTCAGTTGCCTCTCCCTCCAAAACACCCTCTCTTGCCTCACCTGCAACCCCAAAGACCCAGCGGCTCTTCCTCAGTGACCTCGGCCTCTTCCCCTCCGATCCAGCTGATACAGCATTCAGGGGGAAGAGGAAGCCCACCCACATGGAGCAGAGTGCCCCTCGCCCCCGGACACCCTCCCCCAGGCGCAGACAGACTGAGGCCCCACCCGCAAGTCCCCCAGAGTCGTAAGAGCAAGACCCCGCCGCCGCCCTGCAGCTCAGGCACCAGGTCTCCTTCCTCCATCCCTCAGGCCCCCACTCCACAGGTGCCCCCACCACACCCTGCCCCAGGTTCCCCCACCCACAGATATACCATCCCCAAGAGGATCCGGCCTTCTCCCCTGCCACTTGCTCTCCCGGCACCACACCCCCGCTGCGCTTGTCTGTGCCACTGATGTGGTGAGGGTGTCCTCCCCTCTGTCCAGCCCACCTTGCCTGTTCCCCATTCTCCTCCCCTGGTGGTAGGCACTGCAGTGGAGTCCACTTCCACCCTGTCTGACTTGGGCACTGCAGTGGCGGACCTGTCCACTCCATCTGCAGGGTCCACTGCAGTCGTGCCGGCACCCACAACATCTGAGTCATGCCCCCCAGTTGTGCCGGCACACACCATGTCAGACACCTCCACTGCAGTTGTCAGTGGCTCTCCAGCACCCACCACCCCTTCCCTGCTTCCTCCTGGTGAGCCCTGATCCTGTCCCTGCGGTGCCTGGCCTGCCCCCCGGTTGCCCCTCCTAGTGGATTGTCCCTGGTTTTGTGCAGGCATGCGTAGGGTGACATCTGCCACTGTCACCAAGTTTGGACTTTGACAATGGACTGGCCATTGGCCTTTGTGTTTTTCTGGACTTTGTTTTCATTCCACACATATGCTGAATAAAGCAACTTTCTGTTCTCTAGTGCTTATGCTTCTGATGTACATGTTGTTGATGATGCTAACCATGTCCTTGCTGCAGTGATGGTGATATTTGGTCTCATGCTAATGAAGTGTTACTGTGCAGGAACCCATGTGGTCCAGGGGGAATGTGTCCTATCCTGTGGTGTATCCATGTCATCCATAGCAGCATCTGAGGGTGTCATGTGTTCAGTATTTGGCAATGGGATTTCCTACTTAGATTAGCTATTTCACATCTGTGGCTTCCACCCCTGCACATCTGTTGTGCCTGCCATTGTTCAATTCGTCTACTTCCCTGACCGTGTGGCCATCTCCACTGGACATGCAGGTTTGGGCATCAATGGGGAAGGACTCATCCGTGTAGTCAGTGCAACATTGCTATACAAGTGTGTTGGATCTGTGCTGATGATTCCGTTGGCACTTCCATGACCAGGCTGATGTGACGGGAGCCCTCATTTGGTGCTAATTGTTGATTGTGTGACCAAGTGCTCAGCTGACATGATGGGGCCCTACTGAGGCAACATATGGCACAGCTTTCCTCACACAGGAGTGGAGTCCCCTCATGGCAGTGTGTACTCCTGTGACATTGCCTGCGCCCAAGGTGTGTGTTGTATGTGCATGTCTGTGTGTTCACTTCCGTTTAGCTGTGCATGCTGTGATCCCTAGTGTTGTACCTGTTTGTGATGCTTGCTGAGTTGACCTATGTTCCCCCAAAGTCTTCTCCCTGGGTTCTCTGTGATGTGGGTGCATGGCACATTACTGGTCATCAGGGTGTCACCCATAGGTGTGTTTGCTGTCAGGGCTGAGTTTGTGTGCAGACGCAGATGGGTCACAGTCAGGTTTCCCCTTGGCACTTGTTGTTTGCCCCTGTCATGTGATTTCCAGTTTGTGTTATCTTTCAGTGATTGTGACACGTTGTGTGTGTGACTGCTGGCACTCCTCAGGGTCCGGGCTGCAATGTTGGTTGTTGTCTATGTGTGTTCTTTGTGGGTGACATTGGCTTCTTCATTGGTGTGTGACTGTGGCTGGGATCCCATTGGTTGGTGTGGTATTGCCGTCATGTCCATGTACAGCGTAGTGTGCAGTGTGTCAGACATTCAGGAGTCTTGTTGAGTGGCCATGTGTGATGTGTTTCTGCACCTTGGTTCCCACCCACCACCCTGGAATAGTCATGGGTGCATGTGCAATGTCACCAGTGCATGTATGCTTCACTGCTGCACATTGTTGGAGGTCGAGGGGTGTGGTGTTGAGTGTGTGCAGATGAGAGTTGTTGCCCGGCTAGGCCCCTGCCTCCATGTTGGCCTTGGCTTACTGGCCATGCTGATTGATTTGTGCTTGTGTAGGTGTGATGGTAGTTTGTTGCTCAGGACACATGACTGTGGTTCACAGTGTGAACGACATTTAGCTTTGTCATCACAGTGGGATTGTAATGCAGCCCAGGGTCACCACATTGTGGGGGCCCTGGGGGTAGTGCTGTGGTGTGTCTGTGTCTTGCTGTGTCAGTTGCTGTTCCTACGTGCCTTTGTGACATGTGTGATTTGTGCTCCCTCTCATCTGACAATGCCTGCTTGCCCACATAGGGGATTTGGATCCATGAGTTACCTTTGTGTGGCACTGTATGCACATCTGTATGATTGGTATTCAGGTCTCCTCATGTGTTGTGTGTTTGCCTGGGGACACTGGCACCCCCCTCACCTGTTGTGTATGATGTGCAGTGTGGGTCTGCCTGTTTGTGTTTGTGCATCTGCACCACTGCATTGGCATATCTTGGGTGTGCCATTGGCTGTATGTAGTTTGGTGGGTTTCCCCTGCTGTCCCTGGGACTCCTAGGTCATCGGTCAGCACAATGATCATAGTTTGTGTGTCCCATTGCTGCCATGGTATGGTATCTGTTCACCTCACATCTGCAGTCTCCACAGGGTATCTGCATTTGTGTGCCCATTGGTGCAAATATGTGGGTCTGCATTCTGATGGTCACTTCTGTCATTGTGTCATTGATGAATGTTGACAGTGTCAGCCCCCATGGGTGTTGTTTGTCTGCACATGGCCAAAGGTATGTCTTATTTGCACTGCAGTATTTGGCTCACCCAATTTATGTTGCAATGGGACACATACACTACTTTGCCACTGATGTGTTTTTTGTTCTGTGACCAGGAATCATCCATGCAGTTTGGCAGTTGCAGCTCTTTCTTTGTCAACACTTACCTTTTGGTCACTGTGGTGATGGGGTGTTAGACCCCATTGCCACAATGTTCAGAATGTGCTTCAGCTATGGACCCCACACTTACCTTTTGGTCACTGTGATGATGGGGGTTTGGACCCCATTGCCACAATGTTCAAAATGTGCTTCAGCTATGGACCCCACACTTCCCTTTTGGTCACTGTGATGATGGGGGTTTGGACCCCATTGCCACAATGTTCAAAATGTGCTTCAGCTATGGACCCCACACTTACATTTTGGTCACTGTGGTGATGGGGCGTTAGACCCCATTGCCACAATGTTCAGAATGTGCTTCAGGTATGGTCCCCACACTTACCTTTTGGTCACTGTGATGATGGGGGTTTAGACCCCATTGCCACAATGTTCAAAAGGTGCTTCAGCTATGGACCCCACACTTACATTTTGGTCACTGTGATGATGGGGGTTTGGACCCCATTGCCACACTGTTCAAAATGTGCTTCAGCTATGGACCCCACAGTTACATTTTGGTCACTGTGGTGATGGGGCGTTAGACCCCATTGCCACAATGTTCAGAATGTGCTTCAGCTATGGACCCCACACTTACCTTTTGGTCACTGTGATGATGGGGGTTTAGACCCCATTGCCACAATGTTCAAAAGGTGCTTCAGCAATGGACCCCACACTTACCTTTTGGTCACTGTGATGATGGGGGTTTGGACCCCATTGCCACAATGGTCATGGCCTGCTTGCATTGTGGGGGCCACACACATATATGTGTGGCACATGTGCTAGGGGGTCACATTGTATGTTCAAAGTCATGTTCAGTGTTGTAGGCATTTGACACAGTCTACACACGCTTGTCATGGTGTTGGGGGATGTCTTTTTCTTGCATTCCCTAGGTTGTGGTGTGCTGGTTGTGTCATGCATTGTCCATCCTATGAGTGGGGGTGGTAGTGGTGGTAGGCATCCAGCCCCCCTGGGTGAGGGTGGTAGTAGTGGTAGGCATCCAGCCCCCCTGGCTAAGGGTGGTAGTAGTGGTAGGCATCCAGTCCCCCTGGCTAAGGGTGGTAGTAGTGGTAGGCATCCAGCCCCCCTGGCTAAGGGTGGTAGTAGTGGTAGGCATCCAGCCCCCCTGGCTAAGGGTGGTAGTAGTGGTAGGCATCCAGCCCCCTGGGTGTGGGTGGTAGTAGTGGTAGGCATCCAGCCCCCCTGGGTGAGGGTGGTAGTAGTGGTAGGCATCCAGCCCCCCTGGCTAAGGGTGGTAGTAGTGGTAGGCATCCAGCCCCCCTGGGTGAGGGTGGTATTAGTGGTAGGCATCCAGCCCCCCTGGCTAAGGGTGGTAGTAGTGGTAGGCATCCAGCCCCCTGGGTGAGGGTGGTAGTAGTGGTAGGCATCCAGCCCCCCTGGCTAAGGGTGGTAGTAGTGGTAGGCATCCAGCCCCCCTGGCTAAGGGTGGTAGTAGTGGTAGGCATCCAGCCCCCTGGCTAAGGGTGGTAGTAGTGGTAGGCATCCAGCCCCCCTGGGTGTGGGTGGTAGTAGTGGTAGGCATCCAGCCCCCTGGGTGAGGGTGGTAGTAGTGGTAGGCATCCAGCCCCCTGGCTAAGGGTGGTAGTAGTGGTAGGCATCCAGCCCCCCCTGGGTGAGGGTGGTAGTAGTGGTAGGCATCCAGCCCTCCCTGGCTAAGGGTGGTAGTAGTGGTAGGCATCTAGCCCCCCCTGGGTGAGGGTGGTAGTAGTGGTAGGCATCCAGCCCCCCCTGGCTAAGGGTGGTAGTAGTGGTAGGCATCCAGCCCCCCCCTGGCTAAGGGTGGTAGTAGTGGTAGGCATCCAGCCCTCCCTCGCTAAGGGTGGTAGTAGTGGTAGGCATCCAGCCCCCCCTGGGTGAGGGTGGTAGTAGTGGTAGGCATCCAGCCCCCCCTGGTTGAGGGTGGTAGTAGTGGTAGGCATCCAGCCCCCCTGGCTAAGGGTGGTGGTAGGCATCCAGCCCCCTGTCTAAGGGTGGTAGTAGTGGTAGGCATCCAGCCCCCCTGGGTGAGGGTGGTAGTAGTGGTAGGCATCCAGCCCCCCTGGGTGAGGGTGGTAGTAGTGGTAGGCATCCAGCCCCCTGGCTAAGGGTGGTAGTAGTGGTAGGCATCCAGCCCCCCTGGGTGTGGGTGGTAGTAGTGGTAGGCATCCAGCCCCCTGGGTGAGGGTGGTAGTAGTGGTAGGCATCCAGCCCCCCTGGGTGAGGGTGGTAGTAGTGGTAGGCATCCAGCCCCCCTGGGTGTGGGTGGTAGTAGTGGTAGGCATCCAGCCCCCCTGGGTGAGGGTGGTAGTAGTGGTAGGCATCCAGCCCCCCTGGGTGTGGGTGGTAGTAGTGGTAGGCATCCAGCCCCCCTGGGTGAGGGTGGTAGTAGTGGTAGGCATCAAGCCCCCCTGGCTAAGGGTGGTAGTAGTGGTAGGCATCCAGCCCCCCTGGCTAAGGGTGGTAGTAGTGGTAGGCATCCAGCCCCCCTGGCTAAGGGTGGTAGTGGTGGTAGGCATCCAGCCCCCCTGGGTGAGGGTGGTAGTAGTGGTAGGCATCCAGCCCCCTGGGTGTGGGTGGTAGTAGTGGTAGGCATCCAGCCCCCCTGGGTGAGGGTGGTAGTAGTGGTAGGCATCCAGCCCCCCTGGCTAAGGGTGGTAGTAGTGGTAGGCATCCAGCCCCCTGGGTGAGGGTGTTAGTAGTGGTAGGCATCCAGCCCCCCTGGCTAAGGGTGGTAGTAGTGGTAGGCATCCAGCCCCCCTGGGTGAGGGTGGTAGTAGTGGTAGGCATCCAGCCCCCTGGCTAAGGGTGGTAGTAGTGGTAGGCATCCAGCCCCCCTGGCTAAGGGTGGTAGTAGTGGTAGGCATCCAGCCCCCCTGGCTGAGGGTGGTAGTAGTGGTAGGCATCCAGCCCCCCTGGCTAAGCGTGGTAGTAGTGGTAGGCATCCAGCCCCCCTGGGTGAGGGTGGTAGTAGTGGTAGGCATCCAGCCCCCTGGTTGAGGGTGGTAGTAGTGGTAGGCATCCAGCCCCCCTGGCTAAGGGTGGTGGTAGGCATCCAGCCCCCCTGGCTAAGGGTGGTAGTAGTGATAGGCATCCAGCCCCCCTGGGTGAGGGTGGTAGTAGTGGTAGGCATCCAGCCCCCTGGGTGAGGGTGGTAGTAGTGGTAGGCATCCAGCCCCCCTGGCTAAGGGTGGTAGTAGTGGTAGGCATCCAGCCCCCCTGGGTGTGGGTGGTAGTAGTGGTAGGCATCCAGCCCCCCTGGGTGAGGGTGGTAGTAGTGGTAGGCATCCAGCCCCCTGGCTCAGGGTGGTAGTAGTGGTAGGCATCCAGCCCCCCCTGGGTGTGGGTGGTAGTAGTGGTAGGCATCCAGCCCCCCCTGGGTGTGGGTGGTAGTAGTGGGAGGCATCCAGCCCCCCCTGGGTAGGGGTGGTGGTGCGCATTCAGGCCCCTGTGTGCATATGTGGCATTGGTGATGGGCATCCCGCCCCTATGGTGCTGCTGTTGCTGGTGTAAGTATATTCTGCATCCCTCTGTGTGTGTGTGATGTGTCGTGTACGTGTTGTATGTGTTTTGTGATTGGTGTCTGACTTACCTTCTGCGCCGTACGCGTCCGTGCCTGTTCTGGTAGTAAATGTAGAATATTGGTATGATCGGGACGAAGGGATTCATGGTTGGTTCGTGTCGTTCGTCCTTCTCGTTGCTTCGCGTTGTCCTCGTCGCTTCGCGTCGTCCCTCGCCGCTGGCGTGTTCGCCTCGTAGCCGTGTATTGTGTTGTGGCGCGAATCGGAGCTTATGTGCGCCTCTCCCGGATGCTTTGACGTGCCGTGCGTAGCGACGGGTTCGGCGCGTACGGGAAGCGCATCGTACTTGGTCGGCCGGACGGAGCTGCATTTTCCCTTCCGTGCGACTCGATTCGGCGTTTCCGGATTCGCCTCGGTCGGAGTACAGGACCTGGATTGGGTGAGTACGGCTCGGCCGGATTCTGTGCTGTTGTGCGCATCGTACTTACTCGTTCGGTCTGCTGTACGGATCGGTCGGGAAACAGGCATTCGCATGGCTTTTTTCCCGACCGAATGTTATTGGGTGCGCCTCCGACCGAGATCGGAATCGGCCCCTAAATCAGGGTAGGTGCTGGACACTAAACTTAATTCATTTACTATTCCCATTCCAGTTAGCATTTAATCTGGGTAGGTGCTGCACACTAAACTTAATTAATTTACTATTCCCACTCCAGTTAACATTAAATCAGGGTAGGTGCTGGACACTAAACTTAATTAATTTACTATTCCCACTCCAGTTAGTATTTATTCTGGGTAGGTGCTGCACACTAAACTTAAATAATTTACTATTCCCACTCCAGTTAGTATTAATCCTGGGTAGGTGCTGGACACTAAACTAAATTAATTAACTATTCCCACTCCAATTAGTATTAATTCATGATAGGTGTTGGACACTAAACTTAATTAATTTACTATTCCCACTCCAGTTAGTATTAATTCTTGGTAGATGCTGGACACGAAACTAAATTAATTTACTATTCCCACTCCAGTTAGTATTTATTCTGGTGTAGGTGCTGGACACTAAACTTAATTTATTTACTATTCCCACTCCAATTAGTATTAATTCAGGGTAGGTGCTGGACACTAAACTTAATTAATTTACTATTCCCACTCCAGTTAACATTAAATCAGGGTAGGTGCTGGACACTAAACTTAATTCATTTACTATTCCCACTCCAGTTAGCATTTAATCTGGGTAAGTGCTGTACACTAAACTTAATTAATTTACTATTCCCACTCCAGTTAACATTAAATCAGGGTAGGTGCTGGACACTAAACTTAATTAATTTACTATTCCCACTTCAGTTAGTATTTATTCTGGTTAGGTGCTGCACACTAAACTTAAATAATTTACTATTCCCACTCCAGTTAGGATTAATTCAGGGTAGGTGCTGGACACTAAACTTAATTAATTTACTATTCACACTCCAGTTAGTATTAATTCTGGGTAGGTGCTGGACACTAAACTAAATTAATTGACTATTCCCACTCCAATTAATATTAATTCAGGGTAGGTGCTGGACACTAAACTAAATTAATTGACAATTCCAACTCCAATTAGTATTAATTCAGGGTAGGTGCTGCACACCAAACTTAATTAATTTACTATT
This sequence comes from Calotriton arnoldi, assembly GCA_963921515.1. Taxonomy (NCBI): domain Eukaryota; kingdom Metazoa; phylum Chordata; class Amphibia; order Caudata; family Salamandridae; genus Calotriton; species Calotriton arnoldi. Next base: position 363,823 of record CAWUFW010009935.1, read on the forward strand.
CCCACTCCAGTTACTATTAATTCTGGGTAGGCGCTGGACACTAAACAAAATTAATTTAATATTCCCCTCCAGTTAGTATTTATTCTGGGTAGGTGCTGGACACTAAACTTAATTGATTTACTATTCCCACTCCAATTAGTATAATGCAGGATAGGTGCTGGACACTAAACTTAATTAATTTACTATTCCCACTCTAGTTAGTATTAATTATGGGTAGGTGCTGGACACTAAACTAAATTAATTTACTATTCCCACTACAGTTAGTATTTATTCTGGGTAGGTGCTGGACACTAAACTTAATTCATTTACTATTCCCACTTCAATTAGCATTTAATCTGGGTAGGTGCTGAACAGTAAACTTAATTAATCTACTATTCCTACTCCAGTTAACATTAAATCAGGGTAGGTGGTGGACACTAAACTGAATTAATTTACTATTCCCACTCTAGTTAGTATTAATTATGGGTAGGTGCTGGACACTTAACTTAAATAATTTACTATTCCCACTCCAATTAGGATTAATTCTGGGTAGGTGCTGGACACTAAACTTAATTCATTTTCTATTCCCACTCCAGTTACCATTTTATCTGGGTAGGTGCTGGACACTAAACTTAATTAATTTACTATACACACTCTAATTACTTTAAAGTCAAATAATTAGCCAAACATAAACATATCTAATTTTCTAATCACAATAAAAATAATATAATATCACTAACTGTACACTACATTATTATTTAATTTTTGCTATAAAGTTTTAGTACAATACATATTATATATTTTCTTAAAATTTTTAATATTATAAAATAGTTAAAAATATTGTTTTTTTTTTTTTAATAACAATATTTGTTTATAAATATTATAATTTACATTTCAATAATATTTAACTTATATACTAAACATAATACTTAGGGCCTGATTCTGATGCGGTTAGGAAAGCATTACCACCTAGGGCCTGATTCTGATGCGGTTAGGAAGGCCTCCTAATGGCATTTGCTCTTTCCAAATCGGATCGGGAACGAGTCTTCCCGACCCAGGGCCCAATTCTGATGCGGTTAGGAACATATGCTCCCATTGAAGTCAATGGGAGTCCAACCAAATCGTATCTGGAAGCATCCGGATGCATCGTACTCCGTCGGTCGGACTCTCCCGATCCGAGTGGGTCGAAAACCATTTCCAAACCGATTCGGTCCGGGAGCTTTCCAACCCGCATCAGAATCAGGCCCTTAATATTAAAATAATAGATTGTAGACAATTTCATAAATTTATATCTTATATTAGAAATTACAAATTAATACATATTTATATATATTGCTATCATATTTTCATATTTTAATGTATAAATTTATATTGTACATTATTAATACTGCATTATTTAACCTTGTAATTTATAAATATTAATAATAATGAATTAAATATTAAATATAAAAAATTATTTATGTAAAAATATACACTACAAACACATAATATTATTTTAATTTGTTTTGCTTTTTTAACAAAAATTAAATTTAAAATATTGTACACATTTTTTAGAACACTCACTAAAATTATACCCTATAAACACAACTTTAAATTACAAAAACAATAATTTCTAAATTCACCAAAAACATTCTAAATTCAAACATATTTATTTGTATTTATTAAATATTTAATTTAAAATTTAGAAAACACTCCCCACACGTATCCCCTATAAACCCAACATCCAACTACTAAATCAATATTTTCTAAATTCGAAAATATATTTTCTAAACTATAATTTTAAATTTCAAATTTATTAAATATTAAATTCTATTGTTTTTAAACACTCCTCACCCTTATCCCCTATAAACCCAACATCCCGCTCCTAAAACAATATTTACTAAATTCGAAAATATACTTTCTAAATTCAAATTTTAAATTTCGAATTTATTACAAATTTATTTCAATTTTTATAAAACACTCCCCACCCTTATCCCCTATAAACCCAACATCCCGCTCCTAAAACAATATGTACTAAATTCAAAAATATATTTTCTAAATTATAATTTTATATTTGGGATTTATTACAAATTTAATTCAATTATTTTAAAACACTCCCCACCCTTATCCCCTATAAACTCAACATCCCGCTCATAAAAAATATTATACAAATTAAGGGGTCTATTACGATGGCGGACGGAAAAACAACCGACCGCCATGGTAGCGGGAAATCACCGCCCGCCGCTACCGCGGTAAAACCGACAGCTAGATTATGATCCTCGGTGGTAAAAATCCAACCGCGGCGGAAAGGAGACCCGAGAAACCGCAGTTCGCCTGCGGAGAAGGCCCAAACCCGTTCGCGGCAGTCGGTCTCGCAGCGGAAACAGCCCAAACGACCGCAACCACAGCGGAGACACCGCCATCGAAATTATGATATTCCCGACATCCCCGCGGTGCAGTGCGCTGTTACCGCCCGCCGCGGTCGACAACATTGATGAATCAGTGAGACGGCGGAAGCGCCGTAGCCGAGCCACCGCTGTGGACGCTCCGTTAAAAAAATGGCGGTCGAGGGAAAATCACACAACATGGCCACAAAGTGCACCAACCGAACAAGGCATGCACCCAAAAATACCTAACACAGCCCAGAGACACACCCCCATGGGAAACTCCAAAACTACAAATCCCAGGTTCACACACACACCACACCTGCTACCAATACCCCATCCTGACACACCCACAGATACCAGTATAAATCCAGCCCCCAACAGACCACAATCCTTTGCAAAACTCCACAACTGAGGGGACATCCACCACAGATGACAGGAGAGGCAAATCTGCACAACACACACACATCACCACCACTTCCACACCTGCACCTCTAACACCTTTGCACAGCACACACCATACACATCACAACCACCACTACCACTTCCAAACCTGTACCTTAAACACCTTGACACATCACACACCATGTCACCACAGAGAATGCCCAAATTCACTGAGAGTGAGTTGAGGGTCATGGTTGATGAGATAATCAGGGTAGAACCACAATTTTTTGGTAACCAGGTCCAACAGACACCACTAGCAACAAGAACGCTAATGTGGAGAAGGATAGTAGAGAAAGTAAATGCAGTAGGGACCGTGTCACGCAATAGAGATGAAATCGTGAAGAGGTGGCACGATCTGAAGGCAGTGGTCAAAAAGAAGAGAGCCAAGAACCATGAGCTGGCTCACAGGACAGGCAGTGGCCCTCCCGTTCCACTCAAAACATTCACTGAATGGGAGGAGAAGGTGCTTGGCATTCTACATCCAGAGAGTCTTTCAGGAATACCCGGGGGAGTGGAGGCTGGTAAGTACAAACAAATGCCTAACATCACACAAATGTACTGTCTTGCACTACTACAAAGTAATAGCTCCTAGGTACAAATGTAGTCATGTGCACAACACTCCCCCCAACACATCTCTCACAGATTCAACAGACACTCCCCCTGAAGCCCCCCAAAGGTAGCTAGCAACATCACCATGGGTACATGTGTACATGCTGCCAGCACTACAACTCCTACCAGGGCCCCTTGTCCCACAGCTGAGCAGGAAGGAGCCCTCCCCCCACTCAGAAGCATGCCTCAGCCATTGTGTGCTTCACCCTCACCTAACAGGTAGGTATCCATCTTTACAGGGAGGTGTCTGTGGAATAGGGAGGCCTGCACTACCACTCCCACCAGGCCCCCTTGTCCCACAGCTGAGCAGGATGGAGCACTTGTCCCACTCAGAAGCATGCCTCAGCCATTGTGTGCTTCACCCTCACCTAACAGGTAGGTAGCCATCTTTACAGGGAGGTGTCTGTGGAATAGGGAGGCCTGCACTACAACTCCCACCAGGCCCCATTGTCCTACAGCTGCGCAAGATGTAGCCCTCCACCCCAACCCATGTGCCAACCATAGCATTGCTCACCTGAACCTAACAGGTAGGTAGCCATCCCTACAGGGAGGTGGGTGGGTGTTTGGGAAGCCTGCACTACAACTCCCACCAGGCCCACTTGGACCACAGCTGAGCAGGATGGAGCACTTGTCCCACTCATAGGCATGTGTCGTCTGTGCAGCCGCACATGACACCATGCCACTTAGTCCACAGTCACCGACACAAATGATGCAAAACAGTTGTGTTGTAGTCACCATGCACAAGTCTCTGTTCAAAATTGACCCACATTGTGTACACTGTGCCAGGCATCACACACTGCAACACTAACAACGATCATGCTGCCCTGCAGCAGTGTCTGGCCTTTTTTTTTGCAAAGTGCAAATCACCCATGTCATACCACAGTGTTGCAATGTAAACAGTGGAAGTGCAGTGTACCCAAACACTACACGGCAGCTGGGACTCACAATGCTAAACTAAGCACATCCCAAATGTCCTGCAACACACCCAGCTACCACAGTGCTGCACTGAATTGCAGAACAGCACCTTGTCTGAATAAAATTGTCAAAGGTGTCTTGTTTGGACCACCAATGTGTGTATGCATTGACAATGTTCACATCTCACACTGTCTGTCTGAACAGTGCTGGTATAGTCTGGCCCCAAAAGCACACATTGTCTGCACAGGGCTGAGTACATCTCACACACACACCACTGTTGACCACAACATGTCAGTGTATGGATGCCCTGGAACAACTGCTTCACCAGTACTGTGCTCATGTTCTCAGGTCCCCAAATACCATGAAACCATGACAGTGTGGAAATGTATGCTGGGTGAGATGTTCACCCTGCTGTATGTCACCACTGTGCTACGAGACTATACCCCTTGCCCTATTGTGCCTTCAAATGTTGGGGGAGTGAACCCCACAGCCAGATAGGTGGGACAACAGTGATGGGGGGGCTATACCCCATGCCCTATTCTGCCTTCAAATGTTGGGGGACTGAACGCCACAGCCAGATGGGTGGGACAACAGTGATGGGGGGCTATACCCCATGACCAAATGTAATCTGAAATCAATGGGTACAAAAAGCCACACATACATTATGCTCACCACACGCACATTCCATCCAAAGATTTCTACCAAGTCACACAGCCATGTCATTGCTCACCTCCACCTCAAACGGTAGTTAGCCATCTTCACAGTGAGACAGTGTAGTGTGTTTGGCTATCCGTCCCACAAAATGCAACATGCATGCTGTTCCACCACTATGGATGATGGGATACTACACCCCCAATAAGAATCATGTGGCAGGCAATGTATGCTCCCCACCCAACTCACAGGTAGGTAACCGCATCTCACAGGTCGCGGTGTGTGGGGCTGGGAAGCTTGCACAACAACTCACACGGGCCCACCTGACCGCCAGCACACAAGACCCATTACTTCCTGGCACCAACATGCATGTGTCAGTCATTGCAATGTACACTTCAAAAGAACTGGCATGTGGACATATCATGCTGACTTGTCCCACACTGGACCAAGATGGAAGCCCTCATCATACACACACAGAGAGGTCACTCAAATACAAGGAAAAAACAGCAAACACAACATATCAACAGCCACAACATGCAGCCAGATATGCATTTAAAAAACATGTTGTCATAGGACACCAGGCCTCTCAATGCACAACTGCACACCCAGATAGCATTGGCAACTATAGTGTGCACACACCTAAGAAAATGAAACTGTGACAGCAACCAAAGTGTGAAAGTCTGAAACACATGTAGATGGAACTCCGAGCACAACCATGCACACCACTACATGCCATCTGACAGTAGCAGTGGTCCAGACCACCTAGGATCTAATTAAAGCAAACTTAAGCATGTCTGGAATTGCAAATACAGATATGTACACCACATTGAAAAGGTATGCTTGAGACTACAATGTTCACTCAATGTGCAGAGTAAACCGCTGCAAGGGCTCAACAAGTGACACATACGCGTAAATGGATGACATATGATTGATCAATAACTGTATGCCAACATGAGACTGTCAATGTTAAACAATTATATTGTGCATGTCATGTCTTGACAACTCCCAATATGGACAAGTAATGCATGTACCACAACAGCTCGTAATGCATCACTGGATGTCGGTCAATGCAAATTTGTACAGTGAACAACTGCTGGATGTACAAACAGTTGATGTAACACTGCTAACACAAACTTTGCTGGGTGCAACACAATGACCATTTCTCATCTGACCCACAGGTGACCAAGAACTCACTGCAGAGGATGACACCACCCTGCAGAGCCAGTCCCCCCCCCCGGAACAGAGACAACTGGATGAGGACTCCCTGGATTCCTTGGATGAGGAGCTCCACGCTGGCCCATCTGGTGTGGCAGGCCGCAACCAGTCCCAGGCACCCATTGTCCCCCCAACCACATCAGCTGCAGCCCCTGACCATCCTCTGACAGCTGCTGTCACAGCCTGTGTGTCAACCACTACCACCACCACCACCACAGCTGGCCGCAACACCCTCCCTGCCCCTGGGGTTGAGCAGCCCACTACATCGACTGCGGAGGCCAGGGAGAGGATGCAGCGAGCCAATGTGAGGACCGGACAGGACCGTGGCAGCAGTGCAGGTGGTTGGGACAGGGTCATGCAGAGGGGGACTGATCCTGGGACGGAAGCCCTGGGCCACATCGACAGAGTCCTTGGGGCCTACCAACAGGCCCATGGACGAATGGGCCGGTTAGAGGAAGAATCTCGGGAGCACCTCTTGCTGCTGAGGTCCATGGACACACGCATGGGACAGATTGTGGACCTCTTGGGGCAGCTAGTGGCGGTTCTGAGGGACAGGCCAGCGCAACATTCTACCCCTCCGCCTCCCCCTGTTGGGCAGCAGGATGACACTTCATCATCCTCCCCTGCGTCCACAGAGGGGGGTGAGTCCTCAGACACCACTGTCCCTGCAGCAGTGGCCCCTCCAGTCAAGCGCAAAAGGGGCCATCCAAGGAAAGGCCAGGGGGACCCACGTGCCAAAGCACCTGCCAAATGCTAGTCCCCGAGCCAGCTATGATGGCAGACCACTGCAACACTGCATTGACCTTTTGAACTATCCTTCACCACACAGCCATGTGAATGGCATCTATCTGTTGGGCTGGGTCTCCACATCATTGTGGGGACTACTCAAGTATCTCATCTACCATGACTGTCAACTCACTTCTTCAATTTCCCCCTTCACATTTTCTCCACCCTCGCATGTCACAATTGTAAATAAATTCACCTTACACACATGTTGTTGTGTCTGCTCCGTCTTTAATACAGGATGTGCAACCTTCACCGTGTAGGACATGGTCCAGGGGAATGGAATATAGGTAGGCAGTGAGATGCTGAAGGGACCTAGGGAAAACGGCAGAACAAGAGTAACTCGTATGGGTGTGGCATCGCACACATCACACAACACTTGTCAACAAGGTACTCAGATCTACAAACTTTACACAGAGCAACAGTCACCATAGAGACATTCTGTATCACACTAACCAATCACACATACATTGGCAGGCAGCAATGAGTCAACACAAAGCTGCAGTCAGCAAGCTCACATACACCCACACAGCAACTGCAACACCATCAGCCCATTTTGTCCCTTCTACATAGTCACTCACCTTCAAGTGAAGTAGCGGGTGATGAGCTGTCAACGCATGTCGACCCCTTCCTCCTCTCCACTGCCCTCGTCACTGGATCCGGGTTGATTTGCAGGCGGGGGCCTTGGCTGCTCATCATCGTCATCCAGGATCAGGGGTATTGCCTTGCGAATGGTCAGGTTGTGGAGCATGCAGCATGCCACCACTATCTGACACACCTTCCCTGGCGAGTACATAAGGGCACCTCCAGTACGGTCCAGGCACCGAAATCTCGATTTTAGGAGACCAAATGTCCGTTCTATCACACGCCGTGTCCTCCCATGGGCATCATTGTATCGCACATCAGCTGGCGTGACGGGATTCCGCAATGGGCTCAGCAACCACGGCCGGTTCGGATATGCCGAGTCACCTGGGTGTGAGAGACACAGATTAACCTTGCAGTCCCAAAATGCCACACAACAGCATGTCACACACACACCACTCTAATCCACTATGCATACTCACCCACAAGCCATGCACGCTCCGGAAGCAGATTGGCCATCAGCTGAGGAACGATGCTGCTGCGCAAGATGTGGGCATCATGGGCTGAGCCGGGAAACTTGGCACACACGTGTGAGATGATCATGTCCGCCAGGCACACCACTTGAACATTTACCGAGTGTGAATGCTTCCTATTGCGGTAAACCTGTTCACGTGCCTGTGGTGGCACAAGCCCAACATGTGTGCAATCAATTGCACCAATGACATGGGGGATATGTCCAAGGGCATAGAAATCGCCCTTCACAGCCACCAACTCAGGCCCCCTGGGAAAATGGATATACCTGTCTTTGTAGAGCATCATGGCCGACAGGACATCCCTCAGCACCATGCTGAACATCGGCTGTGACATCCCGCCTGCACTTGCGACCGTGTGCTGGAATGAGCCTGTTGCAAAGAAATGCAGGCATGCCATCCCCTTAGATGTTGCGGTGAAAGCTGTTGGATATGTCCGACGTGGCTGCAGGTGGGGCTCCAACATGGCACATAGGTTCTGCAGGGTTTGTCGGTCCAGCCTGAATTTGCGGATTATATCCTCATTTTCCATGTCTGCCAGGACTGTGAACGGACGATGGATATTGGGCCTCCTCCTCCTAGGACAGATCAAAGTGCACAGATGTCAATGCAGAAGAACATGAAATGTGCATCACATCAATTGTTTCTACAGACACATTCCCAAGTCTTACAACATACACCATTAACCGACAGGGCACTTCACAAGTAGGTACACATCAGGCACACTACTCGTACACCTGTCCCCTTACCAGCAGCAATTATCTGTGCACCCCTCCGGCTCATTCGCATGCACAGTGTGATATACTAACAGATATGTGTGCATACCTGTGAGTATGACCCCCAGCATATGTTAATAATTGCAATACTACCCGAACACACCATGTTGCTGGCCCTGATACACCTCCCAACACAGGTTGCACATGGCACACATCAACTACACACTGACCACCGGCTGAGCGTGGGGGACACGTGTGTGCATGTGCATTGGACAATGTGCCAGTTGCTGATGCCCCTAGTTCAGTCAATGAGACGACATTGTGCGTTACATTGCACACACAGACATTGACCATTATCTCCATATGCTATGCAACACATTAACTGGACAGTCTACATTTCATTACACAGCACATGTGACATGTGCGAGTGTATGTGCCCATGCAATGTATTGGCGACCCATATATGGTATGTGTTGGTGACGTGGAGTGACATGTCCCTTTTGTGCATTTGCCCTCATGAGGACCCTTCAATTGTTGAGACACTGGGCACTGTACATGTTGGCCTATGCAGAGAGCTGGAGGACACGTTAGGTGCAGCACAGCTACTCCACAACTCTATTAACGCTCACTCCAGGCACTGTCTGGCAGACATATGGCGGTGCCTACCGCCTGGCCCCTGAGGTGTGTCACCGCCCATAACCCAAGCACGATCGCGGGAGACACCGCCAGATATTTATGTGACAATAGCGGTCACCATGGACCGCTACCCAAATCACGGTCACTCCAGGCACTGTCTGGCAGACATATGGCGGTGCCTACCGCCTGGCCCCTGAGGTGTGTCACCGCCCATAACCCAAGCACGATCGCGGGAGACACCGCCAGATATGTATGTGACAATAGCGGTCACCATGCACCGCTACCCAAATCACAGTCACTCCAGGCACTGTCTGGCAGACATATGGCGGTGCCTACCGCCTGGCCCCTGAGTTGTGTCACTGCCCATAACCCATGCACGATCGCGGGAGACACCGCCAGATATGTATGTGACAATAGCGGTCACCATGCACCGCTACCCAAATCACGGTCACTCCAGGCACAGTCTGGCAGACATATGGCAGTGCCTACCGCCTGGCCCCTGAGGTGTGTCACCGCCCATAACCCATGCACGATCGCGGGAGACACCGCCAGATATGTATGTGACAATAGCGGTCACCATGCACCGCTACCCAAATCACGGTCACTCCAGGCACTGTCTGGCAAACATATGGCGGTGCCTACCGCCTGGCCCCTGAGGTGTGTCACCGCCATGGACCATGCCCTTGCAGCCAATGGGAAGCAGCCTCGCGGTAGCCTGATGCGAGTTTGAAAATCGCGGTAGGCGTGCACCACCCCCGCGGAGGCGGTCACTGGAGGCATTCAAAAGATGCACCACCCGCGGTAGCGAGCGCCTGGCCCCTACGGTGTGTCACCGCCATGGACCATGCCCTTGCAGCCAATGGGAAGCAGCCTCGTGGTAGCCTGATGCGAGTTTGAAAATCACGGTAGGCGTGCACCACCCCCGAGGAGGCGGTCACTGGAGGCATTCAGAAGATGCACCACCGCGGTAGCACGCGCATGGCCCCTACGGTGTGTCACCGCTATGGACCATGCCCTTGCAGCCAATGGGAAGCAGCCTCGCGGTAGCCTGATGCGAGTTTGAAAATCGCGGTAGGCGTGCACCGCCACCGCGGAGGCGGACATTGGATGTATTTGAATGAGGCAGACCTGGTACACCAATTGCAGCACCCTGGGACCACTGACACAGCCCCAGGGGCCTATATATGTGTGGGAGGGTGCACCACATTGCCACAGCTACCAGGGACTGCTGACTGACAACCCTCACCTGCTGCTGCTGCCTCAAGGGACTGCTGGCTGCCACCCTGCACCTGCTGCTGCTGCCTCAAGGGACTGCTGGCTGCCACCCTGCACCTGCTGCTGCTGCCACATGTCCATTGTGATATCGAGGACTCAGAAGATCCGTGCCAGTCCCTTCACCAGCGAGGAGCTTGGGGTCCTGGTAGACGGGGTGCTTGCACAGTACCCAAGGCTTTATGGCGGCCCTAATGTCGTGGTAAGTCTCCCAGACTGTGAGTGAGAGTGCAGGGTGGGCACACGTGAGGTGGAGGTGCTTCGGTATGTGTCAGTGGTTGTGGGGCTCTGACATGCACTGCCTATCATGTTTACTACAGCGGGAAGGGCTTGGTGGGCTCTTTCACACGTTACCCTGCATGCCTATCCTGAGTAGAGGGACAGGTTCTGTAGTGTCAGCCATACAGTGCAGCTGCATTTTGGTGATGCAGGAGTCTGGCCAGTTATCGTTTCTGTGAATGGCTGTGTTGCTCCCAATTTACCCACTCAGTGTCAGTCCACCTGCCCTGCACAGTCCCCGCCGAATGCCACATGTCCACATCACTGCATGTACAGTGTGTTCCATGTGTGTTTGGTTCACGCCTCTTCATCTAAGTCCCATCTCTGCCATGTAGATTGCACAGGAGCAGCCGTGGGAGAAGGGTGTGTATGACAGTTGTTGTCACTCTATGTGAGTTCCAGGACACAGTGAGGCTTTCACAGGGCTAGGACACTTAGGTCTGCGCAGTGTTGGACACAGTGAGTCCAACAACAAGACACATGTTTTGCTATCTTCTCTATGTGTAGTTGTAGGTAACTGCAGACAGTAGCTGCGGCCAGACTACATGTTGCTGGCTTGGTATCCTGCATGTGAATGGGATGTGGAGGTACTGTGTCCACCATCGAACATGCATGCCTGTACGTCTGATTGACCAATGACAATGTACCATGTTCACAGCAATTGTTGGCTCTGTTACAGTTGTAGCTGGAGTTTTGGATGAGTCACTGTCGTGCTACTGCATTTTCGTTGTGTTGTCATTGTGCACTGTGTCACTGGAACCTCACCCCTCTTGTCTCCCATGCCTGCAGCTGAAGGTCCACCAACGTAAAGCCGTGTGGAGGGCCATTGCCTCCAGAGTCCGAGATCTGGGTGTGTCAAACCGAAGGCGCACCCACTGTCATAAAAGGTGGGACGACATCTGCCGGCTGAGCAAGAACGTGGCCGAGATGACGCTGGGGCTGCTCCCTCGGACTGGCAGGTTGGCTAGGCGCAGCATGACACCACTAATGGCCCGCATCCTGGCTGTCACACAACCTGAGCTGGACAGACAACTGAAGGAGCATCAGCAGCAAGCCAGGGGTGAGTATGTGTTGCAGGCTGCCTTTGGATGGGAGTGGGTGCATGTGTCTACAGAGTGTGCAAATTGTCAGCTGTGTGACGTTGGTTGTGTGGTGCAATGTTTTGTGAGTGGCCTCTGTGCTGGGTGTATGTGCCATGCATGTGCCCAAACGGTGCTTCATGAAGTCAGTTTTAGCACTGTGCATCTCTCTTACATTTGGAGTTGTGGCCTTCAGGTACCTTCTGCTGTGGGGTAGTGTGTGAATTCAGATGGATGGGAATGCCAGTGTGCCAACTGTGAATGCGTTTCAATGAATGCGTGCTATTCCAGACCTCAGATGTCTGCCAGTCAGACATCTGAGGCCAATGTGCAACAGTAGATGTGCCCATGAACTCGATATGGTGGATGGCATGTGTGCAGGGTCATTGTGGGCTGGTATGTTGTGGTCTGTGTGGTCCCCTACTGCTCCATACATGTAGGTGATGTGCACCATGTTGTGGTGTTCATCCTTGCCAACATCGGGACAGTGTGTGTGCACAGGCCATTTTGTGGCTGTGTCTGATGTGAGCCAACAGCAGGATGGTGTGCTGTGTGAGTCACCTGGGGCACTTATGGCAGGATGTGTGTCGGACATGCACCGTTGGGTTGATATTTTGGGTGGCAAGATATATGTGTGCACAGGGTGGCATGCGATGTGCTGCACACCTCTTCTAGGATGCAGATGTATTGGCACGTGTTAGTTCTGTTGATGCCACTCATCTCACAGTACTTCTCTCTCCTATGCAGCAGCTCCCGTATGTGAAGAGGGAGAGGGGACGGACACCAGTGGTGAGGCTTCCAGTGCAACAGCCGGACCGGAGCAGACTGACACAGACATGACCAGCGCCGAGGAGGGGGACAGGAGTCTGCTAGAGGATTCACAGCTGGAGACACAAAGCTCTACCTCATCTGACGCCAGCGGTGACGCATCCATGTTGGGGGGTACAGGGAACGGGGACTCAGCCTCCTCCTCCGCCACACATCGTCCAGTGCCCAGCCTCCCTTCAACCTCCACTGGTGCTGCCCGTGTCCGCACGAGTAGGAAGGGTAGAGTCACCTTCACCCCAGGCACAGCTGCCCCAGCCCATGTCTTCCCTGCTGCCCTCAGTGCAGAAGCAGTCGAGCTATTGCGCCAGCTGTGTGTGGGGCAGACAGCACTTCTCAATGCCTTCCAAGAGCACGACAAAAAGTTGGGGCAGGTTATAGCTTTCATGGAGGGCATACATTCCGATGTAGGTGGGCTACACCGGTCTGTGCAGTCCTTGTCATCAACTGTGACAGCAGCCCTGCAACAGGCACATAGTCAGGGAGCGGCTCCCAGCACTCGGTCTGGCCCTGTGTCACTGTGCACCTCTGACGACAGTGACAATGCTCAACAGACCCCAAAGTCCTGATACAGAACCCGCAGCACACAGGATCAGCAGCAGCCCAAGCGTACTAGGGCGCAGACACCATCCCCACATAAGAGTAAGGCCACCCCAGAGCGCAGAGAGAAAAGCCCATCAGGCGACAGCAAGGGCCACAAAGCAAAGAAACAAGCATCAGGGTCACAGGCCTCACCTTCCTCCCCCGCCAAAGACTCCCCTGTCCCAAAGACGTCTCGCAGAGGCAAAAAGACAGTTTCCACACCGACTGAGAAGGTGTTGCCTGCAAACATTACACAGGATGAGGGCCCCATGGATAATCCATCCTTGACCTCCACTCCCATCCCAAGCCCTGTGAAGCCAGCACGGGAGGACACAGTAGGGGGCAAAGCTGGTGGACAGAGGGAGGCAGGGCGGCGGCAAACACCAGGCAAGCGCACAGCGGGATCGAGCATGTCCCCAGAGGGAGAGTCAACATCCACACCAGAATCAGCTTTGGTAGTGGGGTCACCTGTTGTGTCTGCCCCAGTTCTCCTCAATCCCAAGACAGGGAAGCCTTTCAGGATCCCCAAGAAGTGGTGAGGCACCCCTCCACAATCTCCAGCACACACTGTGTCTCACCAGGGCATGAGTCCACCTCCCCGGGCCACCACCCCACCTGGTCCAAGCAGCCCCCCAGCTCCCACAAGCACAGTTGGCTCTTCCACAGTTGTTACTCCCGCTGCCCAGGGCAGCCCTCCAACTGACCCCAACACACAGTCAGCTCCAAGTCCGACAGACAGCCCCATCTGAGTGGTGGTCACCCTCACACACCTGTCTGTCCACAGGGGTGCGTGTGATGCCCATTGTCAGGCCCATTACTCTGTTGCTGGGCATGGCATGGTAGAGTTGCATACATTCCCTGTGTAGCTTCTGATGTCACTACTCTGCACAATGTCTTTACCTTGTTGTTCAGTGCTGTTTGCCCCTTGCCTGTGCATCTTCTCATGGACTTAATCTGCACATTGGACTGGCCACTGGCCTTGCTGTTCACTGCTTTGTGCCCCTTGCCTGTGCAGCTTCTCATGTACCTTACCTGCACTGTGTCCTGGCCACTGGCCTTGTTGTTCACTGCTGATTGCCCCTTGCCTGTGCAGCTTCTCATGTATCTCACCTGCACTGTGTCCTGGCCACTGGCCTTGCTGTTCACTGCTGTTTGCCCCCTGCCTGTGCAGCTTCTCATGGACTTAATCTGCACATTGGACTGGCCACTGGCCTTGCTGTTCACTGCTGTGTGCCCCCTGCCTGTGCAGCTTCTCATGTACCTCACCTGCACTGTGTCCTGGCCACTGGCCTTGTTGTTCACTGATGTTTGCCCCTTGCCTGTGCAGCTTCTCATGTACCTCACCTCACTGTGTCCTGGCCACTGGTCTTGTTGTTCACTGCTGTTTGCCCCTTGCCTGTGCAGCTTCTCATGTACCTCACCTTCACTGTGTCCTGGCCACTGGCCTTGTTGTTCACTGCTGTTTGCCCCTTGCCTGTGCAGCTTCTCATGTACCTCACCTGCACTGTGTCCTGGCCACTGGCCTTGTCGTTCACTGCTGTGTGCCCCTTACCTGGGCATCTTCTCATGGACTTAATCTGCACATTGGTCTGGCCACTGGCCTTGCTGTTCACTGCTGTTAGCCCCCTGCCTGTGCAGCTTCTCATGTACCTCACCTGCACTGTGTCCTGGCCACTGTCCTTGTTGTTCACTGCTGTTTGCCCCTTGCCTGTGCAGCTTCTCATGTACCTCACCTGCACTGTGTCCTGGCCACTGGCCTTGCTGTTCACTGCTGTGTGCCCCCTGCCTGTGCATCTTCTCATGGACTTAATCTGCACATTGGACTGGCCACTGGCCTTGCTGTTCACTGCTGTTTGCCCCCTGCCTGTGCAGCTTCTCATGGACTTAATCTGCACATTGGACTGGCCACTGGCCTTGCTGTTCACTGCTGTGTGCCCCCTGCCTGTGCATCTTCTCATGGACTTAATCTGCACATTGGACTGGCCACTGGCCTTGCTGTTCACTGCTGTGTGCCCCTTGCCTGTGCAGCTTCTCATGTACCTCACCTGCAATGTGTCCTGGCCACTGGCCTTGTTGTTCACTGCTGTTTGCCCCTTGCCTGTGCAGCTTCTCATGTACCTCACCTGCACTTTGGACTGGCCACTGGCCTTGCTGTTCACTGCTGTGTGCCCCCTGCCTGTGCATCTTCTCATGGACTTAATCTGCACATTGGACTGGCCACTGGCCTTGTTGTTCACTGCTGTTTGCCCCTTGTCTCTGAAGCTTCTGATGTAACTACTCTGCACATTGTACTTGCCTTGTGTTTCACTGCTGTTTGCCCCCTGCCTGTGCAGCTTCTCATGTAAATACTGTGCATATTGAAATGCCCACTGGCTTTGCTGTTGCCCAAATTTGTTGTCTCAATATGCAAATTGTGAATAAACACAGTTGGTCCTGCTGTGAGTTGTGTCAGTGTCCTTCCTGAATAAAGTTGTTTCTGTGTGTGCATGGTTTACTGTGTCACACGCTCAGTATGCCACTTCAACATTGCCAATGGGTTGTCTCACATTTCATTTTTTTTGCAGGGGTGGGAGGCACTTCATTTGTACCTGACTGTGATACTTATGGGTGCAGTGCAGGTGGTTGGCAATGAATTCTTGTTGTCATCTTCCTTCTTTGCTCATGTTATCTATGGTGGACACATGTCAGGTTTGTGGGCAATGGCAGCACAGGGTGGGAGTTTGGGCACAGGCTTACAGGCAGGCAGGCCAGGGTCATGGGGTCTGTGTGAGCTTCCTTTCTGTGTGCCAATCAGTGTCGGTGTATGGACATCTTGTGGTGATGAGTTATCCAGGTCCCATGGCTTACTTCCAATGTGTGCACTTGGGTGGTGGAGAAGTGTATGGTGTGAAGGGGGTGACTTTGTTGTGACTGGGGATGTGTGTGCACCTGCATTGTCAACTACTGCCATGTGTCACCCTGGAGTGGTGTGCCTGTATGTGTACTTGTTGAGCCCTGTGGTTGTGTTTTGTGCACATGGCAGTATTGTGTGTTGCTGTTGTGGGAGGAGGTATCTGTGACATATCCTACTTGTGCTTGGCTGTCATGTAGTGTGTCACTGGGCCCTGTGTGTTGTGCAGCAGACATTCTCTTGTCCAGTATTTGGATGCCTATGTGTGTCTGGTCAGTGTTTGAGTTCAGGGCCTTCCTTACATCCCTGTGCCTATACATGGGTGTCCTTGCTGTCTCCAGGAGTTGTTGCATTGGGGTGACCGTGGTTTGTGTTGACTGACTGTGTCAGCCATGTGTGCTGTGATGGGCTGTGTGTGTTCTCACATGTGTCTTGTCTTGCATGAGCATCACACATGCTTGATGGTTGTGTCACTGCCCTTCCATTTGTGGGCACCTCACTTTGGCTTTCCTATTGGTTGTCCTCCATTACTGCTGGCATGTGGTGTGTGTATGTAGCTGTGAGTCAGGGTGGTGTGTGTGTGTGTGTGTGTGACTTGTCAGGTAGTGTGTGCAGTGAAGTGTTTGGTCCTCATCTGTGTGTGTGTACATTTTGTGCCTGGCCTCAGTGTTCTTGGCTTGTGTGTGATGTTGTTGTGGTGTGTGTGTTGGCTGGGGCCTGGGCTTCTGTGCTATGTGTTCCTGTGCAAAGGGTCCTGCTGTGGCTGTATATGCAGTTGTTGGGACGTGGGGCATGGTGTGGCTGTAGTTGTGTGGTTGTTGTGCAGGAGTGGCACTTGGGAGGCACATGTTGTGTCCCTTCAGGGAGGTAGCTGGTGTGTTGTGGATGGAGTTGTGGCTCTGTGCGATTTGTACGGTGCCCTTGACATGCACTGGCCCTGGGCTCTGCGTTGTGTGCATGGTTTCATGCACACTGACCGCGGCGGTGACGTGACCGGGACATTTGTTCATGATGGCGGTATATGGGTGGGCAGTATGTGGCGATGTGTGTTTGTCACAGGTGGAACATGTGTGTGTGCAGTGATGGCTGTGTGCCTGTCCCCACAGGGGTGTGTGGTGTTCCCATGCAAAGTTTTTCCACTCTGGAGCTGTGTATTGTGTTACTTGCACTGTTGTGTCTGTACGTACCTGCGGAAGCGTCCGCGGCGGACGATGACTTGCAGGTGGTGTATCATATACAGCACCGGGAAGGCGTGTAGGGCAGGATCCATCGCGGTGTGTCCTGGGTGTCTCTTTTCTGTCTCCGCTGTGGTGTCTCCGCCGTCTTTCGCTGTGCGGTTTCTCCGTCGCGTTCCGCTGCCATGTTTCCGGCATCGTGATATCTTCGGCGTACGGGACGTCATTCCGCACAGCGGTGTGTGGTGATTGGCTCACTCCGCCGCGGTGGCGGGCGCACTTTGATGGCGGTCGGCGTCGCACCGCAGCGGGCGGGAAATCGGCAATGTGTGGCCATCCTAATATGGCGGGCGTGAAGACCGCTGGCGGCGTGCGGTAAATGGGTGTTAACGTCACCGCCGGCACCGCGGTCATGTCTCCGCCCGCCATCGTAATAGGCCCCTAAATTTTTTATTACATTAACTAACTATTATTATACTCAAAACAAACTTTAAAAAAATTTAAATATAGTACAATAATGATATTTTGACAACAATATTTTTACAATCGACATTACATACTTCGATATTTTTAACAACACTTAAAATCGATATTTTTAACATCGATATACATAACATCGATATTTAATACTATCGAGATACTAAACTCGATATTTATGTATATCGATATTAAAACATCGATATTATGTCTACTTACCCTGCATATCCACGCCCTTTTCATGGTTGTGAGCCGGCCATGAAAAGGGTAGTGGAGATGCAGAAAAGGGGGCCCTAACAGGGTCCCTGGCTGGATCTGAGCCTGGGGGTGCATGTGGGGGGGGAACATGTTGTGCCCCCCTGGAATTGCAGCCCCATTCGTACCTGGTGTGGCATGCATGCCACACCATGCAGGAACATGATGCAGGCACTGTCATGGCGGTGGTCTGCTTTTAATGCTCTCCTATGAGCCTTATACAGCTGCTCTCGTGAGACCACTGCAGCACTGCCCTCCCGCCCTGGATTACACTCATAATCCGGCAGACGGGCTTATGACGGACTTGGCGGTCCTCCTGTCACACGGCGGTGGCGGCCCGACAGGAGGACTACCTAACTCGTAGTAAGACCCTCAATCTGATCTTCTGCAACACCAAGATCCCATGGAGTACAGTGAGACTGGCAGATTTGTCACTGGTAACAGCAAGAATGTTAAAAAACTATACGGTCTTGTAAGTGGGAATTGGTCAACCATATTCAAGATAACCAGTATACCAGCAACCCAACAGACTGATGCCACCCACAGGGCAAGATAGAATCCACCTAGAAAGGGGCACCCTGTTCAGCTTTAGCGTGGTGTAAAAGTAAGGCTTCATGGGAAAACGCTGTTAGCGATGCGGTCACGTTGGAACCACATCCCTATACGTGATTAGATGTTATAGTCTGGGATGAGATAACAACTCCGTTTTGGACTACGAACCAATCGATGCCATTTTACAACGACCGGACGGCATTTGGAGCTGTGTTTTTGGGACTATTTGGCGAAACTCGGAAAGAATCAGCTGTTCCTATGCCCTTTGTTGAATAACATAAATACTAGGCCACATATGAGTGTGTCCCATCCGAAGGATATTTCCACTTACTGGGAACATATTAGATATCTTCAGATACCCCCGTTCCACATCTCTTTGAGATTTATATGATTCAATATTTTGGTCCTGCTGAAGGTGGCTTAACTTGTGCTCCACCGAAACGTGCGTAGACCATTGAAAAACACAAGGGAATCCTAATAGAGACACACACAGGAGAAGATTTTGATGGGATGCACCTGTGTAACGATTGGAAATAACTATTGTCTCCATCTTATGATGTATAGGGTCCCTCATAAGTTCTGACCTGGGTTTTTATCTTTAGTGCTGTATGTATGTTAGGATGGTTGAGTAGGCTTGATTGGTGTGACTGTAGGTTGATGGATGAATGCGTGGGGTTACGTATGTATTTATGAATTGGTTTTTGTTCCAATTTTGTTTGTTTGTTTTAATATATTTTCTAAACTGACGCACCAGGAAAATAATGAAGTTGGTCTCAAAAATGTACTGATGTGATGTTATTTATCTATTCATGTTGTTTGCTTTTTTCTTGTACTATGTCAATTGACTTTGAAGATAACTGAGTATCTATGAATGATAAACTATATTTACATTTGATAAAAAAAATAAAAAATAAAAATAAAAACATTTGTATGAATAAAATATACAGCTTCATGAATTAATTGTGCTGTCATAACATATTTTGGGGATATGTCTTGTGTATGAGCCTCGTGGTCAACTATGAAAGAAATGTAGGTCAGTTAGAGGTTGCTTATATAGTCTGTGTTTGTTTCCCCTCCTCTAGGACCTGAAAGTATTTAGGGGGTACCTCCGTTTCTTTTTGGTAAAAGTAAGTAAAGGCCATAACTAGCAATCTGCAAATCATATATGGATGGTTCCAAATCATTATCACTGGACCCGCACAATTAAACGCAGCTTTGTGGTTTTTGAAAAGGGGAAACTTTTGTTATTCTCTCACTGTTGCTTTTAATCAAAGAAGCTCCTCTCCACATCCTGCAGTCTCGAGCCTCATTTTTCACAATCTGGGGCAGTAGTTTGAGCTTTTTAGTTTTTTTATCAACTTATTCCCAGACTCAAACAACAATGCACTGTCCCCTTTCAGGCAAGTCATTCATCTGGGCCGGAACTGCATACATTTCTCCATAAGTTCAAAACTAAGGAAGGGTACCTCTGAGTAAGAGCTCTAAGCAGACAGTACCTATAGGACCTTTTGGCACTGATTTGAAGCCAAGACACAGACATAACGTGTGCCACCTTTTAATTCAAGCTCCTAGTTAACCAGCAATGGCGGCATCTTGATGTGCATTTTCTTTTTCCCAGGGTCCCTCCACTGGAGGGAAGAGGGTGACAAATGCTGAAGTGACTGTGAGTTGGGCATTCACAAGCTATACAACCCAAATTGGGCAAACCTTTTTTCTGTGCAGGTAATGGACTGACACTCCTTATGTTGCCAAACCAATTTTAAGGAGTGGTGTTGCAAGCAGGCATGTCCTCTCGGCACAATGTGATTTGCAGCCTGAAATCAGAGTCCACAGGCAGGAAAGCCAGTATAGCCTAAGCTTTAATGCATGTTAACCTTGACCTTACGCTCACATGAGATGAGTCCTCGAAGCAGTCGCGGCCGGCATGACTCGCGGGTGGGGTGACGGGAGGTCGCGCGGGGGAAGGTTTAATTTAAAATAAAAATTAACTTACCTTTGCCGGCCCGGTCCCATGTCATTGGTCCTGCGTCGTCTTCTCTGTAACAGGAAGCAGCCGCAGGCAGCCTCCCTCCCCTCCCCTCCCCTAAGCCAATCACAATGCTGCAATGGCAGTATTGTGATTGGTCGGGACGGCGCCCAGCCAGGCGCCTATGGGGAGGCCATTTTCTACACATAGGCTGCATGCAGCCTACATGGAGAAAATGGCAGAGTGCGCATGACAGGTTTGGTCGGCCCAAGAGGGCAGACCAAACAGTCAGCGCCCACAACAGTGGGCAAGCCACTCCTCCCCTGCCCTCAAGCAGGAACGCCCACCCGCCCGCCCCCAACCAAACCCTTCTGCTTTCTCGCAGTGCAAGAAGCAGAAACATAAAATGGTTTTTATAATACCATTTTATGTTTCTGCTTCTTGCACTGCGAGAAAGCAGTGGGGCGACACTCCTCCGCCCACATGGAGGAGCCACCCTTGCCTCGAAGATGTTATCATTGACAGATCACATGGTCTCCTATGCCCCAATATAATATAGCCACACAGTATTCACTCAGTAGGAAGTGAAGGACCCCAGGTATGAAGTAATTGACAGCTTTTATCCACCTGAATGTATAACTCTACTTTCCCTGGGATACATTTTAAATCACTTTCTACATGCCTTTTAATCAGATGACATCAACCATCGGTTTCACCTTAACGTGCTGAGGGGCAGAGCCCACCATCCTCCCTGTGGAAATAAACAATGCATATGTTGTCCAGAAGAGCCTTTGTGCGTGCTTGGTGAAGTTACAAAAAATGTCAAAAGCTGTCTGCACCATAAAATTACATTTGCCTATATACACATCATTCATCCCTAAAACTCTCCCACTTTGCATAGTGGTGTATTTATTGTGCAAGTGCACTGCACTGCTTCGTCCTACTGTTGTTCAATTCAAAGCTGAGGGAATTATCTACACGTAGTACATACACCCCCAGAGTGTCCAGTCTTGTCTTTGGTAGTCCCCTCAGTTTACCACACCTCAGGCAAAGGGTCGGCCATTCCACTTTCTCGGGTAGAGCAAAGAGCGCAAAGGTCATCCTCATCATTCTAGGACTGTATCAGAATATTTCACACGAGTCTTGTATGCATTTTAGTTCTAAAACACTTATCAAAATAATTTTTGTTTGCTCAATAGTAGGGCAAAACATAAGACATATCGTGACTAGTCATGCAAAGGAAAACTGTATTAAAAACAAATGCATACTACCTCATTATGCTCTGCATTGCACTTCGGGATGAACATGTCAAGGAGAAGGAAAAAGGGGTGAGAACAATGCAATAAACATCATGCTCACCCACAATTGCACAGCTGCCCTAGTGGTGCATGTCATTCTGATCTAGATTCTCTGCGAGGGGACGCCAGATGTGTATCAACAGAGGTCATCTGAGACACTGGTCAAGGCAGGGAAGGGCAGTGCTTAATTTGAGCCGGTGGTTTCCGGTGTTTGGCACCTGCCACAAGGTGACGCTGTCTCGGTAACAAAAGTTAATTAATTATGCTATATTCATTAAAATGACTATTACCTGCTGCCCAAGTCATTCTTAGAGCTTTGGTGGGCCTGAAATAGTCCGAATTGTCACACTTTTAGGAGTGTGACGGTTAGTAGTTGTGTTACTATCATTGGCAGCTTAGCAGGGCAATGTGTGGTGGAAGCTGCAGTGGCCTCCTGACGGTATCCCTTGTATTTATATTTTTACAAATTAAGCACTGGAGAGAGGGAGAATGAAGAGGTGCAAAGGAGAGGGTGGAGGAGTAGGGATGGTGGCAAGTATGGGAAGTGTGAGGTAGTGTGGGATAGTGGATGGTAGAAGACAGAGTGCCTCATTTATGAGGCCCCTTGCGCCACAAGAACGTCACTTTTTGTGACATTCCGTGACGCAGGAGCCTGCTCCATATTTACCAGGCAGCACTAGGCCATTTTTTTGGCTTAATGCTGCCTAGTAAATATTGTTCCCTTTAATGCATTTTTCTGCGTTAAAGGGGCTTGCAATGGGTGTTGTTAGGGGCGTTCCCAGCAACATCCATGGCTTTTTGACACTGCCCCAGAATAACGAGAAATCATAAATCTGAGGCAGCACCAAAAACAGGGGAGGCGTAAGGGAGGCACAACGAGGAAAACTATCTTTATTTCTCCTCGTTTTTCCTTTTTCTATGTGTGCTGCATAGAGGAAAAACCTCTTATGATTATTTTTGTGCAGGAAGGAATACCGTCCTGCACAAATAATCATCCCCGCAATGCAGGCACCCTTGCACCATGGTGCAAAGGTGCCTCCGTTGGCGCACGGCAGCCCATTGTGTGCCGGCGCAGGGGAAAAGGATAGAAATGTGCTGTATCTGATAGATACGGTGTATTCCTGCCCTTTTCTTCTGCCGTAGGGCAGTGCAGCAGGAAGGCCTGCGGCGCTGCCCTACAGCAAAACCTCATAAATGAGGGCCAGAATTTTTCGGCAGAGGTGAGTGCACGATGGTTGTTGGGGAGGGCATATGAGAGGACCAGCTGATGGTACAGGGGATACATTAGATTTGTATAATTATAGTGTGGTAAGCCTCAATTTGTATAGACATGCAATCAGATAAAAAGATACAACAAAACAATGCGGGGAGCGTCCACTGCTTTCCACAGGTTCAATTGTATCTCCAGGAGACACAATAAAACGTTCATTGAATTACAGAATAATTCGCAAAGCACTAAAATACACCCTCCGACTTGAACAAGTGGAAATTACTTGTGATTTATCAAAGATTTCTTGATAAAGGGGGACAAGCAAATCATCGTATTCACAAATGGAATGCAAAAGTACCAAAGAAAGGCAGAAGGCAAGTCAAATGAGCTATTTCATGAAAAAAGCCAAGCCCATGCAATGGCTGTCTATTTACAATGATTACTTACTTCAAAATAAGTTCATCCGAATAAGGAGCAAGGTACATAAGCAGTAGAGTTTCAGGTGAAAATGTTCTGAAATGTTAGGTGTCATTGCACTAACGTTGTACCCATGGCTCACGTCCAGAAGACAAGAGAGGAGGAATTTCACCAAATACAAATTACCTGTAATATCACTACATAAATATATTAAAGTATTTTTCTAAAACTAACGTTTCAGCAAGTTATAGTAGTGCAGTTCTAATATTACTGGCTATTGATTATAATCTATATTGTACGCATTATTGAACATAAACTTGATCTTTCCACTACGTTTATTAGGTACAACAGCAAATGAACACCATTCTCGATAGGAATACAAATGTTCTCTTCCCCACAGCTTCAAAGCCAAAATGATAAATTAATGCACATCAGTCAGTCCACAGCAGCCACTGAATAGCTGCATTAGTATAATGCTTTCCATAATTTACAAGCGGAATTCAGTTTGCTCAATATACCATATTACTCTTTTTAAAGGTAAGCACGGAAAGGTGGAGAAAATAGCTTAAGGCAAATTGTGTTGAAGCTGTCCAGAAGGATAAGAACTATTTCTGTCTCTCTGCTTTTCTCACATAGTTCAAGAAAATGAGTGATATTCTGGTGCTCAAGGCACTAATAAAGGTCAGATTTAGCAGAAAAATGTCTAGTGGACATTGACCATGAACAATTTGCCCATGAGACATTTTCTCATGTAGATGCCTAACACACTCATATTAGCACAGATTACAAATTGCCGTAAAATATGATTCGATTGCAAAGTCCTCTTTGCACCGGAATCAGTATTACAATCAACTCGGATGTCATTTCTGCACCCCAGAGTTTTTGAGGGTACGAGTTGAGCCAGGCAAAGTGTCACAAATCAGGCAAGCAAATAGCACAAACAAACAAGATTGATTGCCCGAGAATGAGAGAAGACATGCACAATAGCACTTTATCCACCATTTACCTTGTCCAAAGCCCAGAATCGGCGCAAAGTGTACAACATGTAAATCATGAACCCTGCGTTCTACCGACATTTACAGGGTGCACAATTTGGACCTGAGATTGTGCTGAAGTTGTGACCAATGTCATACTAACAAGAATCAGTAAATTTCATATCTCAGTTGCACTTTGTACATACCCTTTGCTCTACAAAGTTTTGTGAATAACTATTATACAGCTTTTCCCTCAAATTGCTGGAGCAGTTTGTTGTTTCCCCCCTAGAAAGCAAAACCGAAAGGAAAACAACAAATTGGAATAATTCTCACTCTTAATCAAACACACTAAACTAGAAACCAATCACATGATCATACAAAGGTTCAAAAACACTTAACCTTCCCTAGGGTTTACCACTCATGTCACCCTTTTACAATAAACTCCCATCAGTTAGAAACCAGGAGCCATGCTGAAACAGATTACTACAATGTGTGGAGGGCAGCAAGGCTTTACCAAGGGCAAATGACCTCTACAGAAACATAAAGTGACGTATTGTAAAAGAGTATAACATAGCACACCGTAGCATAGTATATCATTTTCTTTGTGAATAGTCCACCAATGCTTATACTGAACTCTGAACATTATTCTTCTTTTTGACAAATAAATGTATATTATGTTTCAGAGTAATAACTCTTTGGGGTACTGTGGCAGGCTTTCAGTGAACTGATTAGTTCAAGAGCTGCTTCATCTGATCTCTTTACTAAAACACAAGTTATTTAAGCTCTTTTGGGTAGTGTACCACCCATTTATTCCCAGTCGCTTTGAGGATCTGTGATTGTGCAGTGTTCTGCCGCAAAGACAATAGTTTGTCTTTTTCAAATATACTATCACAAAATACAGATAGATTCTGCCTTGCTTTATTTTGTATTATAATCTCACAACACGGATGCCAATCATACAGCAGAAATTACCACCACAATGGACTCCTGCACCAGATTGCACCAAGGCAGCAGCCAACATCGCAGCGCTGCACCAACATCCCTTCGCAGGCCAAGCTACTGGCTGTAATCCACATGCTGGCTGTTGGAAAGTGGGCTTTTAGTAGTGGCAAATATGCATCCACCCCTGGCAATAAGGCCACTAACACAGTCTAGAGCTCAGTACAGGTCTCAGTAAATTATTCCCATGCTCAATCCTCGGCAGCTTGGCTACAATCAGGCAGGCTTAATTTAGGGGACAGGTATGTAAAGCATTTAAAAGCACCCATTCAGTAAATAATTAAGACACGAAACACAATAGAAATCCAACACCAATTTATAGAAATTAGAAATATTTGTATCTTTAAAATTACACCAAAATGACAAAAACCCAATGTAGGGAACCAGAGATATGAAATTTGAAAGAATATACACTTTTTAGCACTTAGAAACCTATAGCGCCAATCTGGGAAATCTGGTCTCGCTTTACCAGGACAAAGTCAAACTTTCAGGCTGACCGCGATGGAGCCCTGCGCGGATACACTGAGCAGACGCCCCAGTCAAAATGTTACCTTCGGACTTAGAAACTTTTCTGGAGCTTTTTCCGCCGGGGTCCCTCGATGCTCTTCATAAGTTCGGATTCGGTGATAGTTCTCCAGCTTGACTTTCAGGGAGCTCTGGGTCAAACTCTGGAAATCGGACATTTGGATCTCTTCAGCGGGACAAACCTGGAATCCGGGCCGGGTCACGGTTGAAGGTGGACGGTTGGCTCTTGTGGTTCAGTCGGTCACCTTATTGAGCTTTTTTCCAAAGATGCTCCAAACTTCTTCAAACTTCTGGAACGTCTTCCTGCAGTTCCGCTTGAGGGTTCAAAGTGTCCAAAACACAATCCAAGGTTCTGGAAGCTCCACGATGGTCCTTGAAAATTTGGACGACACTTCCCACAATGCACCTGGACAAAGCCCTTCAAAATTCACTGGACGCGCGCCAGGCAATGGACTCTTAGTATTGATGATGCAGGTGAGCTTTGTTAACCTGTAGCTTGCAGGGAGTCTACTCTTTAATCCTTTAGAAGCAAAGTACATCCACAGGGCTGTAGTTCCAGATAGTGCAGCAGGTGCAGTCAGTCAGAATGAAGGGCCTGATGGTGCAAATCAAGTTTTCAGCATGACATTCCTTCTTCTTCACTTAGTTTCAAGCAGCAGATCTGAGAGGCTCTGTACCTCTCACATATTTATTCAGTGTTCCCTGGGGTCAAGCAAGAGAGCACTCCTGTCCAATGAGGTACAAGGCAATACACCAGAGCATGACCACTTCCTCCAAAGTGTGGCATAATCTTCTCCCAGAAAGCACTATTCCTCCAAAATTCAACATGGCTGAAATCTCAGCAAAGCTTGGAGAGCTAACTAAACCAACTCTCAGTATGGCTCTTTTTCATAGCTCTCCACCCCTTACCATCTGCAGATTCCTTCATTAAGCCTCACATCTGGCTGGGCCAGAGGGGATGGGCAGTAGATGGACCTGGCATTCCCTGTCTGTCTTTTTCCTCCTTTGAAGCTTCATGCTTTATGACCCCTCCCCCCAGCTCTGGAATTCCTGTGTAGCAGAGCTCTCTTCAACAAATAGCCTCTCCCTGGGTGAGCAACTTGTCACTTCATCAAAACAGCCTGGCTAATGCTGTTAAATCTGACCAATCAGGGAAAACTGCAGGAAGGCTGAATTATGGCTTACAGACAAGAAAGTCTTATAACTTCTTTTCTCTACAATTTAGAATAAATTCAATAATAGCATATTGTTGGATTTATCAATACCATTCTCCTAAGTCCTTGAATTATATTTTAATTTAATTCCTAGCAATATTTATGCATTCCTAAACTATTGCAATGTTATCCTATGTGGCTGGGGATCTACAATGTGGAAAATGAAATGTGCAATTTCTCCAACAGCAGGCCATACTAAACATCTTTTATAAGGACCCCGCTTACAGTTACAGGCCCTCACCCCTGAGACACCTTGGGGAGACCTTGGGGGTTCTGAATATACAACAATATTGTAGATTATAACGCTTTAAGTGCCCCTACAACCAAAGCAGCTGCTTTTGAAATGACCTCAGGTGCTCAGCAGTGCACACATGCAAGTACAGAAAGGGCTGCTGGCCTCTAAACTGCCATGCCCTATTATATACTGGGGACATCTGGGTAGTTTTAACCCCCCTTGGCCTATTACCTACTAGGGCCTTCTAGGGTAGGCCATGCCAATTGTAAGTGTACCCTAATATATAATGTACCTTAATGCATGTGGATGTTTTTACTTGTGTTTTTAACATAGAACTGGCTGTGGGCCTGGTTAGACAGAGCCCCAGGCACAGTCAGAGTCAGTTACCACCAATACCAATCAGCAAAAAATGGGGGTGTACTGGGCACACAGGATGACTTTGCAACACTGGAATCTGGAACGTTTCAACCTACCACAGCCAGAGTGGCAGGAGAATCCCAGGCATGCTTTTCCAGGTTCCTCCCCAATGTCCGAGATGCCATCATAAGCCTCATGTCCCTGTACTTATACTTCCACAGCACAGCAACAACAGGAGAACAAGCAAGGCTTTTATGCCATTGTCTGATTCCCACATGTGTTGGGGGCAATGAACTGCACCCATGTGACACTTTTGCCTCCAACGGCAACATCACACATCTACCGCAACAGGAAGCACACCTTTTCCATGAACGTGCCGGCGATCATGAATCATCTGTGCCTCTTCATCAACGTACTTGCAAAATACCCTGGCAGTGTTCATGACTCATTCATCTTCCGGCATTCCACCATCAATGAGGGCTCCCAGAATGGGACCTATGGGAATGGCCTACTGGTTGGTAAGTACACCTCAAGTACATGACAAACCACATGACAGTCAATGATGTAGAAATACGTTGACATATCAGTCTTGAGTTGAATGACACAGTGCATACATAGTTGGTGTGGGCCTTTATACTTGTGCCATGCTACATGGCATTTGTGCGACACATTTTCTGCAAGTCACACATGTCGAGACCACCTATGCCACTGTGGGTCACATGTAAAAGTGAACTGTGCTGATGGACTATCACTATTAATGATGCTCTAGTGGAGCAGCTCCCCAAATCATGTCAATGTGACAATGCAAAGTCTGTCTGCATGGCCTCATTGGTATGCGGTAATGCAAGCCACACAAAAGTGCATCTGTCATTCACCCTACGTTAAGGATGCCTACCATGGGCCTTGCGTGGCCTTTCACATCCAAAAGCAATGAAGATATCACACATTTCCACACCTCCTATGAACAGGGACCCTGCGACAGTGTGCAAATACTGTGCCTCCCACAAGGAGGTGAAATTAGGATACATAATTGCATGTCTCTTTGTCATGTCCAAATACTATGTGTCCAGCATTCCCCATGATACATAGAAGGATGGAACTGCACATATTGTGTGTTATTGGTGCTGGAATGTGTCCCTTAAAGCATGACATCATGTGAGGACACTAAGCTGACACGTGCACCATGATGCAAGGGGGGCTGTTGGCACTAGTCACTATCATGTGCTGTTGCGAATGTGGACACAAACGTGGATGTGCTGTATGTGAACTGAAAGGCACATTCCACCACTTCACTTTGGATGCAGGTCAGCTCTGCCATTTTACATCTATTGATGCCCAGTGGCAACAAATGCTACATAAGGCCATGTGTGTGCATTCAATAGTGCTAAAGACCATCACAAATGCAATAACTAGTAAAATGAGTCTTCCACACACCCTGTTGAAGCAAGGCAATTCCAGTGTCTAGTCTTTGTATCACATGTTAATCCCATGGTCAGGAGGCATGAAGATGGATCCCAGACCTGCGGAACTGAGAAATGCGGTCATATATGAACCTCACAGGATTATCTCTACCATGCTATATTATATCACTCATCATATACACACATCACATCCTATGTGTACAACATTGTTTTTGTGGTGCATAAACTACGACGCACCCCACCTGCGCAACGTCATCAACCTCTCCTTCGAGACCGCGACCTTCCCAGAGAGCTGGAAACACGCCGAGATCAACGCCCTACTCAAAAAACCCAAGGCGGACCCGAGCGACCTCAAGAACTTCCAGCCCATCTCCCTGCTTCCATTCCCAGCTAAGGTCATCGAGAAGATCGTCAACAGACAGCTCACCCGCTACCTCGAAGATAACAGCATCCTGGACCCCTCCCAGTCAGGATTCCGCAGCAACCACAGCACCGAGACCGCCCTCATCGCCGCCACAGATGACATCAGGATCCTGCTGGACAACGGCGAGACGGCGGCCCTCATCCTCCTGGACCTCTCCGCCACCTTCGACACTGTTTTGTCACCGCACACTACGCACACGCCTCCACGACGCAGGGATCCGAGACAAGGCCCTGGATTGGACCACCTCCTTCCTTTCCGGCAGAACCCAGAGCGTCCGCCTCCCCCCATTCCGATCCGAAGCCTCCGAGATCATCTGCGGCGTACCCCAGGGATCTTCCCTCAGCCTGACACTGTTCAACATCTACATGGCTCCACTCGCACGCATCGCCCGACAGCACGACCTCAACATAATCTCCTACGCCGACGACACTCAACTGATCCTCTCCCTCACCAAGGACCCCCTCACCGCCAAATCCAACCTCCACGAAGGAATGAAAGCCGTCGCCGACTGGATGAAGTGCAGTCGACTTAAGCTGAACACAGACAAGACGGAGATCCTCATCCTCGGCTCCAACCCATCAGCATGGGACGACTCCTGGTGGCCCTCGTCACTAGGGGCACCCCCGACACCAACCGACCACGCACGCAACCTGGGAGTCATCCTTGACTCAACGCTCACCATGACCAAGCAAGTCAACGCAGTCTCCTCCTCCTGCTTCAACACCCTCCGCATGCTCCGCAAGATCTACAGGTGGATCCCGACAGACACGAGAAGAACAGTCACCCAGGCCCTCGTCAGCAGCAGACTCGACTACGGAACCGCCCTCTACGCAGGAGCCCCGACCAAGCTCATCAAACGACTGCAAAGAATCCAAAACGCCTCTGCACGCCTGATCCTCGACATTCCACGCCACAGCCACATCACCCCCCACCTGAAAAACCTGCACTGGCTCCCCGTCGACAAGAGAATCTCCTTCAAACTCCTGATCCACGCACACAAGGCACTCCACAAAACCGGCCCAGCCTACCTCAACAATCGACTCTCCTGCTACGTTCCCAACCGTCAACTCCACTCCGCCGACCTCTCCCTGGCCACCATCCCGCGCATCCGGAGAACCACCACCGGAGGAAGATCCTTCTCTCACCGCGCCGCCAAGATCTGGAACACCCTTCCCCTCAACCTACGACATACCCAAGACCTGCTGACCTTCAGGAGACGACTCAAGACCTGGCAATTCGACCAGTAGCGGCAACACCCCCCCCTCCTCTCCCTCAGCGCCTTGAGACCCTCGCGGGTAAGTAGTGCGCTTTACAAATCTTGTGATTGATTGATTGATTGATTCATCCAAGGTGTCAGACTGAGCAGCAAGGTGCACCAGCATGCAAAAACTACATCTCCCATGACAGCCAACAATACAGTTCTCGGGGAAATAATGTCACTGTCTTGGAGCAATACTGCACTGGTTTTGCCAGTGAAGCCACAGAACCCTGGACACTGAATCATGTGGAAGATATAGCCTACACTGTCCACAAGACATGTGGCACTGTAGTGTAGTTAGTCCACCAGTTGCACTGTACAGCGAAATATTCACACACATCTATAACCCCTTGTTTACTGTCACCATAGTGGACACAGTGCACTGCCATGTGTATACTACCATGTCCCATATTTATATCTGCTCACTATCGTTCCCAAGGCTGAACACATTCAACAATATTGACTCAAACTATCAATGCAAAATATGTGTGACAGAAGTAACACACATCACCAGCTCTTGTTACATGTTGTTAAAACAGACAGGTATCAGTTCAGGAGTGGCAATAGTAGCCAATAATAGACACAATAGATGAATGTGAGATGTGTCTATTTAATGGAAATAGAGTCTCCTTACTGGTGACAAATCATCACCTGCATGGCATTGACACTCCCCAGAATGACAAATAGTAAGTGAATCACAGTGAACAGCACACCTGTATGTGTAGCTCAGTGTCAGTCATTGTCAATTCCTACTTGCATGTATGCCACACAATGTCATAGCATGTCTATTACAGTAAGCAAGATGTATGAGTCAAGCATGACACAGACTAGATTGGAAATGAATTTAGGGCTATCCCTTATCATGACTCTTAACTAATATAACACCTTGTTTCTTTTCAGCAGACCAAGGTTATGCTCTAATGCCATGGGTAATGACTCCTGTAAAGATCCCACTAACAGAAGCCCAGCA
The DNA here is from genome assembly GCA_963921515.1 of Calotriton arnoldi. Lineage (NCBI taxonomy): Eukaryota > Metazoa > Chordata > Amphibia > Caudata > Salamandridae > Calotriton > Calotriton arnoldi. The sequence goes on from CAWUFW010009935.1 coordinate 395,900, forward strand.
GAACTATGCCATACCAGGTCCATCATTGAGCGGACCTTTCGAGTACTAGAATCCCACTTCCGGAGCCTTCACATATCTGGGGGAAGATTGCTAGCCACCTATGGTGTGTAAAATAATTTTGGTCTGCTGCATTTTGCACAATATATGTGTCAGGACAAATGTGCTATGGGCAGGTGAAAATGGGGATCAGGAAATGCCGGACAATGAGGAGGAGGAGGTGAGAAGAATCAGCAACCTGAACCATCAGTTGCTGGAACACTGCAGAGGGACAACACCATAAACAATCTCTTTCAAGACCCATGAATGTTCAACATGATCACAAACTATAATGAAAGATAACAAATTGTTAAGCTATCTGTAAATACATTTCTGACCACTACCACTCTGTATGCATTTTTATTCCATACTCACACTAAACAACTAAACTTACATATTTGACCCACTATTATTTGACACACAGATAATGTATGTAAAAAATAGCATTGAATATCACCAGGTACATATAAAATAGTGTGCATGCCAACTGCCTGTAGCAGATAGTTCTCCATTGCCAGCCACAAATACCAAGGTGTGGTAATGTAGATAGTGTGCAATGACTGTGTGTTTGTCTTTCCTGATGCTAGTCATGTGTTCAGCCTCATATTTGTGGACGAAAGTAGACGCCACTCATTGTATGATGAATTTGAAGTGTTTCACGTAGTATGCGCATGGGAACACACTTCTAAAACTAGAGTCTACATATGCTACATCACCAAAAGTACCCACATGTCGAATCCATTAGATGATCTCATTTCACACAGACAAAATCTACATGCCATACTTTGCCAGTGCAACAGTGTTGCATGTGCACACCCTCTGCTATTCACAAGCAACACCATCTTGATGCAGAGTGTAGGTATGGTGTGATTTACGTAGCCTTAGTATCAGCAATATGTAGGAGGTCCCACCAAGGCATACACGGTGATCTACCATAGCACAATCACCATGAATGAGGATCATGTTGGCCACAAATGATTACACTGTCACTTTCCGGTGGGGTATGGCCCTTGGATATGAAATTCAAATACTCAAACAATCAAATGCCACCATCCATATATCCCCTTTCAGGTGGGTGCAGCCAATTGCTGCACATTCTCAAATTTGACTACAGCCTGATGCTTCCACTGTGTGACACCGCGCTGTTTGGCAGTAGGCTCAGCAGTCATAGATGTGGGTGCACTGTAAGGGTGGGCAAAATTGGCAGAGTACCACAACGCGGAATTCTGCGGAGTTGAACAAAAACTCTGTGAAAGCTCCGTAGCTCTGTACCGTGGGCAATGAACTCTGTTCCACTAGCGGAGATTGCGGAGATTTGCTAACGACGCATTACATTGAAAACACAGAATTCATGCAAAAACTCCGACTCCGCCACGTAGCAGAGTTAGCTACTGCACCCACAAACCTTTGATAAAACAACTTTACCTTTACATGCAAAAAAAAAAAAAGCATATAACCAATTCACAAAAGTGAGCTTTGAAAAATATCAGGTAATGAGAGAGGTGATGATTTTGGGGTCCCCCCTAACCTAGGGGGAGGACCAAGCAGATGCCTTGAACACAAAGAGCATATCATGCTGAACAATTCAGTGGTGGTTCCATCCTCCTAGGACCACCCCAAGCAAAGTTATGGGCAAAAATACAATGCCAACCAAAGGCCCAGCAAAGCATTATGGGGCGAGATTCTAGAGTGCAGTGAATATTATAGTATTAGCTCTCAGCTGAGCCGGGAGAGCCACTGCTGCTTGAGGAATGTTTTGATATTGGATACTATAATATTCACTGCACTCTAGAATCTCGTCCCATAATGCTTTGCAGGGCCTTTGGTTGGGATTGTATTTTTGCCCATAACTGTGCTTGGGGTGGTCCTAGGAGAATGGGACCACCACCGAATCGTTCAGCATGATGTGCTTTTTGTGTTCAAGGCATCTGCTTGGTTCTCTCCCTAGGTTAGGGAGGACCCCAAAATCATCACCTCTCTCCCTGCTTGCTATATTTTCATTTTCACTTTTGTGAAACGACTATATGCATTATATCATGTAAAGATGGAGGTACTTGTTTTACCAAAAGTATGTGAGGTTTCTGTTTTATTAATTGGGATTAAGGGTGGGCGAAGTTGGCGGAGTAGTTCTGCGGAGCTGAAGAAAAACTCTGTGAAACTCCGCTCTGTTCCATCTCATCCATTACAAAACACATGTTACACATAAAGGGGTTTACATACAAGGGCCTTGCGCTGCTGGCATGTCACTTCTTACAATGTCAAAAGTGATGCACCGGCTGCAGAAGACCCTTGTAAAGAAGCCCCATAGTGATGTACCGATGATCCTTATTTGCATACCTCACCTGAGTTGTCAAGCATCAATGAAGCCTGCCATGGCTTACACGGGTTAGCTCCCCTCTGAATGTGGCAATACACATAACACTGGTCTTGAACAGCATTTCTTGTGTACTAGGTATAGTTCCTTGATGTACACTATGGCTATGCTGTGCTTAGTACTGACTTGACAGACTACATACCTTTGACTGCATAGCAAATACCACATGCTGCATTTGCATGGCCTCATAAAGGTATTTTTGTGGCCAGAGCCACTGGAGCTGCCCTTACATATGAAACTCAAATAGTTCATGGCTCCAGTATGAGAGCCCACTCACATGGTACTGTATCAAAGGGTATGCTAGCCTCAACGAGACACATCTAAACTGATACTATACGTGTTAAAGTTAAATTATGTAATTTTTCCCTTAGGGTTGCATGGGACATATGTGTACAATGTCATGCCCTCAGCAGCACCAACAGGTACAATACTCACCTCACTTAGGGAACAATTACACATGAAGTGAGATGTACGTGGCTTACTCATTCCTTGTGCCAGCATTTAAGAGGGGCTCCCTATAGCATCTCCTTACTGTGTATGGTAGGTGAATTACGTAGGTGCAGAGCATCATCTAAGCCAGCTACCATAGTGAATTTTGACAGTGATGTTATGTTATGTTATTGAGATTTGTAAAGCGCGCAAATACCCGGAGGTGTCTTGGCGCTACGGACAAGGTGAGCCACTGGTGAGTCTCTAGTTGCGGAAGAGCCACGTTTTTAGCTCTTTTCTGAAAGAGGCGAGAGATTACGCGTTTCTCAAGTCAGTCGGTAGGGAATTCCAGAGTTTAGCGGTGCAGTAATGAAAGCTGCGACCACCCCAGAGTAAGGTACGAATTCTGGGCACTCTCAAGAGTTTAGCACCTGATGAACGAAGGTGTCTGGTTGGTTCATACCAAACAAGGAGATTTTGCAAAAAGGCTGGCCCTGTATAATTCAGGGCCCTGAACGCCAGGATAAGAGCCTTGAATTCTATTCGCTGCGCTACAGGGAGCCAATGCAAATTACGGATCTCTCCGGATACCGATTTGAACCAAGGGGTGTTTGACAGAAGTCGGGCGGCTGAGTTTTGCACGCTCTGTAGTCTTTTCAGGCAATGCTTCTGGATGTTTATGAATAGCCCATTACAATAATCCAATTTAGACTGGATTAATGAGGTGACTACGGTTCTTTTCATGTCCTCCGGAAGATAAGGGAGAATCTTCCTGATTTTCTTGATGAGGAAGTGGGCAGAGGAGAACACAGCATTAGTGTGTTGAACAAAAGAGAGTTTACTATCCACCCATACTCCCAGGTTCTTAGCTTTGGTTGCTGGTTCCGGTGGATCTCCCATGTCAGCGGGCCACCACACACTGCCCCAACTGGGTTGCAGGTTTCCAAAGGTCTAGATTTCAGTTTTTCCAGAATTAAGTTTAAGGCAGTGTGTGCTCACCAGTTAGTAATGGCACCCATGCAGTTCTTAAGTTGCAGAGCAGGGGAGGTCTGATTTTTGTATGCTGCTACTACAATCTGGGAATCATCCGCATAGGAAGTAAGGCTGAAGCCAAAAGTCCGGATAAGTGGGGCCAGTTCAGAGAGGTATATGTTGAAAAGGGTAGGGCTCAAGGAGGAGCCCTGTGGCACTCCACAAGGGAGGGAGTATGGCTCGGACTGGTATCCATCGATCGACACTGCCAGTCTTCGGTCCTTGAGGGAGGAGGACACCAGTGCCAGTGCTGAACCCCCGACTCCCAGCATCTTCAGCCGCTGTTGTAGGAGGAAATGATCAACCGTGTTGAATGCGGCTGATAGATCGAGGAGTATCAGGGCCGCTGACCCTCCTCCATCCATCACCGCTCTTATTTCCTCCGTGGCTTTAATAAGTGCCGTTTCGGTACTGTGTTCCCGACGGAAACCGAACTGGGAATGGTCCAACAGGTCATGTTCACCAATGAACTGGGAAAGTTGGATATTCATGATTTTATCAATTATCTTCGCGGGCAGCGGCAAGCGGGCTATGGGGCGATAGTTGTTGGGATCGGCTGCATCCAAAGTTGGTTTTTTCAGCAGTGGAAGGATAGACGTATCCTTCCAAATGGCTGGGAAGTTGCCGGAGGAGAACATGGAGTTAAAGATGTCTGTTAACACCGGGCTTACCAAATCAGAGACTTCTTTCAGAAGCTCAGGTGGGCAGGGGTCCTCTGGGGAACCTGACTTAGCCTCCAGAATGTGTTTTACCACTATATCCGATGATACAGGTGCGAAGCTGAGCAGGGTGTTTGTACCCCGAGGAGTGGGTGAAAGCGGCGGGACGGGGGCGTGAGCTGATGTGCCCTCAACATTTTTAAAGATGTCCAAGACTTTAGTTTTGAAGGCAGAAGCAATGGCATCACAAGACTCTTGACTGTTTTCTGGCCCTGTACTGTGAGGGGTGGTGAGATTGTTCACTGCTGTAAAGAGAGCTTTAGAGGAATGTTTTGCCTCAGAGATTACTCTAGTAAAATATTCTCTCTTTTCCGAAGTAAGGAGATTTTTGTATTCTCTTAAAGCTATTTTATATGTTTCCCTCTCGGATGGATCATACTTAGCGCGCCAGCGTCTTTCCAGCCGGCGACATTTTTGTTTTTCTGCCCGTAAGGCATCTGAGAACCAAGGAGCCGAAGGGGTTCTCCTATTGCCAGTAGTGCTTTTGGTGGGCACTGCGGCTAGAAACGCCGTATTTAACCAATCTGTGTAATTGGGGGCAGATTCGTCCGGAGGCCCGCATACCTGGGGGCGCGTCCTCTCTAGTATTGTACGAAGGAGTGATTTATCCAAATTACCCCAGTCCCTTTTGGTCTTAGAAGGGATCTTATAGGCCCGAGTAAGACCAAACAGCATTACTGGTAGGTCAAATTTTATGAGTGAGTGATCTGACCAGACCAGAGGCAGGGTTTCTATACAGGAAAGACCCTGAACTGAGGTAAAAATGCCATCTAGAGTATGGCCGGCCTCATGAGTGGGGGTCTGAACCAGTTGACTGAGACCGACCGACCCCAGGGTATGTAGCAGTGCATCTGTCTCACTATTTTCCTTGTCTTCTAAATTAAAATTAAAATCTCCGAGGATGGTAAAATTGTTATTAATAAGGGTGGGTTCTAGAAGACTGTCTAAGTTAGATAAAAAGGTGCTTCTGGAGTTGGGGGGCCGATACAGTAGAATTCCTTTAAAAGTCTGCCTGGGACCAAGTTCAATCGTGAAATGAAGGGCTTCAAATACAGACGTGGAGGAGGGCTGAAAAGTAATGGGAAAATGCTCTCTCAAAATAATAGCCAGTCCACCGCCTCGCTTAGCAGATCTATCAACCCTGAGTGCCCGGTAGCCCGATGGGGTAGCGGAGATGACATCGGGGTCAGAGGAAGCATCTGCCCAGGTTTCGGTCAAAAAAAGTATGTCAATACCGTCAGCTAGAATCATGAGTGCTATTTCATGTTTATGTTTGGCCAGTGGTGATGAGGTTCAGGACCTGGTTCTGCAAATTGGCCAACAGGTGCATGTTTAAATTCTTCATATGTATGGACCGGATTGGACCCAACAGGCCTTGGCAACGGCAAGTCACGTGGAAATAGAAGAAGGACGGTGGTACAGACCAGCAAGGTCTGAGGGACTCACCCAGCGAGGGTAAGTCAGGGCACATCTGGAGCAACCAGGAAAGCCCAAGCAGAAGAAGAGTAGCTTTCAGGAGGGCCCACTAGCCAACGGACTAGCAACCGCGAAGGAGCCTCAAGTGGACGCACTTGGAGCTGGCTCACAGGACACTCATGGAGTGGAGGCCAGTGATCTTCGGTGCAGTTGGTGCTGGAGGCGGGGGCTACTTGGAGCCCAAAGCACAACTTCGTGGGAGACCAGGAAGAGGATGCACTTGCAAATGTGCTCGGTGTCCAGGGGTCACGGTTCCACGTTACCCTTGACAGCTACGGGCCTCAGCTTTGCTGGGGACTCAGGGCAGCCTCGGGGAAGTCTGGAAATCCACCTCTGGTGATGCAAAGACTTCGGCGTCCGGCGGGAGCTTCGGCGATGCAGACCGGACAATTGCTTCTTTGGTGCCTGCCAAGCAGGGGAGTCACTCCTTGACCCCAAGGGAGATTCTTCAGTCCTCTAGTCTTGAGTAGAGCGTCGAAGTTCCAGGATTCAGTTACAGAGTTTCGTCCAGGGATATCTAAAGTCCTAAGGACTGGGGTCCCATACTTATACAAAGTTAGGGGGTTGGACATACTGTGGGGACCCACCTATGGGAGGGTCAGGGAAGAGGGGTGGTTACACCCATTTCCCTTTGTCCAGTTTCGCGCCAGAGCAGGGGCAGGTAGCCCCTGTAACCGGTTTGAACTGGCATATGCACAGGGACACCAAATGTGCCCCCAGTGCAGGACTTCAAAGCACCAGAGGGAGCTCCCGCCCAGCCCCAATACACACTATCCTGTCTGGGGAGGTGGTTACACCTCCCTTCGACAGGAAACCTATTGTCCAGGCCTCCCCTGCCAGAGTTTCAGTCAGCAGCAGGAGGCCAGACCCATGTCTGTGGCAGCGGCATCCATTTTGTGATGCCAGGGCTCTGGAAAGAAGTTACCGGATAGCCCGGTGTGTACATGTCCCTCCCTCTAGAAGGGTGGAATGCTACCCCTGCCGCCAGGATTGGCGGGGGGGTAGTATTCCAAGATGTTTGACACCAAACACGACATGTTTTGGTGCAGCCAGTCCAAAGTTAGCATTGTATCGCGAGGATATAATGCACTTAAGGGTATATGGTCAGGCTGTACCACAAACAGCATCAGAGGAGGGACTCCGAATGCTGCAGAGGGGCTCTGCTCATGCAGGGGCACCCTCTCACCCAAAAACCAAGCACTCTGCCTTCAGGATTGTTAAGGCCTGCCATAGGAGTGACTTATAGGTTTATATGTGTGTGCAATTGTAGTGATATAGGTAGCCTATATCACAGTAAGGGGTGCATGCACCACCTTACCCAGGCTGCAGTAGCAGACCTGTGGTGTCATTTTGGCTGGCCTTCCAGGGGTGGCATAATACATGCTTCAGCCCCTGGCAGGCCTCTGGTGTACCTATGCCCTGGGTACATAGTATACCATATACTAGGGACTTATAAGAGCACTCCAGATTCCAATCAAAGATGTACCTAAGGTACATGGAAACCATTTTAGAGAGGAAGCAGCTAGGCTGGGGTTCTGATTAGCAGGGCCCCAGCCAGACTAAAGTCGAAAAACAGTGAAGCATCAGCAAAAAGTGGGGGTACCCATGTGAAGCAGATCCTACTCTCCTACAGGTAGTTTGTATAGGGTAGGCAGTTTTTTTCTTATTTAACTTTTCTATTTACTTTAAATGTCATTGTTTGCTGTTCTACGTCATGAATTACTGTGTGGCAACTAGCATGTGTGCTCAGTTGATGTTTTGTACATGCTTATGTCTTTGCTAGCAGTGTCTGGCAACGTGTGTGAGTAGGTGTCATCTATGGACAGGGATCTGTTGGGCTTCCCATGACTTTACGTAATCTTACAATCAGACATTGTTGAGAAGTGGCCCTGGCAATCATTAATAAATTATGACACAGTAATCATCATGTGTTGACGTACAAGTTCTATGTGTGGGTTGCTAATGCAACATGCTTTGGAGGAAAGTTGTGGTAAAAACATTTGCACAATTAGTAGGTTTTTGGACTCATACACTGATAGCTGCCTCATACCAACTCACACTAGCAGCGTTTACTTGTCAGCCCAATATTGTATGCTTGCTGATAACCATAGATGTACCCAACACTTGTGGGGGGACTTAATTCACCATTCACATTGACTGCATGATATCAGTTGAACGTAATACTTGCAGCCTTGAGTAAGCACTTACTAGTCATAACACAAATAGTGATTACAAAATATGTTACACTCTCACTGCCTAGCATTGTCCTGGTCTCCATAAAAAACATGGCCCTTTGGCTAGTAGTTGGTGTAGTTGCCTCACAGAAAGGCCAATGGTCAACCTGGTCCAGACTCCAAGAGACAAATAACACCCAGGTAGTTCTAAGTGCATTTATTTACATGTGCAAATGTTGACGGTCTCACAAGTAAAGTTCATTGGACAACAACCCCAAAGGATGTTTCGAGCCAGTGGATGTCCAGACAGAGTCCATGTGGGGAACATGGCATGGGTCATGTTGCGGAGAGGATTGCTTCAGTCAGGACGATGACCATAGTGTTTTAGGGAGGATAGACACATTGACAGTCCACAACTGGTCATGGTGAACAGGGCACAGTCAAAATGAGGACAGTGACAGCAGATTTTCCCTAGCATGTTAATCAGTACAGGGCTAAGTAGAAACTAGGTATGTGGCACAGACTTCTTCATTGGAAAGAGGTACAGTCCACATCTTCTTCCTGTGATGTGTGCGGTGTCTCCAGTGAGGGTGGTGTTGAAGATACTGCGGCTGAGGTAGGCACACACACGTCAGGGGCAGAAGATATGGATCCCATGCCTGCAGCAGTATTCATCTGTGGTAATACATGAGGCAGCACAGCAGCGAGGAGGATCTGCTGGTTTTGCAACACAGCAGCAACGTTGCGGTGGTAGGCAGCCATGACAGCAAAGTGGGAGTCCTGCTTCTGCTCCATGAACTCCAATATGGTTCTGATTGCCCCAGCTGGTGGGATACCTCACTGGTACCACTTTGGCAGGGCTGTTGTTGATGCCTCTCCCTCATGACACCAACAATGTCAGCCAGGGACTGCTGGAGGTCACAGAGCAGTGAGTAGGTGCATCTGAGTGTGGCAGTGCTGTTCCTATTGGAACTGAGGCACCCATGGACTCCCTCTAGGGTGGCCACCATAGTCTCCATCCCTGCCTGCACCTGCTCTGCCAGCTTCTGCTGGACTCTTATTGCAGTACTTTGGAAGGTAATCTGTGGGTCCTCGGAATCCAGGGTTCTGGGTGGGGTGGCAGGTGGTGCCTGTTGGTTGTTAGGCAGGGTATGTAGAGATGCCACGTTGCTGGTGACCTTCCCTGTGTCCGGAGATGGTGTCCCTATGGAGTATAGGAGTTCTGGAGGGTATCCTGGTCGATAGTTGGCAGGTTGTCATCATCCCCATCATCACTGATGTCCGGGACGGTTCACTGACAAAATATCGATGTAAAAAATATAGAAGTAAAAAATATCGATGAAAAAATATAGAATGCAAAAATATCGACTCCTGTACTTAAACAGGTAAGTACAAAAATATCGAAAAAGAAAATATCGATGTTAAAAATATAGTTGTAGAATATCGATATATATATATATATATATATATATATATATATATATATATATATATATATATATATATATATATATATATATATATATATATATATATATATATATATCAAAAGAATACCCTTTCAGGCATAGAGTGACGCATAAATTATGCAAAAAAAGAAGCAGAGAACTCTGGGTAGTTCTCAAGTTTAGGTGGAAAGCAGCTCCTGTATAGAGCACTCTCAAAACCAGCGACACTCTAGATCTGCTCACCTCAAATGTCTGCTTTTCTATCAAAGTATTTAAGCATAGGATTAGCACAGTGCCATCCACACCGAGATAGAAAGGGACAAAGTCTTTTGCCATTTCTTCAGCAAAGTCTTTAAGCATAGGACTAGCACGGTGCTGTCCATGCCGAGCTGTAAAATGACAAAAGCCATTTACCACTCCAGGCACAGTATTACAGCTTTGAATTGGTAAAATACCATCCAAGCCAACCTGAAATGAGTAAAAGCAACCCCTGACACAGTGTTTCGCTCTAATTAGAGCTCTTCAGAGAGGTATAGCTTTGTCCAGACACAAGGGAGCACCCAGTATAAGTCGAAAGAATACCCTTTCAGGCATAGAGTGATGCATAAATTATGCAAAAAAAGAAGCAGAGAACTCTGGGTAGTTCTCAAGTTTAGGTGGAAAGCAGCTCCTGTATAGAGCACTCTCAACACCAGCGACACTCTAGATCTGCTCACCTCAAATGTCTGCTTTTCTATCAAAGTATTTAAGCATAGGATTAGCACAGTGCCATCCACGCCGAGATAGAAAGGGACAAAGTCTTTTGCCATTTCTTCAGCAAAGTCTTTAAGCATAGGACTAGCACAGTGCTGTCCATGCCGAGCTGTAAAATGACAAAAGCCATTTACCACTCCAGGCACAGTATTACAGCTTTGAATTGGTAAAATACCATCCAAGCCAACCTGAAATGAGTAAAAGCAACCCCTGACACAGTGTTTCGCTCTAATTAGAGCTCTTCAGAGAGATATAGCTTTGTCCAGACACAAGGGAGCACCCAGTATAAGTCAAAAGAATACCCTTTCAGGCATAGAGTGACGCATAAATTATGCAAAAAGAAGCAGAGAACTCTGGGTAGTTCTCAAGTTTAGGTGGAAAGCAATATTACATAATAAACTTAATTTAAAAAATATAAAGTGGATTTAATATACATTTTAACAAGTATAACAAATACACTTAATTTAAAAATAATTAAACACACATACATAATAATCATATATATATACATATTTACAATAAAACAATTAGTAAACTATTAATTTTAATTTATTTTATAATTTTAAAATTATAGAAATATATATATATATATATATATATATATATATATATATCCAAGAAAGAAGTGACTCAAACAGATAGATTCACCAAAGAACAAAAATATATTTCCACTACAACGTTTCAGCTTCCGCCTTCCTCAGGTAGTACAAGATGGTTTGCTCAGTGGCTGCACAGATGACACAGCTGAATTTTCAAAAAGCATCATGAGTGAAGATTCCATTTGGAATGTGAAATCAATGCAGTCCTGAGAGCTCTTGAGATATGCAGTAATCAGGTTGTATTATCAGTAATGTTCAGTCCATCTGGATGCAGTGATTTTAAATGGTACATCCAGAAGTTTTCTCTGGAGTCCAGTAGTTCTTCCTTTGAGACATGTTCCACGGGGAAAATCTTCAAATCTGATAGTAAATGATCCACAAGGTTAAAATGATTGGCTACAGGCTGGTCAATTTTCTTATTAATTATTGCCGATTTGTGGTTCCTGAATCGTGTACGCAGGTCATTCACTGTTTGGCCTACATATTGTTTTTTACAGCTTTGCCGTTGGCACTGAATCACATAAATAATGCATGTTGAGCGACATGTAAGATGCTGTCTTATTCCATAGGTCCTTCTCGTAACAGAACTAGTTACTGATGATGTTTGTAAAAGGTATTCACACGTGATGCACCTTTTAGAGTCACAGCAATGAACCCCTGCATTTGCTACAACTTGCTTGAGTTCAGCTCTCACAATAAGAGATCGTAAATTTGGAGCTCTGCGGTAAGCAATGACTGGCGGTTTTGGAAAAACCTTTTGCAATTTTTCACAAGTAGACAGTAAGGGAAATGTTTTTTGCATTATATTTCTGTAGTTGGGAGCTGATGGATGATAGTCAACCACAAATGGAGTTCTGTCACTTTTGTTTCTGCCGTTGGTATTCCAAATAAGTGCTTCTCTGGGTAACTGCAAAGACTTGTCAATTTGTTGCTGTATGATATGCAGAGGATAGCCTCGCCTTTTAAATAATGTAGCAAGCTCCTGTAGATGGTCTTTACAGGTTTCCTCATTGCTGCAGATGCGTCTTATTCTGAGTGCTTGGCTGTAGATGATGCTCAGTTTAGTGTGGTGTGGGTGACATGAAGTCCAGTTTAGATACAAATGAGCATCTGTAGGCTTGTGGTACAGATCAGTTGTAATTTTTTGTTCATGAATGGTGAGTAGCACATCCAGAAAAGGGAGATGATGCTTCTGTTTAGTATTGCTGCTGGTAAATTTGATGGTAGGATGGATATTGTTGATATAAGCTGTAAATTGTTCCAATGCTCTACTTCCTGCATTCCATATTATAAATATGTCATCAATGTATCTTAGCCATACCAGTGGTTTGATGCTATAAGTAGCAAGTATACAGTTCTCTAGTTTGCCCATGAAGATATTTGCATAGGATGGAGCCATCCGAGTGCCCATGGAAGTCCCTTGTATCTGCAGATAGTGTTTACCATTGAATGTAAAATTGTTGGATTTAAGGATAACTCTTGCAAAGTTGGTAAGCACATTTGTTGATGGCTTTTTCACAGTTATTTTATTAAGAGCTTCAGATAATGCCATAAGCCCATCCTCATGTGGTATATTGGTGTATAATGATGTAACATCAATGTAGCCAGAAGAGTATCATCATCAAATGTGTAGGTTTGGTTTAATTTTTCAATAATCTGAAGGAAGTGACTGGTATCTTTAACAAATGATGGAAGTTCCTGTACAATGGGCTGGAGGTGCAGGTCGACAAATAAAGATAGTCTCTCAGTGGCTGTGTCATTGCCAGAGATGATGGGACGGCCAGGATTGTTCATTTTGTGAATTTTGGGAAGCATATAAAATCTCCCAGGTCTTGGTTTGGGATGAACAAGTATATCTGCTGTTGTTTCATCAATGAGGTTTAAGCTCCTGTACCTTACAACCATGTTCTTAATTTCTTTGTTTAAGCCTTCTGTGGGATCAGTTTCTAAAGGTTTGTAAGTGTTGGTATCCATTAGTTGTCTCATTCCTTCCTCAATATAATCACTTACTTTCAAGGCAACCACTGCACCACCTTTGTCTGCCGGTTTTATAATGACATCCATTCTCTGTTGAAGGAAGTGGAGAGCTTTTCTTTCTTCTCGGGTAATGTTATCAAAAATCCTCTTAGGTGTTGATTCCTTGATGAGTTTGTTGATGGATAAAATGTATGTATCAAGAACAGGATTTCTACCACATTGAGGAGTCCATGATTTGGGATGGCGGAACTTCTTAAATGGATCTGGAAGGTAGCTTGGCAGACCAACATTAGAATTATTGTAAAAGTATTCTGCAAGTCTGCATCTTCTCTCGAAGGTTTTTAGGTCTCTCATCATGTTGGCCATATTATGGTTCTTCGGTACAGGACAGAAATAGAGGCCTTTGCTCAAGAGGTTCAATTCACCTGGTGATAGGAGCCCTCCAGTCAAGTCAATAACTGGGTCGGATGTCTGGAAGGGTTGTAACTGGCTGATGCTATGCAGCTTTTTTGTCTTATAAATCTTCTATTTTTTTATGCTGTTTACTCACAGGGCTTACACTGACAAGAAAATCTCCAAAAACAGAATGATTTAGGAAGTGGTGAGTTGGAAGAGGAGGTATATGAAATCTTAACATATCTCTTTTTAGTTTTGCAGATTTAATTTCAATAGCATTCCTGGCAGTGATCTTTTTTACTACTGCAACCCTCTGTAGTATGTGTGCCACGTCAGAGTCACTTTTTGTGTTCTTTAAAAGTTCCAGTTCTTTTTGTAGCTTGGCTTTAAGCATTTGCATTTTTTGAATGGTTACTTTAATAGATGCCAATAGTAGGGCCATTGATGAGTTATGCAGTAAAATATTCCATGTAGCGGACCATTCACAACTAGTTAGTTTAAAAGGTGGCTTAGACTTAACCTCCAACCCCATAGGATAGATGTTAAGTTGTTTATAGATTTGTAAATCTGCTATTGTAAATTGGCACTTACTGATTTTCTCCTGGATGAACAGCGCATTTCTAGGATGTAGATTTGTTCTTGACATGGTGGTTGCTTCTGGCTTGAGTGTCGGATCCGGGAGGATACAGGTTTGTAATCCCAAAAGAGTATACTTGAAGATGAAGGATCACAAGAAAACAACAGCCAGCCAGGGCAAAAATCTGGATCCCAAAGGATACAATGAGTCACAAAGAAATAAAATATCCAAGAAAGAAGTGACTTAAACAGATAGATTCACCAAGGAACAAAAATATATTTCCACTACAACGTTTCAGCTTCCGCCTTCCTCAGGTAGTACAAGATGGTTTGCTCAGTGGCTGCACAGATGACACAGCTGAATTTTCAAAAAGCGTCATGAGTGAAGATTCCATTTGGAATGTGGAATCAATGCAGTCCTGAGAGCTCTTCAGATATGCAGTAATCAGGTTGTATTATCAGTAATGTTCAGTCCATCTGGATGCAGTGATTTTAAACGGTACATCCAGAAGTTTTCTCTGGAGTCCAGTAGTTCTTCCTTTGAGACATGTTCCACGGGGAAAATCTTCAAATCTGATAGTAAATGATCCACAAGGTTAAAATGATTGGCTACAGGCTGGTCAATTTTCTTATTAATTATTGCCGATTTGTGGTTCCTGAATCGTGTACGGAGGTCATTCACTGTTTGGCCTACATATTGTTTTTACAGCTTTGCCGTTGGCACTGAATCACATAAATAATGCATGTTGAGCGACATGTAAGATGCTGTCTTATTCCATAGGTCCTTCTCGTAACAGAACTAGTTACTGATGATGTTTGTAAAAGGTATTCACACGTGATGCACCTTTTAGAGTCACAGCAATGAACCCCTGCATTTGCTACAACTTGCTTGAGTTCAGCTCTCACAATAAGAGATCGTAAATTTGGAGCTCTGCGGTAAGCAATGACTGGCGGTTTTGGAAAAACCTTTTGCAATTTTTCACAAGTAGACAGTAAGGGAAATGTTTTTTGCATTATATTTCTGTAGTTGGGAGCTGATGGATGATAGTCAACCACAAATGGAGTTCTGTCACTTTTGTTTCTGCCGTTGGTATTCCAAATAAGTGCTTCTCTGGGTAACTGCAAAGACTTGTCAATTTGTTGCGGTATGATATGCAGAGGATAGCCTCGCCTTTTAAATAATGTAGCAAGCTCCTGTAGATGGTCTTTACAGGTTTCCTCATTGCTGCAGATGCGTCTTATTCTGAGTGCTTGGCTGTAGATGATGCTCAGTTTAGTGTGGTGTGGGTGACATGAAGTCCAGTTTAGATACAAATGAGCATCTGTAGGCTTGTGGTACAGATCAGTTGTAATTTTTTGTTCATGAATGGTGAGTAGCACATCCAGAAAAGGGAGATGATGCTTCTGTTTAGTATTGCTGCTGGTAAATTTGATGGTAGGATGGATATTGTTGATATAAGCTGTAAATTGTTCCAATGCTCTACTTCCTGCATTCCATATTATAAATATGTCATCAATGTATCTTAGCCATACCAGTGGTTTGATGCTATAAGTAGCAAGTATACAGTTCTCTAGTTTGCCCATGAAGATATTTACATAGGATGGAGCCATCCGAGTGCCCATGGAAGTCCCTTGTATCTGCAGATAGTGTTTACCATTGAATGTAAAATTGTTGGATTTAAGGATAACTCTTGCAAAGTTGGTAAGCACATTTGTTGATGGCTTTTTCACAGTTCTTTTATTAAGAGCTTCAGATAATGCCATAAGCCCATCCTCATGTGGTATATTGGTGTATAATGATGTAACATCAAATGTAGCCAGAAGAGTATCATCATCAAATGTGTAGGTTTGGTTTAATTTTTCAATAATCTGAAGGAAGTGACTGGTATCTTTAACAAATGATGGAAGTTCCTGTACAATGGGCTGGAGGTGCAGGTCGACAAATAAAGATAGTCTCTCAGTGGCTGTGTCATTGCCAGAGATGATGGGACGGCCAGGATTGTTCATTTTGTGAAGTTTGGGAAGCATATAAAATCTCCCAGGTCTTGGTTTGGGATGAACAAGTATATCTGCTGTTGTTTCATCAATGAGGTTTAAGCTCCTGTACCTTACAACCATGTTCTTAATTTCTTTGTTTAAGTCTTCTGTGGGTTAAGTTTCTAAAGGTTTGTAAGTGTTGGTATCCATTAGTTGTCTCATTCCTTCCTCAATATAATCACTTACTTTCAAGGCATATATATATATATATACCTATAACATAAAATTCTATTAAATAAAAACACTCTATTATAAATTAAAACATTAATCTATCTAAAAATCTTTAAACTTAAATTTACCACTCCGGTCAGTGCAACAGTAGGGAAAGTGTTGGATAGCGGAGGGGTAAAAATTACTATTCCCACTCCAGTGAGAGCAACAGTAGGGAAAGTGTTGGATAGCAGGGAGGTAACAATTACTATTCCCACTCTAGTGAGTGCAACAGTAGAGAAAGTGTTGGATAGCGGAGGGGTAAAAATTACTATTCCCACTCCAGTGAATGCAACAGTAGGGAAAGTGTTGGATAGCGGAGGGGTAACAATTAATATTCTCACTCCAGTCAGTACAAAAGTAAAAACAAAAAAACATTAACAAAAATATTTAATAAAACTAAATAAATAAAAAAATATATAAATATATTAAAAATTAAAATACAAATATATTTAATATTACAAATTTAAAAAAACATTAATTATTGCATACATTAACTTTTTTTTATTTCCTACCCTATAACACCACACAATTCACAACCCACATCTAAATTTCATCAAAAAATGTACTTACACAATTAACATAATTAATTACCAATTAAAGAAATATTATTAATTAAAACACAAATTAAAACTCAGAAAAATTAATAAACTTCCCACACTTTACCCCTATAATCCCCACAAACCACTGGTAAAATTAAACTGTAAAAAAAATAATTACACAATTTAAACTTATTTTCAATTAAAAAACTAATAGTATATAAAACTATATATAAAGTAAGTAAACTTAATTTACTCCGCACCCTTTACCCCTTAAAAAGTAAAACCCACACACAAAAAAAATAAAAAAATATAAACAACTACCCTAATTAAATATCAATTAATTAATTAACAATAATGATCAACCAATTATTAATTAATTAAACATAAATTACTTCCCACACTTTACCCCTATAAACTCCATAACTCACACATAAAATTAATTACTCAAATCCCATATTTAATTTTCAATTAATTAATTAATCAATATTAATTAAGAACTAATTATTAATTAATTTACAAAAGAAATTACTTCCCACCCTTTACCCCGTAAACCCCACAACCCACACCTAAACAAAATCACACAATAATTAATTATCAATTAATTAGTTAGTATAAATTAACATCTAATTACTAATTAATTAAACATACATTTCTTCCCACCCTTTACCCCTATAAACCCCACAACCCACACCTAAAATTGATTACACAATTTCCATAATTAATTTTCAATCAATTAATATAAATTAACAACTAATTATTAATTAATCATAAATAAACTACTTACCATTCTTTACCCCTATAAACCCCACATCCCAAACCTAAATAAAACTACACAATTACCATAATTAATTATCAACTAATTAATTAATATTAAGGGGCCCATTACGATACCCGGCGTAAATAAATCCGCCAGGCATGGAAGCGGCAAAAATCCGCCCGCACACACCGCCTGAACACCGACCACGCCATTACGATTACACAAACCGAATACCGCCATCGGCGGAAAAAGCACACAAAATACCGCCCGCCAACGTCCGAGTCGGAGTCAAACCGCCCGCCACGGACGGAAACACGCACGACAACACAAAACCGCCAGCCCTCACGGCCGACACACCGCACGTGAGATTACGATCGCACCGACATGAGCGCGGAAAAACCACAAATATACCGCCCGCCAGCGCAAACAACGCCGATGAGAATCGACACGGCAGAAGCCATGGCGCCAACGTACCTGCATAGAAACCATCCGCACACAAAACCAATAGCACACAACATGGCCAACAAGTCCACACAGCAAGGCACGCACAAATACACAAGCACAGTACACATCCCGAAAACACCCCCCCGGACAAACAAAAAATACAAAGGCCAGAACACCAGACACAACACACCTGAAAACAACAGACCATGAGGACACACCCACATAGGTGAGTACAAAAGCAGCACTCCCACAGACCACAACCCCTTGCTACATTGCAAACCAGAGAGGAGAGGAGAGGACACAGTGACACAGCAAGGACAGCAGCACACCACAGAAACGCACACATCACTACCACCACCACCACCACCACCACCAAACACCACCACCACCACCACCACCACCACCACCACCACCACCACCAAACACCAGCACCACAAACCCCCTGCACATTACACAACACACACCGCACCAGCACAACAAACATCATGGCACCACAAAGAATGCCCAAGTTCACGCCCATGGAGCTGACGGTCATGGTCGACGAGATCATCAAGGTGTACCCACAAATCTATGGGAACATGGTCCAGCACACACCACTAGCCACCAGAAACAGAATGTGGAACCGGATCGTAGACCAGGTCAATGAGGCGGGACCCTGCCCAGGAACAGAGTCGAGATTAACAAACGTTGGAATGACGTAAAGAGCCTGGTCAAGAAGAAGGAGGGCAAAAACAGAGAGCTGGCTGCCGTCACTGGCGGAGGGAATCCCGCGCTCTTTAAGACCTTCAAAGCGTGGGAGGAGAAGGTGCGAGTCGTAATCCATCCGGAGATCCTCGCCGGATTAGCAGGGGGAGTGGAGGCTGGGAAGTACAAACTAATGTATACCAGCACACCGCTATGTACTCACATGCACTACCACCATGCCACAGCTCCCAGGGACAAACACCCCCATGTCCAGCACACAATACACAACACATCACACACACATGCAACAGACACTACCACACACAGCCCAAACCGAACAACTGTAAGATGCGTGGGGACATGTGTACACTAAGCCAGCCACGTAACCACCAACAGGTCCCCAAATATGCCAGAAGCGCCACAACGAGCACCCACCACACCCATGTGTCCGCCACAGCTGCACTAACCGACAAGTAACAGGTAAGTGGCAGGAACACAAAGTGCAGTGGGTGGGACGGTGGACAGCCCAAGTACAACACACACCAGGTCCCAGTCCCACAGCACAGCAAGGAGGAGCATCCCCCACACCCCACAGCCACGTGTCAGCCACCGCAGTGCACAACGACAGCCGAAAGGCAGACATCACGGTCCACAGCAATCGGTGTCAGTGGGTGTCCAGCCACCCCACGACCCACAACACCCCCCACCCCCACAGACCTGCAACATGGAGCACCCCCGCTTAGAGCCATGTGGCATCCAGTACAGTGCACGCACGAACAACTTGCAGGTGGGAAACTGGACAGGGCTGGATTACTGAAGGCATGAGGACCATAACACGACCAACACATGGGACATGTCACGTAGCAGACGAACACGCAGCACCGCCCACCGTCACGAACAAGTGAACATTGTGCACACGGACATGAACAACAGACTCACACCCCACATGACCCATCACAGACATAGCAACACCCAAGGACCCACGTCTGCATGCACAAGCCACACTGAATATAGTCCCACACGGCAGCCACTGTGCAACTCATCACACACAACCGAAACAACATTGAAGTCCTGTCCATGTAGCCCCTACTGCCTGTCAACCACACACCCCACAACTACGCCTATGTAAGACAAACAACACTAGACGCAACAGAGCGGAACAACATAAATGCACACGAACACCACTGAACCCATCAAACACACAGACACACCATGCACAAACAACATACCATCCATCCCATCCGTCAGCCCCAGTCTCATGAAAGGCATGTCATCCGCACAGCTGCCACACATACAGCAGTCACGCTAAGATACATGCCCATGACCAACCATGTGCCAGAAGTCAATGAAGTGCACGACACACTGTGAGCAACAACACACAACATGGGCCACACCCCCCGAGCACTGCAGTGATGCACATGGCACAGGGCAGCACGCACACCAAGGAGATGGGACAACTGCAATACGTTGGCTGGCACACAACCATCACTCACTCATAACGATGCGTCCAATGCCATGTCCAGTAATCACAACAGACAGCAAATATGCAGGCCATGTCAAGCATGCACACACCTCAAACCATGCACTGTCATGCTGCCACAACACATGTCACGTTCGGCACCCATGGCTCACAGCATGTACCCCAAAAGCATATTCCCTCCCAAATGCGAATCTGGGGCATGGCCCCCATGTTGCCATATGCGTTCCTAAGCGTTCCATTTGAACCCCAAAAGCATATTCCCTCCCAAATGCGATTCTGGGGCATGGCCCCCATGTTGCCATATGCGTTCCTAAGCGTTCCATTTGAACCCCAAAAGCATATTCCATCCCAAATGCGAATCTGGGGCATGGCCCCCATGTTGCCATATGCGTTCCTAAGCGTTCCATTTGAACCCCAAAAGCATATTCCATCCCAAATGCGATTCTGGGGCATGGCCCCCATGTTGCCATATGCGTTCCTAAGCGTTCCATTTGAACCCCAAAAGCATATTCCCTCCCAAATGCGATTCTGGGGCATGGCCCCCATGTTGCCATATGCGTTCCTAAGCGTTCCATTTGAACCCCAAAAGCATATTCCATCCCAAATGCGAATCTGGGGCATGGCCCCCATGTTGCCATATGCGTTCCTAAGCGTTCCATTTGAACCTCAAAAGCATATTCCCTCCCAAATGCGATTCTGGGGCATGGCCCCCATGTTGCCATATGCGTTCCTAAGCGTTCCATTTGAACCCCAAAAGCAAAGTACAAACCAGACCCAGGATGGGCCAGGAGCCCGCATACACCAGAGTCACAATAAGTAGGGGCACAGCAACACACCCATCGGCATGGCCAATCCGTCCCATGCCACATGTGCACAGCACACAGTCCCATTGCCAAGCACACACAACTACAGATGCTACAGCCACACACACGCCTCCGGTAAACCCATGTACGAGATTGCACGAACTGTCAATGTCAGACGACAAATACATACTTCGCCAGGTGCAACACAATAACAAATCACATTCTCTCCACAGGTGACGAACTGCTGGATGCTGGGGATGGAGCCAGCAGCCAGCACAGCCAGCCTACAAGCCCCCAACGAGGACACACGGATCTGGAGGATCTGTCCTCCTCTTCGGACACGGACAACCAAGCAGGCCCATCTGGTGTGGCAGGGCCCAGCCGCTCCCCAGGACCCCTCCTACCCACCAACCCATCATCCAGGGCTGCTGAACATTCACAGCCCCCTGCTGCCACTGTCGTTGCGGCCACACCCACGGTCATTGTGGCCACTACCACTGCCGCAACCGCCACCATCGCCGCACCGACCACCACCGCCGCCACCACCGCCACGTCTTCGCTGGCACCAGCCCCAGCGCAGGTGGTGGCCCGGACGACTGGATCCACCCTGGGAGCCACAGCGAGGACCGTGGTGAGCAATGTGGCTAGTGGGCAGGCCGGTGGCAGCAGGACTGGTAGGAGGAGCAGTGTCAGGGAAACGCCAGCCTCCCCTGGGAGCCATGCCCTGCCTCACATGGCCAGAGTCCTTGGGGCCTATGAAGAGGCCCAAGGACAATGGGTCCGGTCTGCTTCAGACACGCGTGAGGTGCTGGGGGTGCTGAGGTCCATGGACGCCCGTATGGGCCAAATCGTGGACCTCATGGGACAGCTGGTGGTGGCGGTGAGGTCACAGCCAGGGACAGCAGCTCCCCTCCGCCACCACCTGCCGGGGCGCAGGGTGGAGCAGCAGTGTCCAGTTCCCCTGCGTCCACAGCCAGTGATCACACCTCAACCACCAGCATGTCGCAAGCAGGCACCCCCCTCGCAAACGTGGAAGGGGCCGTCCGAAGAGGAAACAGATCTCCCGGGAGGACTTCGCACGCTCCAGTCGCAAGTGAGGCAGCCAGCCAGCCTTCCGCCAGCCTTCCTTGACCAGCCACTGCATTGACTTGGACTACGATCCCACTCCACACAGCCATCTGGATGGCATGTGTGTGTTGGACTATGGACATAGAACCAGTGGGTACACCCTGATCATCACGCAGCCATGACCGACAGCTCATTGTCACTGCACGCACCACTTTTGTCATCACCTTACACACAATCACATGTCACAGTTTGTAATAAATGCACCTTTTTCACTAACTGCTGTTTGTGCCCTGTGTCTTATTTGTACGGAATACAACGGCCACCTTGGGCGGAAAGGCACCTGATGCGTGGCATGGCATTTGAATCCGGAGGGCCTGTAGGGACCTAGGGGTGGGAGACAGAACAGGAGCACATTCAATGAGTGTGTCACACACCCATCACACAGTACATGTCAACAACTACAAGCAATGTACACACATCGCACAGAGCAATAGGGCACAATGCCACAGCCACCAACAGTGGCATACTACCCTGGCCATGGAGCGTTGACACACAGCATGCAGTGAACAAACGGCCACCCTGACACAGCACACACACACCTGCACAGATACAGCCACATCAGCCGTCGTACATGGACACTCACCGTCAAGTGAAGTAGCGGGCGATGAGCTGCTGCCGCACATTACCAGCTTCCTCCTCTCCGCTGTCCTCCTCACTCGAGCTGTCCTGGTCTGCGGGCTGGGGCCCTGGTTGATCTCCGTCATCCACGATGAGGGGGATCTGCTGCCGAATGGCCAGATTGTGCAGCATGCAGCACGCCACCACTATCCGGCACACCTTCTGTGGGGAGTACGCCAGCGCACTCCCGGTGCGGTCCAGGCACCTGAACCTGGACTTGAGGAGGCCAAAGGTACGCTCGACCACACGTCTGGTCCTCCCATGTGCCTCATTGTAGCGATCGTCTGCTGGGGTGCGAGGATTCCTCAATGGACTGAGCAGCCATGCCCCATTCGGATACGCAGAGTCACCTGGGTGTGAGGGACACAGAGAACCGTTGCTAATCCAACTGGACAGGGGACAGCATCGCACAGCCAGCACGCTACACCACTCCACATACTCACCGACAATACAGGCACGATCCTGTTGCATATTGGACATCAGTCGTGGCAAGATGCTGTTGCGCATTATGTGTGCGTCATGGGCCGAGCCTGGGAACTTTGCACACACGTGGGTGATCACCATGTCCGCAAGGCACACCACTTGCACATTCAGGGAGTGCGTGTGCTTCCTGTTGCGGTACAGGTGCTCAGTGGCCTGTGGTGGAACAAGGCCGACATGTGTGCAGTCAATGGCTCCAACGACGTGTGGGATTCTGCCAAGGGCATAGAATGCACCCTTCACTGCCGCCAATTCACGAGCCCTGGGGAAGCGGATGTACCTGTTCCGGTACAGCATCATGGCTGCCAGTACATCCCTCAGCACCTTGCTGAACATGGGCTGGGACATCCCTCCTCCACTGCCCACTGTGTGCTGGAATGACCCAGTGGCGAAGAAATGCATGGCGGCCATCACCTTAGCCGTGGGGGTGACAGCAGTCGGATACACCCTGCGGGGACGGAGATGGGGTTCTAACATGGCACACAGTCGATGCAGGGTTGGCCTGTCCAGCCGAAACTTCCTAATAACCTCTGTATCGTCCATGTCCACCAGCAATTGGTATGGGCGGTCAATGTTCGGTCTCCGCCTAGGGACAATGGCAGAGGACACATGTCAAAGCAACACGACACATAGCGATTTCGCATACACATCACTGACATGACTGAGCAAGCACATGAGCCACAGCCCAGCTGTCAAGCTGGGACGGCACGGCCACAATACACTTACACAGGTCTTCCAACAATGGCAATGGCTAGTGATACAAACCACTGCCATGTGCATGCACATGGGGATCTAGGCCCCAATGACTTGCGGGGCGTGCTGATGGGGACTGACTGCATATCCGTCAAGCGGCAACGCCACGGCAACATGAATGTCTGCTGAGCATGGAACTGCTTCCGCGGCTGGATGAGTATGGCACACGACGACGACGATGTGGGCACAGGCTGAGCGGCCAAAACAAGTGGGACCTGTGGCACGAGGGGATATGAGACAGTAGTAGGTGTCAGCACTGCACCCTATGTACAGCACTGTACGGATCACACCTCCCGAAACATTGACAGGTGTCCACATTGACAGCCCCATGCCAAGACGGCTGTGTGCTTGCAGTCACACGTCACAGGTGAGAGGTTACATTGCACGTGCCAGGTGGCAGTCGTACATAGTGGGAGCTGGCATGTGTGTGCATGTGTCTCCTGTTCAGGATCCACCAGATGGGCGCTGACTCTGTACTGACCATTGGACACAGCATGTTCCGTGGAAGGCTTGTGTGTGTGGGATGGTGGCACTGGATGTGCCTCCGTTGGGTGGGGGGCCATGCACAGGGCGGGTACGTCGATGATTGCGCATTGTTGGTCACGGTGGGTGCACCCACTAAGATGTGTTGCCCTGTGTTCAATTCCTATGTCCGCATGATGATGGACTGTAGATGTGGGCAGACTACACATTGGTCGATGTGCTGTCTATATGCATGTGCCTTCACACCAGGCACAGCTGCCCCTGCACATGTGACCCCTGCTGGACTCGCTGCTGGGTCTGTGGAGCTGATGCACCTTCTGCGCGTGGGGCGGGCAGCTCTCCTCACTTCCCTCATTGCGCATGTCATGACTTTGCCGCAGGTGACATGGATCATGGAGGGCCCACATGTACGCGTGGGTAGGCTACACATGATTGTACACTGGTCGCCACCCCCAGTCAGTGTTTCGAATGGGAAGGTTGTCGTGCTGGTGGTATGTTCGATGTGGCGGATGGGCGGGCCTAGGTGCGGGCTTACATTCCGGACATGGGGGGTAGTTGTATTGGCGACTAGTTGCAGTACACACGGGACACGTCTCTTCCTTTCCACATCTGGGTCATCCCTTGTACTAACTGACAGTGATACAGTCATCTTCGCCCCAGCCCTCATGTCCTCCCCTCGCTCCCCCAATATGCATGCTCACCTGCGAGGCTAGCGCTTGCACAGGCAGCCCCAAGCTCGCACCAGAGAGGGCAAGGAGTGTATGTGTGGGTCCAGTTGCATGAGTGGGCTGTCTCAGGGTATGATGTGTTGCGGGACGCCGTCCACCTGCGTGGTGCCCCAAATGGTGACCCGGCCTGCATGGACTATGCATCACAGTCTTCGCCTTCCGGATCCGGCACCTGCGACACCCAGTGGCTGTGGCTGCCCTTGCGGCCAGGCCGCGTCCGTCTGTGGCTGATGGCCCACACATTCACTCTTTGGCCTCTCTGGGGAGGGCTCGGGGGTGGTGGCGCACGCGCTTGCACTTAGTCGCAATGGCATGTGGCGTGGTTGGTATGATGGGCAATGGATGGGATGGTGCGAGCCACCTCCCGTGACGTCAGTGCTGCTCGTGCTGTGGTGCGTCCCCCTACACTTCCATGTGACTTGTGCCATGCTAGACGTTGAGGTTCTATTGCCTGCGTGATATGGCCAGGAGGAGCGCGAGGAGACCTCTCACACACCATGCTCCACTGCCATCCCGTGCCCTGTATCGCCTGTGCGGATTGACTATGTTGGGGTTACACCTGGTCGACTGGGGCTGTGTGTGCCTTGTCAGGGGCATGGCGGGCGCACAACAGGATCCAGCTTGTCCACAGAGGGTGGGCTGAGGTGCGCCTGGTACCGCTTTGTACGTGTGCCCGGCTGCTGTGCACACACGTGTTCACTCCCCCCGACAGGTGTCCTCTCACAATGCCCAGGGAAGCGGTGGTGTACTGTTCATGACCCCTCCCAACACGGCGTGCTCCAACTTGGCATGTGCGCATCTACCCGTCGCACCCACCCACCTGAGCACTGCGTCCATACGACTTCACACGACACATGTGTGTCTTCCACAGTAGTGCTACTCATTTGCGTTGACATCCAATACCAGTGGACTACATGGTCATGTCACGACTGCTGTGTACTTCACATACTCTCATCCTCTCTCATTCGTACTTGTGAAATGAGTCAGCGGAGACAGTTTTGGTTTCAAACATTATATTGAGTCTTCTGTCCTCTGTGATGCAGTATAGTGGACACTACTGGCAGCGGGATACATGTTGAGGATATACTGAGCATGATTGCAAATGGGATAGGGTGTGGGGTTACATGTGATTGGCTGTTGCATGTGGGATGTGGGCTTCAGAGTTACATCTGCTTGGCCAAGGCTGTGCTAATGTACATTTACGTATAGCTGCGGAGCTGCGGACTTTGACACAGACGGTATACATGTTGCCTACCAGACCGCTTGGCATCATGGGCACAGTCCATCTCAGTTCCATGTGACAGGTTTGCTGCGGTTGTTCCTCATGCACGCGTGCATGTGAGATGACATCAGGGCATGTGCTTGCGTGCATGCAGCGGCGTGCCACTTGTTGTTGCACTGTGGTGGTTACTGGACATGTCACAGTCACTGGGGTCGTGTTGTTGTTGTATGCACTTGTCGTCCATGCAAAGGTCCTGGTATGGGATTCCCGGGGCGGGGGTGGGAGGGGTGCAGCACCCACAGACTCCAGGCGACCTATTCATGTCCACTGAGCGGTGTGTGTGTCCATGGGCGCTGGATCCATGTCGTGTCCTGGTTGTTCGTGCAGTTCCGTCCATGTGGGTGCGATACACAGAGCCCATGCCACTGCCTCCCACGATGCATGCGGTGTTCCTGGATGTGATGGGGAACAGTGTGCATGTCCCGGTCATATCCGATGTCATGGCGATGTCGTTGATGGTGTGGTTACAGTTGCCGGTCGTTTGGTATGGCTGTTGTGGTGGTGACTGGCCAGTCCGTGCGGAAGCTAAGCATGGGTGCGGGGTTGGACATCATAGGTCACTCGGGGAACCTGCGTTGTGGTCCGACGTATTTACAGGTTGTCAGGTATGCGATGCCGTCCAGCAGGGCTTCCATGTCATTGGTGGTGTACATGTTTGCCAGCCAATGAAGCGGATGGTGGCTGTCAAGGTGTTGTTCGTAGGTTGTCCCTTGGAGGACCATGATGGGGCATGCTGGGTGACATTCGATGTAGCTGTTATCGATGATCCGTCGTGTGGAGGCACAGTGGTCCCATTTCAGTGCGGGTGCGATGTTGGCCACATACGCCATGCCCCCATAGGCAGAGCAGGCCCTGTCGTGTGCGTCCAGAGGGAGGAGTAGTGGTAGCAGGTCCGCCTTCAGACATGCCGGGTTGGAGAGGCATATCTCGACGGGATGCTGGTAGGGACACCTCCGACAGTAGAAGACGGGCATGACGCAGCTGAACAATGTGATGCGGTAAGTCAGTCGGTAACTTACGTTCAGCAGGGACAGGAGATCTCATCCCAATGTATGGCACAGGTTGGTTTTGTACAGCTTGAGCTGTTCGGCGTAGTTGGGTAGGTGTGTTGCGGTTGCCATTTCGCAGCGGTTCGTTGAGGTGGCGTGCTCCGGCTGTGTGTGCAGTCTGCAATGTGCACGCTCCGGGGTTGCTGTGAGCTCTGTGTAGTCGTGGGGAGACAGGACTTGTGTTCTGTTGGCTTGTTTGGAGGACACGGGCCCTCTTCCCACATGCTTCTCAGACAGTTCAAGGTCAGTGCTGTGTGACTCCTTCCAATTAACTTGCATGTGGCCGACATGGGGGAGTGTTTTCTTCTTTCTTCCCCGTCCGTTGTGTGCTTCTGTGATATGCGCTATCTGCCCTGTGGTCGGTCTCCTCGGCATGCCTGTGTTGGTCTATTCTTGGACAATGGCTGTATTCACCGGCTTCTGTCGTAGGGCTGTGGTTTCGGAGTTGGAATGGAAGGTCATTCAGTGCTGTCTGCTCTCCCTTGTGTGGGCGGCAGGCTGCCTTTCCGCTCTGCGTTGGGCCTTGTGTGTGAATGTTATTCTTGGGCCACCTGTTGTCGGTCCCCGGGCTCTTTGGTGTTCCGTTTTATATGTCTTGTTCATATGTGCAGGGTGGTATGGGTGTTTCTGTGTGGTACTGGCGTTCCTCTTCCCGAAGGGGCCCTGCTTCTCCTAGTTGGTGTTGCCGCCGCTGTGTGCTATGCCATGTTTGTTACACTGGGGTGTGTTCTGCTGTTGCGTGACTTCACTGACATGTGTGCGTCGGTTGTGTGGCGTTGGGTGTTGTCCGTGAATTGGGCGTTGAGGACATGTCTGTGGCCGGCCTGTCACGTGTCATGTGCGTTCGGGGTGGGGCTGATGTGTGTGCTGCTTGGTTGTGTCCCTGTGTCTGTGTGCGACGCATGCATGGCGCTGCGGTTGGCCTCTGCGTTGTGCGCATGTGTGGCGGCGTCATCGGCGCTTTGGGGCCGTGACGGGGTGGTTGGTTCCTAGTCCCAGGTGGTGTGTACACATGTGTTCTGCGATGTTACGATTTGGCCTGTGTGTCATATGTGGATGCGATGGTGGATGTGTAGTGTACACGCGCTGGTGGGGGTTGTCCGCTTTTTCCGCCCTTGCACTGTGTGCGCTGTTTGCGTGCACTTGTTGTGTGTGTGCCTACCTGCGTCTCCGCGGTACGTTGCGTCCTTGGTGGTGCATCAGCAGAAGCATGGGGAGTGCCTGCAGTGCTGGATTCATGCTCGGGGAGCCGCTTCTTCGTTGTCCGTGCTCGGCATCCGTGTTACCGCTTCGGTTTGTCGTACGGTATCTCTTGGCCGTGGGAGCCGTTTGTTTGCGGCATCGTAATTTATGCGCCGGGCGGGACGTGTTTGGTCGGACGGTGTGTGTCAGTTGGGCTGCGCCGCTACATGTACGGGCGCACTTTGATGGCGGACGGTGTTGCTGGCTTGCCGGCGGTGTTTGGCCTACTTTTCGCATCGTAATTGGGCGGGCGTGTGGACTGCTGCGTGCCGGCGGTAACTGGTGGTTTTTGCATCCGCCAGCACGGCGGTGGTGCTTCCGCCCTCCATCGTAATGTGCCCCTAAGTAACAACCAATTCATAATTAATTACAAATAAATTACTTCCCACAATTTACACTATAAAATCTAAAATAAATAAACAAATATTATCATTCCCCTATAAACCCACAACCCACTACGGAACTTAAAAAACGCAAAATTTAAATTGATGACTACTTAAAATTTAACACATATATTAAAAAATATAAACAATACTTATACAAAAAAACATATATCACATACATTTAAACTAAAATACATACCACTAATTAAAAAATTGATATTTTAAACAACTATATTTTTGCAAACAATATTGACTTCTATATTTTTAAAAACTATGGGGCCTATTACGATGGCGGGCGGAGGCACATCCGCCGTGCTGGCAGTGGCGGAAAATGCCCTTTTCCGCACTCCATCGGCGGTCTTTGCGTCCGCCGTATTATGATGGGCATAGATAGCCCATTTCCCGTCCGCTGCGGTGTTCTGGGTTCCGCTGAAAATCTCCGTCCGCACCGGTAGCGAACGGAGCCACATGAGAGGTACCGCCGTGTGGAATGCGGTCAGGACCGTCGGTCAAATCACGATGCCTCATACAGCCCACCACACCGCTGCGGAGAATCCGGCCATTCGAGGATGGCGGTGGCAATACTGAGGATAGCTTCATGTGTTCCAGACCGCTGGGGAAACGGCGGTCTTTGGCCTCACCGCAGCAAATCCGACCTCCGCGGACGGATTTTCAGCTTTTCCAGCGCTGATTCCTGGAATCCGACCGCCGCGGTAGGGAGTTTCTGGCGGTGCATCCTAATCTGCCTGGCGGTTTTGCCGCTGTACCTGCGGGAGGAAGTTTCCCGCTAGCCATCCTAATAGACCCCTATATTTCTTACCTTAAATTCGATATACTTGACCACAATATTCTTGCTGTCGATATTTGTGTAACTTGACATTTCCTACTCGATATTCTGTCTCAACACCGTCCGGGACATGGTGCTGGCCCGGGGGTGAGGGTTCATCCACTGCAATGAGATGAGGAGATGCTATTGGTGAAGTCTTCTACATGTTGACATGGGTAAAGCAGTTGACGAACAAAGTGCTATTCATTACACTTTCAGTTCCTCATTGATGCGCAGGAGAGCTGTTACATAAGGGTATGTATTGCAAATAGCACTGTATTTCTCTTTCTGATGACTGGAACTCAGCATTGTTGTAAATACCACTGTGTGCCTACTCTGAGTGGATGGGCCCTGTCATAGTAGTCAGATTCCAATCACTGACTTTCATGCCATTTCATTATCACACATCTTTTGGATTAGACCCATTGTATGTGTACATGGCTCATCTGGCTGTGACAAATTTGCCGCTGGCAGACAACTTACTGCCACACATTGATGACACCCTGATCATACATTGAATCTCATCTGCCTACGACACCTACATTATGCATGACCATCTCCAAAGTACTGAGATGGCAGGCTGTTATAGAGTGACAGGTATTATGCTGCACCCCAGATGGCTGTAGTGCTGGGAATGGTGACATGTACCATCCGAGAGGCTTGTTTACATAGAATTGGCCCAACACGGCGAAGCAAGCACTTTAGCTGCACCACACCACGTCATTTCACAAACACAGGAGAGCACCGTATTCACAAGGAAACAGTGCACCCCATGTCTTTTCCCTTGTGCTGGTACGGATATAAACAGCCAAGTACCAACACAGACACCCTTGCGCTATGGTGCAAGGGTGCCTGCATTGGAGCATGGCTGTTCTTTTTGCAGCGATGCAGGGGTGAGCATAGGGGTGGCCCATATTCCAGTAGAAAAAGCCCTTACATGCATTTGTGAAATGATGCTGCTTGGCACTGCAGATTTGTTTGCATCAACGCTCTGCACCTTTTCACTTTAAATATGGCCCATGGTCCACTGGTGTACATAACGTGCATACACCCCAACACCCAGTCATATATATGTAGATTAGAGGAGGTCAGGTGGTTCCTACTGTTGCAGCTGACACCTGTGTGGTGTGAGCCTGAATGCCAGGGCAGCTGCGTACCTTGCAGTTTAATCTAAGGGAGTATGGACGTGACTCTTAAAATGTCCCTATGTGTAGGTACTACCCATGGCCCACATATCCGCCACCCCTTAGGTGTGTTGTTTCTCCTGTGAGATACCAATTTTATGCTAGGGATTTGGAGGCTAGGTAAATGTGCATGAGCCCAGGTGAGACAGGGGCATCTTTCATAGACATGTGGTGCAGCGCATCACAAAAAACTATCTTGCTGCGCCAAGCTATGTGTATGGGAAAGTGCAGGCTTACGATGTGTTTACAACAATAAAACGCATCCCTGTGCTTTCCTTTATGCTGGTGCACATTCAGCTGCCTAGCACCAATGCAGGTACCCTTGAACCATGGTGCAGGGGTGCCTGCTTTGGTGAACGTCTGCTATTTGTGCGCCAGCGCAGGCAGTTAAGACAGACATGCGCTGTTTCTTGTAGAAATGACACATTGCTGCCCTTTGCTTTTCACGTAGGATAACAAAGCTAGAAGACTTGTGACACTGCCCTACACCAACATATGATCAAAATGTCCATGAGCCTTCTATTGATGGAATTATTGACTATAGACAAGCCAGGTGGCTCCCGTTTGTCCTGCAGACAGTGCCACAGAGCACTGGGACATAGCTGCCTGGACTTCACAACATTACGTAGTTCCCACATTGGCCCTTGTTGGTACTTAGCTTGTTGCTGATGTAGTTCGTCATTGCCAGCACTTTCCTGTCCTTCAACAACAACCACCGACTCCTCAGAGATGACTGCGGACACCTGCTCCTCCAAGGGATCCAGCTCCTCCTGGGGCGCTGGACTACCTGGTCTGCAATGCTGCCTGGAGATTTGTTGCCAGTTTTGCCTTAGTTTTGAACTAAGCATCATGCCAGCGCCTCTTACAATCCGTACTTGTCCTCTTAACTTCTGCAATTCTTTTCACCTTGTTTACAATGGACTGCCATATGGTCTTTTTCTTCCGCAATGACACTTTGGAGCTGGCGAAGAGCTGGTGTTGGTACTCAGTCTCCTTAGCGATCAAGATCTCATTCTCCTTCTGACTGAACTTGCAATTCTTTTTTTCCTGGGACTCTGGCTAGTCATTCTGTCTGATAGTGGGATTGGTGGGTTTGTTGTCCTGTGCTATCCTCATTCCTGGCTGCTTCCTAGCTACTTTCAGGTAAGTGTCTATTTTTTTTCATCACTTACCAGTGTTTTTAGTTTTTTTTTGCACTGGGCGCACAAAAGTGAAGCTTGGACAG
This sequence comes from Calotriton arnoldi, assembly GCA_963921515.1. NCBI lineage: Eukaryota > Metazoa > Chordata > Amphibia > Caudata > Salamandridae > Calotriton > Calotriton arnoldi. The sequence goes on from CAWUFW010009935.1 coordinate 428,227, forward strand.
CTAGCGTCTGTTTTTCTGGCCTGAACGTCACTTTTTCTATGTTTGCATGCTTTTTTGCAACTCGGTGCTGAGATAAGTATCAGTTTTTCCAACACCAGCCTCTTCCTAACGCCATCGAGTGCTGCATTGTAAATACGACGCTAACATGGCATTAGAAACTGTTGTATTGCGGCGGTACAATTTTTGCCACGCCACTGCAACAAGACAACAGAGCGCCATTTCTTGTAAATATACCTCATAGTATCTTCAGAACCTGAGCGATAATGCTGCTATATGAAGTTTAAAATTGATATTAGGGATTTGGTATATTTTGTTTTTTTTGTCCACCCTCCAAGGACATTTTCATTCAAAACATATGACTGTGAATCCCTTAGGAAGGGGCAGGCTGAAGAAATCAAAGGGAAATGAAGACTTGAAGGAAGATGCTACAAGAATGCTAGGCCATGTGAAGCTGCATTTTCGGGAAATACTGCTGAAAATGCACCATTTTCCCAAACGTTTCTTGGGGCGGTGATCCCCCTGAACACATCTGGGGAGGGTTAGGCTTGCTTGGCAGCATGTAAGGGAATATTTTAAGGGTACCCCTACAGAATGAATTTTTTTTGTAGAGCATGCATATGAAATATTGTTTTAAAATGCGCAGATTATCCCCAATTCTCTAAAATATGCCCCCAAACTCTGCTGCAGGAAGTTAGGCTTGCTTGCTTCTCTCTTTCACTTGGTGTCACTTGGAGCAAGTAGAAAAACGAAATATGGTTGCTCAAAACTGGAACAGCAACCAGAGATCAAACTTAGAGAAAGGCACAACAAGGAGATCAAACTTGGAGAAAGACCATCTGGGTAGAAGGTAGAGATAGACAGGAGCCAAATAAAGTCTGGAACACGATGTTTAATTCTAATCTTCATCATGGCACTTGACGTGGAAGTGATGTGATGACTGAGGCATCTGCACAATGCCGTAATACCTACTGCCAGTCACCAACAGATGTTATATGGCAAAGAAGAGGAGAGAGAATTTTAGGATATAGGACACAGCCACCCTAAACAAATCAAAATTAAAACAAGGTAGTCTACAACTTGTCATCAACAAAGGTATTTGTTGGAATTAAGAAAGGCATCTGAACAATGGCCATGAAGGATGTCCTTGTTATGAAGAACCTGAAAGAAAGTGCTAGCATTAAAATATGATATAGCATAGAAAAACAAACTCCTAGAAAGATCAAGAATTCATGAATTTCAAGAATTTATACAAGCAGGGCAAATATACACACAACGGATGGGTGGGGGCAGGGCCGGACTGGGAACCGAAACCGGCCCCGGCACACTGCTCGGCCGGCCCCCTTGGGGGGCCAAGCTGTTTGCAAGGGCCGGTTTCGGCTGATTTTGTTACAGGGGACCGATATTGCCGGCCCCCGGTAACAAAAATGGCCCCCCAGGGACAGAAAACCGGCCCCCACCCTGGCGGCCCACCGGGAAAACGCCCAGTGCCCGCTACGGCCAGTCCGGCCCTGGGTGGGGGAGATATTATACTAATTTTATGGTCTTTCTTAAGGTCTTATATCTCTTTTTCACAGAAGCAATCCCCATTTTATGACAAGACAATCAGGCAGTACAATATGCCATTTTAATATCCGGAATAGATTCCATTGGCGATGTGTTTGGCTGATCTCCAGGAGAATGTTGTGAAGGTTTTTGCACAAGACCAATCTGCAGCCCTAAGAATGTCCTCTACCCTTAAGCTAGTGAAGCCATTCTAAGCCACTGCTTCATGCATGCAATGAGCACCAAAGAAGCCAATTTCAAAATCAGTAGCAACCATGGTTCTCTAAACCCAGTGAGCTAGAATGGTGCAAGATTCAGACTTGTAAGGGTTCTTAAAAGAGAGAAATTGGCCTCAATTAGGAGAGTGAAGAGAAGAAATACAAGAGATGTACTCTTGAAGACAGAGAGCCAGGGAGAACAGGAAATACGTTTAGATGACATATATGGATGCAGTGTTTGTGGAAGCTAATATATAGAAATTAGGTGATATAAGCCGAGGTGATAGATGCAGACTGGAGATAGAAAGAGATCTGACATCTGACAACTTCCTAAAAAATAAATGAGGCCCAATAAGGAGGCGGGCTTAAAGGGGAGATATTTAAGGGAGAGAGAGGAGTTTTTAAATTTGACAGACAGGTAGGAAAAAATCTGGGAAGAATCCCAGCTAGATTGATAGCAAGGAGCGGGAATTCTTTTGAGGTGGATGCCTTTCATGAGATAATACACAAACACACAAGGGGGTCCCTACCCAAGGTGATAGAAATATAAAGTGGAAGGTGAACAATAATCACTCAATGGTACACTTTAATTGTCCCATAAAGAAGGCCTTTAGAAAAAAGACTCAAGAGGACATTGGCTACATTGGAAGGGAGGAAGTTATAGGATCCCAGTTTGGGCCCATACACCAACAATGCCAAGTTGCAGAGATAAAGCTATAGACACATCTAGTTCCTGGAGCCCAGGACTCATCAACCAGGTCTGCAATGCCTCCCAAAATATACAGCCTTTTTGAGGATCCCCAGAGATTACCTACACTAGGAGGTGGAGATAGTTCTGCAATAATTAATTATGGAGACAGCCTTGTGAGTCGAAGAGAACAGAGTTTAAGAGAAGAAGACCAAGCAAATCTGTACACAAAAGGTGATGGGAGGAATGCTTCCAAATAGTCTAAACCATTGCAAATCATTCTGGGCAGCATTCGAATCGATCATTTTTTGTCCACTGTGCCACTATAAGCCCACTCTGTTCCCCTTGTGGGAACAATCATCCTGAACTGCCAGTCTAGCCCCCTCCAGAAGGGAACACAAGTAATGCCTTACAGTCTTCAGCTTTATTAAGCCTCCTCAGTGAGGTAGGGATTCTGTGGCACAGCAAGCAAAGGACCTATATCTAAGCATACCCTTGACCACTTAGGGCATTACATTAAACACACAAAGGGTGATGGAAGGAATGCTTACACATAGTCTCAACCACTGGCAATCACTCAGGCGAGAATTCCAATGCATTGTTTTCAGTTCATGCGATGAATATTCTTGAAACTTTCCAAAAAAGATCATTCACCTCAGCTCCTTCCCAGAGTGTTTCAAGGTCATCTGTCAAGTGGGGCCCAAGAAATGGAAGAAATGGGGGGGGGGGGGGAGACTTTGTTTTCCCAAGTTAATTCCCATAGGCAATTTAGGGAGGGGATATAGAAAAAAACATCTGAACAAAATTACACCCAATTTGCAGAAAGCTACCACTTGACTCAGAAAGCATGCTTTTCATCATTTGGTGTGAATCTGTTCAGCCGTTTTTGAGAAATTCACATTTGAATAAGTGCTCCTAGTGGGCTTGAGCGGGTTAAAATTTTGTTCTGTCTTTGGCTCATACAGTTGAATATGACACTTAATAATTTGTTTCTCATGCATAATGTCTAATGACTACAGTCTATTTGCTGCTTCATTTTTTCTATATGTTTTTTTCACCTCTGCCGTTCACAACCCTCTCACAAGCACTATGGGGCTCATTATGATGTCGTGACGTTCGCCACCGCCGAGCCGGCGGTGGCGACCGTCACGACATTGTAACGAGTGAAACCCTCACCATATTACAATGGCGGGGGGTTTTGTGGCGGACGCTTTTCCGTTCCGCTTGTCGGCCGGGCGAAATTGGCCCCTAATATGGTGGCGGTGCCTAGCAGGATGGAAAGGCTGGAGGGGATGTACTTTGGGGGCCCTATGCGGGCCCCCGGTGGGGGTAAGGAGGTGGGGGGTGCACTTGGGTGGTACCCATGGTACCCCCCTCCATTTGCATGCACAAGGTGGCAGGCACCGCGCGGTGCCTGCTACGTTGTGCATGCAAATGCACAAGATGCCATTTTGGCATTGCGGCGGGTGGTGCTGTAAGCAGCACCCGCCGCAATGTCAAATATGCAGGATGCGACCGCCAGGGTGGCAGTCGCATCCTAATTAGCGGTGCGGGACCGCCGCACGTCTGGCGGCCGGTCCCAACATCGCGAGGATGGCGGACGGACTCAGGTCCTCCCGCCATCCTAATAGGCCCCTATGTGTTCACTATGTACTTAATACACATTGATTAAAAAATCTTGATGCTATGCCTATTTTTGTTTGAAAAATTACTTTTTGAAAATATATTCAGACAAAAACAAATTCTGGTGCCATTTGTATAATTCATTTACTATCATTCATATTACTGTTACCATGTGACACATTGTTGTTTGTTACTACTAGAAGGCCTGCAGCACGTATTTGTGCCACCCACTTAAACTGTCCATTAAACTTGTCTCAGGAATGGCATTGCAGCCTGTGTGTGCAGTTTTAAACAATCATTTTGACCTGGCAAAATAAACCTTTTGCCAGTCCCAAACCTTAATTTTGAATACATATGTCACCTCTAGGGTAGGCCCTGGACATCCTAGAGGACAGCGTCAGTGTATGTAAGAAGTGAGACATGTACTTTTAAGTTTTACATGTCCAGGTAGTGGAAAACTCTCAAATTCGTTTTCACTGCTGCAAGGCCTACCTCTCCTATAAGATAACATTGGAATTACCTTATTACATTTAATAAGCTGTAACTTCCAAATTGGAACAAGTACCCAGTTAATGTTTGGTGTCTTTGGAATTGTAATGAAAAATCCTAACTTATGGTGAAGTTGGATTTTAAATTACAATTTTGAAAATGCCCCTTTTAGAAAGTTGGCATTTTCCTGCATTAGTTATTTGGGGCCAGATGTACGACCACTCTTTTGCGAGTCGCAATTTACGAGGAGCAATTTCCGATGTACAACAGTGTTATTCGCACTGTTAGCGATTCCCAATGGGGTCGCAAAGAGAGAGGCTCATGAATATTAATGAGCCTCTCGCAATTTGCGACCCCATTGGGAATGGCAGGCCCTCCCAGGTATGGTGGCCTGCTGGGCTCAGCAGACCACCATGTCTGGGACTGCTTTTAAATAAAGCAGTTTTTTTTTTAATGCAGCCCGTTTTCCTTAAAAAAACGGGATGCATTTATAAAAGAAAAAAATGAAACATTTTCGTTTCATTTTTTAAGGGCAGGTAGTGGTTCCTGGGACCACTGCCTGCCCTTAAAAATTATTTCCCCCTGCATTTGCAAAGGAGAAGGGGTCCCCTGGGGACCCCTTCCCTTTTGCGACCCCATTACCACCCTCTTGAAGAGGGTGGTAATTTGCGAGTGTTTTGCGCCTGCAATTGTGGACGCAAAACATTCTTACATAGGGTTGCGCTCGCTATTAGGAAGGGAACGCCCCTTGCTAATAGCGAGTCGCAAAACCCTATTTTACGAGTCGCAAAAAATTGCAACTTGCAAAATAGGGCTTGTACATTCCCCATGCTGTTTTTGCATGCGCAAAGGGGTTCGCAAACCCGTTTGCACATGCAAAAATGGTCGTACATCTGGCCCTTAGTGCCTGCAGCCTGTCTCTGGGTCACACGACAGGGTGTAATTGACTCTTTGGCAATGTGTATCCCTCCTAGACAGCCTCACACAAAAGGGAGCATTGATGTGCCTGGATGGGCCATCACTGGCAGGATGGGAGTGAGGAGCTGGGCACAGCCCTACTTGCACTTGAATAGGCAGTATCCTGCCTCCACACATAGGGCTGCATGCCCCTCGTATAGTTAGTCTGGAGTAAGGGCAGGGGAGGCAGGAAACCTGTGAACTTCAAAAGGAAACCTCTAGAAGCTTCTCCCTCTTCAAAGGAAGCATCTGGTATAAATAATTGACTTCAGACAACAATTCTTCAGCACACTTCTAGAACTGTGGAGACTTTGCCCGGAAGAAGGACTGCTGTGATGCTGAAAAGACTGCCACTCTGCTGGACCGGGGTAAGGAGGAAGCCATTGCTTTTTCTGAATGGATTAATGGACCAGATCAGTACCTTATATTTACAATGAATCAAAGCAAAACATCAATTTTGTTTACAATTTGTTTCTGGGTTTGAAAATTGAACCTACACGAAATTCACTTAAGTGTGAAGTATTATATAAACCTATTGACTGTTACAATTTGTGCAAGGTACGATAGCTTTAATCCTAACTCTCTCCACAATAATTTGCCAGTAGGACTATTCTTAAGACTATGCCAGAATTATACACAGAAACAAGATTACACCGTGCATGTGGTGCTAAAAAATTGCAAGCAAATGTGTATAGTAACACATTAATTAAAAGGGCATACAAAAGCCTGAGGGAATTGCCAGTGCAAATACCAACATACCAGATATGAACCACCTCATTTGTGTAACAACCTTTGGGATTCACTCCAGTGATATGCAAAAAATTCATAGGAGACTGACATTCAAAAAACTTTTGTTTTCTTTTAGACTGGTCCATATATATTCTAAAAAACCTGCTGCTGAAAACACATTATTTACAACGTGGAATTTACTATCAGTGGTAGGGCATTACCCTGTTTTCACTTTAATGTTTGTAAATTTACTAAAAAACCAGCCAAGTGGATCTGGGGCTGCATACACTATGAATTTTAAAGAATGTCATAAACTGCAGCTCAGTGAATGTTATTTATAAGATTATGTGTCCATGCAGCCTTAAATACATAGGCTTGAAAACACGTAAAGTGAAGATACGTATCAACAAATGTAGAAGTACAATCAGGTGTAAGAAGACAGTCTCCAAAATGATGAGACATTTTTGGGAAAAGTATCATTCGAAGAATGACTTTAGATGGGTTATTATTGACTAACTAGCTCCACATACAGCAAACACTGAGAAGAAGCTCCATCTCATTGAACAGAGATGGAGTTACCATTTAGGAATATCAGATACAGGCTTGAATGAGGAAGTGCAGTGGACACAACTGTGAGGTCTTTTCCCCCTCATGATTAATGCCCTTCTTATTGATTTAAGGCACATGCCTAATAGAAATCTTCAGTATGGGTACTATCCTAATTGACATAAGCAAGAAACAAATCTGTTCTCTTATTATCCTCATTTGTTTGGAAATGTGAGTTAGTTTTATTATTACTAATTTGGGATAATAGTGTACCCTCTCCTTCCCACGCCTTCAGTATTTTGCATCTGACGCAAGGAGATTTTGTCCCTCTACAGTGATGTGGAATGCTTCCCCTTCTTAACACACATATGTTTTTAAATATGAAGCTCAACAATTTAAACATGTAGATGTGGCCTCCACCCCTCTTTTCAAAACAGTTTTTACACATATTTAAAAAAATCCCGCTTGTCTTCTACAGGAACTACATTTCCCTTCTATCACAGTGATGTAGCTGCAAGAAAAGCCCTTCTTCCCATAAATCAACGCAATAACGTGTCACGTCACTAGGACACATGCACCTTCCGCAATGCGGAAGTCCTTTTATTCGCCATGGCTGAGTAGCTATTTTATCCATTTATATGGCAGCGTGGGTTCAAGTCAGGTAGCATCCACAGCATCTACCTCTTGATGAAGTAAGTCTTTTGACATATCTTAGCCTGCACCCCTTTTTATGAGGTGCAATATACCTCCTGAGTGTTGCTCATCCTGAGAATCCTTCTTAACAGTCCTACGTGTGCTTTAAAATGCCTACAGTAATGTATTACTATTTGTGTGTCATATATATAAATGTCTGTCATGTATCTGTCCCCTGACATTTGTGCATCATGTTCACGGTAATCTCATTTGATTAGAGGTGAATCATGTATGTGTGTCTAGCTTTAAATTACACCATCTTCTTGATAGCTGCAATTTTGTGAGAAGTTTCTTTCAGGGGCAAGTAGACTGTCCTGAAATATAGGGTACTCGATTTTACATTCCCGCATCAAAGCCTTAGAATGTGGATCATTGGTTTGACTATACCACCTCAGTCCCTGTGGGATCTACTTGGATCCTCCAGTACATATCCCTCATTAATTAATTTGGGGCAAAAATGGCTGATTGGAATAACATAATTTCCAAATTCTACCATGTATGCATTGTGTGATGACAGGGGAGAACCCCCCCACTCTGAACCATGAAGCTCAGATGCACCCCACAATACGGTTAGTGGCCTTGGATGGCAATAACTAATAATACTGTCACTTGCATGTAAACATATAGAGCTTTTGGCTTACAGTTTTCACTGACATACAGAGAACAATCACGCTATAGTTGTTTGTAGTGCTCACGAGTGGGGTCAGTATGCTGAGACTGTAATGTTGCAGGGGAATACACTATTGTGATATGATCGCAAGAACAAATTTCTAAATTACAAATTATGAGAGTTAACTTGTATTCTTTTTATTTACATATTTATTCTCTACCATTATGCCACACTACCTCCCACAGGGTTGATTGCTGAATTATATCATATAAATATGTGAGCCTTATTCCTCATTCTTTTACTTGCCTATAAACCACAGGCTAGGTAGGGAGTTCTGCAGTCCTGATGAAGACTGTTGACCAACTTTTTGACATTAAAATCAGTCGAAACATGTTGGCAACTCTGTCTGAAACATTATTTTCACTCTCTAACCACTAACCATTTGCTTTTTCTTATATCAAGGTTACCCCCTAATGAAAAGATGTTCTTTGGGCATTCCCTTAGATATTTTTAAGCTACTATCTGGACCTTTTTGTTATTGTCCTGAAATTAATTTTGAAGACCTCCCAGCTTTTGGTTGAGTCCACTGGTTTAGTACTGACTTAATCCAGTGTGGGGTGTCAACGACTATGAAGCATGCCACGAAAAGTAGTGGGTGAGGCGATCCCTTAAATATCTTTATATATCCTCTCAAATGGATCAACAGGTAAAGTATTCTCCTGTAAATGGGGTAGTAGTTCTGTGCTTCATATATTACACTTATACCCCAGTATTTTTTGTGTATATAGTCCGTGATTCTTCGTTGCATCCCACAGCCCCTTCTGTCCTGTGAACAGGACTCTTTGCACTGGACTGAAAAGGTAACTTTTCAGCTGGACTAACCTGGTCCCTGTTTGCGACCCATGCTCCATTTTGATGGTTGAACTTGTGAATGCCTCCCGGTCTGGCATGAGCATATAACCGCGAGTGGTGCTTTGGACTTTTTGGTGCCATTTTCACTTAAATCTTTAAAATTGCATATCTCTTGCTCTACTAATTAGAGTTTTGTGATTTTGGTCTTTTTTTAATTAGAAATATACTCTATTTTTCTAAATTGGTGTGGGATTCTTTCTGTGTAGTGTTCTCATTGTATTACTGTTTGATGTGCTGCATACATACTTTACATATTGCCTCTAAGCTAAGCCTGACTGCGCTGTGCCAAGCTACCGGAGGGTTGAGCACAGGTTAATTTGGGGTTGCTTGTGACTTCCCTCTGACAAGGTTTGTTGTTGCTGCTTGTGTAGGGTCTCATCCCCCTCAACCAGGAACCCATTTCTTACATGGGCATTCCCTTATTTTCACAGCGGTATGGTCCCATGGAAATAATGGAACTACTTTGCCAGTCCATCATACTGTGGACAGTCAGCTTGCCCCGGAGGTCAGCCCTCTGGAGGGAGTAAAGGGGATCTGCCCCTGCACTCGCCTGAAGGGGAATCTCTCTTCCCTTTTAAAGTGCAGGCTGGGTGCCGTCTGCACTGTGAAAGATGGAGTGGCTACTTTAAAGAGCAGTTCCGTATTTCACTAATGCACTGGCCCCAGGGCAGCCATGTGTTTGCGACTGCTGGGGCCACAGCATTAATTGTAATAAGGTGCAATACCCTGGTCTGCCTCCTGCACACCTTCTTAAAAGTGCACTGCAGCACCGACCGGGTAATTTCAGCCTTTCTATAATACATCGCCTTGAGTTAATCCTTGGCACCAGGTGCAGGGATCGGAGCTCCAATATTACTTTGACCACTCTTATCCTGTGGTGGGACACTCTTGCTTTTGTTTGGCTGCCAAAATAAAACAATAGTATTAGTAAAGCACATTTCTTTCACATTACCCATCAACAAAAACAACACTAAATAAATAAATAAACAAATACAAAATATTCAAAGACACGTTTTCTATTTGGGGTATGGTCATTGTTAGACCTGGCATCCTTGGCATGGTTTCCCCTGTCTTTTTGCCTCTATCTCCTGTATTTATGACTGTATGCTGGACTTCGTTTTTGCTGTTCTTTTTGCTCTGGGCACTTCACCACTGTTGATCAGTCCTTGTGTAAAATATGTTTGTGATTGGTTCTCAAAGATTTCCTTTCTAATGGCTCACCTTGTAACTGGAAAACAACACAAGGACCTCCAGTTTCTCTATCAACTAACACAGCCACAAGCAGACACCACAGGAAACACAAGGAATGATCTCTGTACCCTGGCAGAGGCATATCTTGCCAACACATGCAACCAGCGTGACGAAAGATCGGATCAGGCTTAAAGTGACCAGCATGCAGAAAGATGGGTCTCCCAGCCCTTATAGCTTACCAACGGCCTTCTTTGCTTCTGACTCCTTTGTTTTGGTCCAAGGTAATGTCCCTATTATTCGGACTCTGCTTGGCAACACAATGCGTCCCTGATTCTTAGAGGGGATTGTTAGACCTGGCATCATTGGCATGGTTTCCCTTGTCTTTTTGCCTCTACCTCCTGTATTTTTTACTGTATGCTGGACATCGTTTTTGCTGTTTTTTTTTACTCTGGGCACTTCACCACTGCTGAACAGTGCTAAAGTGCAAGTGCTCCCTGTGTAAAACATGATTGCGATTGGTTCTCCATGGTTGGCATATTTGACTTACTGGTAAGTCCCTAGTAAAGTGAACTGTGTATTCCCAAGGCTTGAAAATCAAAAGCTACTAGTGGGCCTGCAGCACTGATTGTGCCATCCACATGGGCAGCCCTGCAAACATGTCTCAGGCCTGCCACTGCAGTGTCTGCAAGTGCAGGTTTAAACTGCCATGTCCAACTGGCAAGTGCACCCACTTGCCAAGCCCAAACCTTCCCTTTTATTACATGCAAGGCAACCCTAAGTAGGTCCAAGGTAGCCCCATGGGCAGGGTGCAGTGTATGTGAAAGGTAGGACATGTACTGGTGTGTTTTGCATGTCCTGATAGTGAAATACTGCAAATTTCGTTTTTCACTATTGTAAGGGCTATCTCTCCCATAGACTCTAGTTAGAGCTGTCTTGTAACATCTTACAAGTGTAACTTTTAATTAAGAAAAGATAGAGATTTGGAGTTTGGGTTCCCTGAACTCAGGATTTAAAAATACATCTTTTAGTGAAGTTGGGTTTTAAACTGTGTGTTTGAAAATGCCACTTTTAGAAAGTGGGCATTTTCTTGCTTTACCAGTCTGTGTGTCTGTCGTCCTGTGGAATCAATGTCTGGTTTAGACTGACAGGGGCTGTTTGTGCATTCACTCTAGACAGTCACACAAAGGGAGCTGAGGTGTGCCCTGCATCTCCTAATGCCCCATCACCAGGCTGATGGGCCTTCCTGAGACAGAGTGGTGGGAGGAGTTGTAACTGAGACCTGAATAGGGCTTTGCCTGCCCTCTAACAATGCTGTCTCCACCCCCTGTAGTGTGCCTGGAGCCATGCAGGGCAAAGGCAGGATCATGTGGACAACAAACACTTTCCTTTGAACTATGCCTACTTCAAAGGCCAAAAGAGGTATAAGTATTGGACCTGTAACCCCACATTCTAAAACACTTCTGGACTGAGGACTCTGCCAAGAAGAAGAGCTGTCAGGAGGAGTACCGCCCTTTTGCTGTGTGTTGCTTTGCTGGGTTGGCCTGTAGTTTCTGCTTCTGTCTGTGGGCAGTGAAAAAACTGGGATTTTTGTTTCTTGTGTCCTGCATTTCCGAAGGTTCTCCAAGGGCTTGTGTGTGCTTGCCTCCTGCTAGAAGTCTCAGGGTCATCAAAGACTTCATCCTAAGCCCCCCCTGAACTCCTCTGTTGGAAGTTCTGACCTGCCAATTGGTGCGAATTCCAGTTCTGGGCACATGGAGGTGGTTTGGCTGCTTCAAAGACTCAAAATCCACGCATCGCTCTTCCAGCTCTCTTTTTCCCGGCACAAGGTTGCCGTGCAGTTGAAAAACCAACTCATCACTGCAGTGCGGCTGAAAAACCGACACAGCACATGTAGCGGCCAAAAGAACAGCCACAGACCGAGTCAAGAGCATCGAGTCTCCGATGTCCGAGCCCCCTGTTCCGACTTCCAAGCAAGCCCTGCGGTGCGGCTGAAGGAATTGATGCATCACCTATCTGCGGCTGCGGAAATCGACGCAGCACCTATTTAGCCACTGCATCAACCCACAGTGCCTGGATTTTCTCACGCATTGCGCCTGTGTGCCAAATCTTGGCGAACGGATCCCCACAGTAAAGGATCAAGACAGCATGGGGCATATTTACAATAAAGTGGCTAAGCGTGTCATTAAGCCAAGAAGGCTAACCACATGCTTCGTCACTTTAGAAACGCAGGGCTGCACCATGTTTACTAGAATATAGTGCAGTACTGTGTTTCCCCCTGCGCTGGCCCTAAATTTAGCTGCCTAGCGCCAAAGCAGGCACCCGTGCACCATAGTGCAAGGGTGTCTGCCTTGAGGGGAAGATTGTTTATGTGCAGGGAGGTCCCCCTTCCTGCACATAAACAATCTTTATATGCCATTTTGTAACTTCTATGTGTGCTGCTTAATGCAGCACACATAGAAGTTTCAAAACAGCATTTTTTTAAAGTGATTGTTTATGTGCCGGAATGGGGACCTTCCTGCACATAAACAATAATTGGCATTTTGCTGTTTCTATGTGTGCTGCACAACGCAGCACACATGGAAACAGCAAAAACGAGAAGAAATAAAGCATTTCTCCTTGTTTTGCCTGTTTAAGACCAGGTTTTCCTTGGTCATTATTTTGGCGCTGCCTCCTATTTACGCTGCTCTTGTAAATAGGGGGCAGCGCCAAACCAATGGGTGTTGCAGTGGAACACCCACCACAACACCCATTGCACTCCCTTTTCACGCTAAGTGTAGCGTGAAAGGGGGCCTGATTTACAAGGCAGCGTTAAGCCACGTTAAGTGGCTTAACTCTGCCTTGTAAATAAGGCGAAGCTCGTATCGCCACCACGACGTCACTAAAAGTGATGTTGTGGTGGCGATAGGGGCTTGTATAAATGCCCCAAAGTCTGAATTTTGACGCATCGCTTCCTCTCACAGTAAGGATTCGACACAACACTTCTCTTGTGTGCAGGAAGAACTGACGCCTCCACTCGAATGGGACTAAGGAACCGACGCATTGTGTGTGTTTTCCAACGCTTCCTCCCTCTGAGGCTGTTTATCGTTTGGATTTTGACTCATCAAAAGTACTTTGTGGTAAAATCACCACATCCATAAAGTCCTATGATGGACAGAATTGCTTAAATATTTAAAAAGTTATATATTTGCTTCTATATGTTAGATTTTTGTTGTTTTGGTCTTGTTTGGTTTAGATAAAGATTAGTTATTTTTCTAAACTGGTGTGGTGTTTTTACTGTATTACTGTTTTTCTTATGTACAAATGCTTTACACATTGCCTCTGAGATAGGACTGACTGCTCGTGCCAAGCTACGGAGGGGTTGAGCAGGAGTTATCTTGGGTGTAACTCCCTTACCCTGACTAGAAGGAAGGGTCCCTACTTGGACAGGGTGCATACCACTGCCAACTAGAAACCCCCATTTCTAACAGTAACATTCTGCAATTTCTTTTTTTCCAAGCACATGTGCAAGTCTTTCAACATTTCAGACCTAGTACTCAAAAGTGACATCTACCTCTTGCTGTGTAAGTGAAACTTAGCATGAAAATATTACTGCCTCGGGGAACAGAGCAAGACAGAGAATACCTAATAGATGTTTAATATAGATATAGTGGAACTGTGTCACGATTCTGCCAAGGTATTTGTCTCAAAAAAATTATAAAAGGGAATGTTGGCCTTAATAAGACCCCAAAGGAGATGAGCGTATTTTTGTTATTTAAATCAAGTGTTCGTCTTCAAAAGCTACAAACATTCTGGAATCGCTTTCAAAATGTGTATGCTTTCTACCGTGTACAAAAACCCGGCGGTACCTCATTTACTAACCCATAATGCAGCAATTAGCGACCAAACAATATGATTTCCCCGTGTGCTTAATTACAGGGAAAATGTTGCCTGTTTTCCATGGCGTGCTTTCTTTTGAATATATTTAAATGGCCTCCCTAGTGTGAGCATTTCTGAGGCTGCTAGAAGTGCCTGCGTGATTCTGCCCTTGGGCAGAATGTATACCTGCTGCTCCAGACACCTCTTCAATTCCAACACACGTGTGCACACGAAAACACACACACACGCAGACACGCACACATACACACACACACACACTGTCATTCAAACCCCCATGTGTTGCTTCCATTGTAGTGAAGTGGTCTGTGACAAGTACGAGAACAAAGGAAATTAAATTAAAAACATTCAAAATGGAACAGCTGGAACATTTAGATCAAAGGCAGAAACAAAGGGCAACTTGAAAGAACTGCTCACTGGGTACGGCAGAGATGGCACAGCCGAAAACATTTTGTCCTGAGATGTGGGAAGATTAGAGCTGAGTGTATAATTACCATAGAGAGACAGGGACACATGTGACAAGATACGCAGGAACACGTTATTAGATAGGCAATTAGTGAGGTGATTTCATTTGAAGCAATAATGCGATGAGAGCCGTGATATGTTCGGTTTCACTTCAATGACTTTCATGCCGGAAGGGGCAGGAGTAGTTCAACGCTATTTCCAAATGAAAGGTAACTGAATTGATCAAGGCTGGTTTCTAAGCCTATGGGGCTGACATAGCTGTGCTGGATGGCATGTGCTGAACTGCGGCGTGGGTGTATTTTAGCTCCGCATTATGCATTGTTTTCGCTGTCAGTTTTGCTATTGGTAAATTACACTGTGAGGATAAAGCTATTCAGCACCGGGGAAGAAGGCTACTCGCTTTCATCCATTTTCTTTTTATATAAATACATTTCTATTTATCATCAAATTAAGCATTGCTGATTCAAGTTACATCCAAAACGAATATAGGAGTTAATGGAAACCTCACAATACACATGCTATAAAACTTTTCAAGCCATCATTGTATGACATTTAAATAACTAACACATTCTTTGCTTCTATGTGTGAGAAGTTGGCCTGGTATATGCTGTCCACTAGTTATGGGAACCTTGCACCAGTCCAAACGACCTTTATTGATGATAGGTTTAAAGACAACCTTTATTGAAAGCTATCCTAGTGGTAGCTATGGAGAGCAGCCTTCAGGCTAAGTCTTGAAGGAATGTAAAGCAGTTTGTTTTACCAGTCTATAATCTCATGAATGACCAAATGAAAGGAGAACCACACCAGGTATATATATAAAATATATGTATTTATTACTAAACACTACCCAATA
This sequence comes from Calotriton arnoldi, assembly GCA_963921515.1. Lineage (NCBI taxonomy): Eukaryota > Metazoa > Chordata > Amphibia > Caudata > Salamandridae > Calotriton > Calotriton arnoldi. Next base: position 443,616 of record CAWUFW010009935.1, read on the forward strand.
GTCTCTTTATGAGGCTAGAGGTCAAAGTACACAAGTTACAAGTCAAATAGCACAGTAAAGTAGCACAATATACGATTAGCCCTAGGGGCGTACCAAACCATGTATTAAGAAAGTGGTATAAGAACCACAACTTTAGTAGACACAAGGCCTAGAGCCTGTAGAATCGCTGGGACCCCCAAGGAACCACCCAAGGTAGTGACACAGGGGACCCACAGGGGACCCACAGTGTGTGAACACAGTCGCGAGCTCCGTTATCGTCTATGGGAAAGTCGCGGTTAGAGTTTTAGAGTTTAAGGACACTTAGAAATGGACTAGAACCAAACCCTCTTGGACTTAGACAGTTCTAGGGTCAACACCCACGGGAGCACCTGAGTACTCGAGTTACCTCACCCAGGGAAGCCGGGTGCATAGGTGTCAAATGGTGTCGGGTCGCGTCATCGTTTTCAATGGCAGTCTGCAGAGAAGTGCTGCTGCCGGGAAGATGCGAAGTGTCCGAAGAGATCCAAGCCTGGATCGAAGATGAGAAGAACCTGAAAGCAGAGGGGACAGAGTCTGGGTCACTTGCCAGTGACCAGGGGCACGATAGTCGAATGCCCACCGATGTCGGGTGCTTCAGGTGAAAGAGGTGAAGCTTAACTCTTCAGCCACGAGGACCAGCAGGCGTCGACGACAACCAGGAGCTGGATTCGAGCTGTCCCAGGATGTCGAGTGCTGCAGCATTGGTGTCCGGATTGAACACAACAAGCCTTGGCAACAGCAACCCACGCAGAAAAGTGAAAGATGCTTCGGTGCAGACCAGCAAGGTCTGAGGGACTCACCACTCAGTGGGGAGTCAGGGCACATCTGGAGCAACCAGAAAAGCCCAAGGAAAATCACAGTTGCCTTCACAGGGACCCACCAGTCGACGGACCAGGGATCGCGAAGGAGCCTCGAGCGGAAATGCAAGAAGCAGGCCCACGGAACACTCGTGGAGTGTAGGCTCACAATCTTCAGTGCAAATGGTGCTCGGAGCCTGGGCTACAAGTAACCCAAAGCAGGACTTCAAGAGACGTCGAGAAGTTGATGCACTAGCAAATGTGCACGGTATCCTGGAGTTCCGGTTCCACGTCACTCGTGAGGGCTGCGGGTCCCAGCTTTGCTGGGGACTTGGGTCGGCCTCTGAGAAGTCTGGAAATCCTCTTCCTGGGCTGCAATTACTTCGGAGTCCGGCGGGAGCTTCGGAGATGCAGACAGGCAAATGCTTTGTTGGTGCCTGCCAAGCAGGGGAGTCACTCCTTGACCCCAAGGGAGATTTCTTCAGTCCTCGAGTCTTGAGTAGAGCGTCGAAGTTCCAGGATTCAGTTGCAGAGTTTCGTCCAGGGATATCTAAAGTCCTGTTGCCAGGGGTTCCTTACTTATAGAAAGGGGTTGGACTAACTCTGTGGACCCACCTATGGGAGGGTTTGGAAAGAGGGGTGGCTACACCCATTTCCTTTGTCCAGTTTCGCGCCAGAGCTGCAACTGGTTTGAACTGGGGTATGCACGAGGACACCAAATGTGTCCCCAGTGCAGGACTTCAAAGCACTGTTGGAGTGCACCCACCCAGCCCCAATCCACTAAGGCCTGTCTGGGAGGTGGTAACACCTCCCTGTGACAGGAAACCTATTGTCCAGGCCTCCCCTGCCGGAGTTTCGGTCAGCAGCAGGAGGCCAGACTCGTGTCTGTGGCTGCAGCATCCATTTTGTGATGCCAGGGCTCTGTTTAGCTGGTACTAGGTATACCGGTGCTGTCATGTCTTTCCCTCTAGAAGGGTGGGATCATACTCCCACACCAGTTACTGGTGTGGGGGTATGATTCCAAGGTGTTTGACACCAAACACGACATGTTTCCATGCAGCCATCCCAAAGTTAGCATTTATCGCGAGGATATAATGCACTTAAGAGTATATGGTCAGGCTGCACCACAGACAACCCCAGAGAGGAGATTCCGAGGGCTGCAGAGGGGCTCTGCTCATGCATGGGCACCCTCTCACATATAGCCAAGCACCCTGCCTTCAGGATTGATAAGGCCTGCCATAGGGGTGACTGATAGGTTTCTATGTGCAGTGATAGGTGAGATATAGTGAACCTATATCTCTGTAAGGGGTGCATGCACCACCTCACTCAGGCTGCAGTAGCAGTCCTGTGGTGTCTTTTTGGATGGTTTTCCAGGGGTGGCACAATACATGCTTCAGCCCCTGGTAGGCCTCTGGGGTACCTATGCCCTGGGTACATAGTATACCATATACTAGGGACTTATAAGGGCACCCCAGAATCCAATCTGTAGTGTACTTAAGGTACATGGAATCAATTTAGAGAGGAAGCAGCTAGGCTGGGGTCCTGGATAGCAGGGCCCCAGCCAGACTAAAGTCGAAAAACAGTGAGACATCAGCAAAAAGTGGGGGTAACCATAAGAGGCAGATCCTACTCTCCTACACAACCCCCCACACCCCCCAAACGCAGGGACATTAAACTAACCGTGACCAGTTGAGTCTTCATGTTCTAAGTGGAAATATCTGGAGAGTCCATCTGCATTGGCATGGTTACTCCCAGGTCTATGTTCCACTGTATAGTCCATCCCCTGTAGGGAAATGGACCACCTCAAAAGTTTGGGGTTTTCACCCTTCATCTGTTTTAGCCATAAGAGGGGCTTATGGTCTGTCTGAACAATGAAGTGAGTGCCAAACAAGTATGGCCTCAGCTTCTTCAGAGCCCAAACCACAGCAAAGGCCTCCCTCTCAATGGCTGACCAACGTTTCTCTCTGGGGGTCAGCCTTCTGCTAATAAAAGCTACTGGCTGATCCTGACCTTCATCATTCAACTGTGACAGTACAGCTCCTACCCCCAACTCAGATGCATCTGTCTGCACAATGAACTTTTTGGAGTAATCAGGACTCTGCAGAATGGGAGCAGTGCACATGGCCTGCTTCAGGTCATCAAATGCCTTTTGACAGCTAACTGTCCACTGAACCTTTTTGGGCATTTTCTTGGAGGTTAAGTCATTCAGGGGTGTCACTATTAATCCATACCCCTTGACAAATCTTCTGTAGTACCCAGTCAGGCCTAAAAAGGCTCTCACCTGAGTCTGGGTAGTTGGAGCAACCCCGTCCATGATGGTCTGGATTTTGCTCTGCAAGGGTTGAACCTGGCCTCCACCCACAAGGTGGCCCAGGTACACAACCTGACTCTGCCCTATCTGGCACTTAGTGGCCTTGATAGTGAGGCCTGCCTTCTGCAGGGCCTCCAAAACATTTCTGAGGTGGACCAGGTGATCCTCCCAGGTGGAGCTAAAGACAGCAATATCATCTAGATATGCTGCACTATAGGCTTCCAGACCTGTAAGGACTGTGTTCACCAACCTCTGAAAAGTGGCAGGTGCATTCTTCAACCCAAAGGGCATCACCACAAATTGGTAAAGCCCACCAGGGGTAGAAAATGCAGTTTTTGGCTTTACATCATCAGCTAGTCTGATCTGCCAGTAGCCAGCTGTCAGGTCAAATGTGCTTAGATACTTGGCTGAGGCCAAAGTGTCTATTAGCTCATCTGCCCTGGGGTTTGGATGGGCATCAGTCCTAGTGACTGCATTGAGGCCCCTGTAGTCCACACAAAACCTCATCTCTCTTTTGCCATCGTTGGTGTGAGGTTTAGGCACCAGGACTACAGGACTAGCCCAAGGGCTATCTGAAGGCTCAATGACACCCAGCTCCAACATTTTCTGGACTTCTGTCCTGATACAGTCCCTGACTTGGTCAGGTTGCCTGTAAATCTTACTTTTAACAGGCAGACTGTCCCCAGTGTCCACTTCATGAGTGCACCAGGTGGTCTGACTTGGAGTCAGAGAAAACATGTGTCTGAACTGATTGAGCACCTGCCTACAATCAGTTTGCTGCTGGGCAGTGAGGCTGCCTGCCAAGGCTACACCATCTACTGACCCATCATCAGGGTTCTGTGAGAGCAGGTCAGGGAGTGGGTCACTCTCCTCCTCCTGTCCCTCATCAGTTGCCATGAGCAAGCCCATGTCAGCCCTGTCCACATATGGCTTCAGCCTGTTGACATGGAGCACGCACCCTGTGGGGGCTCCTGGGAGTTCCCAGGTCTACCAGATAGGTAACCTCTCCCTTCTGTTCAACAATTGTATGGGGGCCACTGCACTTGTCTTGGAGGGCTGCTGGGGCCACTGGCTCCAACACCCACACCTTCTGCCCTGGCTGGTAAACAGTCAGCACAGCCTTTTGGTCATGCCAGGCTTTCTGTAATTCCTGGCTAGCCTCAAGGTTTTTGGTTGCTTTTTTCATATACTCAGCCATCCTGGAGCGGAGACCAAGTACATAGTCCACTATGTCCTGTTTAGGGGGTTTGGGAGGTAACTCCCAACCTTCCTTCACCAGACACAATGGACCCCTGACAGGATGGCCAAACAAAAGTTCAAAAGGGCTGTAGCCAACCCCTTCTGAGGCACCTCCCTGTATGCAAATAAAAGGCAGGGCAAGAATATGTCCCATCTTCGCCTAAGCTTTTCTGGGAGCCCTTTAATCATGCCCTTCAAGGTTTTGTTGAACCTTTCAACTAAACCATTGCATCGTGGGTGATAGGGTGTGGTGAATTTATAAGTCACTCCACACTCCTTCCACATTGCAGTCAAGTAACTGAACATGAAGTTTGCATCTCTGTCAGATACTACCGCCCTTGCCACCACAGGTGCTGTAGTGGTCCTAAGGGGAATGGCTTCTGGGTACCTGGTGGCATGGTCCACCACCACCAGGATAAATCTGTGCCCGGAGGCTGTTTGGGGATCCATGGGACCAACTATGTCAATCCCCACCCTCTCAAAGGGAACCCCCACCACAGGTAGTGGTATCAGGGGGGCCTTTGTGGTGCCACCTGCCTTCCCACTGGCTTGGCAGGTTACACAGGAGCGACAAAACTCCTTGGTGTCTTCAGACATGTGGGGCCAGTGAAAGTGAGGGACAATTCTGTCCCAAGTCTTGTTCTGGCCCAGGTGACCTGCTAAAGGAATATCATGGGCTAGTGTCAATAGGAATCCCCTGAACTTCAGAGGTATAACCAACCTCCTGGCTGCTCCAGGCTTGGGGTCTCTACTCTCTGAGTACAGGAGTCCATCATCCCAATATATCTTATGGGTGCCACTAGCATTCCCAGCAGCCTCAGCAGCAGCTTGCTGTCTGAGGGGTTCAAGAGAGGGCAGTTCAGCTGCTCCTGGCTCAGATCTGCCCTGGAAGGGCTCCCTGTCCCCAAGAACTCAACCTGATCAGGTTCAAGCTCCTCTGGGACAGTTCCTTCTTCAGGCCTGAGATCATCTTCCTCCAGAGACTGATCTGCTTCCTGAGCCAAGGGGGAAGGCACTGCCTTAACCCTACTGCTCCTCCTCTTGGGAGGCACCTGGTCCATTGTTCCAGAATCCAGGGCCTGTTCAGCTTTTGACATTTTGGCCTGTGATCTAGTCACAGCAAAGACATGTGCAGGGATCCCTAGCATTTCTGCATGTGTCCTCAGCTCCACCTCTGCCCAAGCTGAGGTTTCAAGATCATTGCCAAGCAAGCATTCAACTGGTAGGTCTGCACTCACCACAACCTTCTTAAGGCCAGTTACCCCTCCCCAGGAGAAGTTAACAACTGCCAGAGAATGGTCTGTTCTGACATTGCTAGCATTGGTCACCTGGTACATTTCACCAAGTATAATCTGCCCAGGATCCACAAGATCTTTTGTCACCATTGTGATACTTGCTCCTGTGTCCCTGAATGCCCAAGCCTCTTTTCCATTAATTAAAGGCTGCTGTCTGTATTTGCCCAAATTATTGGGACTCACTAAGGGGACATATCCATGCCCCCATCACAGACTAGGACAGCCTGAGTTGGCACTCTGACTAGGCCAGAGCCCATCTCAGTACCCAGGGTCAACCCTACTAAACCCTTATTCTGAGTACTTCCACCACTAATTGTAACTGCACTAGGGGGAACATTTGCCTTAGGGGCAATTGTGGCTGGAGTAGAGTCTTTGGACTTGGTGCAGTCACTTGTCCAGTGAGTTTTCTGCTTACAGATTTTGCACCATGGTTTCTTTTGGCCTTTTCCTTTAGTAGATTGGGATTCCCCACCAGATGCAGATTTTTGGGGACCTTGAGAAGACTTCTGGTCTTTACCCTTTTCCCCACCCTTGTCAGAGTTTTTGGAATCTTGCTTCTTCTGGTCACCACCTTGGTTCTGTACCTTCTGCCTCACCCTGGTTCTGACCCATTTGTCTGCCTTCTTTCCCAATTCTTGGGGAGAGGTCAGATCAGAGTCAACCAGGTACTGATGTAGCAACTGATTTTGACAGTTATTAAGAATCTGCTCCCTCATGATTAAATTTTACAATCCTTTGAAGTCACACACCTTACTGCCAAGTAACCAGCCATCCAGAGCCTTAGTAGCACAATCTACAAAGTCCACCCAGTCCTGTGTCTGTGCCTTTTGGGTATCTCTGAACTTTAACCTGTATTGCTCAGTGGTTAGGCCAAACCCATCTATCAGTGCAGTCTTCAGGACATGGTAATCATCAGCATCCTCTTCTCTTACAGTGAGGAGCTTGTCTCTACCTTTGTCTGCAAAGGAGAGCCACAAGATTGCTGCCCACTGCTCCTGGGGGACCCTCTGAACTTTACAGGCCCTTTCCAGTGCAGTAATCCATTTGTGGATGTCATCCCCACTCTGGTAGGGAGGGACAATCTTGCTTAGGTTTCTATGGTCATGAGACCTTTCCCTACCACTAGGAAGTTGCTGCCACCATGGGACTCTAGTCCCAACTTTCTTCTTTGTCTATGAAGCTCTAGGGACTCCCTGTCTATAGCCAACTGCTCTCTTCTGATCCTAAGCTGAGCTTCTTCATACTTGAGCAGTCTCTCTTTCCTTTCATGAGAGGATTCCCTCCTATGAGAGGAAACAGAGGTCCCTACTGAGGTGTCAGAATGGTTAGACTCCTGAGAAGGAGATCTTGACCTTCTAGGCACACTCACAACTCTTCCTGGTGGGACAAAGGGGAGGCCATTCTGGTCCTTCTCCTCATCTGCAGAAGGAGCTGTATTTTCCAGGGTAAGATCATTGTCATCTTCCTGGTCAGCTTCAGAGGTCAGGTCCTGGGTTTCTTCACCCCTGGGCCCTTCCTCATTTGCTGTCCCACCCTCTCTGCCCACCCCTTAAGACCCGGTGGGCCTTCTGAGATCATCCAACAGAAGTACCTCCAATGAGGCGTTGGGTGTTTGCACTTTTGCCTGTCTTCAGCTTCCTAGTACTGCACAATGCTCTCAATTCCAAGAATGGGAGGTTGTCATACTTGGATGGTAGAAGCCCATTGGCTTCTGGCAGGGACCCACTGGTTCCTGGCCTTGAAGACATCACTAGGGAGGTGTGGTGTATGCACTACCTACTCTAGTGTGGCCTACTAAACTCTCTTGAGTTGTAGAAAGGGTGTGCTAAGCCCTTGACACACAACTCTAAGTTCAGTAGAACTTACTGTATTTCTAATCTTGAATTTATATGTACCTCAGGTACCTTTAGTGGTTTTCAGTTAGTCACACACTTGAGATTATCTGGTAAAACAAGGCTAGCTTGAATCCAACCGCTGCACACCAATGTGAGAAGTTGGCCTGGTATATGCTGTCCACTAGTTATAGTGGGCACCTTGCACCAGTCCAAACGACCTTTATTGATGATACGTTTAAAGACAACCTTTATTGAAAGCTATCCTAGTGGTAGCTATGGAGAGCAGCCTTCAGGCTAAGTCTTGAAGGAGTGTTAAGCTGTTTGTTTTACCAGTCTATGATCTCATGAATGACCAAATGAAAGGAGAACCACACCAGGTATATATATAAAATATATGTATTTATTACTAAACACTACCCAATAGTGCCTTTATGAGGCTAGAGGTCAAAGTACACAAGTTACAAGTCAAATAGCACAGTAAAGTAGCACAATATACGATTAGCCCTAGGGGCGTACTAAACCATATATTAAGAAAGTGGTATAAGAACCACAACTTAAGTAGACACAAGGCCTAGAGCCTGTAGAATCGCTGGGACCCCGAAGGAACCACCCAAAGTAGTGACACAGGGGACCCACGGGGGCTGTGTGCAGTGTGTGAACACAGCCGCGAGCTCCGTTATCGTCTATGGGAAAGTCGCGGTTAGAGTTTTAGAGTTTAAGGACACTTAGAAATGGACTAGGACCAAACCCTCTTGGACTTAGACAGTTCTAGGGTCACCACCCACGGGCGCACTGGAGTACTCGAGTTACCTCACCCAGGGAAGCCGTGTGCATAGGTGTCAAATGGTGTCGGGTCGCGTCGTCGTTTTCAATGGCAGTCTGCAGAGAAGTGCTGCTGCCGGGAAGATGCGAAGTGTCCGAAGAGATCCAAGCCTGGATCGAAGATGAGAAGAACCTGAAAGCAGAGAGGACAGAGTCTGGGTCACTTGCCAGTGACCAGGGTCACGATAGTCGAATGCCCACCGATGTCGGGTGCTTCAGGTGAAAGAGGTGAAGCTTGACTCTTCAGCCACGAGGACCAGGAGGCGTCGACGACAACCAGGAGCTGGATTCGAGCTGTCCCATAAAGGATGTCGAGTGCTGCAGCATTGGTGTCCAGATTGAACACAACAAGCCTTGGCAACAGCAACCCACGCAGAAAGGAGAAAGATGCTTCGGTGCAGACCAGCAAGGTCTGAGGGACTCACCACTTGGTGGGGAGTCAGGGCATGTCTGGAACAACCAGAAAAGCCCAAGGAAAATCAGAGTTGCCATCACAGGGACCCACCAGTTGATGGACCAGGGATCGTGAAGGAGCCTTAAGCGGAAATGCAAGAAGTGGGCCCAAGGAACACTCGTGGAGTGTAGGACCACAATCTTCAGTGCAATTGGTGCTCGGGGCCTGGGCTATAAGTATCCCAAAGCAGGACTTTAAGAGACGTCGAGAAGTTGATGCACTAGCAAATGTGCACGGTATACAGGAGTTCCGGTTCCACGTCACTCGTGAGGGCTGCGGGTCTTAGCTTTGCTGGGGACTCAGGTCGGCCTCTGAGAAGTCCGGAAATCCTCTTCCTGGGCTGCAATTACTTCGGAGTCCGGCGGGAGCTTCGGAGATGCAGACCGGCAAATGCTTTGTTGGAGCCTGCTGTAGGAGAGTAGGATCTGCTTCACATCGGTACCCCCACTTTTTGCTGATGCTTCACTGTTTTTCGACATTAGTCTGGCTGGGGCCCTGCTAATCAGAACCCCAGCCTAGCTGCTTCCTCTCTAAAATGGTTTCCATGTGCCTTAGGCACATCACTGATTGGAATCTGGAGTGCCCTTATAAGTCCCTAGTATATGGTATACTATGTACCAAGGGCATAGGTACCTCAGAGGCCTACCAGGGGCTGCAGCATGTATTATGCCACCCCTGGAAGGCCATCCAAACTGACACCACAGGTCTGCTACTGCAGCCTGGGTAAGGTGGTGCATGCACCTCTTACTGTGATATAGGTTACCTATATCACTAAATACATACACACATATAAACCTATAAGTCACTCCTATGGCAGGCCTTATCAATCCTGAAGGCAGAGTGCGTGGTTCCTATGTGAGAGGGTGCCCCTGCATGAGCAGGGCCCCTCTGCAGCGTTCGGAGACCCTTCTCTGATGCTGTTTGTAGTGCAGCCTGACCATATACTCTTAAGCGCATTATAACCTCGCGTTAAATGCTAACTTTGGAATGGCTGCACCTAAACATGTCGTGTTTGGTGTCAAACATCTTGGAATACTACCCCCCGCCAATTCTGGCGGCGGGGGTAGCATTCCACCCTTCTAGAGGGAGAGACATGTTAACTCTGGCCTGGCCGGTAACTTCTTTCTAAAGCCCTGGCATCACAAAATGGATGCTGCTGCCACAGACACGAGTCTGGCCTCCTGCTGCTGGACGAAACTCCGGCAGGGGAGGCCTGGACAATAGGTTTCCTGTCCCAGGGAGGTGTGACCACCTCCCCAGACAGGATAATGTGTATTGGGGCTGGGCGGGAGCACTTTCGGGTGCTTTGAAGTCCTGCACTGGGGGCACACTTGGTGTCCCTGTGCATACCCCAGTTCAAACCGGATCAGGGGCTTGCAGCCCCTGCTTTGGCGCGAACTGGACAAAGGGAAAGGGGTGTAGCCACCCCTCTGCCCTGACCCACCCATAGGTGGGGCCACAGAGTAGTCCAACCCCTAAACTTGGTATAAGTATAGGAACCCAGTCCTTAGGACTTTAGATTATCCCTGGACGAAACTCTGAAACAGAATCCTGGACCTTCGATGCTCTACTAAAGACTAGAGGACAGAAGAATCTCCCTTGGGGTCAAGGAGTGACTCCCCTGCTTGGCAGGCACCAAAGAAGCAATTGTCCGGTCTGCATCGCCTAAGCTCCCGTCGGACGCCGAAGTCTTTGCATCACCAGAGGTGGATTTCCAGACTTCCCCGAGGCTGCCCTGAGTCCCCAGCAAAGCTGAGGCCCGTAGCTGTCGTGGGTAACGTGGAACCATGACCCCTGTACACCGCACGCATTTGCTAGTCCCTCCTCTTTTGGGTCTCCCACGAAGTCGTGCTTTGGGCTCCGAGTAGCCCTAGCCTCCAGCACCAACTGCACCGAAGATCACTGGCCTCCACTCCACGAGTGTCCTGTGAGCCAGATCCACGTGCGACGTCTCGAGGCTCCTTTGCGGTCGCTAGCCCGTTGGCTAGTAGCCCTTCACGAAGGCCAATCCTTTTCTTCTTGGGCTCCCTGGTTGCTCCAGGCTTGCCCTCACTTACCCTTGCTGGGTGAGTTCCTCAGACCTTGCTGGTCTGCACCATCGACGATCTTCATCTTCACTGAGACTTGCCGTTGCCAAGGCTTGTTGGGTCCAATCCGGTCGCCGACACCTCAGCACTCGACAGACATCGTGTACCAGCCCGAATCCTGCTCCTGGTTGCCGACAACGCCTCCTGGACCTCGTGGCTGAAGAGTCAAGATGACCGTCAACGCACTTGAAGCAAGCGACATCGGTGGGCATCTGTCCATCGCCTTCCTGGTCACTGGCTAGTGACCCAGACTCTGTCCCCTCTGCTTTCAGGTTCTTCAGATCTCCGATCCACTCTTGGATCCACCCAGACACTTTCCACTTGGTCGCCAGCAGCACTTTGCAGCAGATCGCCATTCAAATCGACGACGAAACCCGACCCCGAAAGGCACCTATGCACCCGGCTTCCCTGGGTGAGGTAACACGAGTACTCCGGTGCTCCCGTGGGTAGAGACTCTAGAACGACCTAGTTCTCAAAGGGTTTGCTCCAAGTCCTCCTTTAAGTGTCCCTTTTCTTTAATTTCCTGATCGCGACTTTCTCCATAGAAGTTAACGGCGTATCGCGGTTGTGTATTTACACTGCACGCGTCCCCCGTGGGTCCCCTGTGTCACTACCTTGGGTGGTTCCTTGTGGTCCAAGCACTTCTAGAGGCTCTAGGCCTAGTGTCTAGTTCAGTCGTGGTTCTTATACCACTTTATTGGTATATGGTTTGGTACGCCCCTAGGGCCCAAACGTGTATTTGTGCTACTACTGTGTTTAAATAACTTATAACTTGTGTATTTCGAACTCTAGCCTCATAAAGAGACTAGAGGGGTGTGTTTAGCAATAAATACATATATTTTGAATATATACCTGGTGTGGTGCTCTTTCATTTGATCACTCAAGAGATTATAGACTGGTAAAACAAGCTGCTTTACATTCCTTCAAGACTTAGCCTGAAAGCTGCTCTCCATAGCTACCACTAGGATAGCTTTCAATAAGGTTGTCTTTAACCTATCTCCAATAAGGGGTTGTTTGGACTGGTGCAAGGTGCCCACTATAATTAGTGGACAGCATATGCCAGGCCAACTTCTCACATTGGTGTGCAGCGTGTGGGATTCCAGCTTGCTATTGTTTTACCAGATAATCTCAATTGAATTGATCAACTGAAAACCACTAAAGGTACCTAAGGTACATATAATTTAAGCTTAGAATACAGTAAGTTCTACTGAACTTAGAGTTGTGTGTTAAGGGATAGCACACCCTTTCTACAACTCAAGAGAGTTTAGTAGGCCACACTAGAGTAGGTAGTGCATACACCACACCTCACTAGTGATGTCTTCAAAGCCAGGACCCAGTGAGTCCTTGCCAGAAGCCCATGGGCTTCTCCCCTCCAAGTATGATACACTCCCATTCTTGGAATTGAGAGCATTATGTAACTTGAGGAAATTGAAGACAGGACAAAGTCCCACCACCCAACATCTTAGAGAGATGTTGGAAGCTTATGATCTCAGTAAGCCCTTGGGGACTGAAGGGGTAGGAGCTGAGGGTGGGGCAGAAGATGAGGATGGGGCCAGGGGTAGAAATACCCCCAGCCCCCTCTGAAACTGGCCAGGAGGGTGACAATGACCCTGACCTGGATAACCCAATCCCTCCTGTGGACGATGAAGAGGAAGATCAGAATGATACCCACTTTGTCCCCCCAGGAAGGATTATGAGTGTGCCCAGAAAGTCTAGATCTCCTTCTCAGGAGTCTAACCACTCTGGCACCTCCATAGGGACCTCTGTCTCATCTCATAGGAGGGAATCCTCTCATGAGAGGAGAAAGAGGCTGGTTCAATATGAGGAAGCTCAGCTTGAACTCAGAAAACAGCAACTGGCTATAGACAGGGAGTCCCTAGATCTCTTCAAAGAGAGAAGAAAGTTGGGACTAGAGTCCCATGGTGGCAGCCATGTCCCTAGAGATAGGGAAAGGTCCTATGACCATAGGAACCTGAGCAAGATTGTCCCTCCCTACCAGAGTGGGGATGACATCCACAAGTGGATAACTGCTCTAGAGAGGGCCTGTAAAGTACAGAAGGTCCCTCAGGAGCAGTGGGCAGCAATCTTGTGGCTCTCCTTTGCAGACAAAGGTAGAGATAAGCTCCTCACTGTTAGAGAGGAGGATGCTGATAATTACAAGGTCTTGAAGAGTGCTCTTATTGATGGGTTTGGCCTAACCACTGAACAGTACAGGTTGAAGTTCAGAGATACCCAAAAAGCACAGACTCAAGACTGGGTAGACTATGTGGATTGTTCTGCTAAGGCTCTGGAAGGCTGGTTGATGGGCAGTAAGGTGTGTGACTTCTCAGGATTGTACAATCTGATAATGAGGGAGCAGATTCTTAATAACTGTCAAAATCAGCTGTTGCATCAATACCTGGTGGACTCTGATCTGACCTCTCCCCAAGAATTGGGAAAGAAGGCAGACAAATGGGTCAGAACCAGGCTGAAGCAGAAAGTACAGAACCAAGGTGGGGAGCCTAAGAAGCAAGATGCTAAGAACTCTGAAAAGGTTGGTGAGAAGGGTAAAGATCAAAAGTCTTCACCAGGCCCCCAAAAATCTTCTTCAGGTGGGGATTCACAGTCTACAAAAGGGAAAGGCCAAAGAAAACCATGGTGCAAGGTCTGTAAGCAAAAGACCCACTGGACCAGTGATTGCACCAAGTCCAAAGACTCAAGTCCAGCACCCACCAATGCCCCTAAGGCACCTGTTCCCCCTAGTACAGTTACAGTTGGTGGGAGTGCTCCAGCCAAGGGTTTAGTAGGGTTCACCCTGGGTACTGAGTTGGGCTCTGACCTAGTCAGAGAACTAACTCAGGCTGTGTTAGTCTGTGATGGAGGCATGGATGTGCCATCCTCTGTGAGTCCCAGTAATCTGGGCAAGTACAGACAACAGCCTTTAATCAATGGACGAGAGGCTTTGGCATTTAGGGACACAGGGGCAAGTGTCACAATGGTGACACAAGACCTTGTGAATCCTGGGCAAGTTATACTTGGTGAGATGTACCAAGTGACCAATGCTAGCAACGTCAGGACAGACCATACTCTGGCAGTTGTTAACTTCTCCTGGGGAGGGGTATCTGGCCTTAAGAAGGTTGTGGTGAGTGCAAACCTACCAGTCGAATGCTTGCTTGGCAATGACTTAGAGACTTCTGCTTGGGCAGAAGTGGAGCTCAGGACCCATGCAGAAATGCTGGGGATCCCTGCAGATGTGTTTGCTGTGACCAGGTCACAAGCCAAAATGTCTAGCACTGAACAGGCCTTGGATTCTGGAATAATGGACCAAGTGCCTTCCAAGAGGAGGAGTAGTAGGGTTAAGGCAGTGCCTTCCCCCTTGGCTCAGGAAGAAGATCAGTCCCTTGAGGGGGATGATCTCAGTCCTGAAGAAGGAACTGTCCCAGAGGAACTTGAACCTGACCAGGTTGAGTTCTTGGGGACAGGGGGACCATCCAGGGCAGATCTGAGCCAGGAGCAGCAGAGCTGCCCCTCCCTTGAACCCCTCAGACAGCAAGCTGCTGCTGAGGCTGCTGGGAAAGCTAGTGGTCCCCATACAGTGTATTGGGATGATGGACTCCTGTACTCAGAGAGTAGAGACCCCAAGCCTGGTGCTACCAGGAGGTTGGTTATACCTCTAAAGTTCAGGGGCTTCCTATTGACCCTAGCCCATGATATTCCCTTGGCAGGTCACCTGGGCCAGAACAAGACTTGAGACAGAATTGTCCCTCACTTTCACTGGCCCCACATGTCTGAAGACACCAAGGAGTTTTGTCGCTCCTGTGTAACCTGCCAGGCCAGTGGCAAGGCAGGTGGCACTACAAAGGCCCCCCTGATACCACTACCTGTGGTGGGGGTGCCCTTTGAAAGGGTAGGGATTGACATTGTTGGTCCCATGGATCCCCAAACAGCATCTGGGCACAGGTTTATCCTGGTGGAAGTGGATCATGCCACCAGGTACCCAGAAGCTATTCCCCTCAGGACCACTACTGCACCTGTGGTGGCAAGGGCCCTCCTGGGAATTTTCTCAAGAGTGGGCTTTCCTAAGGAGGTAGTATCAGACAGGGGTGCAAACTTCATGTCTGGGAACTTAAAAGCAATGTGGAAGGAGTGTGGAGTGACTTATAAGTTCACCACACCCTATCACCCACAATGCAATGGTTTAGTTGAGAGATTCAACAAAACCTTGAAGGGCATGATTAAAGGGCTCCCAGAAAAGCTTAGGCGAAGATGGGACATACTCTTGCCCTGCCTTTTATTTGCATATAGGGAGGTGCCTCAGAAGGGGGTTGGTTACAGCCCTTTTGAACTTCTGTTTGGCCACCCTGTCAGGGGTCCACTGTGCTTGGTGAAGGAAGGATGGGAGTTACCTCTCAAGCCCCCAAAGCAAGACATAGTGGACTATGTACTTGGTCTCCGCTCCCGGATGGCTGAGTATATGTAAAAGGCAACCAAAAACCTTGAGGCTAGCCAGGAACTTCAAAAGGCCTGGCATGACCAAAAGGCTGTTCTGACTGTTTACCAGCCAGGACAGAAGGTGTGGGTGTTGGAGCCAGTGGCCCCAGCAGCTCTCCAAGACAAATGGAGTGGACCCCACACTATTGTTGAGCAGAAGGGTGAGGTTACCTACTTAGTAGACCTAGGAACACCCAGGAGTCCCCACAGGGTTCTCCATGTCAACAGGTTAAAACCGTATGTGGACAGGGCAGACATGGGCTTGCTCATGGATACTGATGAAGGGCAGGAGGAAGAGAGTGACCCACTCCCTGACCTGCTCTCACAGAACCCTGACGATGGGTCAGTAGATGGTGTAGCCTTGGCAGGCAGCCTCACTACCCAGCAACAAACTGATTGTAGACAGGTGCTCAATCAGTTTAGACACATGTTTTCACTGACACCCAGTCAGACCACCTGGTGCACTCATGAAGTGGACACTGGGGACAGTCTGCCTATTAAAAATAAGATTTATAGGCAACCTGACCATGTCAGGGACTGTATCAGGACTGAAGTCCAGAAAATGTTGGAATTGGGAGTTATTGAACCCTCAGATAGCCCTTGGGCTAGTCCAGTGGTCCTTGTGCCAAAACCTCACACCAGTGGTGGAAAAAGAGAGATGAGGTTTTGTGTGGACTACAGGGGTCTCAATGCAGTCACTAGGACTGATGCCCATCCAATACCAAGGGCAGATGAGCTCATAGATACTTTGGCCTCAGCCAAATATCTCAGCACATTTGACTTGACAGCTGGCTACTGGCAGATCAGACTAGCTGATACTGCAAAGCCCAAAACAGCATTCTCAACCCCTAGTGGGCATTATCAATTTGTGGTGATGCCCTTTGGTCTGAAGAATGCACCTGCCACTTTCCAGAGGTTGGTGAATACAGTTCTCACAGGTCTGAAGCCTATAGTGCAGCATATCTAGATGATATTGCTGTCTTTAGCTCCACCTGGGAGGATCACCTGGTCCACCTCAGGAATGTTTTACAGGCCCTGCAAAGGCAGGCCTGACTATCAAGGCCACTAAGTGCCAGATAGGGCAGAGTCAGGTTGTGTACCTGGGCCACCTTGTGGGTGGAGGCCAGGTTCAACCTTTGCAGAGCAAGATCCAGACTATCATGGACTGGACTGCTCCCACTACCCAGACTCAGGTGAGAGCCTTCTTAGGCCTGACTGGGTACTATAGGAGATTTGTCAAGGGGTATGGATCAATAGTGACACCCCTGAATGACTTAACTTCTAAGAAAATGCCCAAAAGGTTCAGTGGACAGCTAGCTGTCAAAAGGCATTTGATGACCTGAAGCAGGCCATGTGCACTGCTCCCATTCTACAGAGTCCTGATTACTCCAAGAAGTTCATTGTTCAAACTGATGCATCTGAATTGGGGGTAGGGGCTGTACTGTCACAATTGAATGAAGAAGGTCAGGATCAGCCAGTAGCTTTCATTAGCAGAAGGCTGACCCCTAGAGAGAAACGTTGGTCAGCCATAGAGAGGGAGGCCTTTGCTGCGGTCTGGGCTCTGAAGAAGTTGAGGCCATACTTGTTTGGTACCCACTTCCTGGTTCAGACAGACCATAAGCCCCTCTTATGGCTAAAACAAATGAAGGGTGAAAACCCCAAACTGCTTAGGTGGTCCATTTCCCTACAGGGGATGGACTTCACAGTGGAACATAGACCTGGGGGTAACCATGCCAATGCAGATGGACTCTCTAGGTACTTCCACTTAGAACATGAAGACTTAACTGGGCAAGGTTAGTTTAATGTCCCTACGTTTGGGGGGTTGTGTAGGAGAGTAGCATCTGCTTCACATGGGTACCCCCACTTTTTGCTGATGCTTCACTGTTTTTCGACATTAGTCTGGCTGGGGCCCTGCTAATCAGAACCCCAGCCTAGCTGCTTCCTCTCTAAAATGGTTTCCATGTGCCTTAGGCACATCACTGATTGGAATCTGGAGTGCCCTTATAAGTCCCTAGTATATGGTATACTATGTACCAAGGGCATAGGTACCTCAGAGGCCTACCAGGGGCTGCAGCATGTATTATGCCACCCCTGGAAGGCCATCCAAACTGACACCACAGGTCTGCTACTGCAGCCTGGGTAAGGTGGTGCATGCACCTCTTACTGTGATATAGGTTACCTATATCACTAAATACATACACACATATAAACCTATAAGTCACTCCTATGGCAGGCCTTATCAATCCTGAAGGCAGAGTGCGTGGTTCCTATGTGAGAGGGTGCCCCTGCATGAGCAGGGCCCCTCTGCAGCGTTCGGAGACCCTTCCCTGATGCTGTTTGTAGTGCAGCCTGACCATATACTCTTAAGCGCATTATAACCTCGCGTTAAATGCTAACTTTGGAATGGCTGCACCTAAACATGTCGTGTTTGGTGTCAAACATCTTGGAATACTACTCCCCCGCCAATTCTGGCGGCGGGGGTAGCATTCCACCCTTCTAGAGGGAGAGACATGTTAACTCTGGCCTGGCCGGTAACTTCTTTCTAAAGCCCTGGCATCACAAAATGGATGCTGCTGCCACAGACACGAATCTGGCCTCCTGCTGCTGGACGAAACTCCGGCAGGGGAGGCCTGGACAATAGGTTTCCTGTCCCAGGGAGGTGTGACCACCTCCCCAGACAGGCAGACAGGATAATGTGTATTGGGGCTGGGCGGGAGCACTTTCGGGTGCTTTGAAGTCCTGCACTGGGGGCACACTTGGTGTCCCTGTGCATACCCCAGTTCAAACCGAATCAGGGGCTTGCAGCCCCTGCTTTGGCACGAACTGGACAAAGGGAAAGGGGTGTAGCCACCCCTCTGCCCTGACCCACCCATAGGTGGGGCCACAGAGTAGTCCAACCCCTAAACTTGGTATAAGTATAGGAACCCAGTCCTTAGGACTTTAGATTATCCCTGGACGAAACTCTGAAACAGAATCCTGGACCTTCGACGCTCTACTAAAGACTAGAGGACAGAAGAATCTCCCTTGGGGTCAAGGAGTGACTCCCCTGCTTGGCAGGCACCAAAGAAGCAATTGTCAGGTCTGCATCACCTAAGCTCCCGTCGGACGCCGAAGTCTTTGCATCACCAGAGGTGGATTTCCAGACTTCCTCGAGGCTGCCCTGAGTCTCCAGCAAAGCTGAGGCCCGTAGCTGTCGTTGGTAACGTGAAACCGTGACCCCTGGACACCGCACGCATTTGCTAGTGCATCCTCTTCTGGGTATCCCACAAAGTCGTGCTTTGGGCTCCGAGTAGCCCTAGCCTCCAGCACCAACTGCACCGAAAATCACTGGCCTCCACTCCACGAGTGTCCTGTGAGCCAGATCCACGTGCGACGTCTCGAGGCTCCTTCACGGTCGCTAGCCCGTTGGCTAGTAGCCCTTCACGAAAGCCAATCCTTTTCTTCTTGGGCTCCCTGATTGCTCCAGGCTTGCCCTCACTTACCCTTGCTGGTCTGCACCATCGACGATCTTCATCTTCACCGTGACTTGCCGTTGCCAAGGCTTGTTGGGTCCAATCCGGTCGCCAACACCTCAGCACTCGACAGACATCGTGGACCAGCCCGAATCCTGCTCCTGGTTGCCGACAACGCCTCCTGGACCTCGTGGCTGAAGAGTCAAGACGACCGTCAACGCACTTGAAGCAAGCGACATCGGTGGGCATCTGTCCATCGCCTTCCTGGTCACTGGCTAGTGACCCAGACTCTGTCCCCTCTGCTTTCAGGTTCTTCAGATCTCCGATCCACTCTTGGATCCACCCGGACACTTTCCTCTTGGTCGCCAGCAGCACTTTGCAGCAGATCGCCATTCAAATCGACGACGAAACCCGACCCCGAAAGGCACCTATGCACCCGGCTTCCCTGGGTGAGGTAACACGAGTACTCCGGTGCTCCCGTGGGTAGAGACTCTAGAACGACCTAGTTCTCAAAGGGTTTGCTCCAAGTCCTCCTTTAAGTGTCCCTTTTCTTTAATTTCCTGATCGCGACTTTCTCCATAGAAGTTAACGGCGTATCGCGGTTGTGTATTTACACTGCACGCGTCCCCCGTGGGTCCCCTGTGTCACTACCTTGGGTGGTTCCTTGTGGTCCAAGCACTTCTAGAGGCTCTAGGCCTAGTGTCTAGTTCAGTCGTGGTTCTTATACCACTTTATTGGTATATGGTTTGGTACGCCCCTAGGGCCCTAACGTGTATTTGTGCTACTACTGTGTTTAAATAACTTATAACTTGTGTATTTCGAACTCTAGCCTCATAAAGAGACTAGAGGGGTGTGTTTAGCAATAAATACATATATTTTGAATATATACCTGGTGTGGTGCTCTTTCATTTGATCACTCAAGAGATTATAGACTGGTAAAACAAGCTGCTTTACATTCCTTCAAGACTTAGCCTGAAGGCTGCTCTCCATAGCTACCACTAGTATAGCTTTCAATAAGGTTGTCTTTAACCTATCTCCAATAAGGGGTTGTTTGGACTGGTGCAAGGTGCCCACTATAATTAGTGGACAGCATATGCCAGGCCAACTTCTCACACCTGCCAAGCAGGGGAGTCACTCCTTGACCCCAAGGGAGATTTCTTCAGTCCTCTAGTCTTGAGTAGAGCGTCGAAGTTCCAGGATTCAGTTGCAGAGTTTCGTCCAGGGATATCTAAAGTCCTGTTGCCAGGGGTTCCTTACTTATACCTAAGAAAGGGGTTGGACTAACTCTGTGGACCCACCTATGGGAGGGTTTGGAAAGAGGGGTGGCTACACCCATTTCCTTTGTCCAGTTTCACGCCAGAGCAGGGGCTGGCAGCCCCTGCAACCGGTTTGAACTGGGGTATGCATGAGGACACCAAATGTGCCCCCAGTGCAGGACTTCAAAGCACTCTTGGAGTGCACCCACCCAGCCCTAATCCACTAAGGCCTGTCTGGGAGGTGGTAACACCTCCCTGTGACAGGAAACCTATTGTCCAGGCCTCCCCTGCCGGAGTTTCGGTCACCAGCAGGAGGCCAGACTCGTGTCTGTGGCTGTAGCATCCATTTTGTGATGCCAGGGCTCTGTTTAGCTGGTACCGGGTATACCGGTGCTGTCATGTCTTTCCCTCTAGAAGGGTGGGATCATACTCCCACACCAGTTACTGGTGGGGGGGTATGATTCCAAGGTGTTTGACAACAAACACGACATGTTTCCGTGCAGCCATCCCAAAGTTAGCATTTACCGCGAGGATATAATGCACTTAAGAGTATATGGTCAGGCTGCACCACAGAGAACCCCGGAGAGGCAATTCCGATGGCTGCAGAGGGGCTCTGCTCATGCATGGGCACCCTCTCACATATAACCAAGCACCCTGCCTTCAGGATTGATAAGGCCTGCCATAGGGGTGACTGATAGGTTTCTATGTGCAGTGATAGGTGAGATATAGTGAACCTATATCTCTGTAAGGGGTGCATGCACCACCACACTCAGGCTGCAGTAGCAGTCCTGTGGTGTCATTTTGGATGGCTTTCCAGGGGTGGCACAATACATGCTTCAGCCCCTGGTAGGCCTCTGGGGTACCTATGCCCTGGGTACATAGTATACCATATACTAGGGACTTATAAGGGCACCCCAGAATCCAATCTGTAGTGTACTTAAGGTACATGGAATCAATTTAGAGAGGAAGCAGCTAGGCTGGGGTCCTGGATAGCAGGGCCCCAGCCAGACTAAAGTCGAAAAACAGTGAGACATCAGCAAAAAGTGGGGGTAACCATAAGAGGCAGATCCTACTCTCCTACACTATGGGTCAGTTCCACTATCACATTCATTGGTTCTTTTGGTTTTAACATCATCATGATGTCTTTCAATGAAACCAAAGCATTCATCTTTAAAGGGAGAATATATTATAGGTGTCCGAGTGTGAGCAGCTAAAGGTGGGATGGGGGGGGGAGTGATGGTCCAAAGATCCATAACAGTGGTGAGGAGGGCATGCTAAGCAGTCTGTTTTGTATCAACCTGGTGTCTCAGAGTTTCCTAAGTATCCACAAGTACAGGTTAACAGGAGCATCATAAAGCACATCAATTTCATAGTTTGTGGGTTCCTCAGATAATGAACTTTTTGTTTGAGTGCGAGTCAAGTCATCATCAGTAGGCCTCAGGGGTTTCAGGTTTTTGGAGCACAATGGGTGTCTGAGTTAATTATTCAAGCCCAACATTATGTGAGCTGAAACATGTGGAACTCTCTGAAGTTTGGAGAGAGAAGAGCTGCTGCAGCTGTCCTGGTGATAAATGAAAAGGAAAGCAGTCTTGTTGACTAGGTTTGTTTGTGAAGATTAAACAAAAGTTCCCTGTCAAACAGCCTGCCCAGAGTACAATTTTGTCCTAGAGGATGGCCTGAATCCAGTTCTTCATGCAATGGAAGCAAGTACTGTGTAGTTCATATATAACCTATACAGGATCTGCGCGTTTGGATAACATAAACTGTGGGATTGGTGGCAGACTGATTCCGTGCACCCGCACCGCATACGTTAGCCTGTCTATATCAGCTAGCTCACAGTGCCAATATAATCTCCTCTTACCAAGGAGAGAATAGATTCTGGCAACCTCAGAACATGACAACCCTGATCCCTCAGAATCGTGGAAACAATATACTACCTTTCGCTCAGTTACTCGTGCTTACTTAGTTTGTCTCAGAGAGTTACACAGAATAAACAGGCTGAGCGTTTTCAACAAGTATTTATTGAACAGTTGTTATTCTAGTGCAGAATAGATGAGCTGCAACAACCACTAGACAGTAGCAGAGATATATGATTAGAAGTACTACAAAAGTAAAGGGATGGTAAAGTTCTACCATCTTGCAGAAATCATGAATATATACAAGTACATAGAACACATGATAAAAAGTGCGTACTCCTACAATGCCTCCCTAACTAGATGTACCTAAATGTACCTAAATGTACCTAGCATCTGTGTAGGTGTTATGCCAAGAATCCCTCTAGGATCTAGTCAACCCCATTACATTACCTGAGAATGAGAGAATATGGGATCCCGTCCTGGTCTCGAGTTGGACACCCCGCGAGGGATGTTAGACCACTGCGAGCTGGAGTGTCTGCATGCAGGAACCTCAGCGTCTCTGGTCAGTGTGTCAGCCGGGAAGTCTCGGTCTCCTCTATCTTTCTAAGCAAGATGTGATGTATATATACCCATAGGTCTCCCCAGGGGTCCTACCTTGCTGTGTTACTGTGTCAGCCTAAAGGATGACGTCGGGCCTGAACTTTATACAGAGATATTATTAAGCCTGGGCGTAGTTCGCGAAGTAGCGCTACGCGAAGCTACGCAAAGTGCAGTTCGCACTACGCGAACTACGCGTAGCACTACGCGAACTGCGTAGTGCACTGTTCGCAATGATTGAACAGTGCCGGATGCTTGTCCGCACTGTGCAATCATTGAAAACGGCGTCTTGCACAGTGCGAGCTGTCTTTTACTGCCGCTCGAGTAGATTTTTACTCGAGCGGCAGCTTTCTCAACGCGAACTGGTAGTTTCTCATCGCGAGCGGGCGCGAGCATACGCGACCACTCGCAATGAGAAACCTGACCTCCCTGCGTTGAGAATCTCGCCGGGATGTCATTTTGCTTGTTCGCGGTCGCCAACTTGACGTTGAGGACCGCGAGCAAGCAAAAAATGACTGCTGCACTACGCTACGCTACGCGTGTTTGCACTGTGCTACGTGCAATTCGCGTTGTGCGAAGTAGCGCAAACTTCGCAAACTACGCGAGCGTAGCGTAGTGCTTTGTCCAGGGTTAGATATTATACAGGAGATGTTAGTCCTGCTGTGCTTCCAAGAAGCCTCATGCATAATGTGTGAGATTCGAACTAGGGGGAAACCCGTGTTCTGAATGCAGTGTTGTATCTAGGTAAAAGGTCAGTCCCTAAGAACTGTTATGTATATAATGTAGAGAAGAATATAGGTGAAAGGTTGCAATGTTACCTGCGCCAATATAGGGTACCTATATGGAATATAACACCCACTCCTCTTCCGACTGGACGACATATGTAACTTATTACCGTCCTACTAGCCTAACTAGATATTGGTACGCACAAAGTTTGAAAATATTTGCTTAGCTAAAACCGTTTAACATTTCTAAAAATAAATTTTAAAAATGTCTAAAAAAGAAAAACTTTTCAAGTCATAGCTCTAAAGTGTCTGAGTTATAGTCCGAAGAACTATAAGCATTAGAAAGCCATGCATGCCCAATAAATGAAAGGAATGTCAATCTTTGTTTTGAGTTCCAAATTTGAGCTTGTTTTAAAAAAAAAAAAGGCGAATTTCTTCCAGCACACGACGAGCCAAATGTTTATGTGTCCTGGCTGGTAGACGCAACATTTTCGTTGCTTGCTTCCGCAGTAGACGGCCCCTGTAGCACCTCGCAGAGTACGTCAATCGAGCACAGATGCTGTTCCACACTGTCTGCAGCCGGTGCTGGGGCAGCCTGTGCGCCGTCTAAAGCCTGGGTGTCAGAGGAGGAGCGGGTGTCCATACCAACAGGTGCTGTTACTACCTATGGGGGCTCAAGGAATGCCGCCATCAAAATCGTAATACGCTGAGGACACTGCAGAACATGGGCCGTTATCGGGTCCAGTAAAGCATTCACGTCCGGTTGCGCACATGATGGGAGTGTCAAACAAAGGTCTAACACGCACTTTTCTCCGCAAAACAGGCATCGGAGGACAGGTAAGATGCAGTCCATCCAGACTGGTTGAAATGACAAGAACCAAGATGCACTTAGTTCCCTTAGGCGAGGCGTGCCTAGATGTTGTACCATGCGGTCACGGTATTTACGCTCCAGGAGTGCTCTTTCCATCTCCTTGGTGGCTGGGACGTCCATTGCGTAGAAAATATAAAACAATCAGGATACCTGATACTAGACACAGGATGAGCGGAAATCCTCCAAAGATGCTTCCGAATACGGATTGTATGAAGTTTGGTATAACTCCAAGTACCGTCTGAAAGGTGCTCAGAAGTCCAGAACCTATGGTC
The DNA here is from genome assembly GCA_963921515.1 of Calotriton arnoldi. Classification (NCBI taxonomy): domain Eukaryota; kingdom Metazoa; phylum Chordata; class Amphibia; order Caudata; family Salamandridae; genus Calotriton; species Calotriton arnoldi. The sequence continues at coordinate 467,973 of CAWUFW010009935.1, forward strand.
TTAAATAGGTGCACCATGCCTGTCGTATCAGACATGTTAAAGATACGATTTACCATTTCTGCTAAATGGAAAGGGCAGTTGGTATGAATAAGTGCCTGTATCTCTGCCGAAGACCTTGCGATCTGAAGATCAAAAGTCTCTCTAGCGGAGGTTAAGGGCACAGACTTTTGTAAAAGCATGGCTTTCATTCTGCTTAGAGTATCAAACCGTATTAAAGAAACATTCAGTGATTGCCATAACGGCGTCTCCCTGACTGTATGTGGTGGTGGAAACAATACTTGCATACAACAAGTAACCCTGGAGCTCACGGTTACCAGATATGCGATGCCCGGGAGCATTCCGCAGCAACCTTGACTGTTCAGCATCAAGTAGCTCCCATTTGAAAGTAGCCTGAATGCTGGAGTAATCACTGCAGCTGGGGCACCCCTCAAATGGCAGGACAGGTTTGCTACAGAACCATTACAAGTTCCATGCAGCATTATATCCTGGCATATGAGTGATCTACTTAAAGCATTCTCAAAGATTGTACCGCTTAGAAACACTTCTCGATCCCCACTCCGGCATCGAAATCTGTATGGTAATTCCCATGATTCCTTAATGTATTCCTTACCCATCTCTTCATATCTGCCTGCCTGCTTTTGTTCAAGGCAATATTGAAACTGAAAAGTAGTGACCGGTAGAGTTATGTGGCCATGGATTAGCCATTCTGTGGACGGTAATTCTGCCACTGTAAATGCTAATCTATCCAGTTTTTCGATACGCAGCATTGTATATTGTGCTCCCCTTTGTGCCATTTCTATCTGTTTATCTGTTAGATTGTATGCAGAAAACAGAGACGTACTGTTGATATAACGCCAAGGCACATAGCCTGCACGCAAAGATTGCAGCGACCAGCTTAATAACATAATAATAGAACGTAATTGAGATTGCCCGTGTTGTAATATGGCCAAATCTTGTTCCAGTATGTCTATCGCAGAAGATACAATGTTGCCTAAGGAATATATCCTGGAGGTCAATGTAGTTAACCCATTGTCTACCACTGCTAGAGATTTTTATAGATTTATGCGGTCTATTTCACCTAACCTCTCTGCGGCCTCCTGTTAGGATATCTTCCACATTTCATTATAGACAGCATAATAGAAACGTTTCTGACGCGGCTTCCTGGGAACTAGTAAAAAATCCCTGAGATCCACATCCTGTGACAGTAAGGATAAGTGTTGTTTCACCTTTGTGAGTGTTGAGGTTTTTAGCCAATCAAGGCACAACTTCCCAACACTGTAGGATGTCACTACCCTTGGTTATTCTCTCTGTACATAACGTGGATCTGCCCTATGGATAGCGAAACCTTCGGTTTTACCCATGAATCTCGCCTGACAACTATTCGTGTCTGTGGGCCAAATCAACCATTTCTTCCAATCGGGGTCTGATCTGTATATTGTCATTCAACGTAATCTTTCTGTGATGTTATGTTGCCCTCAGTGTGTGATGGATTTGGCAGCCGAGGTGTGTTCAAGTCTTTGTTCTTGGCTAGTCCAAGGCAAGACGTCTGTTGCACTGTCTCGTTCAAAAACATGATTTGTTGAGGGATAAGGCATGCTCTAAACAAAGCTTCTGTTCCCTGAACTTGCCATTCTCTAGTACCCCAGACTGATTTTAAGTCTATGGTGTCTTTCCATTAGTCGAAACCTTGTTCAGGCAACTGGGCAATAAAGGAAGCAGAGTAAATCTGTTTGGTGTTTGTTAACATATTTTTCTGTGCTGTTGTTGGTGCAAACTTATGTTATGTTATGTCAGTTAGATTTCTAGAGCGCAGCGGTTACCCTGAGGTGTCCTGGCGCTATGCACTGCCTGCAGGTTAGCGGAGAAATATGGTCAATGAGTGAACAGCCAAGTCTTCAGTCCCTTTCTAAAAGAAAGGAGATCTGCTACATTCCTCAGATGGAACGGCAAATCGTTCCAGGCCTTGGATGTGCATGTGATAAAGCTCCTACCTCCCCAACTAGCCTTTTTAAATGTAGGGATTTGGACATTTTTTGCTCCTGTGGACCGAAGAGTCCTACCAGGAATATACCATTTGAACCTTTGCCTCAAATGGTCAGGGCCTGTACCATTAAGGGCTTTGAAGGCGATGCAAAGGGCCTTAAAACGTACCCTTTGTTTCACAGGAAGCCAGTGTAGTTGAATTAATTATTTTTTAACAGAGACGAATTTAGGTGTCCCTGACAACAGCCTCGCTGCTGCGTTTTATCCTATCTGAAGCCTGTTAATGTGCTGTTTTTGGGCATTCAGATAGAGGCTGTTGCAGTAATCCAGATGTGCCATAACAAGTATCATGACCACCGTCCTGAGATTTCCCACCGAAAGATAAGGCTTTATTTTCCTTATAATTCTAAGTATCAGAAAACAGGCAGATACCACGGAGCTTATATGATCACTAAACATGAGTCTGTTATCTACTGACACCCCCAGATAATAATATGATGTTGGTCAGACATATTAAACCCTGAAAAATATGGAAACTTTTGTGTAAATGTTTTTGAACTGCCTTTCGGCGGTGTTGGACAATGTTCCCTATGGTGGTAAGTGAACACATTTCTAGGATTTGCAGATTTATGCAGAAAGTGATGACCATAGAATTGATAACAATACATTGTTTTGAAATCTGATGTGCTTTCCAATGTTTCACTATTAGAAAATGCAGCAGATTTTTCCAAATCAGACAACATGTTATTTACAGTCTCAAAGTCCCAATCATCGGAAAATGTACTTGAGGTAATGATATCACTCAACGATATTTTAAATAAATGAGGAATTCTCAAAAGTTCGGTCGTACCAAATATATCGAAATCAACCTTGTCCCAAACTATACCATCAGGTATAGGAACTGCTGTAATGTTCACTGATGACAAGTCTCTTTGTTCTCGATGAAATGATTGGTATGGTTTTAAAATTAAGTTCACCTTTTGGGCTGCAGAGCTTTGTCAAAGGTATTTTCCATTAACAAGCATGCTAAAAACTATTACTAAGCCTAACCAGAAAAGAAAGAAAAGTATCCCGGTGATTACCCATAGTTCTACCCAAGGTGACACAAGGTAAGTCGTTTTAAGAAAGTTCAACAAGTCTTTAACTTGCTGCTTGCACGATTTTTGGGCTGGCATCGTTTCCGGTTCACTTGGATCCAAAGAAAACGTATCAAAGTTTATGAAGTAGCCAGAAGCAGTTCGATCAATTGTTGGTATTGCATCAGGATTTGTAGAAATCGTAGTTTTCTCTTGTTGAGGCATGTTGATGTAGACATCTGTATTTGGTCGAATTGAAATTTGTCTTTCATTTTGGTTCTGAATTTGAACTTCAGGTTCAAGGGGAACGAGTTCCATAGCATTATTGCATAGTCCATCATTCCGTGCAGGAGACTCTTTGAACGTGATGAGTCTTTCCGTTTGAACTTCTTGAATTGTAGTGAGAGGAGGGCGTCTGGTACTTTGGAGTCCACGTGGCCTACTACTCAGTATCGGCCACATAGTGTGGTTTGATTAGGTCAATTGAGACAAATCTTTTCTCCTTTTTTCCGGCAAGAGGCAGTAGAAGTACAGTTCTTGTTCCTTCAAATGCTAGGACTTGTACAGGCTTTCTGTATGATTGCCTAAATTCTTTTTTGTCCGCTATTTTCTCTCTGACCAGATCCTCGACTTTTGGGATCCAGACAGGTCTTGCCGTGACTGATTTGACTTCCCCAGTGGTGGCCTGCTTCATATGGACATTACTTTGTTGTGTCCTGGATTCATTTAGATCCTGTAAAACAGCCAAACGATCATGGATGTCAAAAGGCTTTTCATCTGCCACTGCGCCTTCACAATCAAGATCAGGTACCTACATTCTTGTCCCAAATAGGACCTTATATGGAGTGACCCTCCCTAGAGAACTTCTTGGCATGTTATTCAATGCTCGCTGCACTCCATACAGATGTTTTACCCAACTCTCACCCGTGCCTAATACTCTAGCTGTTAAAGACTGCTTTAAGTCTCGGTTTTTCCTCTCCACGACCGAATTTCCCTCGAGATGGTACAGAGAGGAGTATCGCAATGCTACACCCAATCCTCGCATGGCCTCCTTGTAAGCCCAAGAGCTAGACGCAGGGCCCTGGTCAGAATATAATGTGCCAATTGCGTATGTCCCTATAAAGACTCGCAAATCTTTTATAACAGTTTGAGCGTCAGCCGAGCGTTGGGGCCACACCCATAGGAATCCTGAGCTGGAACCCACTGCAACCATGATATACCTGTAGGCCGCATCTCTTTGTAAGGGGCTGCAGTGGTTCAAGTAAACACACGCTAGTGGTTTGTCAGATATTAATAATGGTGTCTGTGCTGGACATGTTTCGGTGGAACCTTTCATCTGCTGGCAGATGTCGCATTTTAAGACAAGGGGGCAGATTTACAAGCCCCTTGCGCTGCCAGTGTGTCACTTTTTGTGACGCACTGGCTGCGCAATACACTGCCCCATATTTTAACGGACAGGAAAAGCCACCCTGCGTGGCTTTTCCTGTCCTTGTAAATATGGCCCCTTAACACGCAGCACTTTGCATGAAAGGGGCGTTCCATGGGTGTTGCTGTGGGTGTTCCCACGCAGCACCCATGGAACCAGACACATTTTTAGATTTACGAGGAATCGTAAATCTGGAAATGCGTGTGAATGCTAGGCGCAACGAGGAGAAATGTATTCATTTCTCCTCGTTTTTGTTTCCTGTTTCTACGCGTGCTGCATTCTGCAGCACACATTGAAAGAGGAAATCACCTCTAATGATTGTTTTTGTTCAGGAAGGGTTCCCTTCCTGCACATAAACAATCATTGAAAGAATGCTGTTTTTCAACTTCTATGTGTGCTAATGCAGCACACATAGAAGTTGAAAAACGGCATTTCAGATTGTTTTTGTTCAGGAAGGGAACCCTTCCTGAACAAAAACAATCTCCCCACGACGCAGGCATCCTTGCACCATGGTGCAAGAATGCCTGTGTTGGCGCATGGCAGCAGTTTGTGCGCCAGCGCAGGGGGAAACACAGAGGTGCGACATATTGTTGTAAATATGTCGCATCGCTGTGCTTTCCAAACTAATGCAGCATGGCGCAGCAAAATGACTTGCTGCACCGTGCTGTGTTAGTTTATTGTAAATCTGCCCCATAGTCTTTAGTCTGCTTAGTTAACCCAGGCCACCAATAGCGTTGTTTCAGTAAAGAAACAGTCGCCGTAACTCCTGCATGTGCAGAACCTATCCCTTCGTGTGCTGCTAGAATTAAACCTAACCTACGATCCATGTTTGGAATTACTCTATCCCCCACTCCAGGAATCTGAGCAAATGGGATGTTATTGGTATCTAACTTGTAGGAGTACTTGAGTGGAAACCTTTTTGGTACTGCTCCGCTGTTTTTGCGAGAAGCATTCACAGCCACCATAATCTCACCGTCTATTCTCGTTTTAGAACGAGTGATTGCAGCTACGGAAGCCGTGCGTACAGCCCCCTTTGCGGCTTCATCAGCCAATGAATTCCCTTCAACGTGAACGCCATCACGTTGATGACTCAGTGTATGTATCACGTGAGCTCTCGGTAGTTCGGTTTTCAACTCCACTACCTGTTCACATAGCATTTTATGCTTAATTGTGCCACCTTTTGCATCTTTGAACCCGTTTTGAACCCAGTGCTGCAAATATTCATTATATGACTGTGCACAGTAAAATGAATCACACACAATGAGTGTGGGGAATTCTCGATCCGTATTTACTAGTGCCAGTATCAAGCCTTTCAACTCTGCCAGATGTGCTGTGCAGTCTCCTAGAGATTGCGTTTTTGTGCAACATGGGTGAAACTTTCCATCCCGCATGCGACCTTTAACGATTGTGCATGCCGCGCTATATTGTTGCTTACTTCCTATGGCCGGTTGAGCTGATCCGTCAGTGTAAATTATATATTCCTACTGATCTAGAGGCATTATTTTGTTTGGTAGAGGATATTCTTGTTCGTATTGCAGAAATGCTTGTGTCTTTAAATTTGGGTCGTATCTGTATTCCACATCTGTTGCAGTGAGAGAATTAGCCCATTGTATCCATCTTGGATGTAAGGCTTTAGAGTTAGGAATGCTTGCCTTTGTCGCAGCCTCTAAGGCTGGAACCGGATTCACTACTATTATTCGTTTCCCTTGTGCCAGTGCTCTTTCTCTCACTACAGCAGTCTGGACTGCTGTTAGAATCTTTTCTGTAGATGCGAAGCGCATCTCAGCATTTGTGTACAAATGTGATTTATATGCAATTGGTACTGTTTCACCTTCATTATATGTTAGATAGGTGTACCCAGATTGACCCGCAACTATACGGATCACAAGGTTGCGTACGTTTACGCGCGTCTGTAAGTGTTTGGAAGCTCATGTCAGCTTGTAAGGAATGAAGTGCATCTGTGTGTTCCTGTGTCCATTTTCTTACTGAAAAATCAGGTTTTATTAAATCGTAGAAAGGTTTTACTCTTTCTGCGTAAACCAAAATGTATGTTCTGCCAAAGTTCAGGAATCCCAGCATTGATTGTAAGTTTTTCAATGATTTTGGAGGTTGGAGCAGCGCGCATTTTTCTAAAAATTGGCTGCCAAGCTTTTCCTTTCACTTAAAAGCTCATATCCTAAAAACAGGACACTGAGGTGGGCAATTTTAGATTTTTTAAAGTTGAATTTGTAGCCCTCAGGTGCAAATCCCAAAATTATGGTATTCACTCTGTTCAAGTGCTCCTCTAGGTCATCGTCCGTTAGATAAATATCATCCACATAGGACAATGCCTCTTCATCCAAATTTTGAAGTAACTCAGTTACTTTGGCCGAAAACAACCCCGGGCTTTTCTTATACCCCAGGGGGAGTCGACAAAATTGACGCTGGGACCCTAGCGCTGAGAATGCTGTTAGATACCTGCTTTCAGGCGCTATATTTTGGCAGAAAAATCCATTTGAGATATATAGCGTTGTTTTGTAATTTTTCCACACAATGTTATTCAGTAATGCGGCACTGTGTGCATTTTGGACCGCAAATGTCTTAGTGCAAGTGTTTAAATAGCTATAATCTAAAACTAAACAATATGAATTGTCCGGTTTCATGACCGGAAACAAAGGATTATGCATCGATGAGGTGCAATTTTAGATCACCCCTTGGTATTCAAGTTGATCTAAGATCTCCCTGACCTGTTTTTTAGCTCCTTGCTTTATTGGATACTGCCTCTGTGCAGTTGGAGTATTTTTTAAAGGAATTATGTGGTGGGTTGAATCCTCATCCCATCCAACATGGTTTTTGTATAATGCAGGGGCTTGGGCTACCGCCCACTCCTGCGCATATGTGCGTTTTAGGTGCTCGGGAATATGGTCTGAGAATGCCGGTAAAATTACCGTTTCTCCTTTAGGGCAACCCATGACGAATGCTGGTGGCCAATCTTGTTCAGCTAACAAAATGTCATAGCCAAATGACAGATTCTCCCAAAAGAGACCTCTAACTGTCCTACATTTGTCCCCCTCCATTTGGAGTGTTATTTCATATAACTTATGTGGGACACTTACCCTGGTATCTGGTGTCTCTACCGTGATATAATCATTCAAGTCCGCTGTCACCAGAAATTCCATCAGGTTCTGGCGAGCTATTGTTACTTCTGCTGCACTGTCTAGCATTGTCAGAGCCCATTCCCCATTCAGTAGTCGAGTCCTCAGAATTCTGGGCATGTCTGATCTTTAGACCTGCAACCTTCTTCTTTTTGAACTGTGGCTTTTGCTTTGGTTTCTCTTCTTTTTTAGAAGTGTAATCTTGAGCGTGCTGCTTGTCTCTGGAATTTGTACGCTCTTCTTGTGTGTCTGACCGTCCTTCCCTCTTGGAGTTTTTAGATGAATCCTGAAAGGAACGAGAGGAACGTGTATCAGTATCCTGATACCTGTCAGGTTTCCTAATATTATCCGTATTCCTAAGGTTACACCTCTTTTCGGAGGGCTCCTGTGGAGGAGATCTACCTCTGGATTGAGATCTGTTTCCTTTAAAGTTTTGTTGTTTTTTATTGTCCCACTTCTTCTTTGTTGAAGCAGCTATCTGCTTAGAAGTGTCCTTTTCAGGACTGCCCATCAGTTGTGGTTTTAAAGCTTTCCCACCCAAACTGTCTCTGCCTAATTCTGCATATGCAGTTTCAATTATTTTTGGTAGTTCATGTTCTTGTTCTAAAGGACTGCACTCCCTTAGGCATTGGCGGATAGCCACTGAAGCTGCTTCCCCTTTAATATTAGCTAATATTATGGGTGATACCTGGGCATAGTTACCTAGTAACTTCATCCCTAAGTTCAGAGCAGGTTCTGCTCCATACTCGTTTTGTATCTGTCTCAATACATCTGGTACTACTGCTAATGACGGGATACCATGAGTTCTGGTATAAATGGTAGCAAAGACTGTACCCCAAGCGGTACAATCCTCTATTTGTGGTGTTATCCCCATGGGCAAGCAGATTGTTAGCATTCTGTGTTTTTCATGCGGGGTAGTATACAGGAATACTGCCTCTAGCTGTGTTAGTTTCTGAGCTACCCAGAATGGCATTTGTTCACATTTTGTGGGCATTTTACCCATCACCTCGTGTAATGTTTGTGGTGTGATTTTAGTTGCTGTACTCTGAGCTTGAGTTCCATTTGTTGCAACTATTGCTGGTTGGACTGTAAGTGTCCTCATGACGAATTGCGTCAAGTTTCTGTAAATTTTTATTAATTCTTTGTGTTGTGTGAGTAAGTCTCATGGTGGCATTGTTTCAATGTCGGGATGTGGTGTGTAGGCCGCTAATATTGGCCATGTTGCCCCTTCTCTTTCGAGCGGGCCGAGTCTCACTCTTCTTCTTATATGGGGTAGGGCGCCTTTAAACCAGTATAAGTGTTCCTGGTATGTGAGCGGAACCTCAATGTCCTCAAACGGACAATATTCCGCTGCTGCATCTCCTTCTGTCTAGGAGTGAAATGTTTTTTCTCTTGCATTTGCTGCTGGGAATGTAACCCACAAATAAAATACCTCTGTTCTATATGCTTCGTGTGCCTCAATCACGAAAGCTACTATGCCACCCCTGGCTGTTACACCATGCGCAAGTAGTTTCAGGGTGACTGTATTTCTAAGATTTTCTGCAATCGGAATTGCATCTGCATCAACCTCATTGTCTGAGAGGTGCAAACTATGCACAACTCCCTCCGTGTTTTCCATGCTTTCAGTCATTTTTTAGAGGGAGAAGTATTTCAAGGAAACTAAGATGAGGTTTCTTGCACAATTTTAGGAACACTGTGTCCTTCAAGCTTGATTAACCAATAGCCAATAAAGAGGATTTTTTAGCCTACTCAGCTGTGGCGGAGTTTGTGCCCACCCACTCAAGACGTCTCTGGTGTTTTGTGAGTAGGGGTCTCTGAGAATAGCACGACTGAACTACTCAGATTGTACTGTTAAATAAGTACCCAACCAACGTTGGCGGCGCCATGTCGTGTAGTTCCTATATAACCTATACAGGATCTGCATGTTTGGATAACATAAACTGTGGGATTGGTGGCGGACTGATTCCGTGCACCCCCACCGGATACGTTAGCCTGTCTGTATCAGATAGCTCACAGTGCCACTATAATCTCCTCTTATCAAGGAGAGAATAAATCCTGGCAACCTCAGAACATGACAACCCTGATCCCTCAGAATCGTGGAAGCAATATACTACCTTTCACTCAGTCACTCGTGCTTACTTAGTTTGTCTCAGAGAGTTACACAGAATAAACAGGCTGGGCGTTTTCAATAAGTATTTATTGAACAGTTGTTATTCTAGTGTAGAATAGATGAGCTGCAACAACCATTAGACAGTAGCAGAGATATATGATTAGAAGTACTACGAAAGTAAAGGGATGGTAAAGTTCTACCATCTTGCAGAAATCATGAATATATACAAATACATAGAACACATGATAAAAAGTGCGTACTCCTACAATGCCTCCCTAACTAGATGTACCTAAATGTACCTAGCATCTGTGTAGGTGTTATGCCAAGAATCCCTCTAGGATCTAGTCAACCCCATTACCTGAGAATGAGAGAATATGGGATCCCGTCCTGGTCTCGAGTTGGACACCCAGCGAGGGATGTTAGACCACTGCGAGCTGGAGTGTCTGCATGCAGGAACCTCAGCGTCTCTGGTCAGTGTGTCAGCCGGGAAGCCTAGGTCTCCTCTATCTTTCTAAGCAAGATGTGATGTATATATACCCATAGGTCTCCCCAGGGGTCCTACCTTGCTGTGTTACTGTGTCGGCCTAAAGGATGACGTTGGGCCTGAACTTTATGCAGAGATATTATACAGGAGATGTTAATCCTGCTGTGCTTCCAAGAAGCCTCATGCATCCTGAGATTCGAACTAGGGGAAACCTCTGTTCTGAATGCAGTGTTGTATCTATGTAAAAGGTCAGTCCCTAAGAACCGTTATGTATGTAATGTAGGGAAGAATATAGGTGAAAGGTTGCAATGTTACCTGCGCCTATATAGGGTACCTATATGGAATATAACACATGAAAAGTACTGTATTGACTGGACCTATTACAATATTTCCCTTTGTCACCATTGTGACATGGAGAATTAAATTACATTCATCTGTGTAACTAAGAGAGAATATGGGTCAGGTTGGGAAAGTTGTCTTGTTCTTGTCTGAGCTTGAGATGGAGATGAGTGTCATCTGTGTACATCTGACACCACAGCTTGTAAGAGTATAGTATGGTAGAGCGGGGAACCATGGAGCTAATGAATAGCAGAGGCGACTGGTCTGAGCCATGTGGGACATTGCATGTGATGTTAGCTACTTTGGAGAGGAAAGGGTCTATCTTTACCTGGTGTGTAGGGTCTAGGAACAAGGAAGTGAACCATACTAGTGCTTTCCTCCTAAGGACAGCCAATTTGAGGTACTCATTATTTCCAGTAAACCCTGCATAATCTCAATCTCAGATCCAGTGCTTGATAAAATAAACCATTTCAAAATCCTTGTTGCCTTTTTCAGAATTCATCTTTAGTTATTCATATATAAAGATTTTATTATACGGAATATACTCAGTCATTCACATCAGTGGTGCTGTCACATTGGCCTCATAAGCTTACTTCTGGAAGAGTAAATAAACATCGCCAACCAACAGAGTTATTAAAGAATATTTGAATCCTACACCAGGAGAGATAGTTTGATTAAGCTCCTACTGCATATGCTGTTTTGTACTCAGGCTATTAGACAAATAGGAATATTACAAGATGGCCTTGAGCCAAACATTTCCACATACCTAAATTAGATTTTTTGATGGTTTAGACAAAATCAATATTTATGCACAAATGATGTCTGGTGGGAAAATGCAAGAGTTTGTTTAATTCCTGTCGTAAACCTGTAAATCAATCTATGTAAAATCATTCACCAAGAGTAACAAATTATTATTCTCCTTCCAGCCATTGGTGGAAATCTCTTCATGTAATTTAAATAATTAGGCAGCTCTGAAAAATGGATAGAAAATAGGAAGTGTTGATCTAGATCATTATATGTTCATCCTAGAAGACAGGCCTCAATCGGCTCCCATTAACAAGTGTGCACCTACATATCTACGTGTAGTGAAAGTAACAATTTTAATACCTATCTTTGATGGCCAATTTCACATTTTTCCTCAATAGTCTGGATATGTCAATCTTGCAAAAGCTGTAGAAAAAAGATGCAGACAAATATATGTAAAACACATACAACAGCGCCTTCTCTCTTTCTCTATATTTGTTTGCTGTGGTTTAATTGTAAAATGAGGACATTATCTAATTATGAAGCATTCAAGAGGGATTCCAACTGTTCTAATTGTGTTACGTCTTTTGATTCTGCTCAAGTTTGGGGAAGCTTTAGTAAATGCTTGTAAAATCATTTCCCAGCTGAGTTCAACAGCACACTTCTGCCTTAATAATCTGTACAAATATGTACACACTGTTGATGTAGAGATACCACAGTACTCTCCATCGTCTAATTCAGTGCTGTCTCCAGCAGATTGCAATCTTTGTATATTGGTGGCAGTATCCACACCCATAGTACCTGCACATTTTTGAAAAGTTCGATCTGTTTCCGGTCATGGGATGCTCTCCATATTTTATTTAGAATGATTTCTTTATCAACTGTTGAACACAGGTTCAAACTATTTGCAGTTATCCTAGTATTTTCCCACTGCCGTACTTCACTAGTTATTTGGAGTTATAAAGCTCCGTTAATGGTCTTGTCCAAATGTTCAGAGATTGGAACAGCTATTGCATTTTAAAGGGTTTGAACTCTTCGAAATACACTTCAGAAATGTTTGTATCCTGAGGTTGTAGAGTTTGCATCAGGATGCAATAGAATGTCTCCTCATTCTTTCTCTTTAATGCAATCTTCCTAAAGAAAAATTCTTAATTGCTGGATGAACTTCTTTCTATTAATTCAGTTCTCAACCAATTGTAACCGCACCAGGCATTGAAACTTTCTGAGGAACTCTTATTCCTGAAATATCCAAAAAAGAACCACCCTTGGAGTGCACAAACCATTTATTCTTATTACCACCTTTGGTTTTGTTTATGTTCACAAGTTAATGTTGCTGGCATAAACTTTCTCTAAGCCCTGCTCCATGACCATAGAAAAATATTTTTTAAAAGTTGGTCACCATATCGTTTTTCAGTATCAGAGTTTATCAAAATGTCAATATACATGTTTTAGTACACACCAAGCAAGTCTGCCAGTCCAGAATACATTGTTTTAAAGTTCGCTGATAAAGGGCTAACAGTGTTGCCATTGGTTTTAAGTCTATTCTAAATATGGAATAGTTCTAAGCTTCCTAACAAGTATTATGAAAAAGATACATTTAAATTGACTTGAATTATTCTGCCAGATAAGAATGTAATTGGTATACAAATTTTTGTAGTCACAAAAACTTATACAATATATTGGCACATGGACAGTTGCATCTCCAGTAGTTGCCATCATCTATAAGACCTAGTTTGAAACGTTGCCTGGTGTACAATAAAAGCTCACTAACCTTAACTGCTAGATACAAACTGTTTGCTTAACAATACTAGTGTTCCAAAGATACTACAGGTATATTTCTCAATCCTCCCTGTGTTTCTCCAGTAGCTGAAAAGTTTCATTTGTTATGATTTTATTGTGGATGCCTCTCAATAAGAACTACTAGAGTGAACACTATTCACTGCTATGAATTAGCAACAGTAGGTAGCAAAAGTTGCTATCCTCCTGCTACGTTATAAAGGAATCCCAGGCTGCTCTGACCAGCTCGGGAATGTGACCTAACTGCAGCTCTGGTAAATTTTGTCAGACCAGCCCTCACACTGCATTTAGTGAGTTAGACTGACCATTGCAGAGATTTTGAAAGAAAATGCAAATGTGGTGTGTTTAACAACAGATTTTCATAATAGAACCTTGTCCGAAAATTGAATGAATGGATAGAGATTGGTGACATAGCAGCGTACCTAACTAAATGCATGGTTGGATGGTGAGGAGTGGAAGGATGAAATAATCGAAGAATGGATGAGAATGAATAAAGGGTGGGTGCTCTGCTTTTTTTATTTGATCTTTTTCATTAAAACATCACCACTCCATCGCACTACTACCACCTCTCCTTATGAAACAAGCATTCCCTGGATATATTAAACCCAGTGCATTGATTTAGCACCTTAAAATATAAACACAAAGCATAAAGCTTTGATGTAAAATGGGAGACAGAATGCTGTATTGCACAATGTGAACACAAGAAACCTTGCATCAATCCTGGCTGCCACCTGACCACATTACGTGATGCTAGGTAATTACTTTGTTCGCAATGTCGCCTTTGCCTTCATAATCACATGAGAGCACATTGAAACACATCAGTTCAGGGAGTGTGCAGCAGAAAATAGAAAAACTATAATATTTCTTCATCTATAGTAATACCATAGGTCACGTAGAGAGGGCAAAAGACAGCTGACTTTCCTCTTGGTTTACTAATTGCATCATTGTCAGGGAAGTGGTGGTGGGGGCATGAATGTTTCTAAGTTCATGATTAGAATCTTTCATTTCTAAGAATTGCCACTCAAATCAATAGTATATTTTAATGTACTATATTAAATTGTGTAGCAAAGATCACGTGTTAAATAAATGCACTGGGGCAGATTTACAAGGCCCTTGCGCCACTTTTCCCATGTTAAAAATAACGCAAAAGTGGCGCAAGGGCCTTGTAAATAAGCCCCACTGTTTTGAATGTTGATGAGTCTTTATCATATATGTCTGGGACTCTCTGAGCCAAGCAGTAGCAGACCCCTCTTCTCCCCACCATCAAAGCCCTGAAGATCAACACTGCTCGGGCAACCCAGCAGAAAAAAGGACCACCTAAGTGATGGAAAACAGAGGGACTGCTTCAGGAGGAGAGAGGAGGGTGTGAGATGGCACTAAGGGTGGTTGGTTGGTGGCTGGAGGCCAGTTATTACTTTATGATTTAAGACAGGGAGGAGAAGGCGTGTTATGCATCGCTCCCAATTACTCCTCTATTCTTGGTAAACAGTTGAAAGTAGGGACAGCTAACATTGAGGGATATACATAACATAAAATGAGGACCTCTGACCAATGGAACAAATGATCTGCTGTGTTGGGTGTAGGTACAGAAGGGCACTCTGGGACAGTCTACAGTAAAAAACACAGGAAGTGCTGCGAAAACATGTAGGCTCACCGCTGGAAACTTTTACCCTTTTGCCTACAGAGTGGCCCAGAGTTTCCACCACCCATAGCCTGGCACTGGGCATAAATGTGACACCCCCAGTAGTGTCCTCAGAACACCCCTGGACCTTTGATGATCAAAGTAGGACAGGAGTGCTGTCTGAGACCTGAAGGAAGACTGGGCCTGTTTGCCTTGAACCTAGGACCCCAGGAAGTGACTTTGAAGGTCAGTTGGCTGACCGCTTGTTTGAGCTACAGGAACACAGCAAGATTCCAGAGGTCCTTACCATGCAGCTGCCCAGCTCACCAGTACCAACTGGACCTGCCCTGGACCTTGCTGCTGGCCTCTGTTGGAGTGAGTCCTAACCTCAAAGTGATGTCCCCCTGGTCCTGGACCATTGGCTGGTGTTAGAGTATACTTCTCGTCCCCACACTGCAAAAGCTGGCAAACCTTTTGCTGAAGTTCTGCCTGAAAACTGTAGGAGACCCGGACTGCCATCAAAGCCACAGCCACAGCCATGGACATTGAATCACTGGTCATTCTCAGCTTGCCCCGCTGAAGGAGATCTCACTTCCAGAAAAGTTTTTGAGCCAGAACATAGAGGGCTTCATCGGGACTGACACCAAGCAACAACCTGTCCATGTTAAGGCCTTTCTGGGTACAGACTGTAGGCTTTGCCCACTAAGAGCTTTCCCACCTTCATTGATTACTGCACTAGGACCCCGATCATCAACCAACTGCTGTCGTCGAGCCCCGATTTCGATGCAGCTTACATCTTGTCCCACCTCCAACTTGTTGCAGCTACATTTTCTCCATAAAAGTTTCTAAGTCAGAAGGTAAACTTTCCACCAGGATGAACCAGGTCCCTGTATCCAACACACGCTTCATTTCAGTGGGCTTTAACTTTGACTTGGAACCGCTCTAGTGCGATAATTAATTAAAACTTTAAAAAATCATATCTCTGGTTCTAAGCATTGGATTTTTGTAGTTTTGGTGTAATTTCTTTATTGCAATTTTCTCAATTTTCTAAGCTAGCTTGAGTTTTTTTCTTGTGTTATTTTATCACTTTATTACTGTTAGAGGCAATGTGTAAAGTATTTATGCATCATTCAAAGTTCTACAGCAAGCAAGTGCTCCTGAAGCATCCTCCTGAGATGAGATGTAGAGGGTTACGTGCTGACAACAAATGCTGAATATCGTTGCATCAATGTTAGATTGTTGCGAGCGGGGCTGCTGCTGCCGGGCTTCCTTCTCTGACCCCAGCTTTCCATGGCACAGCCCTGGCGTATTCATCCCGCCTGGCCTTACCATCGACCTCCGTCTCTTTCTCTGCAAGAGGGCCACAGGGCGATTACTTTGTGGAAGGGCAGCCTACGAGTGTGTTTGACAGGTCTTGCGGAGGGTAGTGTTGTAGGGATTCTGCACATACACAGAGCTATGCACAGGATAATAGGACCTCAGAGTATAATGGTGAGCCAACCATACACCTTAGTACCCACAATCCCAACCCGACTAGCTTTAGTGTCTCATTAGCACATACTACCAATGATTAGACAACCCAGAACACGGTATCTCTCTCAGGACTTGCGGGAGCAAGAACACTCTTTCATCACTCACTCATACCTGTCCACAACGTGCGTAATAAGAGACACTGTATAGTTTAAAATGTTTATTTCAACTACCGTGCTCTAAGATACAGTACACGTGCCAGTACTATCAGCATAATGCATAAGGATAAAATAATAAGCATGGTTACAATTCCATAGAATACAAACGGGGAAAGCATTTCATAAAGCAGTGGATATAGGGCTAAATGACCATACCACCCTCCCCGTGCTATTATCTAGTTTATTATAAAAACAGAAGACCTCTGGGCATTGTCAGGCGGACCCTCATACCTCAATATCTTGATGCAAGGTTTACATAATCAGACAAGCACAGCTCTTCTCCCTGGAAAGGTTTTTCTCCAAGTGCCTCTACCAGTGAAATCACAATATTAAAAGCACACAAATTTCTCCAATGCAGCTGTACTTAGTGTTATGTCTAGGTGCGAGGGACTGGCCAAATCAGCAAGAACAAGGGACGTTGTTTTTCGACCTTGTACATGTTGTGCAGACGTAACCCACAGGGAACAGGAGAAAAGGTGAAAGGCAGAAAAGCAGACAGTTCTATAATAGCCGGGCAGAAGCAGAGGCTGGAAAAACAAGGGCACAAAGTAACGTGCGCAAAAAAGGCATCAGGGCAGTCAGGCCTAAGCCAACGTAGCAAGGCAGACCATGAGGCCACAAACCCCACGACACCCTCCCCTGGTCAGTCCATTGGTGAAGACATAGGATGAAGACAAAGTTCAAGTCGATTGAGCAGAACAGAAACGTCTGTTTTGGAATAGTCCCCATGAAGGACAATGAATGGGAGAGGAAAACAAATTTGCAGAATAAAAAAGTCCAGTGAGGCAGGTCGCTGAAAGCGAAGGCCCCCCTTAATCCAACAGAGTGTAAGTGCAGAAAAACGCCACACCTTCCAAGAGGAAATCGTTGGAATTGTCAGAAAAAAGCGACGCCATCCAGTCCAATAAATCAAAACAGCAGTCATGTTCCTCGCAAGAGGGAGCAGCGAACAGCATTGCGGGACAACTTGCGTTACACTCAATATAACTTTGTTGTAGGAGATTCTGAGCAGCCGCCCAGATATCCCATTGTGCCAAAATTCCAAGTTCAGCCGCACGCGCCATGTAGCCAGCACCGAAACAGTCCCGCTCATGGGCCTCTAAGGGACCCATCAACTGGACAAAATCCGGGCGAGACAGAGACGTATTGGAGAGGCAATAATCCAAGGACCATGAGAAAGGACATAGGATGCAAGACATCACAGGTTGCACGCAAGTGAAATACGCAAAGCGAAAAGATAGTCTGTATGACACACTGAGTGTCGCCAATGGCAGGACGCCGAAGCCGGCGAGGATGCGTTCACAGAGCATCAGGAGTCGACCGGGGTCGAGAAGGGCCCAGGGAAGTGCAGCCATTGCGTAGTAAACAGAACAAAAGCAATATACCAGCCGCTAAGGCGAGGATCAACGGAAAGCCGCCAAAGACACTGGAAAAAATGGAATGAATAAAAGCCGGTATTACACCAAAGATAGTCTGAAAGGAGGTAACAAGGCCAGAGCCCACAACTTTAAAAAAGTGCACTAGACCTTCGGTGCGTGATGCATTAAAAACACGGTGAATCAGTTCACCGAAATGTTGTGGGAGGTTAGTGTTCAAAAGGGCCTGTATTTCACTGTGGGTACTAGCCACCTGGAGGATGAATGTCTCCCGGGCGGATGTGAGCATAACCTCCTGGTTCAATAATAGCGCCTTTATTCTGCTCAATTTATTGAAATCCGCCTTCAAAGTAGGAATGGAAGGCCAAATGGTACTATCTATGATGTCGTGCGGGGGAAGAAAAAGCACATTTTTGCAGCAGACAACCCTGTGGGAAACTGTTACAATATAGGGTATGCCGGCCAGCATGCCACAGCAGGCCTGATTATTCAGAAGCAGATAGCTACCATTTGCAAGCACAGTAAAAGTAGGAGATATAGCAGGAGCAGGAATTCCCTTTAAAACACAAGCCAGATTCGGAGCCGAAACGTTACAAGCTCCGTGCAATTTAATGTTTTTGCAAATAAGGGAATGACCCACAGTAGAATCGCATGACTCTCCTGTGAGAAAGACTTCCTTGCCGTCCCTAAGGCATCTATAAAGGAAGGGCAGGGACCAAAGTTCATGCAAGAAGGCACTGCCTAAAGGCTGAAAACGGCCAACAGGATAATGTTTCTTGCAGGAACTGAACACAAATAAAGAAAAAGGTAAAGCAATAACCCCGTGTACTAGCCACACTGCAGAATCCAATTCCGCCACAGAGAATGGTAAGGGCTCTATTTTCTCGATATGTAACAGAGTGTATGTTGCATCTTTCATGGACATGAACTGCTGTTTTTCAGTTAAATTAAAAGGCAAAAATAAGGCGGAGGTGTTTAAAAAATGCCAAGGAACTTTACCCAGTTTAAGCGTTTGCAAAGTCCATGCAAACTGAATCACTGAACGCAATTGATTTTGACCATGATATAACACAGAAACATCATCTTGTACAATATCAACAACAGAGGAAACAATATTCTCTAATGTGTAAATGCGGGAAGACAGGGTATTAATACTAATGTCAACAACAGCAAGCACCTTTTCTAAATTTGCTTGATCTATTTCCCGTAGACGGGAAGCAGCTTCAATTTGCGAAAGCTTCCAGAGTTCATTGTAAGTTTCATAAATGAATCTCTTAGGTCGAGCACCACGAGGCCCCAGAACAAAATCGGACAGATCAATGTTGCCTGATAGGAGGGATAAATGCTGTTTCACAGAATCTAATGAAAAGTGCTGCAACCACTGTTTACATAATTTACCAACAGAATATGTAGTAACAGTACGAGAGTCAGAAAACCTCGGGTCTGGCCTATCCTGTTTGTAACCAGGAGCTGAGTCATGAAAACGCAGTTGGCAGGCATTTGCTGCCGTTGGCCAAGCCAACCAGGGTGACTGAACCAAGGTGGAAACATTAAATGAATTGTTCTGAAACAAAGCTTGCAAATCTGTAAGGGAAAAATTGAAATGCAAGCTCTCGTTGGTGGAGGAAGACAACACAGGAATGGAAGGTGCATTTAATTGTTTGGAAGTAGCCAAACCCCAACACGTTGTTTGATAGATTGAATGATTTAAAAACAAAATTTGGGTTGGGATGAGGCAAGCACGGTGCAAGGCTTCTGTGCCTTGTACCTGACATGATTTGGAGCCCCAAATAGATTTCAAGTCAATGGTGTTCCGCCAGTGTTCATAACCACCCACAGCCAAGGCGGCCAAAAAGGAACCCGAATACAGTAACTTGGTGTGGGTCAACATGATCTTCTCTGTAGATGAAGTGTTTAATTTAAAATAATAGGACCCTGGGTTCGATCTATCAAAGTCGGTAAAATAAGTAAACTTGTTTCTAAGAGTTTGGGAGCTGCCTGGCAAAGGGGTTGGACAATGTTCCCATTGGGTGTAATTAAAAGGACCCCGAAGGGTACTTGGTTTATGGAGGAAATGGTTGCCCCAATGCTGGTAACAATATAAATCGGCATAACTTGCAGAATTCATGTACAAATCTTCAGCATTAAAGGCAGCATAATATTTCAAATCAGTAAATAACGATTCAACGGCATGCACATCCCAATCGTCAGAATGAATATTACTTTTAACGACATCACCCATTGAAACACGGAGGACATTTGGTACATTAATAATCTCGGTAGGTCCATGAATTTGGAAATTTACCGCATCCCATACTATGCCATCAGCGATTGGGAAAGCTGAAATGTTCACAAATGTGTGGTCACGCTTCATGATGTGAGAAGAAGAATGTGGAGACAAAGTTCCAGCGACACAGTTCACTGCAGAGCGTTCTGGCAAATAATGACCATTGATGAGTAGAAAAAAAACTGTGACAAAGCCAATGGACATGAACAGAAAAATCAGGATTAGCACCAACCAGATGTATGTCCATGGAGGAATTAAAAAATTGTCTCTGAACCAGGATACAAAAATACTGAATCTGGACGGGATAAGTGATGAGGTGGAATCCGAGTCAAAGGAATAACGTGTTGGGCTCAGTGGCGTTGTTGGTAGGTGAGCCACCGACTCGTTGGCGGGGTAGGTATACTCAGTCTCCTCATTGCAGGGGGAGGCCGGGTAGTCGAGTAAGCGATCAGGCAAATCTACCATCTCGATAGCAACATCAGTGACCGTTCGGGCTGGAGGGCCACAAACCTTAGTCCGGGAAATGACTGGACAAGAGACCGCTGGTGTTACACTATTCAGGATCAGCCAGATGTTGTAGCTTGACATTGTCCACTGAGATGTATCTGTTCTCTTTGCGACCAGGAAGCGGTGGTAAGATGACTTTACGAGTACCCTTCAAGCCAAGTACTGGAACCGGTGCACGATAAGAGGGGCCAAATTCTTTTTTGTTCTCCACCTTCTCTCGAACCAGATCTCCAATCTTCGGAAGCCAGCCGGCAACCGGAATCTGTAGCGCAGCGTCTGTGGCTGAAGGTAAATGTTCGTTTGCAAGTTTGTCTCGGTCTTCTTGTAAGTCCTGTAACATAGTAGAATGGTTATCTACATCAAAGATTGCGGATTGCGCCGCCATGTCTAGACCATCAAGGTCGGGCACAAACATTCGTATGCCAAAGAGCATTTCGCATGGGGTCCGCCCACCCAGAGGTCTTCTAGGGAGATTATTAAGTGCACGTTGTACAGTATACAAGTGGGCCAGCCAGTTCCTGCCAGTACCTAAGACTCTAGCTGTCAAGGATTGCTTTAAGTCACGGTTCATTCGTTCAACAATTGAATTGCCCTCAGGCCGATATGGAGACGAAAATTTCACCCGCACCCCCAGTGAACCCATTGTGTCCTTGTAAGCCTTAGAGGCGAACGCTGGACCTTGGTCAGAATGGAAGGTGCCACAGGCGAAAATTCCCACAAAGACACGCAAATCCCTTATGACATTTCGAGCGTCAGCACTCCGTTGTGGCCAAACCCAGATGAAACGTGTGCACGAATCCACTGCAACCAAGATGTACTTATATGCAGTGTCTGAAGAAAATGGACCGCAGTGATCCAGGTAAACACACCCAAAAGGTCTGTTTGAAATGCAGAGCGGTGTTTGGGGTGGTAGTGTAACCGTTGAAGGCTTAATTTGCTGACAAACGTCACAAGAAAGCACATAAGTACGGGTTTGTTTGTATAAACCACGCCACCAGTAACGCTGCTGCAAGATGGAAACCGTCGCAGACACGCCAGCATGAGCCGAAGCCATGCCTTCGTGTGCGGCCGTTATCAAGGAAAGTCTGCGGTCCGCGTTGGGAATCAGCCGATCACCAACGTCAGGAATTCTTACGAAAGGAGCCTGTCCGGGACCTAATTGATAAGAGTATTTGGAAGGGAAACCCCGTGGGTAATTAGCAACCTCCTTTGTTGCAGCAATAGCTGCCAGAATATCATTATCTATCTTAGTCATGGATCTTGTAACTGCTGCGACTGAGCACGTGGCTACTGCCGATTTGGCAGCTTCATCTGCCAAACCGTTACCGACAGCGTGTGCGCCCACACGCTGGTGGCCAAGAGTGTGAATCACCTGTGTGAGAGGCAGATGTTGTTTCAAATCTGCCACTCGAACCCAAAGCATTTTATGCTTAATTGTGCTGCCTTTTGCATCTCTATAGTCATTTTGTGACCAAAAGAAGAGATTGTCATTGAAAGATTGAACACAGTAGTAAGAATCGCACACAATAAGAGTGGTCACATCCGGATTAGCGAACTCAAGTGCGAGCACCAATGCGCGCAGCTCAGCCAATTGTGCAGTACTGTCTCCTAGTGCCTGAGTGTGCACTACAGTTGATTTGAACTTGCCGTTCACCATGGTACCTGCAACAATAGCACATGCCGCGGAATAAGCATGCTTGGAACCCGTGGCCGGTTGTGCCGAACCATCGGTATAGATAATACAGTCGTACTCCTCAAGCGGTAGCAAAGACAGAGGAGGAGGATGAACGAATTCATACTGTAAAAACTCCTGTGTCTGAAGAGAAGAATCAAAGATAAAAGTGACATCCGGGGACGTCAAAGATGTTGCCCATTGTATCCAACGGGGGTGTAAAGCTTTAGAGTTCGGTACACTTGCTTTCGTCACTGCCTCAAGGGCAGGATATGGTGTTACCACCAAAATGCGTTTTCCCTGTGCCAGTGCGCGTTCCTTTAGAATCGCCATCTGCACTGCAGTCAAAACTTTCTCCACAGAGGAAAAGCGCATTTCTGCTGAAGTGTAAAGATGTGACTTGTATGCAATCGGTACTGTGTCACCTTCGTTAAAGGTTAAGTATGTAAAACCCACTGCCCCTGGAACGATTCTAATCACCACGTTTGTGTGGTTATCACGTGTCAACAAGAATTTAGATTCAAGTAGATCAGACTGCAAAGATTGCAGTATGGAGGAATGCTCGGGAAGCCAGCATGACTTCGAAAAGTTAGGTTGTATCAAGGCATAAAGAGGCTTGATACGCTGGGCATATTCGGGAATATAAGTACGCCCGAAGTTCAGAAAACCCAGTAAAGACTGAAGCATCTTCAGAGTAGTTGGAGGGCACAAGAGTGCGCATTTCTCCAAAAAATGGGGGGCTAAGCCCTTACCTTCATTGTTGAGCTCATAGCCCAAAAACAAAACGGTAAATTCAGCAATGTGTGATTTGGCAAAGTTGAATTTGTAACCTAAGACCGCAAATTCAAGAATAATGCGGTCCACTCGGGAAAGATGTGGCCATAGTTCATCGTCTGTCAGATAGATATCATCGACGTACGAACACGCATCTGGGCCTATGCTGTCCAACAAAGAGACAACACGGGCGGCGAAGACACCCGGACTGTTCTTGTAGCCCATGGGTAAACGCCGGAATTTGAATTGTTTATCACCGGAAGTGAAAGCGCTCCATTGGCTGCACTCCGGGGACAAGTTGTGCGTGTAAAATCCATTGGATAAGTCCAGTGTCGTTTTATATTTTCTACAGACAAGACTGTCTACAATCGCAGAACTATGTGTATTTTGTACCGCAAAGGTCCGGCAATGAGAGTTCAAATGTCGGTAATCCAAAACTAGGCGGTACAATCCGTCGGGTTTAGAAACCGCAAAAAGGGGATTATTCATCGGTGATACGCATGTTTCAATTACTCCTTGATATTCTAACTGTGTCAGAATTTCGGAAACAGGACCTTTAGCTTCCCGCTTGATGGGATATTGGGGTTGTGGCTGTGGCAGCGACCGCAAAGGAATATCATGAGGGGGAGAGTCTTCATCTCAGCCCACGTGGTTGCGGTACAACGCCGGAGCCAGGGACGCTGCCCACTCGGCTGCGAGAGCCTCCGCTTTGTCCTTGGGGACATGACGAGAAAAGCTCGGAAGGATTACCTCCTCCCCTCTACGCGCAGCAAGTACGAATGGGGGCGGCCAATCTGCCTCTGCCAACAGAATGTAGTACGAAGAGGTCAGATTCTCCCAAAAAATCCCTTTAATAACACGCTGTATGTCACCTTCAATTTGAATGACAATATTATATAGTCTGTCAGGGGGTGCCACTCTGGTGTCTGCTGTCTCAACAGTAATGAATGTATCAGTTGCTGTCGCCTCCACATGAGGACGTAGTGCCTCCCGCACCTTGGTAACTTCCGCGGCTCTGTCTAGGAGCGTCACTGCCCACGTCCAATTCAGGAGTCTCGTTCTCACCGTTTGTGGCATACCTCGCTGTTACAGCTGCAACTTTCTTCTTCTGAAACTGTGGGCGAGAATGTGGAAATTCGTCTGGTTTCCCTCGGACTTGTTGTCGAGGTTGGTCTCGTCCCTGAGGAGCCTCACGACCCCTGCCTCTATCCTGGCGATCTCCTCCACCAGCCTGGGAGGTTGTTGGTGCCTGTGAAGAACGAGGAGAACACAAATCAGGGACTTGAAATCTCTCTAGAGATTTAATTCTCGCCCTATCGCGCAAATCATAAGTGCGTACAGAAGAGACGGAAACCGGGGATGCGCCTCGCGACCCTGGCTTCTTCTGTTGCTTTCCCTGTTTTTTCAACCTCCAGCTCTTTTTAGTAAAGAACGGCTTCTCATCCTTCTCAGATTGAGTTTTCAGTTGAGGTTGTGATTGTGTTTGCGTTTTAGCAAACGGCTTGACTCCCAGGCTATTGCGGCCAATGGTTTTATAAGCCTGTGCAATAATTTTCGGTAATTCGCACGGCTTGTCCGGTTCTGGGATCAAATCCAAAGCATTAGCTACTTGAAAGTTAACTGCATCGCCCTTGACATTCGCAAGGATCAAATCAGCTACTACATCGAACACTCCCACCAGTCTCATCCCTAATTCCACAGCCGCTTCAGGGCCATGCTCATCCTGCACTTGTTTAATTACAGAGGGGAGAACCGTCATGGAAGGAGTGCCGAAACACTTCGCATATACTGCTGCGAACACCTTGCCCCAGTTGTTGCATTCTGTCAACTCGGGAATCAAGTCTTTTGGCAAACTAATCATTAAAATCCAGTGTTTTTCCACAGGAGAAGTATTTGGAAAAACTGCCTCCAGCTGGTCAAATTTTTCTGCAAGCCAATAAGGCAAATCGTCCTTATTTTGTGGGCGCTTGCCCATCACCGAATTAACCATGACGGGACTTATGGTTACACCGCCCGGTCCAGCTGGATGCGCCGCAACTCCAGGCGGGGCTCCCTGGATATTGCCTGTAACATATTGTACTAAAGCTCTGTGCACACGTATCAAAGACGTATGCAATTCACGCAGTTCAGCAACTGCTAGCGTCATATAACGCGGATGTGGGGTATACCCGGCCAAAACAGCCCACGTGGCCCCTGCAATCGATAAGGGGCCTAAACGAATCGGGGTAACCAGTTGGGGGAGGGCGCCATTAAACCAAACACGTGTAGGCAGTGCCAGGTTCTCACTCCTGCACCAAGGCCCCCACCTGATCAGCGGCCCACCTCCACCAGAACCCCTTCAGGACAGGCAAGCCCCAGGCAAGCACTAGAGGCCTCTAGAGGTGAGCGGCACAGGCGGTGGAGAGGAACCCAGTGCTCCTGCTGCACTGAACTGCAGTACTGCTCCTGTTGCATAAAAATGGCCGGCATTAGTCCAGTGAGGCTTGTTCATGGTGCGGTAACCAGCAACCCCTCCTCAGCCCCTCAAAGCCTCAGTGACTCAGCGTTTCAGGGTTTCAGCATTTCAGCGCTTCAGGATTTACAGCCTAACAGCCACCCGGCAACTCATGCAATTATCACATTGGTTGCATCGGTCCCCCCTTGGATTCCTGGACCAATGCCAGTGCCCAAAGGCTAACTGCTCCAATGAGCCGCTTTACCCCTATGCGAAGCAAGAGCAATGAGCAACCCAAGGGAGTGTCTGTCTTGTCTTTTCTGCATTGTGTCTTGCACCATCGGATCAAAGCACAAAGGCATGTCTTTGTGTGTCCATATCTGTGTGCTACCCCCTACATGCTACCTGCTATCTGCCAGCCTGCATGCTCACAGCACATCATCTGTGCCGCCGCCTCGAAAAGGCCTGGAGGAACACCAAATCCACAGAAACCCACAACAACTTCAGAACCGCCACCAACGCCCACCATCAACTCATCAGAGAAACGAGGAAAAAAGCGATTGAAGACAGAATCTCCACCCAGGCGCACAACAGCAAGGAACTCTTCAGCATCATCAAGGAGTTCGCCCAACCCACCAGCGAGTCTACCGACATCCCTCCCTCACAAGACCTCTGCGACAAACTCAGCACCTTTTTCCACCACAAAATCAAGAGCATCTACGACAACTTCGACGAAGACAACCAACACACTGAACCCTCACCAACCACCCCCGACACCCGGAAACCAGCGATTGATGACTGGACAGCCCTCACCACCGAAGACACACTGAAGACAATACGGTCAATCCACTCAGGGGCCCCCACGGACCCCTGCCCCCACCACATCTTCAACAGAGCCGCCGACACCATCGCACCCATGCTCCGCCACACCATCAACCGCTCCCTGGCGACCGCCTCGTTCCCCGACGACTGGAAACACGCCGAGGTCAACCCCCTCCTAAAGAAACCCTCAGCGGACCCCACCAACCTCAAAAACTACAGACCCATCTCCCTGCTCCCGTTCCCAGCGAAAGTCATCGAGAAAGCCATCAACAGCCAACTCGCCACATTCATTGAAGAACACAACATCCTCGACTCCTCCCAATCCGGCTTCAGAAAAAACCACAGTACGGAAACCGCCCTCCTCGCTGCAACAGACGACATCCGCACCCTACTGGACAAAGGAGAAACAGTAGCCCTCATCCTCCTCGACCTATCAGCCGCGTTCGACACAGTCTCCCACCGCACCCTAATACACAGACTCTACGACGCAGGAATCCAGGACAAGGCCCTCGACTGGATCTGCTCCTTCCTCTCAGGCAGGACGCAGCGGGTCAGACTCCCCCTTTCCTCTCGGACCCCACACCTACCACCTGCGGAGTCCCCCAGGGCTCCTCCCTCAGCCCGACGCTCTTCAACGTCTACATGGCTCCACTTGCCCCCATCGTCAGAACCTACGGACTCAACATCGTGTCATACGCAGACGACACCCAGCTCATCCTCTCCCTATCCAACGAGCCCAACACCGCCAGACGCAACTTTCGAGAAGGCATGGAAGCCGTCGCCAAATGGATGAAAAACAGCTGCCTACAACTAAACACCAACAAAACAGAAGTACTCATCATGGGCCCAAACCCCGACGCCTGGAGCGACACCTGGTGGCCCCCCGCCCTCGGAAACCCGCCAACCCCCACAGACCACGCACGCAACCTGGGAATCATCCTGGACTCCGAGCTCAAAATGGACCGCCAGATCAACTCTGTCTCGTCTTCCTGCTTCCACACCCTCCGCCTCCTTCGTAAGACCTTCAAATGGATCCCCCTCGAACACCGAAAGACAGTCACTCACGCCCTGGTCACCAGCAGACTCGACTACGGCAACGCACTCTACGCCGGAATAAACAAAAACCTCATCCGCAAGCTACAGAACATCCAGAACGCCGCCGCAAGACTGGTCCTCAACCTGCCAAAACACTGCCACATCTCCCAACACCTGCGCACACTCCACTGGCTCCCCGTCGAG
This sequence comes from Calotriton arnoldi, assembly GCA_963921515.1. Classification (NCBI taxonomy): domain Eukaryota; kingdom Metazoa; phylum Chordata; class Amphibia; order Caudata; family Salamandridae; genus Calotriton; species Calotriton arnoldi. Next base: position 495,486 of record CAWUFW010009935.1, read on the forward strand.
GTGAGAATCACCTTTAAGATGCTCACCCACGCACACAAGGCCCTCCACAGCACCGGACCAGCATACCTGAACAGCCGACTCAAATTCCACGCACCCCAAAGGACCCTACGATCAGCCCAGCTCTCCTACGCCGTGGTCCCCCGCACCAGAAAGACCAGATCGGGAGGCCGCTCCGTCTCCTTCCTCGCGGCCAAAGCATGGAACGCCCTTCCGCTCCACCTCAGACAGACAACATCGCTCCCCATCTTCGCAAGAAACCTCAAAACCTGGCTCTTCGACAGACCCCTCCTTGATGGAATGGAACCTGCACCCCCCCACCCCTAGTGCCTTGAGACCCTTACGGGTGAGTAGTCGCGCTTTAACAAACTCCTGATTGATTGATTGATTGATTGATCATCAGTAACTACTGCACCCCAGCTTCTAGCTTCTGTTTCTAGCTCCCGGCATTAGGCAACTCCCACGATTGGCCCCTGCAACAGCCAAACTGCATCATCATTTCCAGTCTCAGGCCCTCTGTTAATTGCCCTTTGGCAACACCGGCTGGTGCACCGTGGCAACAACTGACTCAGGGGCAAGCAGCTGAGGGAGCATGATATCAGGAAAGTCCAGGACCATCACAACAGACATGAAACACAGGAAAATTCAGAGTGACTCCAAAATGAAATCAACTGCAGCTGCCATGGCACTCTCATCAATGCAGATCACAAACGTTTTGTAGACAGTACCATTATCAATGCACAAAAAATCTAACACCATTGGCCCCACTCGGAAGGATCCACTGCTAGAGGGGGCAAGAGCTGCAGGAGCAGCCACACTTCAACCTCAACTCTCACTCCCACCTGCGAGCACATCCCAAGCACAAGTTCAAGCAGGTGCACTTAATAAGTCTTATCTCCTGCCTCCTACTCAAAACGCCACTGGTCAGTGACCAGAGTGAGATTTCTACCGGCCCTCACGCCATCATGGAGGCCAGCAGTCTTTTTTCTGATACACCAATGCGGTAGTAAAAACGGCCCCAACCCCGCACAGAACCTCGATGGAACTGCAACAGAATGCCTGGGCATTGGCCCAATTTCATCAGTTCCAGCTTGTTGTGTAGTTCCTATATTACCCATACAGGACCTGCGCGTTCGGATAACATAAACTGTGAGTTTGGTGGCAGACTGATTCTGAGCACCCCCACCGAGAAATGTTAGCCTGTTTGCATAAGCTAGCTCACAGTGCCACTAGTGTCTCCTCTTATCGGGGAGAGAATAGTTTCTGGCAACCTTAGAACATGACAACCCTGATCCCTCAGGACCGTGGAAACAATGTACTACTTTTCGCTCAGTCTCTCGTGCTCACTTATTCGGTCTCAGAGAGTTACACAGAAGAAGCAGTCAGGCGTGTTACAATAAGTATTTATTGTACAGTTGTTCTTCTAGTGTAAAATAGATGTGCTGCAATAATTGTAAGACAGTAGCAGAGATATATAATCAGCAGTATAGTGAATATAAATGGATAGTACAGTTCTACCATTTTGCAACAATCATAAATGCATACATGGATATAAAATGCATGATAAAAGAAAGTGCGTACTCCTATGATGCCTATCTAGATGTACCTAAGTGTACCTAGCATGTGAGTAGGTGTGAAGCCAAGAATCCCTCTAGGATTTAGTCGAACCCCATTACCTGAAGTGTGAGAATGTAGGAGCCCTTCTTGGTCACGAGTTGGACACCCCGCGAGGGATGTTCAGACCACTGTCAGCTGGAGCGTCTGCATGCAGGAGCCTCAGCGTCTCTGGTCAGTGTGTCGGCCTGGAAGTCTCGGTTCCCTCTGCCTAACACTAACAAGATGTGCTGTATTTATGCAGAAAGTATCTAGGGCTCCTTTGTCCCTTGTCTCATGTATTAGCCATTGTTGGATTTGAGGATGACATGTGGGATGAACCTTGTACGTAGATATGGTGGGGTAGGTGGTGTAGCCCCTGCCTGGTTTCCAAGAACCTTATGAATATTCATTCATACTGTGTGAGTCTATTGATGAAGTTATAGGACTCTATTGTTTAGGAGAAACCCTCCTTCTGCACCCAGGACTAGAACTAGGTAAAGGTTCAATCCTAAAAGGCTCGTTACAGTGTAGTGTAGGGGAGGTAATGTAGGTGAAGGGGTATGATGTTACCCGGGCCTATATTAGGGTACCTATATGGAACATAACAAGCTGTTAGACCAGCTAGTCGACCAGATTCCAGCCAAGCCCCCAATTTGACCTGGATAGAGGCTTGCCAGTCCTCTTGGTACCTTTTTCTAATTCCTTTGGCACACCTCTAATTTCCTTGAGCATTCTTAGTGATTCAGAGCAGGAGCTGCTGGTGTAATCCAAAGAGCGAATGCCATATCATGGCATTCTACCCACAAACAGCAAAGTTTCCAACCTTCTCCCTTCACAAAACACTGACATGTGGTCCCCCTTGCTTGGCACTATAGAGTCCACACTATACAGTCCATGCCAGATGTCAGGGCCTACCACTCTGAGAAATTGGATGCCTAAGTGGACATTCTAAGCTCCATTGCGGCCCTAATCACAGGGATGGCCCAGAAACTTAGGGGCATATGTTCAAGGAGTTAACGCCGCCGTAGCGTCAATTTTTTGATGTTTACGGCGGCTTTTCTTTTTATCGCCATATATACAAGTTGCCACTAACCCCGGTTAGTGACAGTTTACTGGTGATATCGTCCGTTTTTCCGATCGCCACTACTGTTAGCGATAGCTAACGAAAATGAGATGCAAGGTAGGTGTTTCCGTGGAAAAACTGCCGCTAACCCCACTTCGCGATATTCACAATGATCGCCCGGTCCGGCGATACGTTCCAAAAACAGCCGCTAAGGCCCGTTAGCGGCTGGTTTCTAAGACCAGAAAAAAGGTGGTCTTAAAAATGGAGATTAAAAACAGGACATAAGGGAGACTAGCCCAGAGCTACATTTGCCAATCTACTGATGCCATGGAGGTACTACTTATGCAGCTTGGAGCACCAAGAAGACCACAACAACCACCGCCACCGCCCCCAGGACCACCATGGAGGCAACGCCAAAGAAGACAGTGGGTCTATCGTCAACGCATCACCCTGATAGACATAACGCCAGAGGATGTGATAGCCCACAACAGGCTGAAAAGGTCCTCCATCCTCCGCATACTGACCCAGATAGCCCCCAGGCTGCAGGCACCAACACAGCCTAGCACCAACATCCCTCCGCAGACCAAGCTACTAGTAGTGCTGCACATGTTGACCTCAGGTACCTTCCAACCAACCACTGCCAGAGTTGGGGGAGTCTCCCAGTCATCCTTTTCAAGGTTCCTCCCAACTGTCTTGGATGCCATCATCAGCTTGACGCCACAGCACCTACACTTCCCCAACACTGCGCAAGAACAGCTTGACACCAAACAAGGCTTCTATGCCATTGCTGGATTCCGCATGTGTTGGGGGCAATTGATTGCACCCATTTCCTACTTGTGCCTCCTGCGGACACTGCACACATCTACCGGAACAGGAAGCACACACAGTCCATGAACGTGCAGGCAATCGTGGACCACAGGGGCTTGTTCACCAATGTCGTTGCCAAGTTTCCAGGGAGTGTGCATGACTCCTACATCTTCCGGCAGTCCATCATCAACCAGCGGTTTGAGAATGGCACATATGGAAATGGACTGCTCGTTGGAAAGTACTAACTGAACACACCACACACCTCAAGTCCACAATCATGTAGCTCACAAATGTGAGAATGCACATGTAGCAAATGTCATACAACATGCCTTGTAACATGTCCACCTACCATACACAAGAACCCAAGGGACTGTGGTCACTGGGGTTAGCCTTGTAGAAAAACTTTCATCAAAGGTCCTGCCCCTCCGTCACACATCTGCAAATAGTGGGAGAGGTGGGAACCAAGTAGGTGTGATGGAGGGTCAGGACCTATGAGGAAAGTGTGAACACAAGCCCGAGTCTGGCGGCGGTGTTCTGCACAGTCTTGAGCTTGCGGAGCAGAGACTTTTCCATGCCGGCGCAGAGGGTGTGTCTGTAGCCCAGTCTGCTGTAAATGACTGTGTTGGTGACTGTCTTATTTTGACTTGGGGGATCCATTTGAAGCTCTTACGGGGGATGCGGCGGATGTTGAAGTAGCTGGAGGCGACGGCGGTGACCTGTTGGTTCATGGAGAGGGAGAAGTTTAGTACGATGCCCAGGTCTCTGGCGTGGTCCGTGGGGGTCGGGGGTCTGCCGAGGGCAGTGGGCCACCAGGTGTTTTTCCATGCTGCTGGGGTGGTTTCAAGGATGAGGACTTATGTCCTCTCTGCGTAGAGTTTCGTGCAACTGTTGCTCATCCAGGTCGAGACTTCCTGCATTCCTTCCTGGAAGTTGAGTCTGGTGGTGGTGGGCCCCTTGGTGAGGGAGAGAATGAGCGGGGTGTCCTCGGCGTAGGATACTATGCAGAGGCCGTGCTGTTGGACGATGGCGGCGAGTGGGGCCATGTGGATGTAGAAGAGTGTTGGGCTGAGGGATGATCCCTGGGGCACTCCACAGTTGATTTTTGTGGGTTCTGAGAGGAAGGGTGGCAGTCTGATCCCTTGGCTTCTGCCGGTGATGAACGATCGGATCCAGTCAAGGGTGGTTCCTTGTACGCCGGCGTCATGTAGTCTGCCCGCTAGTGTGCGGTGGGAGATGGTGTGGAATGCTGCTGACAGGTCGAGTAGAATCAGGGCTGCCGTGTGGCCTTGGTCGAGGAGGATGCAGATGTCGTCAGTGTTGGCAAGTAGGGCGGTCTCGGTGCCGTGGTTGCTGCAGAATTCGGATTGAGACGGGTCCAGGATGGCGTTGTCCGTGGCTTAGCTGGGGGGCTTGGTGAATTCCTGGATGACGTTGAAGAGGTCTTTGGAGTTGGTGGAGTAGGCGACGATTTTGTTGTGGATGAAGGTCCTTTCAGTGCTACCGAAGCATTGGTGGTATTTTGTCATGGTGTTTCTTGTAGGTGGTGAAGTTTACGGGTGTCTTGCTGTTTCTCCTGTTCTTCTCCAGGGGTCTGCAGGTGCATCTGGATTCTTTGAGGTTGGTGGGGAACAAGGCGGCTTTGCTGGTGTGCTGTCTGTCGGAGTTGCGTAGCGGGTGAGTTTGTCTGCGCAGTTGGAGATCCATGTGTGGAATTCCCTGGCATTGTGGTTGGCGTCGGCTGCAGCAGTGGGTGTGTTGCAGTTGAGGGTGGATTTCAGATGCTCCTCGGTGACTCAGCTCCAGTTCCTTTGCGTGGCGCGCGGTGCAGGTTTGTCTAGCTTGGGTTTGTCGCCAAGGAAGTGTACGCAGTGGTGGTCGGTCCATGGGTGTTGCATGGTGTGGCTGAAGTGTATGCTGTTTCCTCCTGCGAAGATGGGGTCGAGGGTGTGTCCTGCCTTGTGGGTCGGTGTGGTTAAGAGTTGTATCAGTACGATGTTGGTGAGCTCTTCATCTGGAGGGTAGTGGAGTTGGGGTAGTTGGTATTTGAGGTGGAAGTTCAGGTCTCCGATGAGTATGTAGTCCATGGAGGCGATGGCGTGGGGTGCGATGAGGTCGTTGATGGTGTTGGGGAAGCGGTCCAGGTGTCCGGGGGTCTGTAGGTGAGTGTGCCACAGAGTGTCGAGTTGGGGCTGGTCTGGACCTGGAAGTGCAGTTCTTCAGTGGCGGGTAATGTGTCGCTGGAGGTGGAAAGGCAGAGGGAGTGTTTTGTGCGCGATGGCAAGGACTCCTCCCAGGTGGTTGGGGTGGTCCACCCTCTGGATCTTGTATCTGTCCGGGATCGCGAGGGCGATGTCAGAGGCAGAGGAGGTGGTGGTCCAGGTGCCCGTAATGAAGGCGATGTCGGGTGAGAGTGTGTCCCAGAGGTTCCAGATTTCCACGGTGTGTCTACGGTGAGGAGGATGCATCTTAGTGCGTTGGCGTTGTAGGCAGCCGTGGCGGTGGTGAAGGTCTGGCAGCAGTGGTGGCAGGAGAACTGGCTGTGGGTCGTGTTCATTGTGGCCTGTTGTCAGTTGTACTTCCTTACGGGGTTGAGTGCGAGGATGGCGGATGAGTCGTAGTGGTAGACGTTAGGAGATCCAGGGTCCCTGGCGCCGGTTGTGGTCGGGTCACGGACGGGCGCAGGCGGGCTTGCCTTTGCGTACCTTCATTGCGCCAGCGGTGCAAGCGCGCAGCCGCCGCCATAACATAGGGTAAGGGGAGGGACGAGCAGCTGGGAGGCAATGTGATTTGCATTGATGCCGGTCAATTGTCTGAAGTAACCCTGGGCAAAGCACTACGCTACGCTCGCGTAGTTTGCGAAGTTTGTGCTACTTCGCACAACACGAATTGCACGTAGCACAGTGCAAACACGCGTAGCATAGCGTAGCGTAGTGCAGCGGTCATTTTTGCTTGCTCGCGGTCCTCAACGTCAAGTTGGCGACCGCAAGCAAGCAAAATGACATCCCGGCGAGACTTTTTCTCGTTCGCGATCAGCAACATCAAGTTGCCGATCGCGAGCGTGGAAAATAAACCTCCCGGCGAGATTCTCAACGCGGGAGGTCAGGTTTCTCATTTCGAGTGGTCGCGTATGCTCGCGACCACTCGCGATGAGAAACTACCAGTCCGCGTTGAGAAGCTGCCGCTCGAGTAAAAATCTACTCGAGCGGCAGTAAAGACAGCTCGCACTGTGCAAGATGCCGTTTTCAATGATTGCACAGTGCGGACAAGCATCCGGCACTGTGCAATCATTGCGAACAGTGCACTACGCAGTTCGCGTAGTGCTACGCGTAGCTCGCGTAGTGCGAACTGCACTTTGCGTAGCTTCGCGTAGCGCTACTTCGCGAACTACGCCCAGGCTTAGTCTGAAGCTACACATGACAAACCCGTATTACCTAAGTAGCACAAATCACACACCCAAAAATAGAAACTCTGCAAACACAGCAGGCACAAATACTAATGGACACATCTCTCCATTATATGTCACAGGTGATCAAGGATATGCACTCGCTCCATGGCTGATGACACCCCTCAGAGCCACAAACACCCAGGCACAGAGACAGTACAATGTCGCCCTTGGACGCACCAGGTCCATTGTGGAGAGAACATTTGGCATGCTTAAGTCACGGTTTCGGTGCCTCGACATCTCAGGTGGCAGACTGCTGTACAGCCCTGAACTAATGTGAAAGATCATCGTGGCATGTTGTGTGCTGCACAACATATGTGCCCGCACCAATGCGCCATGGATTGAAGTGCCGGATGAACCGGACAATCCTGAGGATGGCCAAGAAGACGAGGCTGATGGTGCACAGACCCCAGCTTCTGCTGCAGGAACAGCACGAAGGGACAGAATTATCAATAATTTCTTCACAGAAGCACGTCAAAATATGACATCCCTTTTTTTCTCTTTTCTGTGCAAAATGCACATAAGCATAGTTTGTGCAATAAAACATCACAACACCAAAACCTCTGCATGAGTACATGTATCTGACAAGTGAAAGTTAAACATTGTGCGGTTAGTAATGGTGAATTGAATGTTTGTGGGTGGGGATGTGTTTTGGGTTCAGAGATTAATTTTAGGGTGTGTTTTGGGGTCAGAGATGAATTTTAGGGTGTGTTTTGGGGTCAGAGAGGAAATTGCAGCAAATACAGTTCATTTGAGGAACAACTTGCACTAGGCGTCCAGATTTTAGCCGCATTAACGCTAACGTGACAATTTTTTCATAACCGCGAATGAAAAATATAGCTAAATACATGTGCCAACACGGAATATTACAGCAAAAGCTGATTTGCGTGCAGAATATGACCGCAAAGTCAAAAAACGGGCCGCATAAACACAGGCAGTGATGTCAGCATGCATCCTGTTACCTGGAGGAGTACTGTGCACTTTCACTTTCTCTTTTGAGCACACTTCTTGTGACTGTGGAGAGTGTTGGAGGTGTTTGGTTTTGTGCGCTGCTGAATTTGGAATTGAGAGTGTGGCTGTGTCCTGTGAACTGTCGCTAGTGTCCCTGTGAAGTCTTGTGTACTTGTCCTTACTTGTTTCTTGCGTCTTGTACTAATTGTTGTCGGGTGTTTGTCCAAGGGGTATTTTACATTCTTAATAGTTGTTGGGGTATATATTTTGGTTTTATTTTCTTGGAGTGGGTTTAGGTGTATGCTGGGAGATGGTGGGTGTGGGTAGGGAGGGAAGGATGTTGGAGGGGGTATTGGGGGGCTTCTTCTGGCTAGTGAAGCACTACCTGCCCTTGATGATTGAAGGTGGGGTTCGGATCCTGCAGGGCTATGCGGTACGTGTGAGGAAGGTGAGGTGGGATCATGTGAGGAGCCAGATGCTGCGGGTCTTCGGTGTGGACAGGACTGTCCGACAATGGAAGCATCGATGGCAGAATTGCGTTGGCCGTGAGGGTGACATGCTGGACCACCTGGGAGTCCTCATTGGCCAACAAGGTGGTAAGTTCAACCTCAAAATAGTTAAATGAACACTTTTGATACAAATAAAAAATGCTGTCTGTAACACATGGGGTATATGTATAAGAAAGTGGCGGAGTAAGGCATTTGACGTCATGCCTTCACGCCTAACTTTTCCACTGCAGAATCGCAACGCTGCACCATGTTTACAAGCATATGGTGCAGGCTTGTGTTTCCACCAGCCCTGGTGCAAAATTCTGCAGTGTAGTGCCAACGCTGGCACACTTGCACCATAGTGCAAGGGTGTCTGCGTGCAGGGCAAAGATTGTTCATGTACAGGAAGGGTGACCTTACTGTACATAAACAATCCAAGCCATTTGCTCATTCCATGTGTGCTGCACAAGGCAGCACACATGGAAAAAGCAAAAAGGATGAGGAATAATGCTTTTCTCCTAGTTTTGCTAAGTTAGGATCAGCTTTTCACTAATCTTTAATATTGGCGCTGACTCCTGTTGGACTTGGCCCTTTTTGCAGGGTCATCCCTAAACTTTTTGACTTTCTCCTAGCCTTTTTTCTAACATGGTGTTGGTGGTTTTAGGACTCTGGGCACTTTAGCACTGCTGTCCAGTGTAAAGTGCATGTGCTCTCTGTGTTACTTATGGTAAGATTGGTCTACACCTGTTTGGCATATTTAATTTACCTGTCAGTCCCTTGTAAAGTGGTATCTCATATACCCAGGGCTGGTAAAATTAAATGCTACTGGTGGGCTTGCAGCGCTGATTGCGCCACCCACCAAAGTAGCCTTTCAAACCTATCTCAGGCCTCTGCCATTTCAGGGCCTGTGCGCGCAGTGTTACTGCCGCTGTGACGTGGCACCTAAAGTGTGTGCCATGTCTGTGACCCCGTTTTACTGCATATCAGTCACCCCTAAGGTAGGCCCTAGCTAGCCCTATGGGCAGGGTGCATTGTAGGTAAAAGGTAGGACATGTACCTTAAGGGAGTGACATGTCCTGGTAGTGACAAACAGCCATTTTGGTTTCTCACTACTGTAAAGCTGCCCTCCCATAGGAATGCATTGGGGATTCCCTGATAAGTGTTTCAGTGGTAATTCCTGATATGAGAGGCGCAGCGTGGTCAAGTTAGGTATATTTGGAATAGTGATAATAAATGCTATGCAATGGTGTGCACAGATTTATTATAACTATTTTAGAAATGCCACTTTTAGAAGTTGGCATTTCTGTGTGCTATGTGTCTGCCTGCCTGATGTGAATTGCATGTCTGGCTTTTGAATGGCAGGGGCTGGTGAGGTGTGTGTGGCTCCAGGAGGGGCAGGGTGAGTCAGCGCTAGGCTGAATAGGGCAACTGCATTTGGAATAGTGGGAGGAGTAGTCCCCTGACCCTGAATAGGATGGTGCCTGCCCTAGTGAATGCTGGCTCAGCCCCCCTGTGGTGTGTCTGATGACGAGCCACCACCTGACAAAGGGGAAGAGGAGCCTGGTAAACAAAGTGCTCCAATTCCCCCCTGAACCAGTTTAGGCTGGTTCCCCCAAGCCCTGTGCCAGGGCAGACAAAGCAAATGAGTAGTATAAATATTGGGGCTGTGACCCAATGAGAGGTTCGTGTTGTTACTGTGCTTGGGGGGCTTGTTGCTGCTGGGCCTGAGGAGGAACTGCCATGAGGGACTGCCTCCCTTCTGGAGTGCCCTGTGTGCTGGCCTCTCTGGGCCCAGCTATGCCCCTTGGACTTTAAAGGACCCCTAGCGCCTCGTGAGCACTATATTTAAATTGCCAGCTGAGAAGAGCGCTTCTATTTTTAATCTGCAGCACTGGGCTGCGACGTGGGATTCCCCCGTATTGTAGTGCCGATGGCGGGTGCCCACCCTCCAATGGTCTTGGTTCAAAGCGGGTGCCCACCCCGCATGCAGTGTTCGTTGGCGGGAGCCCACCCCGCTATTATCTTTAATTGAGACGGGAGCCCACCCCGCGTTTCACCGCCGCGACCCGGGGAAGGCAGTGCGGCCGGCCCGGAAGCCAGGCAAGCTGCCTGACTGTGGGCGGGGCCAGGAGGTGGAAGCGGCGGCCTGTTGAAACGGGGCTCCCGTGAGTGTGAGAGAGCCCCACATGCTGCTGAGTCCCGAGGTGTTGGCCAGAGGAAGTCGGCATCTCCCTGAGCAGGTTCCCGTGAGCTGTGGGAGCCCCGCATGCCGCTTGGAGAAGAGGACAGCCGAGAGACGCCACCGAGCCTGCTCCGTCCTTGGAGGAGACCAAAGGAGTCCCGCAGAGAGCCCCGGTGAGTGAGGCTGCGCTTTGGCATTTTGGTTTGGTGCCAGTTGCACCAGAGGAGTTCCTGAAGTTCGGTGGTGGCCTGTTTGCCAATTTCACAGCTGCACCGCAGTTAGCGGCAGCTGCAACGTTTAGGCCAGATCATTTTTAGGAGTCCTAGAGCAGAGCTCCCAGGCGGGACGGTGGTGCCTGTGCTCATTTTCCTCGAGGCACATTGTCGGTGCTAATTGCCACAGCTGCCCCGCCTGACAGTGGGCAGCTGCAACGTTTGGGGCATTTTGTTTCTTGAATAGAGGAGTGAGATACACTCCTGCCCTGCCCCAGCGCACTGCGTGCACTTTGATGTTGCTGCATTTTGTTTCTTGAATAGAGGAGTGAGATACACTCCTGCCCTGCCCCAGCGCACTGCGTGCACTTTGATGTTGCTGCATTGGCAGCCAAGCCAGGGCTTGGCTGCCAGTGTCAGGACATTTTGGACATAGGGCATTAGAGCCCCAGAGAGAAGGCCATTTGGCCAGGGGGTCAGTAGTAGGTTGGTAGGGCGCCAGGCCCTAATGTGATTGATGTGGTGCCTATGACAAATGTGATTTATGCACCATGATTTATGCCTCTGATGTTTATGCTTATGGGGTTATTGCATACTGTGTTTATGCTGGTGCTGCTTATTGCCTAATGTGATTTATGTTGCAGGATATAATGCTGAGTACAGTATATTGCCAGTAATTACTGGTTGTGTTCTACATTTACTATTTGTGCTTTGTGATGGTTCTGACAGTGGCCCAATTGGCCCTGTCATGTGTATATAATCCCCTGTAAATATCGCCTAGTGCCAGTTGGCACAGTGTATATGGTGTGATTACTATGCTAATGTGTTTTGGATAATACAAAGGCTATTTTTTTATATATATAACCTTGTGTGGAGTCTCTTTTGTGGTGTGCCTAGTGTGTTGCTGCTGTGTGTGTGTGTTGCGCAAATGCTTTACACATTGCCTCTGGGATAAGCCTGACTGCTCGTGCCAAGCTACCAAAGGGGTGAGCAGGGGTTATCTTCAGCGTGTAACTCCCTTGCCCTGACTAGAGTAGTGGTTTCTGCCTGGCTTTGGCGCAAGCCTTGGCCAACCAGAAATCCCATTTCTAACAACTCCTATGTACGCTGCCCTTATACCTAGGTTTAGAGTAACGTTGTATGAGATATGAAAATTTCAACATTTATCATAGGACTTCTCCAGAGTGTCATACACCATCAATAGTTGTGACACACCCTTGTGCGATCTCCAGCGATGCTATTGTCAAAAGAGCATGGAGAACATGATGATGTTGGGGAAACGGGGCCTTGGGAATGTGTCACACAAGTCGTCTGTGCAAAATGTGTCAATGTGCAAGCATGATTGTCTTGTTTGGCCTAACTCTGCATTATCACGTCTTGTGGGAATAACAGGCTAACTAGACACAATCATGTATGCAACATGAACTGCAACAGTACAGTTACAACGCATTGACATTGATAGTGATGAATTTGATGATGAATAGGACACGTGTGAATTGTTTTATTGTTACCAACACACGTTTCGTTTTATGTCTCACAGCTGGAAGACAACTCATCACACAGAGGGATATCGACGCGTTCAGGGACCCAATGGGTGAGTTCACCCATTAAATATTGTCACTGTGAGATGTGATGTATGTCTGGCTCAAATCATGTCCTTAGTACTATGCAGTATGGGTGTGTATCACATGTACCTTGACTCCAGTGTTGATGCAGGGATTCTGCTCATACACAGAACTATGCACAAGAAAACAGGACCTCAGTAAATAGGGGTGTACCTCCTATCACCTTAGTACCCAAAATCCCAACCGACTAGCAATAGTGTCTCATTCGGTCTCCTACAAATATCAAGAAGCTACGAATGTTTAGACAACCCAGAACACGAGCACTCCCGACTCACCTCAGAGTCGCGGGAACAAGACACTCTTTCGCTCTCACTTACTTGTCCACAATAAAAATAATCAGAGTCACTAAATAAGTTCAAAATGTTTATTTTTACTATAGTGATTCATGAAACAGTATGCGAACCACAACTAGCAGCAAAATGCATAAGGCAAGAATCATTAGCATTGTTACAATACCATAGAATATGAAAGGAGTCGTCATTGTATAAAGACTGTGAAAAAGGCTAAATAAATGGGCCTAATCACCCTCCCCACGGCAGTAAGAAGTTATTTTATATAACAGAAGATCTCTAGGCATTATTAGGAGACCCCTACCTGAAAGCCTAAACCCTTTACATCATAGGAACAGCAGCGCTCAGCTCCATGGAACGGCTTTCTTCGAGTGTGTTTCAAAAACATGCAACAACGTTATATCAAAGCACGATTCTTCCACATTGCAGCTGTTGGTTACATGTGTTGTCTAGGTAATAGGGACTGATCAGAACAGAATAACAAGAGACATTGTTGACCGACCTTGCACATTATGTTCAGACAGAATTGAAGGGAAGGCTGAGAACATGAAAAACAATCTGTTATCATGTACAGGGCAGAGGCAAAGTGTCGCGAAAACAAACGCTTAGCAGAGGCGTGCGCAAAAGCAGCAGCATAGGGCAAGCAAAACTCATGCTAACTTAGCAATGTTGACAATGTGTCTTAGGGCCATATAACCCCATATAACACCCTCCCCTGGTAAGTCAGTAGGACATATACAGAAGAACAAAAACAGAGTTCAGAAGTCAGGCATTGTTTAAAATATTGGTGAGGGACTTTCTGGAAAAAAAACAAATCGGAGAAAAAAGGGAAAGTTCGAAAAAAGCTGAAGGCACGGTGAGCTTGAAACAAAAGAGTCTGTATGTCAGACAGTGGAGTAGGGACGACCCAATTAGTCAATCCATGAAGGTTTGGGTGCAAAGGAATGCAATTCCTTCCAATAGTTCATTGTTGTCATTGGTGGGAAAAACGATGACATCCAATTTAGTAAGTCGAAGGAACAATCATGTTCCTCACAAACAGGAGCATCCAAAAATAGAAAAGGCAAACTTGCGTGATATTCAATGAAACTTCGTTGTAGGAAAGTCTGCGCAGCCACACAGATATCCCATTGATCCAAGATTCCAAGTAAAGCTGCACGTGTCATTGGACCATCCACAGAACAAGCCATGACATGAGCCTCTTAGGGTCCCATCAACCAGCTGAAATCAGGGATTGGACACCATGTGTTCGATAAGCAAAGCTCCATCGCCCAGGAGAAATGACATCGTTTGCAATCAAGCACTGGTTGCACGCAAGTAAAATAGGCAAAGCTGAATGTCAAGTCGTAAGTTACGCCAAGTGTGGCTAAAGGCAAGCATCCAAAAGCCTCATATAGGCGATCATGATACAGTTGTAGCTGGGCCGGGCTGTGCAGAGCCACAAAGCGAGCAGCCATTGCGAAGCACAAGGAGGAGAAGCAGGACACCAGCAGCCAGCGCCAATATTAAGGGAAACCCTCTGAAAACGCTGGAAAAGAGAGAATGAATAAAAGCCGGTATTACGCCGAATATAGTTTGAAAGGAAGAGACCAGGCCAGATCCCACACATTTAAAAAAATGGGCAAGGCCTGTCGTATCAGATGCATTAAATATTTGGTGAATTAATTCCCCAAAATGAAGTGGGAGGTTAGTTTTAAGAAGCGACTGTATCTCACTTGAGGTCCGAGCCACCTGCAGTCTGAATGTTTCACGGGCGGAAGTGAGGGCCACCTCCTGTTGGAATAAAAGGGCTTTGAGCCTGCTCAACTTGTTGAACTCTGTTTTCAAAGTCGGAATGGAAGGCCAAAGCGAAGAATCTAAACTCCCTTGCGGGGCGGGAAAAGGATATTGCTACAGCAAGTTACGCGCTGGGAAACAGTTACCAAGTATGGGACACCTGCCCGCAAACCACAGCAGTCTTGATTGTTTAAAATGAGATAGGTGACGTTAGTAAGCAATGTAAAGACAGGCGTGATGGATGGTACTGGGGTCCCTTTCAAAAACATGCTAGATTGGGCGCTGACACGTTACACTCGCCGTGCAACTTAACGTGTTTGCACACAAGAGAGTGACCCACTACCGAATCACACTCCTCCCCTGTGAGGAAAACGTCTTTATCCTCCCTCAAACACCGATAAGCAAAGGGCAGGACCCATAATTCATGCAGAAAAGCAGTGCCAAGCAGTTCAAAGCGGCCAACAGGAAAGTGTTGCATACATGATTCAAATTGAAAAAGTGAAAAGGGCAAAGTGATAACGCCATGAATTAACCAAACAGCGGAGTCCGTTTCCGCTACAGAGAACGGCAAAGGCTCCAATTGTTCAATATGTAACAGCGTATATACAGCATATTTCATGGACATAAACTTCTGTTTATCAGTCAGGTTAAAAGGCAAAAATAAAGCAGTGGCATTCAAGTAATCCCAAGGCACTTTACCCATTTTCAGTGTCTGCAACGTCCAAGCAAATTGCATGACCGACCGTAACTGGTTCTGACCATGATATAACACAGAAACATCACTTTGCACAATATCTATTACAGAAGAAACAATATTGTCTAAGGTGTAAATGCGGGAAGAAAGCCTGTTAATGCTGTTGTCCACTACAGCAAGGACTTTTTCCAAGTTTGCCTGGTCAATTGGACGCAGACGGAAGGCGGCTTCCATCTGTGAAAGTTTTTCAAATTTCATTATAAGAGGCATAAAGAAATCGCTTGGCCCTTGGATTACGTGGGCCTAGGAGAAAATCAGCCAAATCTATATCGTTCGATAGCATTGAAAGGTGCTGTTTGACAGATGCAAGGGTAGAGTGTTCTAGCCACTGCTGGCACAATTTACCTACCGAGTATGTAGTCACAGAATGAGGAGGTGGATAACGAGGATCAGGCTTAGTCTGAAAGAAACCAGGTGTAACATTATAGAAACGCAACTGGCATGCATTAGCATTAGATTGCCACAACAACCATCCCAATGGATCAATTTCAGAAACTTTAAAGGAGGCATTCTGAAGGGGAGCCTGCAAAGCCTCCATGGCGTAGTTATTATGTAACCGCCAATTATTATATTCAGCTAATGATGGAATTGAGGGGGTATTTAGGTTTTTGACAGTTGCAAGGCCATAACAGGATGTTTGGTAAATGGTTTCATTTAAAAACAGCAATTGAGTCGGGATCAGGCAGGCACGATGTAATGCCTCAGTGCCCTGAACCTGCCATGGCTTTGTGCCCAGATTGATTTTAAATCTATAGTCTGTTTCCAATGGTCATAACCGTGTGTGGCCAACTGCGTTCTAAACGAGTTGGCATAAATTAGTTTAGTGTGGGATAACAGGTACTTCGATGTAGGGGATTTTTAAAGCCTAAAATAATAGGATTCAGGATTAGTCAAATCATAGTTAGAAAAATAGGTGAACTTATCCCTAAGCGTTTTAGAACTCCCCTGTAAGGGAGTTGGACAATGTTCCCATTGGGTAAAATTAAAAACAGGTCTCATGGTGTTCGATTTGTGTAAAAAATGATGCCCATAATGTTGATAGCAAAAAGATCACCATAATTGGCAGAATTTAAATACAAATCTTAAGCATCAAAGGCAGCATAATATTTTAAGTCTGAAAACAATGCATGAACTGCCTGCACATCCCAATCATCCGAATGTATGTCCCGTGTCACCACATCTCCCAATGAGACGCGAAATACGTACGGAACTCTAAGGACCTCTGTCGGGCCATGGATTTCTTAAGCTACTTTGTCCCAAACGATGCCATCATGAACAGGAAAAGCTGAAATATTCACAAAAGTCTTGTCACGTTTCATGATATGGGACGATGTGTGAGGAGCCAAAGTTTCATCAACCATTTTTACTGCAGAGCATTCAGGGAGATAATGGCCATTTATAAGTAAAAAGAACACTGTCACAAATCCAGTTGACATGAAGAGAAATATCAGGATAAGCACCAACCAAATGTAGGTCCATGGGGGAACGAAGTATGTCTTTTTGAACCAGGAGTAAAAGATACGCAACTTAGACTTAGGTGCATCAGGCAAACTGGATGATGAGGAGGACGAGGCAGAAGCAAGGTGTGCCGGTTCCCCTTCACAAAGCGATACCAAAGGGGATGATGGACGGAGCGCTAGAGCAAATCAAACACTCACCCCCAGTCAACTGATCTGGGTTTAATCCATCATCATTCTTTAGCTCACTCCACCACCCCAGTTCAGACATGGCCATATGCAAATCAGTCTGACCCTGTGCCTCATGGGAACAGTCCAGCCCGAACTGCCAAGCCATGTCTTCCCTGGACCGGAAACAAGCATCCTGGGACCGGTTTCGGGTTCATAACCCTCATCAGCCAGGCTATCTTGAATCCAGTGGCAAAGTGAGCAAGGGACCCACGTCTGGGCATACCCTGCCAACTTAGGGCGAACAAAGCGATACCAAAGGGGTTAGGATGCTTGATTCCGGTCCAGGGAAGACGTGGCTTGGTAGTTCGGTCTGGACTGTTCCCATGAGGCACAGGGTCAAGACTGATTTGCATATGGCTATGTCTGAACTGGGGTGGCGTGGTGAAGCAAAATAACGATGGATTAAACCCAGATCTGTGACTGGGGGTGAATGTTTGCCAATGTGCAGCATTCCGTCCATCATCTTGTGTGTTTTGCATTTCGCCCTAAGTGGGAAGGGTATGCCCAGACGTGGGTCCCGTGCTCACTACGCCACTGGAGTCAAGCTATCCTGGCTGATGAAGGCTGATAGCCTGAAACCGGTCCTAGGATGCTTGATTCCGGTCCAGGGAAGACGTGGCTTGGTAGTTCGGTCTGGACTGTTCCCATGAGGCACAGGGTCAAGACTGATTTGCATATGGCTATGTCTGAACTGGGATGGCGTGGTGAAGCAAAATAACAATGGATTAAACCCAGATCTGTGACTGGGGGTGAATGTTTGCCAATGTGCAGCATTCCGTCCATCATCTTGTGTGTTTTGCATTTCGCCCTAAGTGGGAAGGGTATGCCCAGACGTGGGTCCCGTGCTCACTACGCCACTGGAGTCAAGCTATCCTGGCTGATGAAGGCTGATAGCCTGAAACCGGTCCTAGGATGCTTGATTCCGGTCCAGGGAAGACGTGGCTTGGTAGTTCGGTCTGGACTGTTCCCATGAGGCACAGGGTCAAGACTGATTTGCATATGGCTATGTCTGAACTGGGGTGGCGTGGTGAAGCAAAATAACGATGGATTAAACCCAGATCTGTGACTGGGGGTGAATGTTTGCCAATGTGCAGCATTCCGTCCATCATCTTGTGTGTTTTGCATTTCGCCCTAAGTGGGAAGGGTATGCCCAGACGTGGGTCCCGTGCTCACTACGCCACTGGAGTCAAGCTATCCTGGCTGATGAAGGCTGATAGCCTGAAACCGGTCCTAGGATGCTTGATTCCGGTCCAGGGAAGACGTGGCTTGGTAGTTCGGTCTGGACTGTTCCCATGAGGCACAGGGTCAAGACTGATTTGCATATGGCTATGTCTGAACTGGGGTGGCGTGGTGAAGCAAAATAACGATGGATTAAACCCAGATCTGTGACTGGGGGTGAATGTTTGCCAATGTGCAGCATTCCGTCCATCATCTTTTGTGTTTTGCATTTCGCCCTAAGTGGGAAGGGTATGCCCAGACGTGGGTCCCGTGCTCACTACGCCACTGGAGTCAAGCTATCCTGGCTGATGAAGGCTGATAGCCTGAAACCGGTCCTAGGATGCTTGATTCCGGTCCAGGGAAGACGTGGCTTGGTAGTTCGGTCTGGACTGTTCCCATGAGGCACAGGGTCAAGACTGATTTGCATATGGCTATGTCTGAACTGGGGTGGCGTGGTGAAGCAAAATAACGATGGATTAAACCCAGATCTGTGACTGGGGGTGAATGTTTGCCAATGTGCAGCATTCCGTCCATCATCTTGTGTGTTTTGCATTTCGCCCTAAGTGGGAAGGGTATGCCCAGACGTGGGTCCCGTGCTCACTACGCCACTGGAGTCAAGCTATCCTGGCTGATGAAGGCTGATAGCCTGAAACCGGTCCTAGGATGCTTGATTCCGGTCCAGGGAAGACGTGGCTTGGTAGTTCGGTCTGGACTGTTCCCATGAGGCACAGGGTCAAGACTGATTTGCATATGGCTATGTCTGAACTGGGGTGGCGTGGTGAAGCAAAATAACGATGGATTAAACCCAGATCTGTGACTGGGGGTGAATGTTTGCCAATGTGCAGCATTCCGTCCATCATCTTGTGTGTTTTGCATTTCGCCCTAAGTGGGAAGGGTATGCCCAGACGTGGGTCCCGTGCTCACTACGCCACTGGAGTCAAGCTATCCTGGCTGATGAAGGCTGATAGCCTGAAACCGGTCCTAGGATGCTTGATTCCGGTCCAGGGAAGACGTGGCTTGGTAGTTCGGTCTGGACTGTTCCCATGAGGCACAGGGTCAAGACTGATTTGCATATGGCTATGTCTGAACTGGGGTGGCGTGGTGAAGCAAAATAACGATGGATTAAACCCAGATCTGTGACTGGGGGTGAATGTTTGCCAATGTGCAGCATTCCGTCCATCATCTTGTGTGTTTTGCATTTCGCCCTAAGTGGGAAGGGTATGCCCAGACGTGGGTCCCGTGCTCACTACGCCACTGGAGTCAAGCTATCCTGGCTGATGAAGGCTGATAGCCTGAAACCGGTCCTAGGATGCTTGATTCCGGTCCAGGGAAGACGTGGCTTGGTAGTTCGGTCTGGACTGTTCCCATGAGGCACAGGGTCAAGACTGATTTGCATATGGCTATGTCTGAACTGGGGTGGCGTGGTGAAGCAAAATAACGATGGATTAAACCCAGATCTGTGACTGGGGGTGAACGTTTGCCAATGTGCAGCATTCCGTCCATCATCTTTTGTGTTTTGCATTTCGCCCTAAGTGGGAAGGGTATGCCCAGACGTGGGTCCCGTGCTCACTACGCCACTGGAGTCAAGCTATCCTGGCTGATGAAGGCTGATAGCCTGAAACCGGTCCTAGGATGCTTGATTCCGGTCCAGGGAAGACGTGGCTTGGTAGTTCGGTCTGGACTGTTCCCATGAGGCACAGGGTCAAGACTGATTTGCATATGGCTATGTCTGAACTGGGGTGGCGTGGTGAAGCAAAATAACGATGGATTAAACCCAGATCTGTGACTGGGGGTGAATGTTTGCCAATGTGCAGCATTCCGTCCATCATCTTGTGTGTTTTGCATTTCGCCCTAAGTGGGAAGGGTATGCCCAGACGTGGGTCCCGTGCTCACTACGCCACTGGAGTCAAGCTATCCTGGCTGATGAAGGCTGATAGCCTGAAACCGGTCCTAGGATGCTTGATTCCGGTCCAGGGAAGACGTGGCTTGGTAGTTCGGTCTGGACTGTTCCCATGAGGCACAGGGTCAAGACTGATTTGCATATGGCTATGTCTGAACTGGGGTGGCGTGGTGAAGCAAAATAACGATGGATTAAACCCAGATCTGTGACTGGGGGTGAATGTTTGCCAATGTGCAGCATTCCGTCCATCATCTTGTGTGTTTTGCATTTCGCCCTAAGTGGGAAGGGTATGCCCAGACGTGGGTCCCGTGCTCACTACGCCACTGGAGTCAAGCTATCCTGGCTGATGAAGGCTGATAGCCTGAAACCGGTCCTAGGATGCTTGATTCCGGTCCAGGGAAGACGTGGCTTGGTAGTTCGGTCTGGACTGTTCCCATGAGGCACAGGGTCAAGACTGATTTGCATATGGCTATGTCTGAACTGGGGTGGCGTGGTCAAGCAAAATAACGATGGATTAAACCCAGATCTGTGACTGGGGGTGAATGTTTGCCAATGTGCAGCATTCCGTCCATCATCTTGTGTGTTTTGCATTTCGCCCTAAGTGGGAAGGGTATGCCCAGACGTGGGTCCCGTGCTCACTACGCCACTGGAGTCAAGCTATCCTGGCTGATGAAGGCTGATAGCCTGAAACCGGTCCTAGGATGCTTGATTCCGGTCCAGGGAAGACGTGGCTTGGTAGTTCGGTCTGGACTGTTCCCATGAGGCACAGGGTCAAGACTGATTTGCATATGGCTATGTCTGAACTGGGGTGGCGTGGTGAAGAAAAATAACGATGGATTAAACCCAGATCTGTGACTGGGGGTGAATGTTTGCCAATGTGCAGCATTCCGTCCATCATCTTGTGTGTTTTGCATTTCGCCCTAAGTGGGAAGGGTATGCCCAGACGTGGGTCCCGTGCTCACTACGCCACTGGAGTCAAGCTATCCTGGCTGATGAAGGCTGATAGCCTGAAACCGGTCCTAGGATGCTTGATTCCGGTCCAGGGAAGACGTGGCTTGGTAGTTCGGTCTGGACTGTTCCCATGAGGCACAGGGTCAAGACTGATTTGCATATGGCTATGTCTGAACTGGGGTGGCGTGGTGAAGCAAAATAACGATGGATTAAACCCAGATCTGTGACTGGGGGTGAATGTTTGCCAATGTGCAGCATTCCGTCCATCATCTTGTGTGTTTTGCATTTCGCCCTAAGTGGGAAGGGTATGCCCAGACGTGGGTCCCGTGCTCACTACACCACTGGAGTCAAGCTATCCTGGCTGATGAAGGCTGATAGCCTGAAACCGGTCCTAGGATGCTTGATTCCGGTCCAGGGAAGACGTGGCTTGGTAGTTCGGTCTGGACTGTTCCCATGAGGCACAGGGTCAAGACTGATTTGCATATGGCTATGTCTGAACTGGGGTGGCGTGGTGAAGCAAAATAACGATGGATTAAACCCAGATCTGTGACTGGGGGTGAATGTTTGCCAATGTGCAGCATTCCGTCCATCATCTTGTGTGTTTTGCATTTCGCCCTAAGTGGGAAGGGTATGCCCAGACGTGGGTCCCGTGCTCACTACGCCACTGGAGTCAAGCTATCCTGGCTGATGAAGGCTGATAGCCTGAAACCGGTCCTAGGATGCTTGATTCCGGTCCAGGGAAGACGTGGCTTGGTAGTTCGGTCTGGACTGTTCCCATGAGGCACAGGGTCAAGACTGATTTGCATATGGCTATGTCTGAACTGGGGTGGCGTGGTGAAGCAAAATAACGATGGATTAAACCCAGATCTGTGACTGGGGGTGAATGTTTGCCAATGTGCAGCATTCCGTCCATCATCTTGTGTGTTTTGCATTTCGCCCTAAGTGGGAAGGGTATGCCCAGACGTGGGTCCCGTGCTCACTACGCCACTGGAGTCAAGCTATCCTGGCTGATGAAGGCTGATAGCCTGAAACCGGTCCTAGGATGCTTGATTCCGGTCCAGGGAAGACGTGGCTTGGTAGTTCGGTCTGGACTGTTCCCATGAGGCACAGGGTCAAGACTGATTTGCATATGGCTATGTCTGAACTGGGGTGGCGTGGTGAAGCAAAATAACGATGGATTAAACCCAGATCTGTGACTGGGGGTGAATGTTTGCCAATGTGCAGCATTCCGTCCATCATCTTGTGTGTTTTGCATTTCGCCCTAAGTGGGAAGGGTATGCCCAGACATGGGTCCCGTGCTCACTACGCCACTGGAGTCAAGCTATCCTGGCTGATGAAGGCTGATAGCCTGAAACCGGTCCTAGGATGCTTGATTCCGGTCCAGGGAAGACGTGGCTTGGTAGTTCGGTCTGGACTGTTCCCATGAGGCACTGGGTCAAGACTGATTTGCATATGGCTATGTCTGAACTGGGGTGGCGTGGTGAAGAAAAATAACGATGGATTAAACCCAGATCTGTGACTGGGGGTGAATGTTTGCCAATGTGCAGCATTCCGTCCATCATCTTGTGTGTTTTGCATTTCGCCCTAAGTGGGAAGGGTATGCCCAGACGTGGGTCCCGTGCTCACTACGCCACTGGAGTCAAGCTATCCTGGCTGATGAAGGCTGATAGCCTGAAACCGGTCCTAGGATGCTTGATTCCGGTCCAGGGAAGACGTGGCTTGGTAGTTCGGTCTGGACTGTTCCCATGAGGCACAGGGTCAAGACTAATTTGCATATGGCTATGTCTGAACTGGGGTGGCGTGGTGAAGCAAAATAACGATGGATTAAACCCAGATCTGTGACTGGGGGTGAATGTTTGCCAATGTGCAGCATTCCGTCCATCATCTTGTGTGTTTTGCATTTCGCCCTAAGTGGGAAGGGTATGCCCAGACGTGGGTCCCGTGCTCACTACGCCACTGGAGTCAAGCTATCCTGGCTGATGAAGGCTGATAGCCTGAAACCGGTCCTAGGATGCTTGATTCCGGTCCAGGGAAGACGTGGCTTGGTAGTTCGGTCTGGACTGTTCCCATGAGGCACAGGGTCAAGACTGATTTGCATATGGCTATGTCTGAACTGGGGTGGCGTGGTGAAGCAAAATAACGATGGATTAAACCCAGATCTGTGACTGGGGGTGAATGTTTGCCAATGTGCAGCATTCCGTCCATCATCTTGTGTGTTTTGCATTTCGCCCTAAGTGGGAAGGGTATGCCCAGACGTGGGTCCCGTGCTCACTACGCCACTGGAGTCAAGCTATCCTGGCTGATGAAGGCTGATAGCCTGAAACCGGTCCTAGGATGCTTGATTCCGGTCCAGGGAAGACGTGGCTTGGTAGTTCGGTCTGGACTGTTCCCATGAGGCACTGGGTCAAGACTGATTTGCATATGGCTATGTCTGAACTGGGGTGGCGTGGTGAAGAAAAATAACGATGGATTAAACCCAGATCTGTGACTGGGGGTGAATGTTTGCCAATGTGCAGCATTCCGTCCATCATCTTGTGTGTTTTGCATTTCGCCCTAAGTGGGAAGGGTATGCCCAGACGTGGGTCCCGTGCTCACTACGCCACTGGAGTCAAGCTATCCTGGCTGATGAAGGCTGATAGCCTGAAACCGGTCCTAGGATGCTTGATTCCGGTCCAGGGAAGACGTGGCTTGGTAGTTCGGTCTGGACTGTTCCCATGAGGCACAGGGTCAAGACTGATTTGCATATGGCTATGTCTGAACTGGGGTGGCGTGGTGAAGCAAAATAACGATGGATTAAACTACAGATCTGTGACTGGGGGTGAATGTTTGCCAATGTGCAGCATTCCGTCCATCATCTTGTGTGTTTTGCAGTTCCCCTTCACAGGCACTCACTGGACTTGGAAGCAAAGGTGAAAGCGTGGAATCCTCCATTCATACACGTGGGCTAGATGGTATCTCACACACGGAATCAGTAGCCGGAAAAGACACACAAGATCCATCGCAGAAGAAGATTGTCGCATAGGCTGAAGATCAATTACAGTGTCCATCATATGAGCAGACATTCTTGTGGCAGCAGGTGACGAGAAAGTTAATGGTGCTAAGGATATTGCGTTGCACGAAACTGCAGGTGTCACACTATTCAGAATCGGCCACACGGTGTAACTTGACATTGTCCACTGAGATGTATCTGTTGTCTTTGCGACCTGGCAAATGTGGTAGAATGACAGTACGAGTACCCTTCAGTCCAAGTACAGAAACTGGAGCATGATAAGAGGGACCAAATTCTTTTTTGTTTTCAATCTTCTCCTGCACCAGATCTCCAACTTTAGGAAGCCAACCGGTAACAGGAATCAGTTGTGCATCAGCAGGCGAAGATGGTAAATGCTCAGTTGCCAGAGTATCACGGGACTTTTGTAGATCCTGTAACATAGCAGAATGATTATCTACGTCAAACTTAGAGGCAGCCGCCACAATGTCCAGACCATCAAGGTCAGGATCAAACATGTGAAAGCCAAAGAGCATTTCGTAAGGGGTCCGCCCACCCAGAGATCTTCTAGGGAGATTATTTAATGCACGTTGGACCCCATACAAGTGGGACAGCCAGTCCCTGCCAGTACCTAAGACTCTAGCTGTCAAGGATTGCTTTAAGTCACGGTTCATTCGCTCCACAACTGAATTGCCCTCAGGCCTGTATGGAGACGAAAACTGCACCTGCACCCCCAACGACTTCATAGCATCCTTGTAAGCCTTAGAGGCAAATGCTGGACCTTGGTCAGAATGGAAGGTACCACAGGCAAACATCCCGATAAAGACACGCAAATCCCTGATGACATTTCGAGCGTCAGCACTACGTTGTGGCCATACCCACAGGAATCGAGTGCAGGAATCAACCGCAACCAAGATATACTTGTATGCAGTATCAGAAGAAAGAGGACCGCAGTGATCAAGATAGACACAGCCAAAAGGTCTATTAGAAATACATAGCTGTGTTTGTGGCGGACGTGGGACTGTAGAAGGCTTCATTTGTTGACAAACATCACAGCAAAGAACATAGTTATGAGTCTGTTTATATAAACCACGCCACCAATAATGTTGCTGAAGAATAGAGACTGTTGCCGACACACCAGCATGTGCCGAAGCAATGCCTTCGTGTGCGGCCTTGATCAAAGCTTGTCTGCGGTCAGAGTTGGGAATCAGCCGATCCCCAACTGAAGGAATGGTAGCATAAGGAACCTGTTCGGGAGTTACATGATAAGAGTATTTAGAAGGGAAACCCGCAGGATAATTACCTTCCCTCCCTAGTTGCAGCGACCGCTGCCAGAATTTCATTATCAACCTTAGTCATAGATCTTGTAACTGCTGCTACGGAACACGTGGCTACTGCAGACTTGGCCGCTTCATCAGCCAGAGAATTACCAAGAGAGTGTGTTCCGATACACTTGTGGCCAAGAGTGTGAATAACATGTGTGAGAGGCAGACGTTGTTTAAGATCTGCGACTCGAACCCAAAGCGTTTTATGCTTAATTGCGCTGCCTTTAGAATCGCGGTAATCATTTTGAGACCAAAAGAATAAGTTGTCATTGAACGACTGGACACAATAGTAAGAATCGCACACAATAAGAGTATTCACAAGAGGATCAACAAACTCCAGAGCTAGAACAAGAGCACGCAGCTCGGCCAATTGCGCTGTGCCTGAGTGTGCACAATGGAAGAATTAAACTCTCCATCTTCAATGGAGCCAGCCACAATAGCGCAAGCCGCTGAATAAGCATGTTTGGAACCCGTGGCCGGTTGCGCCGAGCCATCGGTATAAATGATGCATTTGTACTCACACAGAGGAAGAAGGGACAAAGGAGGAGGATGAATAAATTCATACTGCAAAAACTCCTGAGTCTGAAGAGATGGATCAAAGACAAATGTGACATCCGAAGACGTCAAAGAAGTAGCCCACTGAATCCAACGTGGGTGCAATGCATTAGAGTTAGGCACACTAGCTTTAGTCACCGCTTCCAAAGCAGGGAAGGGAGTGACCATAAGAATGCGTTTGCCTTGCGCAAGTGAGCGTTCCTTTAGAATAGCCATCTGCCCTGCAGTCAAGATTTTCTCCACAGAGGAAAAACGCATTTCAGCCGCAGTATACAAGTGTGATTTGTATGCTATAGGTATTGTGTCTCCTTCATTGAACGTTAAGTACGTGAAACCCACTGCCCCTGAAACGATACGTATTACCAGGTTGGTGGTGTTATCACGAGTCATTAAGAAGTTAGTCACAAGCAGATCCGCCTGCAAAGACTGCAGAACGGAAGAATGTTCCAGAAGCCAGCTGGCAGAAGAAAACTTAGGTTGTACCAACGCATAAAGCGGTTTGATATGCTGGGCATAATCGGGAATGTAAGTCCTCCCGAAGTTTAAAAAACCCAGCAGGGATTGTAACTTTTTCAAAGAAGAAGGTGGTTGCAAATGTGCACATTTCTCTAGGAAATGAGGTGCTAGACCCTTTCCCTCATTATTGAGCTTGTAGCCCAAAAAGAGCACTGCCAGATGCGCAATGTGTGACTTTGCAAAATTAAATTTATAACCGTAGTCGGCAAAAGACAATGTTATGTGGTCGACTCGGTCAAGATGCAGGGCGAGGTCGTCGTCAGTCAAATTGATGTCATCAAAATACGACAAGGCCTCAGGGTCAATGTCATGCAACAAAGACACAATGCATGCCGCAAATGCCCCGAGGCTGTTCTTGTACCCCATAGGCAACCATGTAAATTTTTTCTGATTTCCGACGGCACTGAATGCTGTCAGGTCACCACTCGCACGGTCGAGATTGTGACTGTAGAAACCATTCGAAATGTCAAGTGTCGTTTTGTATTTTTTACGAACAATGGGCCTGATTCACAGAACTAACTTACGTCAAAAACGTAAACGTAAACGTAAACATAAAGTTAGTACTTTTTAGGTATTCATAGAATACACTTACTCATTTTGGTATTCACAGAATGAACTTACTCATTTCGGTATTCACAGAAGTGTATTCTGTGAATACCTAAAAAGTACTAACTTTACGTTTACGTTTACGTTTTTAACGTAAGTTAGTTCTGTGAATCAGGCCCACTATTATTCACCATTGCTGAACTGTGTGTGTTTTGGACCGCAAAGGTGCGGCAATGGCTGTTCAA
The DNA here is from genome assembly GCA_963921515.1 of Calotriton arnoldi. NCBI lineage: Eukaryota > Metazoa > Chordata > Amphibia > Caudata > Salamandridae > Calotriton > Calotriton arnoldi. The sequence continues at coordinate 522,599 of CAWUFW010009935.1, forward strand.
ATTTCTATAATCCAATACACTCCGAAAAGTACCATCAGGTTTAGGGACAGTAAAGAGAGGATTATTCATAGGTGATACACATGACTCAATGACCCCCTGATACTCTAATTGTTTTAGAATGTCACAAACCGAAGCTTTCGCTTCTCGTGTTATGGGATATTGAGGTTGAGGTTGTGGCAAAGAGCGCAATGGTATTTCATGAGCTGACGAATGAACGTCCCAACCCACCTGATTGCGTTACACCACTGGGGCTAAGGACAAAGCCCATTCCTGTGCGAAAGCCTGCACTTGTTCCTCAGGGACACAACGTGAAAAACTCGGAAGTATCACATCTTCCCCCGAGAAGAGGATAACACAAAGGTGGCGGACAATCTTTCTCCACCAATAAAATGTCATATGTAGCGGTTAGATTCTCCCAGAAAACAACCTTAATGGGACACAGTATATCACCTTCAATTTGGAAAAGGACTTTGTGTAGTCTATCCAGGGGGCAACCCGGGTAGCCGCAGTCTCAATAGTAACAAATGTGTCAGTTGCTGTCACATCCAGACGGGGACGTAGAGCCTCCTTGACTATGGTAACTTCCGCCGCACTGTCGAGCAGAGTCACTGCCCAAGTACAATACAGGAGTCGCGTCCTCACCGTCTGTGGCATATCTTGCTGTTAAAGTGGCAACCTTTTTCTTTTGAAAAGGAGGACGGGTTCGTGTGGAATCACCCCCTTGTCCTTGACTTCAAACTGTCGAGGCTGTTCACGAAGTTGTGACGCAGGTTGACTTCTACCCCGATCCTGGCGATCCCCTCCACCGGCTTGTGAGCCTGATGTTTCCTGTAAAGAACGAGGAGAACGCTGATCAGGAACCTGAAATGTTTCAGGAGACTTAATTTTAGCGCGATCGTGCAAGTCATAAGTACGTTCAGAAGCATCAGGCGTCGGTGAACTGGCACGCAAACCCTGCTTCTGTTGTTGGGAACCCTGTTTCTTATTTCTCTGCCAATTCTTTTTAGGAAAGAAAGGGCGCCCATCCTTGTCAGGCTGGGCTTTCTGTTGTACTTGAGACTGCGTTTGTACTTGAGACGTAGGCTTATTTCCTAGACTATTGCGGCCTATGGTTTTGTAAACCATTGCAATAATCTTTGGCAATTCTCGTGGTCTGTCAGGCTGCGCGACCGCCTCTAAGCGGTTTGCTACTTGAAAGCTAACGGCATTGCCCTTGACATTCGCAAGGATCATATCAGCAACCACGTCGAACACTCCCACCAGTCTCATCCCCAGCTCATCAGCCGCTTCTGCACCGTGTTCATCTTGAACGCGTTTAATCACAGAGGGGAGCACGGTCATGGAGGCGTGCCGAAACACATAGAATATACCGCTGCAAACACCCTGCCCCAGGTGTTACAATCAGCCATTTCGGGAATTAAGTCCTTAGGCAAACTAATAGTTAAAATCCTGTGTTTATCCACAGGAGTGGTATTAGGAAAGACAGCTTCTATCTGGCCAAATTTCTCGGCAAGCCAATAAGGAAATTCATCCTTATTCTGTGGGTGCTTGCCCATGACAGAATTAACTATAACGGGACTGATGGTTATGCCACCAGGATCCGCAGGATGCACTGCAGCGCCAGGTGGTCCCACCTGGATGGTGCGTGTTACGTACTCTATTACAGCTCTATATATGGGTACCAACGATGTATGTAAGATGCAGAGCTCTGCTAGAGTCGCAGTTGTAAAAGCACGTGGGTGTGGGGTAAACCCAGCCAAAGCGGGCCATGTGGCCCCATCTATAGATAAAGGGCCTAAACGGACTACCGTTAATGGGTGAGGAAGGGCGCCATTAAACCAAATACGGTGTTGCCAAGCTGTAAGCGGAATCTCAAGCGCTCTATAAGGCTGATACTGCTGAGGAACGGCGGTGGCAGCATACGTGTGAAACAAATCATCAGTGCCATCCACTGCCGGAAATGTGACCCAAGAGTAAAAACTTCAAACTGGTGAGCCGGATCGGCTTTCACCACAAAAATAAGTGCGGCCCCAGCATCAGGAACCGCATAATGAGTCAAGTGCACCCTCAGCGCGGCTCTGCTGTGAGCCGGAATATCAACGACAGCCATTATAGAGAAGACAGAAGAACAACTTAAAGAGTGGCAGCGCAAACTCGGATTATAAGAAAAGAAATACCTTTTAAAACTTCAAGCTTGAAAAAACCTATAAAAATGTCAATATAGGCACAGCTGTCTCCGGAAACAGAAGTGAGGGTATTGTGGACCAGCACGAGCACTACTCAAGCGTCTCGTAGATAAGAACCAGACCAAACATTGGCGGCGCCATGTTGCGGGGATTCTGCTCATACACAGAACTATGCACAAGAAAACAGGACCTCAGTAAATAGGGGTGTACCTCCTATCACCTTAGTACCCAAAATCCCAACCGACTAGCAATTGTGTCTCATTCGGTCTCCTACAAATATCAAGAAGCTACGAATGTTTAGACAACCCAGAACACGAGCACTCCCGACTCACCTCAGAGTCGCGGGAACAAGACACTCTTTCGCTCTCAAGTACTTCTCCACAATAAAAATAATCAGAGTCACTAAATAAGTTCAAAATGTTTATTTTGACTATAGTGATTCATGAAACATTATGCGAACCACAACTAGCAGCAAAATGCATAAGGCAAGAATCATTAGCATTGTTACAATACCATAGAATATAAAAGGAGTCGTCATTTTATAAAGACTGTGAAAAAGGCTAAATAACTGGGCCTAATCACCCTCCCCACGGCAGTAAGAAGTTATTTTATATAACAGAAGATCTCTAGGCGTTATTAGCAGATCCCTACCTGAAAGCCTAAAACCAAGGGTTTACATCATAGGAACAGCAGCGCTCAGCTCCATGGAACGGCTTTCTTCGAGTGTGTTTCAAAAACATGCAACAACGTTATATCAAAGCACGATTCTTCCACATTGCAGCTGTTGGTTACATATTTTGTCTAGGTAATAGGGACTGACCAGAACAGAATAACAAGAGACATTGTTGACCGACCTTGCACATTATGTTCAGACAGAATTGAAGGGAAGGCTGAGAACGTGAAAAACAATCTGTTATCATGTACAGGGCAGAGGCAAAGTGTCGCGAAAACAAACGCTTAGCAGAGGCGTGCGCAAAAGCAGCAGCATAGGGCAAGCAAAACTCATGCTAACTTAGCAATGTTGACAATGTGTCTTAGGGCCATATAACCCCATATAACACCCTCCCCCTGGTAAGTCAGTAGGACATAGACAGAAGAACAAAAACAGAGTTCAGAAGTCAGGCATTGTTTAAAATGCTAACTTAGCAATGTCGACAATGTGTCTTAGGGCCATATAACAGTGTGATGGGGTTTCGTGGAAGTGTGAAGGGTGTACAAATTAGTAAGTGAAGATGGAGCAATGCAAATGTCTTCCGGATGTAACTTTCCACATCCCCAGTCAGTGATACCCATGCAATAAATATCAATGTGTTCAGTCACTACAGCTCATGCATGGGGATTCCAAAGCGTACAGACAGGAGAGGCGACATGTGAGTGGTGTTGGTGATGAGTATGACCAGAAATGGAACCCGGGTACATCCTTGACTGAGATGACTGTGCAAGTGGGCCAGATCATGCAAAAGGAGGTAGTGTTTTTCAGTCTTTGCGGGATCAGACACAGGTCTGCACAGTACTATTGTATGTATGCTGCATACCAGATTTCCAAAATTTGGAGGGCGTAGCTTAAAGCCAAGGCTACCAATGGCACGTTCCCCCACCACCTAGTAAAGATGGGCCTATGTATGTAAGTGGCATGTTTTGGCACTGCAATGGTGTTGTCAAGCTGTCTCCTTGGGCTCATTCCCCTTATTCGACTCATGGCCAAATGTACAAGCCCCTCTCGCTGAATATGTGACCTTACCCCACATGCATTTGCCACGCATGCTTTTACTCCACATTTTTTACTCCGCAATACCTTTTACAACACAGGGCTTTATAACGCTATTCGTTACAACGCATTCCACATTAAAATGCAATTACTATTCTAACTCCAGGGGGGGCGTTACTTTGGGGAATGCATTGTAACAGTTTGCGGTGTACAGCCCTGCATTTTAAATTTTTTAGCAGAGTAAAAACTGTGGTTTAAACCATGTTTGTCCCGATCGCCACCCCTACGTCACCTATTGTGAAGTTGTGGTAGCGAGAGGGGCTTCGCCTCATGTACAAGTCAGTGTTCATCCACCTAATGTTGTTTTGCCATGTGTGAGACTTGATGCAGCATAAGTGAAAGTGACATTAGGGCTTTTCCACGATTGTTCATGTGCATGAAGGGACACCTTCCTACCCATAAACAAGCCTCCCCTGCACACAGACACCCTTGCACTCTGGTGCAAGGGTGCCTGCGTTGGCGCTAAGTTGTTAAACCTAGCACCATCGCAGGGAGAAACGCAAGGCTGCACCATATTCTTGTAAATATGGTGCAGCCTTGCGTTTCAGAAGTGGCGGAGCATGTCGTTAAGCCAAGGAGGCTAACGACACGCACCGCCACTTCCTAGTACATATCCCCCTTTGTTTATGTACAGGAAGGGACACCTTCCTGTACATATACAAACCATACTAACAAAAGAGGGTTTTGGCCCTTAATCAGTATGGCTGAGCCAAATATTAATAAGCAACAACAAACGTGCCAATACTAATATTTCTTTTATCAATTTTTTATATCAGGGCACACGTAAATAACTCAATGTGTCCCAGAAATATTCATTTCAAGAATATTTCCGGGACACATTGAGTTATTTACGTGTGCCCTGATATAAAAAATTGATAAAAGAAATATCAGTATTGGCATATACAAACCATGGCATTTTGATTTTTCAATGTGTGCTTCACAGGGCAGCACACATGGAAAAATCAACAACGAGGAGAAATGCATTGTTTCTCCTCGTTTCGCCTACTTAAGACCAGGAGTTTCAAATTCTTATTTCTGGCGCTGCCTCCTATGTACGCCACCCTTGTACATAGGGGCAGCGTCAAATACAATGGGTGTTGTGGTGGAACGCCCTACACAACACCCACTGCACGCCCCTTTCACACTAACCATAGCGTGAAAGGGTGCCGTATGTACAAGGCAGCGTTAAGCCACGTTAAGTGGCTTAACGCTACCTTGTACATAAGGTACAGCCCTATCTCCACCATAACGTCACTGAAAGTGACGTTATGGTGGCAATAGGGGCTTGTACATATGCCCCTGACAGTCTCATTGGGTTGTGACACTACATGTCACATGCCATGCACTGTCATGTCAGTGTCGCCAGCATGTTGTAACTGATCCTTGATTCTACATTGCATTGGACATGTTATTTTCAAGTTTCACAATCTTTTGTTAGAGTGTAGGCTCCCAGGTTTCACTGACCTTGTGTTTCAGAGTTAAATGGAGAACATTGACATAGTCATCAGGACTCACATTTTGTCATTGCTCTTATTTGACAGACAACATGTCGCCAGAGGAGGCCCACGCGTTCCAGGTCAGGAAGGACCGGTATCTCCATATTCGCAAGGTGGCCAAGGGATACCGCAACATGGCAAGGAGGTATCAGGCTGACCGTGCAGCTGGGAGGTGGAAGTCGTTGCCCACTGTAGTCCTCGGACACAGCAAGAATTACACACAGGCCACACCGGGCCCTTCTGGCGACAGGCGTGGGTCCCGACATGGACAGGGATCTGCACATCCCCTAGGAAGACCACACAGACAAGCTGCAGCCTCAGGATCCGGCACACAATCTGGTGCCCCCTACAGCCCCACAGACAAGCTACAATGCCAGCTGCAGGATCAGATCAGGTGGTGCCATTTACCATGCAGGACCATCGTACGATCATGGACATGAACATCAGGTTGGCACATGTAGAACGGGAACTGGCGGTGGCAGACCACCCACCTGCAGGACATTAAGGGTGCCCTGGGTCTCCCATTTTGATCTGTCCAACAGAGACCCATCCCCCTTTTCTACGTTCCCCCAATGTTATTTATTCTTATTAGTTAGTGATAGGTATGTTTTTGAAGTGTTAGGTAGTGTAGTTGTATTGTAGGAATAGGTAGTGTTATATTTTAGCATTGGTTTAGTTATTTATTCTCTTGTAGTATTTGGGGATAAGTTTCCTTTTCCTTTGGGTGGGGGGTTGATGTATTTGTTGTTATAAAAAAATAAAAAAATATATATATTTGTGTATGATATCTGTGTAGTTAGTTTATGTTTAGCTAAGATGTATTTGTCCTGTCTTCTGATGTGCTTTAAGTGTGGGAGGGGGGTTGATGTCTTAGATATGTTGTTGCGTGTTTAGTATTAGTTACGTTAGATAGTTTAGATTATCATTCACTTTGTTAGAGTTAGTTAAGACTAGGTTAGTTGTAGTAGTGCTTAGTGGTAGTTTAGGGTAGTTAATTTTGTTACTTGTTAATACATTTTTACTGTTTTGGAATTCTGTTTGCACTTATGTCTTAGGTGATTTGGTGGAGTGTTGCTTTTTGCCTTGTATAGAACTTATTCAATCTCAGGACAATCATTTGAATGTGTATGTGTAGTCATGACATGTTACTTAGCTGGACGAATAGTGTCAGGATCCTTTCGATTTGAGCACAGTAAACTTGCATGGATTACAGTGTGGCAAGTAGGAGTTATGGCCTAGGCTAGGGACACTCTTTTGTGAAGTTGAACATCTTGTGTGTGACTCACAGAGTCAGACAGCACATTGTTGCCCATATACAACACAATGTAGGAACATGGCCTTGAGCAGACATTGACATTGCAACTCTTATCCATCATGATGATGGATGTATGCACCGTGTTCCACAGATTACGTCCACACCCTGCATATCACATGAGCCTGGTGCAGAGTCCATCTACCATGCACACTCATGGGCACACTTGCTGCGTAGTGCACGTGTGTCAGGATTATTGAAATTGGATGTTCCTGTGCATGAAGGGTCGCCCTCCTGCCCATGCACAATGTTTTCAATTTGCGGATCAAATGTGCATGGCATATGGCAGAACATAGTTGTGATGCAAACAGGAGGGGAAATGTAGCATTGCTCCCTGTAGAGCAAGTGTCATACCCACTTTTCCCAGCTGTGACTTTTGACATTGCCTCATAGTGATGCCACCCTTGAAATGGTGGTACAGCCTCTGACTATGTGCTAATTGCAGTGCACTACACATCCCTTGCCACATTGCCCTCTCCTTTCACAGTGAGCCCAGCATGAGAGGGTTCCTTATTTCCTAAGCATTGTTTAGCCACGGGAAGGTGCTGACTGAGGACTTGCACTTTAGGATAAGTCCCTATTGCCAACACAACTTCACTGAAACAGACATTGTGATTCCAATAGCGGGTGGTAGATATGTGCCATTGCAAATCTTCATCTATGTGAATATGGTGTGCTCTATCTTGGAATGTGACATGCAATGACCCCCATCACAACAAGCTTTGTCCACCCCGTAGAGTGTGAGTAGATCTGCCAAGTGAGACTTGTTCTCAATGCTAAATGGAGACACTACTTGTGGCATGCGACTGACTTGGACCTATTTCCACACATGCCTTTTGCTATCATGTATGGAGGGCAATCTTGGGATATTGCTAGTAGGTTGTATTTGAGCAATGAGGGCACGGCTAGTTCTCACATGCCCAGTCATCTCACTGCCTATCTGTGACACAGTTGAAAATGAACAGTTATCATATGTCCCTTGGTGTACGGTTGGATGGATACACTGTTCAAACATTATTGAAGACTTCTATACCTGAATGGTCATGGGAAACACACATCTGTGTAAATTAAAGGTTTTAATTTGCATGTGCATTGGCTTTGGTGAAGACTGCCACATTACTTGGTCAAACAACCCCCACATTCCATAGATGCCCAGTGGAGGGCCTGACAGAGTCCTGTGTGGGGAACATGTCCAGAGGAAGAGGCAGTGTTCAATCAGCAGGCTGATTTCAGTGTCTTTGCGAACAACACAAATCATGGCAGTCCATATCGAGGTCCAAGGTGAGTATCGCAGTGTGAAGCTGAGGACATTAGAAGGTGATGTTCAGAGGCATGATGCTAAGCACAGATCCAAGGCAAAACAGTCCATTTGGCATAGATGAATGCTACCGCTTTCTTCTTAGCGATACTGCAGAATCATCAGCATCTTCGTCCTCTGTTGTGTCATGCGCCTCCCGTGTGCGTGGTGGTAGATTGTCTGCGGCACTGTGAGGCACTGACACATCAGGGGGCGGAGATGTGGATGTTGAAGCAGCAGCAGCATTCATCTGTGCCAAACCTTGATGCAGCACTTCTGTGATGAGCATCTGCAGGGCATGAAAGATTCCAGCAACGTGTCTCTGGTGTTCAGCCATGGCTGCCATTTGCGAGGCTTGCATCCACTCCATGTTTTTCATGATCATTCGCATGTGATGCAACTCCTTGCTGATATCGCTGGAGCCACTCTGACTGGACAGTTGTTCTTGTCTCTGAGTCAGTACTCCAGCGACGTCAGCCAGGGAATGCTGGAGAGCATGGAGAGGGCTGTGGGTGTCTGTGATGGTCTGTAGGTGGTCCCGAATGGGACTGAGACACCCACGTACCCCATCTAATTCTGCCGCCAGGCTGTCAAACCCCACCCGCACCTGACCAGCCATCTCCTGCTGGACCTCTACCGCACGACGTTGAAATACCAGAAGTGGGTCCTCGCGGTCCTGGGAGACAGCTGTGGTGGTCGGTGCTTGCTGCTGGGTGGTTTGTGCAGGGGCTGTAGATTCCACGACACTGCTGGATGGCCCTGCTTCCAGAGATGGGGTGCTAATTGAGTCGAGCAGATGTTGGAGTGTGTCCTGGTCGATGGTTGCGAGGTCTTCCTCTTCATCATTGAAGAGTGGGACAGGCTGCTGTACAGGAGGTGATGTTTCTCCCTCTGCAATGTAAAGGGGAGATGCAGTTGTATGTGTGTTTCTAGTATGATCATGCATTGGATAAGTGTACAAGCAGATATCATGACAATGTACATTCATAATGTTTAGGAGGAGATGCCTATTACATGGTGTATAGTGTTTCATTGTACAACATCACGGATGTGACGTTAGAGTTGTACATTATCATCTCACAGTTTACAAGTATGCCAAATGTGAGTGACCAATTTCTACACACATGCAGCAGCAGTTGAGTCCTCTGCTCAGTAGTGACTGTGATGCAGTTTGTACCACATTGTTGTCAATGTTGATTAGCTCAGATTTATGTGTCTGTGCACTGCATTGTGGGAGAGTCACCCCTACTCAGTACACCCTGATAATTTTTAAAGATTGCTCTTTTTTGGAGGGGTGGATTGCAAGGTGCCACACCTTGCTGTTGGCAATGCCACATGATTGTTGTTGTGCCATGATTAGGGCTATCCCACTGGTGTGATCTGGGTTGATGTGATGTGCCACATGATATGGGCAGGGAGGTATGCTTGCTTTGCCATGATACACACAGTGTAGATACTTTGGCTTTTTGTTAAGTCAAAGGGAGTGATGACATCTTAATGGATGCATGTTGAGCTGCAGGTATTGTACAGCTTTGGCTTTACTGCCCCTTATCCCTTTCACCCAGTGACCCTTTCACTTATGTGTATTTCCAATGGTGAGATGTTGCAGGCTTGATGAAAAATGGGTGTTTGTCACAGTTGGGACACTTGTGCATTGTTGGGCAGCAGACGTCTTTCTTACATCAGGGGTTGTATGAACACGAGGAAGTGACAGAGTGTGAGTTGCTCCTTTAAGGATGAACTCCACACCCAGCCACTTCAATGACCGTGGACTGCACCATGTTAACATGTTTATGATGCAGGCAGGCATTTCATCATGCACTGTCACTTGCCTTGTCAGTGTGGCTCACAGACAGGCAGCTTTGCTGGATAGTGCACATGTGCATGGGTTTGGTGCGAGAATGTTTATGTGTGAGGAGGGACCCCTTCAGGCACATTGGCAATGATGTACTAATTGCTGTTTCTATGTGTGCTGCTCAATGCAGTGCACATGTACATCCAAATAGCTTTGGTTATTGTGATTTCTCTTGTGTGCATGGCGTCGGGCATGTTTTTCCATGCATGCATTGCTTACTGCCCTCCTGTTGGCTTAGCCATTGTGAGACTGGTGCAGCGTGACTTTCTATTGTTGTTGCAGGCTGAACAGACAGTAACAACACCCATTACCCTCAATGTTGACACCATGTGTAGTGTGTAAGTGGGCCTAGATTTCAGGGCTGTGGATTTCCAAAGACTTATTAGTGCTGCTCAGTCCCTATCACCCCGCCCCCACATTGCATCATGTGCGATTGGCAGGGTGATGTGTGTTTGGGAATATTACACGCAGATGCTCACATGGATGATACATGCTGTACTATTTCTGATTTTTTGCTGCCGGGGTTTGTGTGCAGATGCTTACAGTCATGACTGCATATTTGTTCACTGACACTGTTGACTTTCCCAAAATACTTGTTTACATGCACATCAATGTGTAATGGGCAAGTCACACCAGGACTAATGTATAATTCAGTGTTAGGTATGGCACATGTGTGCACTTGAGAGTAGAGGAGTGCATTTTGAGCTGAGGGGTGATGGTGCCATTTATCACTTAGACATTCTTTGGTGCTAAATTGCTATTCTTGCTTGGTGTCATACTTGACTTGTCATACTTCTTTACAGGGACTTTTTACTTCTGTGAGTATGGTACACAGACAAGACATGTAGTAAAACATTATGGTGACACATTTCTGATATGCGTTGTCCATGCACTGTACTGTTGAAGGCATGTCCCCCCTGCTTGTGGTATGACATCACCTTTTGACTCAACTGTGCTGAATGTGTGCATTGTGGGATATGCACCTTTTAGCAAGGAGGCTGCATTATCACTATGTTGTGACGATGCATGTGTTTATGGTATGCAGACTCACTACTTGCTTTCTCACTTGGTGTACACAGAGATGCATCTCATGAAAGAGCAAAGTGGCACATTGCCTGGAGATGCAGCAGGCTGGCAAGATGGCCCCCTTGCCTCAACAACACGCATGTACATTTTGTCTGCACAGGGCTGCATCTCTTTGTCAACAATATGAGGATGCACTGTGAACGCAACTGATTATGTGCATGAGTGAGCATGCCACCACCGATGGCAGCACACATGCACCATTGTGCAAGGGTGTCTGAGTTGATTTGAAGATTGTACATGTGCATGAATGGGGACCTTACTGCACATACACATTCTTGCACACAACTCAGACACAAGTACACAATGGTTATTTACGAAAGACAAGAGCAACCCATATGTCCTTGCGAACTGGGTGTTGCTAACCAGCAAAAAAGCAGTGTTCACAAGGAACTCATTTATAGAGGTGATATAATCTCTGCAAGAAAGTGTGACTTGCTTGAATGAATCAGAAAAACAAAGACAATTATACGATAAGACCTTAATTAAATTCAGTCAAACAAATTTGTATAGATTCGATTTCAGAAAGCCAACACGACAATGTCTCAAAGCCGTACTCACTTCAGCCGAAATGAGTATAGTTTATTTTGCAGTTACAATAAGCATAAATATCAAAGACAACTTTCCAAAGATGTATACTCAATATTTACACTATAAGCAGTTTATACGTGACTCAGTGAACCCCAGTGAAGTGCTTTACAAAATACGTGAAAGAAGAGGGAATTGGTTATTGGTAGTAGAAAAAGGGGAGCTCTTCACAATTATAATTTAGTAATTTTATATACATGTCTTTGGCTCTCCCTTTATACTAGTCGACGACGTTTCGACCCTCTCGCGATACGGGGTCTCTTCAGGACAGGAATTCTGGGGGCTAAAATGGAGGGAAATTGTCAATGAGGTATAAGGTAGAACAGTGTGAGAGCAATGACGTGGGCAATGGCGGACAGTGGCTCACCAAGAAGTAGCACAGGGAATGTGCCAACGTGGATGTCCTCTGGGGTGAAATCTGGTAATTTCAGATGGTCCAGAAGGGAGGGTCCTAATAGAATGCATATGAGGGGCATTAGAGAGTGGCCAATGGTTACTTTGACTGGGTGTATAAAGTGGTTGGATAGGACGGCTTACCAGATGTAATGAGAATGATTTCTAGATAAGGTAAGGGCCACAGAGGTGCCGGTCCGGGTAGATGAATTCAGTAGTCTCGTGGTTACTTCAAGGGATCTGAAGTAGATAAGGGCAAATAAGTATTCTAACTGCCAAGACACAATCATCTCACATGAATTAAAATGCGTGAAGCAGTGTCAAAGCGGTCAACTCACCCGATCTAGACTCGGTGGTGAGTAATAAACGTCACAGTATCTTGTGACGGCGCGGCGCTTCCTGGTGATTGCAGGCGATCTGAAGTAGACAGGGGCATATAAGCATTTAATTGCCAAGCGCGCTGTGTCTTAAAAGGATTACAATGCAAAATGCGGTTACAAGGCGGTCAACTCACCCGATATATATTCGGTGGCGAGTAATTCAATTACTGGGTTCCAAACCGTCATAAATCTAGGGTTTAGAAATGGGTCAAGGTTAGGAGAACCGCATAGCCAAAAGCGTGCGGCAGGAATCATTACGGGCACAGGTCAGTACTGTACTTACTATTTTTAGTGACAACGCGGCGATTCAGAAGTACGTCCGATAACGAGGAGGCCTCCCGGAGACTGCACTTAAGAGTGCGAGTGTCTGAGCTGCCGGTACCGGCGCAGGCGCACATGTGCTCCTTGGGCAGATATGAACGGCAGCCATTGCTGAGGGGAGTAAGGCTACGGGCCGGATGGGGCTAGCAATATAACGCGGTGAACCTGAGCTATTCATAAGAGTGTCTACACAATGTCAATCCTCTTATACGGTGATATATGTATGAAGTGTAGGGCGTAGTGATTCTAGAGTCACGGTCAACAGTTACTCAAGAGTGCGAGTGTCAGAATGCCAATAACCGGCGCACGCACAGAAGGTGCTCCACAGGCATATTTATATGGGGGCCATTGCTAGGGGAGTGAAGTAACAGGCCGGATGAGGCTTGCAATAAGGGGCAGTAAAACTGATTACCAGAGTAAATCATAAGAATATCTATACAGGATCGTATCCACTGGATAATCCTTTTATATGGTGAAACATGTAGTCATTATAAAGTCACGGTACACAGTTACCGGACATATTGGATTTACACTATAGGTGAAAGTGTAAAGCTACCATTATTTAAGGCATCTAGACATATTTGCAGTAGGCAGAGAGTTTTACAAAAACTCGTCTGATAAACATTAATATCACTCAGTTATAGAGACATATATACATATTTACAGTGTGCAGACAGCTGGTCTGCTCAAGCATGATACCTATAGTACATGATTCGAATTGATGTAACAATTACTCCTGTCTACATGGATGAAAAGGAGACCATTAATAGGACATTCTCTACTATTCATCTCGTCAGAGACGAAGGAAACTTAAATGTGGTGAAGTGGCTAGCACACAGATAGTCATAGTGTGTAATGGGCGCAGTGGGTCTTAATGTAGGCTGATGAACCTACGCCATTCTTCTAGACTGTTAAGCCCCTCTCTGATGGAATCAAATTTTTTGATCCATTTACATTCTAATGCCTGCAAAATAGGCGAAATATTGCCCCCTCTAGGTGGTATTTTGGCTTTTTCAATGACTTGCCATTTGAGGTCGTCAACAGTGTGAGATTTGTTCTTATAATGCTGTACTAGAGGGGCATTCTCCACTTGACAGCGTATTCTGCTGCGATGTTGGCCAATGCGAGTTTTCACTGGCTGGGTTGTCTGTCCTACGTATATCAGACCACAGGGGCACCAAATGCAATAGATTACATTTTGGGTGGCACAGTTTGTCAGGTCACGTAGTAACAGTTTTATGTTGCCATGGGTGAAGTCTTTAGTGTCAAAAGTGTAATTACATGCTACACATTCCCCGCATTTGAAATGTCCAGTAACGGGTGGAAGAGCCCAAAGTTCATTGATAGTGCTCTTAGGTGTCATTATGATGGTGTCTGAGTGTACCAAGTGGTCCTTGATATTCTTGCCCTTTTTGTAAGAGAAGATGGGTAATTCTTGGCAAGTGCTCAGTGTGTTGAGTGTAGGCCAATGTTTTTTGATGGTTTTGGTGACCTGGGTACTCAAAGGGCAGAAGGTGGTCACACACACACTTTTGTTAGTCTGACGTTTAGTTTTGCTAGTTAGTAGCACTTCTCGGGGCTGAACCACGCCCTCTTCATGGAGGTTTTCACCAATCTTTTGGGGTATCCTCTCTCACCCAGTCTGGCGCTCAGGATGTTTGCCTCTCTTAAGAAGTCCTCTTTATCTGTGCAGTTACATCTTAGCCTAAGGAACTGCCCATACGGTAGACCATCCTTCAGGGCCCTGGGATGGAAGCTCTTGTATAGTAGGAGTGTGTTTCTGTCTGTTGGTTTCCGATAGAGAGTCACATTAAGTTGATTGTTGCGGCATCTTATTTGTAGGTCAAGAAATGGAACCTTCTCTTTATCAGCGCTATAGGTGAAGGTCAGTGCTGACTGACAATCATGTAGATAGGTCATGAACATTTCTAGACTGCCTTCAGTGTCAGTCCATATGAGGAAGATATCGTCTATATAGCGCTTCCAACATTTGATGTTGTTGAAGAATGGGTTAGTCACATCAATGATGAATTTATTCTCCAGGTCGCCAACATAAAGATTAGCTAGGTTGGGAGCAAAAATAGCTCCCATCGATGTCCCTGAGCATTGTTGGTAATATTTCATGTTGAATCTGAAATAGTTCATTGATAAAGCAATTTCCAGTAAGTCTGTGATGAATTCAGTTGGAACTGCCATGGGTGCAGGGCGGGAGTTGAGGACAGTTTTTACAACATTGATGCTTTCCATCTGTGGTATGTTGGTGTACAATGATTCTATATCCAAAGTCACCAACATTTCTTGAAGGGGATCATATACCAGTCCTTCTATCAAGTTGATCATATAGGTACTGTCTCTAACGTATGTAGGTAAAATGGGGACATAATCCTTAATGAAACTGTTGATATAGTGTCCCAGTGGTTCCAGGGCCGAGCCGCATCCGGATAGAAAAGGTCTCCATGGCTGATTAGCCACATCTTTATGCACTTTAGGCAGAGTATATAGTACAGGAGTCCTTGGATTCTTCTGGTTAAGGAATTCATATTCAGCTTTAGTTATGAATCCTTCATCTAGACCATTCTTAGTGACTTCCTGTATCCGTTTCTGAATATCAGTAAGAGGGTTACGTGGTAGTTCCTTCTAGTGGTGGTCGTTGTTTAGTTGCCTTGTTATTTCAGCCTCGTATCTTGTTCTTTCTTGAATAACAATACCGCCACCTTTGTCTGCTGGCTTGAGAATGATGGTGTCGTCTTTTTAGATTAGTCAGTGCCTGCCACTCTTGCTTCGTAATGTTATAGGGAGTGAAAACCTTTCTTCCTTTTAGTTTTATGATGTCTTCCAATACTACTTTTTCAAACGCTAGGACCTCTGGCGGCATCATGTTGTTAGCTGGTATGAAGGTAGATTTGGGTCGCAGTATAGGGTTCTGGGTAAGGGTGGTCCCTGATTATCATTGAAGAGGACTCTCAGTCTCAGTGTCCTGAAAAACTTGTGGAGTTCTGTTTGAAGCTTGAAGAAATCTGTCTTTTCAGTTAGAACATAAGAGAGGCCCTTACTCAGGAGAGCTAGTTTGTTGCTGTTCAATATGTGCTTTGATAGATTGAAGACTACGATGGTGCCCTCTCCATTCTTATAATTGGTAGTTCTGATGAAGTCCACTTCGTTGATATGGATGATATCTGTAGGGGAACTTCTATCTTCCATCTCCATCACTGGCCTTCCGGTCCCCATGTGTAGCATTGGCGACGTGTTTGCCGTTCCCCTGGAAACTGGTGCCACACTCTCTTCTGGTTCCGGTTGGTTCCCCTGCCTCTCTGTGCCTGGCCTAAAAAAGGCTGTTGCTGGTTTCTTTGGGCTCCACTTGGTCCTTCACCTCTGTCGTCTGAAGTATCCGATCCAGCGGAGGAATCTGAAAATCCAATGAGGTTGTTGTTCTTGTATCTACCCCAGGTAACACTCTTCTTGTGAGGTTGAGGTTGAGTGTAGAAGTCGTCCTTCTGGACTTTATCAGCCTTCTTTTTTAATTCAAAGGAATTGAACTCTTGGATGGTTTTGTTGAGTTTTTCCAGAGCAGCCTTGGATTCTTCTATGCTGTCACACCCAAACAGTTCTTTTTCTAAATTCTCGATTTCAATCAATTCCTGTTTACTGTGTTCCAGTGCCATTTCGATCCCCAACACCATCCAGTGTCTGGAGCAAGTGGTGGATATATGGGAAAAACCTCCTTTGAATCTTTTGTCGTCTCTGAAAATTCAGGGATGTTTCTAACTATTAGGCCTTGAGGGATAATGTTAGCCTTCAAATAATCTGTCAGCATGCGTGCATGTAACTCTGTACGGACATGCTTCTTTTTTGCACGTTCTAGCTTATCCAAGAGGGCTAGTCTAGGGTTAGTGTTGACTGTCTGGTTGGGAATTGAACAAAGAGAGGGGCCACTAATAACTTTGGCAATGTACTCCTCTGTATACAGTGGTGCCTCTGTGTCTGTCATAGTATGTCGGATAGGACTACTTATATTTAGGTAAGTACTAAGAGATGTAAGTACATATATCAAGAGTTGAAACAATAAACAACATTTAATACAAACAAGAACAATCCCATTTTTTGGGTATCGAGCAATATCTTAGACAAAAGCTCTTGCAGGAGACTTGCGCAATCAGTATTTACAAAAGACAAGAGCAACCCATAT
The DNA here is from genome assembly GCA_963921515.1 of Calotriton arnoldi. Taxonomy (NCBI): domain Eukaryota; kingdom Metazoa; phylum Chordata; class Amphibia; order Caudata; family Salamandridae; genus Calotriton; species Calotriton arnoldi. Next base: position 539,464 of record CAWUFW010009935.1, read on the forward strand.
GTCCTTGCGAACTGGGTGTTGCTAATCAGCAAAAAACAGTGTTCACAAGGAACTCATTTATAGAGGTGATATAATCTCTGCAAGAAAGTGTGACGTGCTTGAATGAATCAGAAAAACAAAGACAATTATACGATAAGACCTTAATTAAATTCAGTCAAACAAATTTGTATAGATTCGATTTCAGAAAGCCCACACGACAATGTCTCAAAGCCGTACTCACTTCAGCCGAAATGAATATAGTTTATTTTGCAGTTACAATAAGCATAAATATCAAAGACAACTTTCCAAAGATGTATACTCAATATTTACACTATAAGCAGTTATACGTGACTCAATGAACCCCAGTAAAGTGACCATAACCTAACAGTGCTGTACAAAATACGTGAAAGAAGGGGGAATTGATTATTGGTAGTAGAAAAAGGGGAGCTCTTCACAATTATAATATAGTAATTGTATATATATTTCTTTGGCTCTCCCTTTATACTAGTCGACGACGTTTCGACCCTCTCGCGATACGGGGTCTCTTCAGGACAGGAATTCAGGGGGCTAATATGGAGGGAAATTGTCAATGAGGGATAAGGTAGAACAATGTGAGAGCAATGACGTGGGCAATGGCAGACAGTGGCTTACCAAGAAGTAGCACAGGGAATGTGCCAACGTGGATGTCCTCTGGGGTATAATCTAGTAATTTCAGATGGTCCAGAAGGGAGGGTCCTAATAGAATGCATATGAGGGGGATTAGAGAGTGGCCAATGGTTACTGTGAGTGGTTGGATAGGACGGCTTACCAGGATGTAATGAGAATGATTTCTAGATAAGGTAAGGGCAACAGAGGTGCCGGTCCGGGTAGGTGAATTCAGTAGTCTCCTGGTTACTTCAAGGGATCTGAAGTAGATAAGGGCAAATAAGTATTCTAACTGCCAAGACACAATCATCTCACATGAATTAAAACGCGTGAAGCAGTGTCAAAGCGGTCAACTCACCCAATCTAGACTCGATGGTGAGTAATAAACGTTACAATATCTTGTGACGGCGCTGCGCTTCCTGGTGATTGCAGGCGATCTGAAGTAGGCAGGGGCATATAAGCATTTAATTGCCAAGGCACGCTGTGTCTTAAAAGGATTACAATGCAAAATGTGGTTACAAGGCGGTCAACTCACTACACAATTACTATATTATAATTGTGAAGAGCTCCCCTTTTCTACAACCAATAACCAATTCCCCCTTCTTTTCACGTATTTTGTACAGCACTGTTAGGTTATGGTCACTTCACTGGGGTTCACTGAGTCACGTATAAACTGCTAATAGTGTAAATATTGAGTATACATCTTTGGAAAGTTGTCTTTGATATTTATGCTTATTGTAACTGCAAAATAAACTATACTCATTTCGGCTGAAGTGAGTACGGCTTTGAGACATTGTCATGTGGGCTTTCTGAAATCGAATCTATACAAATTTGTTTGACTGAATTTAATTAAGGTCTTATCGTATAATTGTCTTTGTTTTTCTGATTCATTCAAGCAAATCACACTTTCTTGCAGAGATTATATCACCTCTATAAATGAATTCCTTGTGAACACTGTTTTTTTGCTGATTTACAAGTACACAATGGTGCATGTGTGCTGAGATTGGTTGTGGCATGCTCAGTTATGCACATAATCAGTTGCGTTCACAGTGCATCCTCATAATGTTGTCTAAAGAGATGCAGCCCTGTGCAGACAAAATGAACATGCGTGTTGTTGAGGCAAGGGGGCCATTTTGCCAGCCTGTCGCATCTCCAGGCAATGTGCCACTTTGCTCTTTCATTTTGCCCTTATTTAGTGATCTGATATGAATCTTTGGCTATGTTTAGAATTACTTTTCTGTGCAGATTTCCAGGTCTGTGACCCCACCAATATGTGTCTTGCAATATATTTGTTGACTAGGGTGATATGTGTCTATACTCCCAGGGACAGGAGTATCTGTGACAAGATCTGCAGTCATTGTGGATGTGCACTGGTAGATATTTAATTGTGCATGAGTGACATTGAGCCCATCCACCCCCGTCCCCCAGTCCCTTGTTGTTACTCACTGTCTTGCTGATGTGGCTGGTCATGTTCAGCAGTATCCTGTCCCTGGACTTCAACCACCGACTCCTCGCATATGACTGCGGACACCTGTTCCTCCAAGGCATCGAGCTCCTCCTGTGGCACTGGACTCCCACCTCTGGTCTGCAGTGCTGCATTGCGATTGGCCAACAGTTTCTCCTTGGTCTTGCTCTTAGCATCATGATTTTTGCAGTCGATCACTGTCCTCCTCACCTCTCCGACAGCATTCACCTTGGCTACGATGGACTGTCATATTGCATTTTTGGTCCCCAATGACACAGTGGAGCTGACAAACAGCTGGTGTTGTTTCTCTGTCACCTCCGCAATCAGGATCTGGTTTTCCTGCTGGCTGAACCTGGTTTTCCTCTTCCTCTTCCCCTTGCCCTTCTCCTGGCTCTCTGGCTGGCCCTCCTGGCTGTTTGGGGGCTTGTTGTCTCCTGCAGTACTGGGTCCAGCTTCCTCCATGGTTCTTCATGTATTATTTTTTTTTTTCTGTTTGTGATACTTTGCGGGCGTTTTGTAGTCGCTTTTCCCGCCTAACGTGAAAAAAAGTGGCGTCACGCTAATTGTCCATCTTTAATCATTTCCTCATGCAAAGTGATCAAATTGCATTACAGAACTTGTATTACCTTTCTAGCCATGACCTTTAGGGTTATTACACTCTCTGAACATAGTGAGGGCTACTGTGCCCCCCAACGATGTGATCGGGTACTACATGTGTGTGCCTGAGACCCCTTACTCCTAAACATTATGCTCTCAGAAGAGTTGGTTATCAAATTGTTCATTAAACAGTCATAGTTAAGGAGGGCATCCCCTGGGGAGGGTCGGCTAGCAGGACCTCCGGGCCAGAGGTCGGATCACACAGCAACTAGGAGCTCAAGTTCACTCCACCACATCTTCCTGAGTACTGTCTTCCCCAACATCAGAGCTGGGGGATTGGTGTCAAGACCGTCTGGGTTCCCTGCACCTCAGAAATCACAGCAGTTTCTTCGGGTCAGTAAAGTTGGTAGCCATGCCGTCAATAATTACCCTCAGCCTAGAAGGATATAGCATGTTGTACTCAAGCTGCAGTTCCCGCAACTTTCACTTGACTCGGACAAATTGCTTCCTGGCTTCCTGCACCTGTTGAGTAAAGTCTGGATATAGGGCCAGTTCCGCACCCTCATACCAGAGGTCCTTAAGTTCTCTTGTCCTACGAAGTGCAGCATTCCTGTCCTTGTAGTTTAGCAGCCTTTGCAATAATGGGCCAAGTTGCAGCCCCCAGAATCGGTTGAGGTGCAAGGGTAAGGTGCACTTGTTCCACTATGAACATGTCTGAGAAAGTCTCCTGTCGCAGCAAATCTGAGAGGAGCCTCTCTACAAAACGCTCCATGTTCAGCTGCACCCACAATTCTGAGGTTATTCCTTCTAGAGCATGCACCAATGCAAGAAGTAATTTGTTTATCCTATTTGTGTGCTGCCACAACTGTGACTTGTTCATCCTCAGCTTCTGAAACTCGCTGCTCCATCATATCTAAGTGTTCCACATGCTTGTCCATTCTTTCAGAGATATGATCCATTCTGAAATTTAGAGCATCAATCTTGGCAACTATCTTCATGAGACTGTGTTGCATGGCCACTGGGATCTGTTTCAGGTCTGTGTCCACCTCCTCATTTGGCTCTTTGCCTGCCTCTCCAAATGTGTCTGCCTCATCATCACAGACCCTAGATGCCTTCCGTAGGTCGAACTGCAACTTTGGCTATGACTTGTCCATTTTGCCCATCTCTGTGGTCAAGTGCCGGTGCACTTTCATTGGGGTGTCCGCACCCGGCACTAGCCAATCAGGGAGTCCAGCCAGTCAGTGCATGTGATATAATGGTTACAGCCGTACAGATTTTCACCCTTCACCAGCTCATGACCTCAATAAGGGGTCGCTAGGTCCATATGCACACAAGTGTTCCCCTGTCCAAATGGGGGCTAACTGCAGGAGAGATCACCCATCGGCACTAGTAAGGGTGGACTGCACCCGCTCCTGTGTGTCTCCTCCCTGGGAGGTCTGTTAAGACCTAACAGTCTACACCTGTGTTATGAGGGAGCCCTCTTTAAAGCTCCAATGTTCTCGCTAAAGGGTGGGGAACAATACCTGCTATCCCGTGGTTAAGTGCTCTCTGCCCCCGGGGGACCCCTGAGCCAGAATTCGGGCTTGAATTCAGGTGGTCAACAGGTTTCTGATTCAGGCAGGACAGCCCGGGGGCGGCAGTGCGCCCACATGTGTGTCGAATCTGGGACCAAGTCACTCCCAGCCGCTGGCTGCCGGCCACCATCCTAGTGCCCTGCATTTTTCCATAGTATGGCAATGAGGAGTTCTTGGCTATGCTGCTATTGCCTCACTCGTGCAGTGACCCAGCCAATGGTTCCACCCACCTTGTCTCCTCTATGGGCCGTACTGTTCACAGAAGGGCCACCGCCTGACGTACATGAGCCCCCGTCCACTTGCAGACGCGGCTGATGGCTTGACCACCCATGCGGGACTCACAGGGGCAGATTTACAAGCCCCTTGCGCCACTTTTGCGTCACCTTTCCTATGTTAAAAGTGACGCAAAAGTGGCGCAAGGGGCTTGTAAATCTGCCCCACAGTGTTTACCTCATTTGGTTCGGCTAACGCACTCTTCACATTCGGCAGCCAGGGCCCACGCCACCTCAGATCCAAAGCGGGCTGCCAGTGTAGTCGTGGCTGGGGGACAGGGAACAGTTCTTCGCTGTCTCATCAAGCATTGCAGGGCTCCATGGGAGATTGGTTACGCGGCCTCACAGCCTCAACCACTTGTCAGGCCTCGCACATCCCAGGTCAAACAGGATTACTTTAGAAGCCATCCCAGAGACATTGGATGATCATCCAACTACTGTAGAAGTCATTTTCACATCATCAGACATCATCGAGCTCTTAAAGTCATCAGCAGAGTTTAGAAACCTGAGCCTGATGATTTGAAGATGACTTGAAAATGAGATTCTGATGACTTCACAAGATGTGATTAACCCCGACGATTTCAGGATGACTTGAAAATGATTATCTGATGACTCCACAAGGTGTGACTGCTCCTGATGATTTCAGGATGACTTGAAACTGAGTACCTGATTACTTCACAAGATGCATTGCTACTGGTGGTTTTAGGATTGTTTGAAAATGACTGTCGGATTACCTGACGAGCACCACAGTCTTCTAATTAAAAAGACTGGTTCGTGATGATTTTAGGATGATTTGTTGATTGCTTCAGGAACATGTCCAAAATTTTAGTTTATTTATTTTTAGAGATGCTTAACCCTTTCGAAGATTTCAGAATTTCCTTTTAATTGGATAATGAACACCAATTACACATTACTGCATTTTCAACACTGCAATTAAACCTTAGCATTAGCGGAGACTTCGAAGCTAGAAGGCCTGGGTGCTATACAGTTAATAAAATCCAAATTTAGTTTATTTTCAAATAGTTGATTTTTATATATGCTAGCTCAAATCGTATGGCCACCTGAATACATAGGTATAATTATTTCTTGGAGACCGCTGCAGCTTTTGGGCAATGCTCTCTCTGGTGCTTGCCATTAAAGTCATTTTGTAAAGTATTTGCACAACTGGTTTATAAACTTAATACAAAGGTGTATATTGGGAGCTGATATTTGCATTATTCCTTCTTTACTCAGTTGACATTGACACTGGCAACGTTTTGTGTCGAATACATTGGTCTTTTAATTTGAGCGATCTGAAAGCACCAGGATATTGTGAGGGGTAGGTATGGTGACCAGCAAAGTATTGCAAGCCCAAATGGTAACTCAAGGTGAGGCGTTCCTCTTCAACTGGTCTGTCAACAATTTCACTATAATTTAGCTCACATCTTAGTTGGTCACTTTTTCTAACTAACCTGTTCCAGACATTCAGGTACCATGCAATCCTGAGAGATCCTTTTGGCTTATGTTAAAGTTCTGCACACTTACCATTGATGAAATATAAGAGAAGACATTGATGTCTGAACTGTGTTAATGTCCTTCCTGTGTAGAAGCGTTCATTTACATGCATCACAGCAAGTATTTGATGTGAGGTAGAGGACATATGCATGTGTGTTCACCCCATGTGCTTGGGAGTGAGGAGCCTTGTGTTGTGTTAGTTGTGCACTCTGGGATATTCTCTACCACACACTGCCTGAGATGATGTGCCACTCGGAAGTGGAGGCTCTGGAAGTGCCATTTACAACTGGGGTAATTTAATACACTTTGCATTCTATGGCGTATATGTTACAGAGCCTTACTCTTTATATTTGCTGCGGATGGTCCCAATAGAATATTTTTATTTGTATGGTATGTTATTTTCGTGGTTCAGCCACCTTACGGATTATGTTATTTTTCCCGCCAAGTGAGTCATGCACTCTACAAATTGATATGACATGACTTACAGGTAGGACCACGAGGAAATTGCATGTGCAAAACAAGGGTGTGTTTCTTATTTCCAGTCACCCTGTGATCTATACCAAGTTAAACAGCTAGATTAAAAACAATTTGCGCCTAGCTTTTAGTTTCTTAAACACTCAGACTGAGGCCCTTTGTAAGCTGCAACGCACATCATGGACACACAACATGCCAGTCACTTCCTTTAAAACAGCAAAGTGCGAGTGTATGCAGTTCTGTCAAAGAGCAGTGATGCCCCTGCTTGTTCACGAAATTCGAGTTAACTGTTTACATATTTTGCCTCGAGCTAGTGCAGATGGTGCTGAAGCAGCCAACTTCGTCACTGCCTCCGGTTCCTGCCCAAAAATGTGATCTTATCTCCTTCATCTGCAATTGTTCGCCTCGTCTGAAACTGCTCCTGACTTAGCTGCACCTCTTTCTGCTTCCCCCATACCTTCTGCTTAACTCAGGCTACCTCAAATGCAAGTCTGCTTGCCTCATACGTCTGCCTGTGCCAGCTGAAACTGCCTGCATCGGCCATGACAAGCTGCCTATAAACCTCAGTTCTGTCATCCTCAGAGCCCATTATACCCTAAGGCTAAATCAAACTCCTTCCCTATATGACCAGTTCCTTTAGTGTCCCTCCGCCTCCATCCAGATTGTGCTAGGGCCTATTTAACACTGTGACATTCACACACAAACATCTGACGTGAACATAAAGCTACTCATGCAGATCTGCGACCCACTTTGATATTTGGCAGGTTGTCACTTTGTGAAAACAATGTTTGCCAATCCAGCGTATTCAGAGTATCATTTACTGTTAAGATTCGATTTTCCCACCTGTCGCTTTCAATCTGCCTGGTCATGGCTCCTTCCCGTAGCTCACCCACATCCTCCAGCATTCTCGATCCATAATTCATGCATGTACTGCTGATTAACCTTCCTTCTTTATGCAAATTCTCTCTTCTTTCTACAATACCTCCGCAATCTGTTTTCTTCTTCAGAACTTCTTTTTCAAAATGTACAACTTTGCAACAATGCTCCTTTTTATTCGTTTATTTATTGCTATGATAAATTCCAGATCTTCCCCACGTCCCTATTCAGTCATCTTTTCCAGCATCAAGGCCAGGGGTGGGTCATTTGCGACAAAAACGAACCATCCACCTGCACTTCCTGTCATCACGAAGACTGCCCAAAAGCAGCAAGAACAGACATCTATTTTTATATGAACTGACTGAGTAACGTTTTTTTTTAATGCCATACTTGTCCGGAGCCTTTGCGCACTGATTCTGATGTGGACGTGGGCTGTTTAATTTCAGAGATCAGGCGGCAGTTCCTGGCCCAGCCCCTCCAGCCTCGAAGTAGCACTAAGGGCTACCTTTGGGCTAGTTTTGGTAGGGTCCAGGTTACCATGCCGCAGCCGTCCCTGGTTGGACCGGAAGCGGAAGCCTTAGCCGAGTTGTGCTGTGGCCCAGAGAGAAGACTAACACGTTGCTGCACCGGAGTGTGTGCAGACTGATCAGGCTCAGAGGGAAAGAGAAAACATTGCTCCGTTTCGGTGGTATTTTTTTTGGTGGGGTTAGGGGTGCGAGTGAGACGTGGGAAGTGAGGTGGGTGTGATTTCCCGCCTCTCCTCCACTTTGGGGGTACTCTGCAAGCGCGCGCTTTTGTTTGAAAGGCGGGAGCCTGCCTTTCTTTAACATATGGCGCTGTAATGTGATGCTTTATGTGAGAGAGCTGGATGTAGGATTCCGCTCCTCACTTATTTTACCGAATGTGGGGACTTTTCAGAGAGGTGGGACTAGGATCCCACCATTTGTGGGCTTTTGGGACGCTACAGGGCACGGAATGTGGCACTTCCAATTGAGGCAGGGAGTTTGAGCTCACCTCACAACATGGGCGCTTCAAGCTCAGATTAATAACGTGCTCTATTGATACAGCATATGTGATAGAAATTAAATGTGGGATTTTGAATCGTCGTAAAAGATCATTGGCATGGCCTTCCGGTCACAACACCAGACGTTGAAACTGGGGACACGGGTTGGAATCCTAGCGTCGAATACACATCCTGTGATTCTGGGCAAATCACTTAATAGATGGAAACCATGTAAGGCTTGAGGTACTTTACATGCAGAAAAGTTGCGATGGTAGGATGAGCTGTTTTGGTCGCTTATTAAAACCTAAGACTACTTCCAAGGATTCTTTTCAATGGGGTTTTCCTGGCTTTTAGCAGACAATTGCTCCTCACATAAAACCCTCGCAAAGCATGTAAAGAGCATTTATCCCTCATTAACCTCCCCATTCCACAGCCATTGCTATGTCATTTGATATATTTTACCTTATTGGGTAATTTGCTCTGAGCCAGTTAACTAGTAAGGTAAAACATTTCCATGTCAGAAAACTCTGTGACGGTGAATGAATCACTATTGTGTGTCTGGGCAGCAGAGCTATGCATTAGGTGAAGTCCAGCAATGATACAGGCCTGTCCTCCCTGAACGTTATATATTTTATCTTTATACATGTGTATTAAAAAGCAGAGGCATACACCCTTTTTCCGTTCGCCCCCCCACTATTTTCTTCTCTTGCTTCCCATTTCACCATGCTCCTTTCCTATTATCCAGTCTTTTGCTTTCTCTCAACTCTCCCCTCCGAAACTACGTTTTATCTTTCTTGCTCACTTTCCTTTCTCTCCATTTTCACGCTGTCTTCATAGGGTCTGCCTTTTTCCTTCCATTCCCTTTCCACTTTTGATTTTCATCATCCTCCTTTCTCACACTCCAATTTCTGCTATTACCAGTTTTCTTTACTCTTCTCGTTCCTTCTGTACCTGCCTTTGGCTACCGCTCTGATATCTCCTCCTTCCTACCTCTCCCTTTTACCTGTTTTTAGGTCTCGCCTAGGCAGCCCTTGGCTGTCTCTGCAACACATTTTGTATTCTGAATATGTACATTAAGCTCTGCCTATTTTTAAGGACTGCCCCTATTACATGTGTAGTTACTCCGACAGTTTGTGGCACTATTTGCTTCTTTAAGCTAGAGCACTCAAAACCAGTGCTTGACAGAGCTCTGTTGTAAACAGGGCTGTAAATCCTGCTCTTATCTTGTCCCATTTGCTGTGCATTCAAAGACCTCCGATGCCCTACATGGTTAATATATATTCATTCTCTCTCTCTCACCTCCCCTCCCTTCTTCTTCCCTCCCTCCCCTCCCCTCCCCCCGCCCGCCCCATCCCAATCCAGCTAGAAGGCCCTCCCATCTGAACGCTCTATTTCTGTAAACAGGGAACCAATTACATTGCTTTATGTTACTGCTAATACTGTTTATGCACATTTTCACAGTTTTGGTACTTCTCCTTCTGCAGTTGAAGTACAATTCTTTAATGTAGCTCTGAATCTGATATTTCCTTTCAATCCAGTTGTTTTACTAATGCCACTCCACGCAATTCAAAATCACTCTATGCAGGTGTACGCCTACAACCTCACTTCACTCTACCCAATCTACTCCACCGTATGCAACGCCACTCCAAGCAGTGAGACTCAAGGCAACGCCACTCCGCTCAACGCCGCTGCACTCCACACAACGCACTCTAAGCCGCACCTCTCTAATCTACATAATGTCCCTCCATGCAACGTCTCCCCGCTCTACGCAACACCACTCCATGCAACGCCACTCTGATTTATTCCATGCAACGCCACCCTGCTTTGCTCTACTCTGCTTTTTTCCACTCCGCTTTACTCCACACCGCTCCACTTCACGCCACTCTGCTTTACTCCATGCCACTCTGCTTTACTCTACGCCACTCTGCTTTACTCCGCTCAGCGCCACTCCGCTCAATGCCACTCTGCTTTACTCAGCCACTCTGCTTTACTCAGCCACTCTGCTTTACTCAGCCACTCTGCTTTACTCAGCCACTCTGCTTTACTCAGCCACTCTGCTTTACTCAGCCACTCTGCTTTACTCCAGTCACTCTGCTTCACGCTACTCTACACAACGCCACTCCACCCAACTGCACTCTACACAATGCTGCCCCATGCACTCCACACCACACTACCAAACGCAGTGCCAAACACGCAATGCCACTGCACGCAACCCCACTCATCTCCACACAATGCCACTCTGCTCTATGCAACACCACTCCAACCAACTGCACTCCACTTTACGCCACACTACTCTACGCAACACCACTCAATAAAATGCCAATCTGTACCACAACGCAATATAATTACAATCCAAATACCACTCACCACCACATAATTCAACTCCATCTAATTACACGCTTCTCAAAACCACATAAATACACCTCACTAAATCCACTCTATACCACTTAACAATCCAGATATAAACACTCCACATCATTCTACATTATTCCACTCAACATAATTTCACTCTATACCACACTTTTCCATGCCACACTGTTCAACTCCACACAAATCCATTCCACACCACATAATTACAAAAAACAAACATTATTCCACCACAATTCCACTACACATCACATATATCCAATTTATAACACCTAATTCAACATCATACCATACAATTCAACAGCACACCATGTAATTAAACTCCACTACATAATCACAATCCCTCTCTACATACTTCCAGTACACTCAAACACACAATTACTATCTAACTAATACAAATGCACACCATGCCGCATAATTCGACTACACAAATCCACTTTACAATTAACAATTCGAGTCCAACATAATTCGACTACACACCACATACATCCACTTCAATCCATAACACATAGGTAAGAGACATTTACAACGCCACTAGCTCCAACTCTTTCTCTTTTTTTAACACATCTGAAGCTTAGGTTCTACCGATTTCCTCTTTTTCGTCACCACACAGGTATAGCTTTCCATACAGTTCCACACCACACAATTCAACTCCACACACTTGCAATTCACACCACATAATTCAACACCAAACCACCTAATACAACTCAGCAACACAATTACACAACCCACCACATACATCTAATCCACACCACACAATTCCACATCCTGCCACACATTTCAACAGCACACCATATAATTAAACTCCACTACATCCACAACACAAAATTCCATTCCACACAATTAAACTCCATAACACAATCCACTGCAAATAATTCCAGTACACTCAATACCACATGTACTGTCCATATAATTCCACAGCATACCATGCCACATAATTCCACTCCACAAATCCAATCCATGCCACATCACACAATTCCATGCCACACAATTACACAACTAACTAATCCAATCAACACACATAATTACACTACACACCACATACATACATTCCATAACACATAGGTAAAATACATTGCCATATTTACAATGCCAATAGCTCTAACTCAAACAAATACGAGACCAATTGCATTTTCATTGCCTGTTCAATCTTGCAACTACCTTTCATGGTTTCCACCTCTGTCTCTGTTGTTGTTTCCTACACCTCCATTTCAGAAAGTGTTGCACGTTGTAATCCAAGTCTGGTACATTAGTACAAAGATGGCTTATTCACTGTGGAGATGCCTTTTTAAATTGTTGTGCAGTACTGGTATCCCCCAGAACTGTGTTCAGGATTCATCTGTTCAACCCAGTACTCACTCAGACTCCAGGAAAAGCGCAGCATGCCCGGTTCCCTATCGCCTCACCTCACTAATGAGATGCAAGGGTAGGCGTGCCCCTCACAACTACATCATAAAATAATGCGTTAAGGCAAGGAAACACGCGCTGGCTCCCCACATAAAACCTTTGCAAAGCATGTAAAGATCATTAATCCACCAATAACTGCCCCATTCCACAGCCATTCGTCTGTCATTTGATGTATTTTACCTTATTAGTTAACTGGCTCAGGGGGAAAAAATACAAAAACGCCACCAGGAGAGGAAAAAAGGTAGAGAGAATTATAATTCTCTCTGCTTATTTTTCCTTTCCAGAATTAACTAATAAGGTAAAACATATTATTAATGGCAGAAAACTCTGTCATGGTGAATGAATCACTATTGTGTGTCCGGGCAGCAAAGCTGTGCATTAGGTGAAGCCCAGCAATGATACAGGCCTGTCCTCCCTGAACTTTATGTATTTTATTTCTAGACATATATATTATAAAGCAGAGGCATACAACCTTTATCCGTCTCTTGCAGTATGTTCTTTTCTTCCTTCCCATTTCACCACGCTTCTTTGCTACTTTCCAGTCTTTCATGCTCTGCCCTGTATACGCTTTCTCTCAACTCTCCCCTCACAAACTACTTTTCACCTTTCTGTCCTTCTTGCCCACTTTCCTTTCTCACGCTTCCTTCTCCTTGTCTGCTTTTTCCCTTTCCACTTTTCTCATCCTCCTTTCTTGCACTCCAATTTCTGCTATTAACAGTTCACTTTACTCTTCTCGTTCCTTCTGTACCCTATCTTTCTTTGGCTACTATTCCGATATCTCCTCCTTCCTACCTCTCCCTTTTATCTGTTTTTCAATCTTGCAACTACCTTTTATGGTTTTCGCCTCTGTTTCCCCTGTGCCCCTCACCTCCATTTGACAGTTTATCCACACTGTAATCCAGGTCCGGTACATTAGTACAAAGATGGCTTATTCACTGTAATGTATTTAGCTGTTTGAGTACGTTTTGTGATCTTGACTGGGTTTGAATGTTCTAGAATATGAAACAAACAATGGCAAATCTAATAGGCCTTTTGGCTTTTTTATTGTTTGTTTTCTCACAGTTTTGCAAAACGTTATTGATGTGGAACCTATCGGCCACACATCAATATTTTTTTTAAAAATTGTCTTAAAGCAAATATATTTTTGATCTCAAAAGGACGCTTTGCCATAGTAGTCACTGACTCTTAAAGGCACTACTTTGTGTGTGGATTTACCTTCTTGTGAAGGTTAAGAATGCCATCACTCGCAGTAAAGTTAGCCAATAGCTTGGCCCACTGTCCTGTCCCAAGCTGTACACAGCGGTGGATGGATGAAAAATGAGAATGACACAATAATAGACCAATTGATGAGAGGGTTACCTGAAAGTCCCTATAGCTAAGTGTTTGTATATATATATATATATTTCTGAAAAAACCAAAGGTTACAGGGCCGTTATAGTTTGGCTCAGGCTTCACTCGTATGAAACTTGTGAAATTCAGCAGTTATAGTTAGCTGAGCTCACTATAACTCATGCCCCCGCAATGCACTGCTTATGACCTCACGTATTACATCACTCATGACATCACTGACATCTCTGATAACATCACTCATGACATCATCCAGTGACTGTTTTTATAGAGTTTGAGTGTTAAATATATATACCAAGGTGTTTTGGTGAATTGCTGGGTGTATGAGTGCCTGTGTGGATGATTCAGTGGGTGCATGATTGACTGTATAAGTGAGTGATTAGCTGTCTCAGAGAATGTATGGGTGAGTGACTGGTTGTGTGAATGTCTATCAGTCTGTCAGTTGGTGTCTAAGTGGTTGTATGGGTGTGTGAGTGGGTACATGAGTGGCTGTATGGGTGATTGATTGGTTGTCTGAGTACCTGTCTGTGTGTTGAGGGGTTGTGCGACTGCCTGTATTGATGAATGAGTCAATAGCTGTATGGGTTAGTGAATGCATGTGTGAGGGGCTGTATGGGTGAGGGTGTGCATGGCTGTGTGAGTGAGTGAATGGATATGCCAGTGGTATATGGGTGAGTACCTGGGTATGTAAAGGGCAGTATAGGTGAGCAGTGGGGTATATAAGTGGCTGTATGGGTGAGTGTGTGCTTGTGTCAGTGACTGTATGAGAGTGAGTCTGTGTTAGTATCTCTATGCATAAGAAGTGGGTGTGTGTAATTGTATGGGTGAGTAAGTGGCTGTGTGATTGACTGAGTGAGTGAGTAGGTGTCAGTAGCGCTACAGCTGACTAACCCAGTGTGTGAGTGATTGTATGGGTGTATTAGTGAGTGAGTGGGTGTATGTATGGGTGAGTGGATGCGTGTGTAGATATGAATTAGTGAGTGGGTGTGTAAGTACTGGTATGGGTCTGTACATGGGTTTGTGAATTATTGTGTGGGAGTGGGTGTATGAAAGGTTCTATGGGGGTGAGTGGGCCCCCTTCCCTGAGCCAATTTTGGCCCTGGGGGCCCATTCCCCGGAGCCTGCCTTTTTAATTTTTTTTATTTATTATTTTTACATAGGAGGCGGGACACACAGCCCCCTCCAGAGGCCGATTTTTGCCACGGGCAAACCATCGCCCGGGGCCTGACTTCTAGACTGGGTGCCCTAGTCCCACCCAGGGCAACCATGGGGATCACGGGGGAGCCTGAAAGCCTACGTAGTCCCTGCTGGCTCGCCACCTCCTGCCGGGGCCGGCATTGCTTTGAGATCCAGGGAGCTGCAGTTTGTCTGTTTCCCTGCTCGCTTGACAGCAGGCAGGTAAACAGACATGCTCCGCTGTCAGCAAGCAAGAGCATTTTCCGCTCTCGCTTGCTGAAAGTGGAGCACTCTTTTCTATGGCTTGGCGGGACATAGCAGGAGCCAGACGTGGGGGTGGCGGGACATAGCAGGAGCCAGCCTTGGGGGGTGGCGGTCCCAGGGTCATTTAAGGCTCCAGGAGGGGGGGCCAAAAATACCCCCCTTCCTTCTTCTCTTAGGGCCTGGCCTGGGGAGGTGGCAGTCCCTGGGCCCGAGAATGGCCTGGGAGGAGGGGCCACACGTCTTCCTCCCATTTTAGAGTTTGGCCCCTGGGGAGGTGGTGGAACCGGGGCCTCAGTGGGTTCTTGAGGCCCCCCCAAGCCAAATATAAAAAGCGCTGGGGAGGTGGTGGTTCTCGGGCTGGGAGGTCTTCATAGCCCCCCTATATTATTGCAATTTGCCTTGAGGAGATGGCTATTAGCACAAAATAACAAAAAGCACAATCTGCATAACAACATCGCCCTTTCTGCCAAGTTTGGTGTAATTCTATTCAGTTGTTTGGGCTGTAGTAGTGTTGACCGGGTCCGATGGGAATTAACATTGCAAACGCACCCTTTTTTCCAACCCCATTTTTCTCAGCCCCCGCTTTACAAATACCCCGAAACTTTCCATGTTCAACAAGAATCATCGTCAAACGGTGCCAAAGTTGTATCTCTCTAAATGTGTGTGTATATATGTAAATGTGTGTGTGGTAATATGTGTGTGTGTGTATATATATGTGTGTGTGGATGTGTGTCAGTGTGTAATTGTGTGTGGATGTGTGTGTGTGTATGTATATGTGAGTGTGTATATGTGTATATATATATGTGTGTATAAGTAAGTGTTTGTATAAGTAAGTGTGTGTGTACATGTATGTCTGTGTGTGTATATGTCTGTGTGTGTATATATGCGTGTGTGTGTATATATGCGTGTGTGTGTATATATGCGTGTGTGTATATAAAATACCAGACTTAAAATAAAGCTATGAGTCAGGTAGGCTCCTTGCCTTGTATTGAAATCACATTTGGTGGCAAGGAGTCCTATTAGTGTCAAGGGCGCCATTCTCATTGCAAATGATTCTGCAGTGAAATTAGGGTACCATATGGTGATTTTTCCGACATTAAAGGTCTGCTATCACCAAAGTATAAATCATTTTTTATACTATACTTCCTTCTTTTAAGCGCTATATCTTACAGTTGTTACTATTACACTCTTTCATATTTCTCCATTTACCAGTCTCAGAAGGATGGTAGACTAAGTTTGCTCTACAACTCTATGCCACTCCACGTCACTCTACTCTCTGCCCCTCCACAACACTCTACGCTTCGCCACTCTACTCGACAACACCACTCTGTGTCACCACGTAACACCACTACTCTGACACCACCACTCTGCTACCACTGCTCTCAACGCCCCTCTACTCACCACTCTAGGCCCTTGGACTCCATGCCAATGTATTCTACGCCACTCTAACCATATACCACTTCACTTTACGACAGTCTACTCTGCAACACTGCACTCTCTGCCACTGAACTCTACGCCACTGCACTCTATGCTGCACCACTATTTTACTCTGCGCTGCTGCACTCTGACACTCAGCTCTGCAAGACTGTATTCTCTGCCACTGAACTCTATGCCACGCTACTCTGCACGACTGCAGTCTAAGTCACTGCACTCTGCATCGCTCCACGCCACTCTAATCTGTTCTGTACCATTGCACTCTACACTACTCTACGTCACTGCACTCTGCTTCACTCTGCTCTACACCTCTGCAATCTACCCTGCACCACTCTACTTTACGCCACTCTTCTCTGAAACAATCTACTTTACACCACTGCAATCCACTCTACGTCACTCTACTCTGCGCCAATGCACTCTACACCACTTTACTCAACCAGTGCACTCTACGCCAGTCTGCTCTGCACCACTGTGTTTTACACAGCTTCAATCTAGGCTACTGCACTTTACGACACTATAAGCTACGATACTCCACTCTGTGATGCTCTACTCCATTAAACTCTACTTGACTCTATGCCACTCCACTCTACAACACTACTCCATGCTATGCCACCCTTCAACACTACTTTAGTCTACTCTATTCTACAACACACTACTCCACGCCACTCCACTCTGACACTGATTCTACAACACTTTACTCCACTCTGCCATTCCACTCCTACATTACTCCACTTTATGCCACTCCACAGCAATCTACTTTACGCAACACTCAACGCCACTCTGTTCCACACCACTCCATGACACTCTGCTGCTATAATTTATACTACTTCATCACATGGCACTTTTCGACATGCAACTCTCCTTTACCCCACTAACCTTTAGCCATGCTGAACAACAGCCACGCTTGTGTACAATATGGCTAAAACATATTGGCAAAGCCAATAGCTCTTGCAAAGGCCAGACCTTTTGGCTTTGCCAAAGCTTGTTTATTTTAAGCGATACTGCAAACCATTGGCAGAAGACATTGGCAAGCCACATGGTCAAAAAGGCAAGACCTATTGGCTTTGCCAATGCTTGTTTTTGTAACAATTATTTGCTCTGCTAACAAACTAATAAAACTGTGTATTTCTTACCATCCTGTGTATGTCAATCAAGTATTACTACTCAAGGTCATCCTAGAGTAATAAATCTGCATATTGAAACCGCCATGCAGTATCACAGCCAGAACCCATCCTACGGTAATACATCCCCTTCATGAAATCGACTAGTACGGTCCCAGTCCCATTCTAAAGTTATCCTTGGATCATCCATGAGTAATGCAGCCTCATTCTGAAGTCATCACAAGATGATTCTGTAATAATACAGCCCCATCCTGAAATACTCAAAGGATCATCCTGGAGTAATCCAGCCTAATCCTGAAATCATCATGGGATCATTCTGGAGTAGTACAAGCTCATCACATGTTTTCCATTGAAGTAATCAGGAACCCATCCTGGAGTAATCCACCCTAATCCTGAATTCGTCATGGGATCATTCTGGAGTAGTACATTATCATCACATGTTTTCCATTCAAGTAATCAGGAACCCATCCTGGAGTAATCCACCCTAATCCTGTAATCAGCATGGGATCATCCGGCAGCAGTACAAGCTCATCACATCTTTTCCACTGAAGTAATTGGGAACTAATCCTGGAGTAGTTTCTCTGATGACTCAAGGAGTCATCCCATTTAAATATTCTGCCCTATAGGCATACTTCAGGATGGCTTCGGATGACATCCCCAGTTAATTGCAGAAATAGCCTGGCTGAAGTCATCGGATGACTTCAGAATCACTCCAGGATGATCTTCCTTTTAGACTTGGGATAGGACTCACAGCACTCACCCCACCAGGTCCGGCCCCAGGCCACAGCACTCCTCAACACTTGGCGTTCTCAGCCCACGCCACCTCAAGTCCAGAGCGGGCCGGTAGTGCAGTTACGGTGGGGGAGCAGGTAACCAGTTGCTAGCCCCCACGTCGAGCGTCACAGGCTCCCAGATGAAATTGGTTGTGCAGGCTTCTTCTGATGCTCCGAGACCGCCGAGCCGGGTGCACAGCAGCCCAGCTGTGATGCAGTCCCCTGCTCAGGCCCGCGGCAGTCAGGCAGTGCACGAAAGCTGCAAAATCATGGATCTGCAGCCCTCTGGCCCCAGCAAGAAAGATGCAGTCAGTCACAGCTGAATTGGTGCGTCATATGAACCAGGATGATGTAGGACTGTCAATCGGCCGGAGGAGCACTCCTAGAAGCGGCCATTCTCCAACCAGGCAAAGTCCTCCCTCAATCTCCTACAGAATTATCTGGGCAAGCATTACTTTCTTGCAAAGACACTCAAGTCCTCAGGAAGACTCAAACTGATGAGCTCTGAAGTGCGCAGTGAGCCATAAGTTGCATAACCTCTTCTGGAATCCTCTCTCTCCAGCAGCGAAGCTGAAGCTGAAAGCATCAAGGGCAAGCTTCAGAAAATCCATTCAGCTGAAAATCCATTCAGCTCAGGAAGACTCAAACTGATGGGCTCTGAAGTGCGCAGTGAGCCATAAGTTGCATAACCTCTTCTGGAATCCTCTCTCTCCAGCAGCGAAGCTGAAGCTGAAAGCATCAAGGGCAAGCTTCAGAAAATCCATTCAGCTGTCCAAAAGGGAAATAAGGACAAGTTTTAGGCCCAGCTTTTACACGCAAGCAAAAGATAGAACTCTAAACAATGTTGTCCATTGTCAATCAAATGATAACTGGGGGCAAGAAAGGCACAAAAGCAAATACCACTGAAATGGCATGGATTTCCTTTCTAATGGCTCAGCTTGTAACTGGAAAACAGCTCAAGGACCTCCAGTTGCTCTATCAACTAACACAGCCACAAGCAGACACCACGGGAAACACAAAGCCAGATTTGTCACTCTCAGACTGGGAGAACGGATTATGGATGGCAGACGTCTGGCTTGGCAGTCATCGGAAGTTCAAAGCGCAAGTTGCAGCTTATGCGGACTGGGCGAGGAAACCATCATCCATATTCTGTGGATTTGCCCCACGTTGCTTCAACTGAGGACAAATTTCCACAGCTACAGTCAAACATCTGACGGCTTCTTTGGTTACTACGGCTGCTGCTGCTGCTCATACATAGATTGTATCCACCTGCTTGAGCTCCCTCAGGCCACAGTATGGTACAGCAGCTAACTAACTCATTTGAATCTCTTTTGGGATCCATCAACGTCTACAATCATGTCACACTTTGCACTTAGCACTTTTCGCCAATTTGCCTAAAAACACGAGCACCATGTGGAATCCAGCCCTTGTTGTGACTGGGTCGGTCTGGTTGCTGCTCCTTTCCTCTTGATTCCACACACTGACCTTGGTGGCAAAAAATAAATGAATGCTTTGCAGTTAGATTTGACCTTCCAGACGGTGCTTCCAAGGGCCAATTAATGTCTATCTCGAACAGATCAATATTGAACATTGCAAGGTGCTATTGGCAATGTTCAACATTGTTACCCTGTCCTGTCCCAGAGTCTCTAATCCCTCCCTGCTGAAGCCTACAGGCTATTTTATTGCATTATCCATTGTTCTTCATGTCAATTTTTATAGAGCCTCGAATAACACCAAGGATTGCAATTCTGTATTATGTGAGGCTTAACTAATCTTTCTAGGGCTCTGAAAAAATATTTTATGATATTTTACGATACTAATAATGCATTTTGTGCTATTGTTTTTGTAAAGGGCTTTATTAACTGTACAATAAATTATCTATCTATAACTTTGTGGTAAGCTACAAGTTTTATTTAGTGACATTAGTGATTCACCCTGACAAGGATTGTGATTATTAGTTTAGGTAGGTTCTCACCCCCCTTAACTAATACTCCAGTTTCTTATACCCATCTAAAATTCTGCATATAAACAATGGAAGCGGAGCACATTTTTAAGGAGAGGTAGGTAACAGCCCAATTTGAACCAACTCATTTTGCGATAATACTTTGAAATATGTCATATTCGTTAAAAATGTTGTAAGGCATTGTTTGATACTATTCAGCCTGCGCATCTAAAGGCAAAGGGTTCATTGTACTTTAAGTCATAAAAGGGGTGAAAATCTGGTTGTCATTCACTAACTGGATGACTGAGGCTATATCTAGAAGTTTCTATTTAGATAAGTAAAGGCTTTTCTTCTTAGTTTGAATGTGCGTGTTTTCCTATACGGCGTTCATTTCTTCAAATCAGTGGAATACACATAAAATAAGTGGGCTTCTAACTAATTTTTAAGAATCTTTGTGAACCTGCTCCAGAAGTCGCAATGGATTTTTTGCATACCTAGAACAGTTTCTAACACAGCTGTGTGATCTTAGTGATACGTGGAGCATCAAGCCATTCCCCTTTGCACAGAGGGCACTGTTTGTCGCCCCACTATCAACAGCGGAACATGATATTCTCCATCATCATTGTCTTACCAGAGAGGTACAGTCGTCTGAAAAGGCGACAGATGACCAATTTCCCTCAGCTAACTGGAAGCTCCAGCAATTGGAGGTCATTTCCATTTCTCGAGCAGGCTGCAGAAAACCTCCAGCAAATTTCTACTTCCATTTATAATCCCATGATGACCATGCTGCTCACTTCTTGATATTCATTTTCTCATCTGCTTAGCATTTCAAGGATGAGGAGTGCATTCCACTGGACATAATAATAATTTGGTCTGACAGCATCATGTAGTTCTTTGTTTCTAGAATGTGGTGCATTTCAGTGAAGAAGATATTTTAAGATTTGCTAAAGTTTCAGTATAAAACCTAAGAAATTCAGGGGTATATTCACAAGAACGTGCGATAACTACCGCAAGAGTAGCGTAACGCAGTGTTCAATATCGCAGCCTATCGCGGGAAAATAACCCTGTGTCAATGTGGAATTCACAACAAGGCGGTAGCATGGGATAGTCACCAGATAACGCGTCAAATGTCAGCGTGAAAATCAACGCCACGCCGAAAAAATGCGAAACGCAAGAAATCATGCGACGAGGCCAATTGCAGTACAAAAAGTAGCGAAAAGCAGCCACAGGCCTGCAAATCCCACGCGTCTGGCGGGAAATTGCACCATAAAAACCACAGAAACAACACACCAGAAACAAGCCAAAGCACGTAGCAACATGGATGCACCCTGACCCAGCGCAGAGGTCAACGCGAACCCCACAACCCCCACAGACCACCAGCAAGGAACAACGGGGTCGGGGAGGGCCAAGGAGAAAAGGAAGAGGAAGACGGGGTGCAGACCGCAGGAAAACAAGACCAGCGTCACGGAGGTGACAGAACACTACCAGCAACTGACCCACAAGCAGACCACCTGGAATGCAGTCGGAGTGCCGAGGAGGCCAATCCAGGAGGCCAAGAGGTGCCGGCAGGACGTGACAACCTAAACCAGGTACAAACCCGCTGCCAACAGGAAGGCAGCAACGGCGACAGGAGGTGGCAGTCCTGCGCCACAGGAGGAGCTGGAGGAAACCCAGGCCAATGTCATCAGTGAGTAGACGGTGCAAGGAGTAGGGAGTACGGACACAGCTCGAGAGGACCTGACACAACATCAACAGGGAGTGTAACGAACAGGGACTGGGGGGATGGGGGGAGATGGGCACAATGGCACACATGCACAACGAGGTGTAGCACACTGCACACCCACAATTATCCAGGATCATGTCCCAGATCCCATTGGCACACTGCAGCACATACACATAGCAAGAACAGCACACCCACATCGACGATAATGTTGTACAATGCGCATAGCCGACACTGCAGAACAGAGGACACAACTGGCTCCGCACATGCCCAGAAACATGCCTACTACACCTGACAGAGCTGGAAAGTGTGAAATGGAAATGTACGCGTACGACCTCACATCTGTCATATAGTCCAAATGTAAACTGTCCCGCAGTAGAATCCAGCACCTCCCAAACAGTCACAATGTACATTGCCAGACAGTCTGCATGTAAACCAGAACAATGCGCCAACATACATTGCAACACAATGTCAACATGCATCTCCCCTGCACATTGCAGAGGGGCACACAACACCTCCAGCAGAGCACAGAAGACAACACATCTGCGATGCCGGAGAGGACCACCACACCTTCGACACCGACGCCCTACAACAACCCATGGATATCCCACGCAACCCACCATCAGGACCCGGGCAGCCGAGCTACTCAGAGGAGAACACAGAGCCTGCAACAGACCACACAGCAGGAAGCACACGCAAGCACAGCTGGTTCATGACACTTCACCCACCCACACATGGCACCCCAATGCCAGGTGTCAGAACGCTAAAAGGAGGTGGCCCAACAGGCCTGGGTGGGGGCCGAACACCTGGAATGCGAACTAGAACACATACGTAGGTGTCTATCACCCTTCAGGGACCACCCACACCCCACAAAGGAGACCCACACTGCCATAGAGACACATGCAGATGCACATTCACAGTACAGAACCACGCCCAGGGGCGCGCAAATAGCAGTCACACATCCATGTTGGCTCTGCGTACGACGGCCCCGGCCACTCCCCTTACGAATTGAGTGGCTGACGACAAAGCTACATGTCCAAGCTACAACCCGCTGCCTGCGGTGACATGTCTGCATCCGATGTACACAGCACAATGTAATGTCCTAGGGCCCAGGGCCCTCATGCATACAACAAGACCACAGGGACACATGCATATATCATGTTGAACTGGCCACGGGCACGTGCGCCCGGCCCCTTTATTGGCAGGGCCACGTGTACAGTGACCCCTGTGCTGGATGTGTGTGGGGTGAGTGTAAGCCAGTCCGCACGGAATGCTTGGTGCTGACAACAACTTGAACATTGGACACCAGTGCAACGGAAACAGAAAACACATCCATAACAGAGTCAACAGCTGAGCAACATGGATTGAGCCGGAGAAATTCCAGAGGACAGCCAACATGCAAACAGAAGTGTCCGTGAGTTGCAGTGCACTGGGGTTGGGGCACTAGAGATGAGTGCGCTTATGTGAAGAAAAAGTCTCGGATTGTGTCCCTTCGATATATACTCCTGATGCAGATGCAGTGGGGTGTGTCAGACCTGCATCATCTCCCCCATCAATGTACCAGGGCTCCCACACTGTTTGAGGTGACATTGCTGCGCAACCTCTCCACAACACACAACTCAATCAGTAACGGACAATGGCTTGCGGTGCACTGAATCACTGGCACCTGGAGTGCTGAGCAGGGTATCAGGCTGATGATGGCATCCACGACAGATCTGAGCAACTCCGTAGGTCGGTCAGGACCACAGTTTCGACTCTGGCAGATGGCGGTTGGAGGTGGTGCTTGCGGTGGTGGCGTGTGCCTCCTGCAGTGATGCGACGTCCGGGCCGGACAGGACTCGATGCTATGTGTGGGCCCTGGTGTCCCACAATTGAGGCCGGAGGCTGCGGACAGAGCAGGGCCACAGACACATGGTGTTGATGACCCCAAGACCATCGCTTCAGAGGCCATCCAATGTCTCAGAAGAAGGGGTCCCAGACCTGATAAGCACAGAGTTAGTGGCCCCGGATGCACTGCGGCCGGCACGGGCACCCAGCCACGGGACGGTGACTTGCGGTGCAGTCAGATGGGCCATGCGACCTGAGCGGGTCCCCATCAATGTCCGAGGTGTATGTTGCGGAGGGTTGCGGGGGACAGTGGAAGGTGTCCTCCAAGGCATGATACGGAAGGTCTGATGTTATCTGGAAGCAGCAAATGGAGGAGTGGAAAGCGCAACCCTCGTCCTCACCAACAATTCGGTATCAGCTACATGAGGATGAAAACTAGCCCCTAGTCCATAGACTCAAACGCCACCAATGTACGACTAGTGAATGTCCATGAATGTCAGGGAACAGACTTAGTGGCACAGGTGCTGTGAGGGGAAGCAGTCTGCGATGATGCCGGTACACTGATATGAACTCCACCATTGCCAAATCAAGACCCCACTGGACCGCAGTGTAGGCCGGAGGCAGCGGTCAGCAGTGGCCCACAGCCATGTGTCGTTGGCTTGCGAGGCACAGAGTTAGTGACACAAGGGCAGTTGTCGGTAGTGTTCGATCACCTCTATAACGATGATCCTGTTCCCTCCGGACTGCAACCCGTCATCCTCTTACGCCTCTCCGTGCGTGCGATGATATGTATTCTGCCTTTTGAATTACCGATGTTCAGTTCCAAATCTCTGATCCCACTTGTGCGCAGCGTAGGCCGAGGGCAGTGGTCCGCGTAGGCCCACAGACACGTGTGGTTGTGATGCCATGCACAGACTTGTTGGCACCACATCGAAGGGAGTATAGGGAATTGTTCTCTGCCTTAAATGATGTTCACTGCCATGGTGTAATCAAGACTCAGTTCCAAATGTGTAACCTACCTGACCGTGGTGTAGGCCTGAGGCAGCGGTCAGCACGGCCCATTCACCTAGTGTCGCCGGCATAGGTTGGATGGCCCCACCGGCCTGCGTTGTTCAGGTTCAGTGGCACCACATGTTGCCGGCTGGCGTTGAACAGGGTTAGTGGCACCATGTGTAGCCGGCTTGCGAGGAACAGGGTTAGTGGCACCACATGTAGCCGGCTGGCGTTGACCAGTGTTAGTGGCACCACGTGTAGCCGGCTGGCGTTGAACAGGGTTAGTGGCACCACGTGTAGCCGGCTGGCGTTGAACAGGGCTAGTGGCACCACGTGTAGCAAGATGCCCATATGGAACTATGCCTCATTGATCGGGGGTGTCTGGTGCCGTGGCCGCTGGCCCGGATTTGGGGTCACTGCCATTCATGACTCAGGACACAGTTTCACATATGGGACCTACTGGTCCGAAGAGTAGGCCGAAGGCGGCAGTAGAGTACGTCAATGAGAAAGGAATAAAGCGGGCCTGTGTCATGGAGGCTGTGATGGCCTGAGGTGGCTGCCAAGGTCGTGGGACTCGGGCTTGGAGCTTGCGCCAGCACGTGGTGGGCCCTCCTTGACACACGCTGGTGTCGGCAGGTGATCAGTGTGGCCTGGCTGCGCAGGGGCGGGCCTGACGGGTTCGTGGTCCAGCGTGCTGGGGTCCGGCAGGCGCACAGCATCGCAGGCAGCTCCGCTCATGAGGACGGCGTCGGCCTCGTGGCGGGGTGGGAGGCGCCACCCTGGCAGAGACGTGGGGCTTTCGGGGAGAGGACCACGCCCAGGCCTACGTGCTTTTTATTCACACCCGTACTCTGGCGTGGCCTACGCCGGGCCATCCCACTCCGGTGACGCTTAGGGGGTGGCGTCACAGACAACATTTCCGCGATGTCCCCCACTGGCTGGGGTGACATGGTTGTGTCCACTGTCCACTGCACTCCATACGCCAGAGGTGTATGTCGCCATGGATATGGGTGTGTTCTGCATACTGCGGTCTGTCCAGCACATCTCCGCCACTCTTGGCATTGTGTGATTTCACGATCATGGTTCTACTGCATCCTGCACACATGCCTGGTTGCCACCTCTCCCCACATTCGGCTATTATGTGGCTGAGGTGCCATGCCGTTGATGGCTCATGTTCAGGGCTTGCCCAGGTTACCATTGTAAGTTGTTCTGTCGTGTCTGGTGGGTGGTCATGTTGTTGTGCATGTTGGTTGTGATTTTGTGACGTGTGCATTGCCAGAGTTGTGAGTTGCATGGTTGTGGAGTTGAGGTGTGTGGGGTGTTCATTTCGAACTTGCCAAGGGGTGTGCATTTCCCTTGTTGCCATCCTGGGAACGCTGGTTGATGATGGACTGTCGGAGGATGAAGGTATCATACACACTGGCTGTGTATTTGAAGGCGACATTGTTGGAGGTTCCACGGTGTTCTGTTGTTGCCTGCACATTGATGTGAGACGTGTGCTTCCTGTTGAGGTGATTGTGTGCTGTGTCACCAGGGGGCACAGGTAGTACATGTGTCCTGTGGATTGCCCCCAACACGTGCGTGCATCCTGCTATGGCGTATGGTCCTTGCTTGGTCTCCAGCAGATCCTGCGCATTGTGTTGGACGTATGGGGACTGGTCTACCAGGGTGATGGTGATGTCCAGGACAGGTGTGGGGGACTTGGATGTGGCTGGCTGTGTGACTCCTCCGACTCTGGCGGGTGTTGTTTGGGGGGTACCAGGGGCCAACAGGTGCAGCCAAGCCAGCAGCTTTGTGTGGGGTGGGATGTTGGTTGTCCGCTGTGTTGGTGCCGTAGGCCTGTTAGGCGATGATGGTCAGGATGCATAGGATGGTTGTCCCTTTCAGCCTGTAGTGGACGGTGACATTGTCAGATGTTGGGTCTGTGCGGCTGGTACGTTTCCTGGGGGTTGGCTGCCTTTGTCTGCGCTGCGTCTGTGGTGGTCCGGGGGGGGTGTTCCGGGTGTGGGTTGGGGTTCTGGGGTGGTGGCAGTGGGTGTTGTGGCCCTCTTGGGTGTCCGGGCCGCATGATGAGTGGCTCCATGGCATCTGTTGCCCTTCGGATGTGGACCTGGGCTGTGCTCCCTTTTGTGGTGCTGGCTGCCGTCCGACTTTACACCAGGTCAGAGCAGGTGTAAATTTCCTGGTGCTAACGCGCCTTATCGCCTGTTTTGTGTTCTTATCGCCGATGTGGCTGGTCATTGTGAATGTTGAGGTGTGATGTTGTCTCGGCTTTTGGCACGGGAACGCCTACTCTGCATCTCATTAGCGATATTTGCGGGGGTCCTCTGTGGCGATGTTTTTTGCGGCTGCTATCGCGGGTAAACTGGTGCTGTGGGCTGTTTACACCAGCTTGTGAATGGGGAGGTATATTTATCACAACTTTGGCTGCGATAAAGTGCCGTTAATTTGGCGATAACTCCTTGTGAATATGCCCCTCAGACTCATTTGTCCTGTTACAGAAAACCTCTCTTTATTTTAGTATCACGTTTAAAGATAGTTTATGGTCAAAAACATCCAGAAAAATAGTGATAACCGACTCACTTAAGCACGTTAAAGCTAATTTCTAACATGCTATAGAAATTCCAGCTACTCTTCTGGTAAAAGTTTACTTTGATAGGCAGAGTAAGTCAAAGTAATATGGACTACGGGTCCAAAGGTTTTTATGTCTTGGTGGCCAACTGCGTTCCTTGTCTGTAAAACAATAATATTCTATAATTTGTTGCAGATTACTAGACTTGCTCGCAACCCTATCACCTTTATTGTTCCGAAGGGTTTTATTTTTTTGTTTTATGTAGGGTAGTGCAGAAACAAAATCAACATGAATGATCAGACAGAAGCAAGGATATTGCATGGTTAGGCAATCAAAGACATTTTTTAGAAAAAAAGATTTCAATGGAAGTGAAAAGTGACCTGGTTCTTCTAATAGTTCCTGTCAGAGCCGGCAAAGCCCCCTTTTTCCAGCGCCTCGATACCTGCCCAGGTGAGATGTGTTTCTATGCAAAGATGCATGACATAACATATTATACAGCACATCATATAGCATACCACAACATATAGCATAACATATAAAACATCGGATAGCATAACACATGACACAACATATAGCATGACATATGATTTAATTGCAGTGTAGCTTTGGAGATTCTTGGCTATTGCTGACATTTCTTTTTTTTAATTATTATTATTATATACCCATTAAAATCCAGTTACAGTACATATATCCGATCTTACATACAGAATAAGGCAGTGCATTAAGTTTATAAAGTATATACACACAGGCTCTTATAAATATTATTATCAGAGTTAGGGAAGGAATTATTATAAATACAATAAATATTATAAACACTGGATAAAACAGTCAGATAGATGGAGCCGCATAATACCAGTTCTTAAGTAGATATATTACGTTAATATACACGTAGTTTAGGGTGCATCCCAAAGACCTCCACTTCTTGTCCTGCCAGGGCATCCCACGTTCTTTCTCCACCTTGCGATAGGTGACCAAATTGCCCGCCCGAGTTTCCTAGTCTCCCTACCCCTGCATGCATATAGTGCAGTCTCTTGATTATATATCCCCAAGAGACGTGCTAGCCATATTTGAAAGGTGGGGGATCAGCATCCTTCCATCTTGCTGCGATTATTATCCTAAAAATGGCTGTACAAATAAATACAAAATATTTCTCTGTAGTATCCAGGCCAATACAACTATCATAGCCCATCTGTATTTGTATTTGTAAAGCGCGACATTCATCCCAAAGGACATCACGGCGCTAGGACCGCAGACAATGCGGTAAGGGAAGGGCGCAGGTTATTCTAAATTAATGACTAATTGGTTTAGTATCTGGGGAACAGGAAGGTTTTTAGCTTCTTTCTAAAAAGCAGATAATCATCTGTCAGGCGTAAGTCAAGTGAGAGGTCATTCCAGAGAGCCGCAGCTGACTTAGAGAAGGAGCGATCGCCCATCCTGACTTTGGTAGTGCGTTTGACTTTTGCAAGGGCCTGATGGCGCGATCTCAAGTTGCGTGATGGGACATGGAATTCCATTTTGTCTCGCAGAATGTGTGGGTCTTTCTTATGTAAGGTTCTGTGTGCGTAGCAGAGGAGCTTAAATTTGGCTCTTTGGCGCACCGGCAACCAGTGTGCTCCTTCATGCTGTGGGATGCTGAACTGTATCTGTTTTTATTGCAGACCAGTTTAGCGGCAGCGTTCTGGACTACTTGAAGTCAAGAAAAAAGGTAATCGGCCATGCCAGCATAAAGTGCATTTCAATAGTCCAGTCTGCTCAGGAAAAGGGCCTGTGTGAAAAGTCTTCTGAAAAGTTTCAGTATGGCGAAACGTTTTCCACACAGCTTGCGTACCTGATCCTGCATGGATAAGGTATCATCGAATAGGATGCCCAGATTTTTTGCAACACGTTTGGGTTCAGGGGCGGTACCCAACGCTTGGGGCCACCAGCTGCTGTCCCAAATTGAGTGTGCACCCCCAAAGAGCAAGATCTCAGACTTTCCAGCGTTTAGCTTTAGGCAGTGCTCTGTCATCCAAGTTGCAATTTCGGTGAGGCAGTTGATTAGGTTGCTCTTAGTGTCGATATTAGTCGGACTGTCAATCAGGGGGATCATTAATTGTCTATCATCGGCGTATGAACAGATATCAAAGCCCCATTTCCTGCTGATGTCTGCTAGGGAGGAGACATACGCATTAAAAAGGGTGGGGCTCAGAGAGGCTCCTTGTGGGACTCCATATTTAATGCTTTTTGGGGTAGAGGTGCAAGATCCCATTTGAATTTTTTGGGTTCTGTTGTTCAGGAAGGATGCGAACCATGACAGGGCTTTTGAGTGTAATCCTTTCTCATGAAGGATTCGTAGTAGATTGTTATGAGATACGGTATCGAAAGCCGCAGTAAGGTCCAAAAGGATCAATACTATGGCTCTGCCTCGATCCACTAGGGATCTGATAAGCATCAGGGTAGGGGATAGGTTAGTCCTGCGTTCTAGCAGCCCCTTCCAAAAGCTCACCACCTCGTTCTTTAGAGACAACAGCCTAACACAATCATAAAACATGTGCAATATCGTTGCGGGCCCTTCCCCGCACCTTGGGCAGCTATCATCTGCTCTCTTGCCCCAACTAAAAAGCGTGGCAGGGGTCAAATACAGATTGAACAAAGTTTTATAATGTATTATCTTAAGATTGGTTGATCGAAAGTTTTGGCCGCTAAAAGCAGAGCCATGTACACATCCACATCAGGGTTGTTCAGCTTCCCAGCCCAATTAGTTTCGGTCCTCTCTAGATCGTCTGGGATGCTTTTTAGCAGTATACTATAAATATTTTTTATCCTGTTGCCCCTCCGTGCGATTATCTCCAGTAGTGGTATTTTTTCGAGAGGTACTGCCGGTCTATGACTAGCAAAACATTCTCGAATCTGTACATATTTAAAATATTGCCTAGCAGGGATCCCATAATCCTGTTGGAGGGCAGCGAAGGGGCGTAACTGGCCTGACACATATAGATCTCCTATCGTTATTAGGCCTAGTTGTTCCCAGTGCCTTCCCATATTATCATAGAAAGGGTGCAGAAAGACATGCGATCGCCACAGTGGGGTGTAGCGATTAATTTTTGGGATTGCCATAGCCTTACGCACCCTAGTCCATATTTCCCAGACGCTACGCACCACCTCAAATCGCACCTTCTTGTAGTAGCTTGGCTCCACCTGATGTAATAACAGCCCCAAAGCATCCCTCCCTAAGATAAGTTCATATATTGTTGGAATCTTGCCTTTCCTTTCCTCCTCTGTCTCTTTGCTTGTAGCCGAGCAAAATAAAATCGACATCTGGTGTAAAATGCTCGTCCAGTGATAAAATATGATGTTAGGAAACGTAAGCCCACCCTGTGCCTGTGGGAGTGTCAGGTATTCTAGAGAACGTCTGACTTTTCCGTATTGCCAAGTGAAATTTGAAAACATGGCTTCTAGTGCTTTTAAAATTCCTGCATCTATCGCGAGCGGAATAGAGCGAAACATATATAAGATTTTTGGCAGCATTGTCATTTTTAAAACGTTTCCTCGCCCAATAACAGATAAGTGCATCCAGTTTATCCTTTTAAGGTCTGTAGATATTGTTTTTATCAGAGGGTTAAAGATAATCTTAACTATTGTGTCTATTTTCGAACTAATACAAACCCCCAGATAAGTAGCATTTTCTACACGCCGAGGATCATTAAAGATTATATTATCTGTGCATACTATCAATGTTTTACCTTCGTTCAGCGAATAGCCTGATGGTAAGCAAGATGACGGCCTCAGTCTCAGAGGGGGCTGAGTGGTCTGAGGATGGCCTTGGCTCCTCCTCTGAACTTAGCAATATTGATACTGACCCTAAAGAAAGTGATGGAGCCCAAGCTCTAACTGCTCGGAAAACAAGGAGGAAATCTGCTGTGCAATGCTTGGGTGGCAAAGATCTCACGTGGGATTATACATCTGTGACCCAACTGTCAGGCTCTCTGCCAGGGGAGACAACAGGTCTAGCCAACCCGGATCCCCCAACTCTAGAGGCTATATACCAGGCGATTTTGATGTATAGAGAAGAGTCACGCCAGGATAGTCGGAAAGCCTAGTCTGCCTTGCGCAAGGTGCAGGGGATAGTCAGGAAATTGTCAAAGTCATGCAATACCATTGTGGAGCGAATGTCAGACCTGGAGACTAGGATTGTTACAGCAGAGACGGACCTTACAGCAACACAAGTACAAACTGAAGCACACGAGGCCCAGCTAAAGGACATACAGTGGAAGCTGGAGGACCATGAAAATCGGCAGAGACGAAATAACCTGCGTGTGCTGGGGTCCCTGAAGGTGCGGAGGGGTCAGATACTCGAACATACACAGTGGAGCTGTTAAGGGCCGCCTTCCCCGAACTGTCGGATTGGAATTGGTCAATGAGATCCAGCGGGCCCACCGAACCCCTTTCAAGCTAAAGTATCCAGCAAAAGAAGATGCAAAGCCTCGGGCCATCCTTGTTTATTTTGGGAACTTTTTGCTTCGTCAAGCAGTGTCGGAAAAGGCCAGGCCTGAATCAAACAGGTCCAGTGGGGGGGGTTGTCTTTTTTTGTACGCCCGGATTTTTGCCACGCCACGGTGGAAAGACGGTGGAGGTTAAGACAGTTGATTAAGCCCTTCCAGGACAAGAATGCACAAGCCTTTCTGGTCAATCCAGCGCAGCTGAAAGTGATTTGGGGGGGGGGACAGTTGAGATTCTTTTCCTCTGAAATCAAGGTAAAAGAATATCTGGATGGCCTGGAAAAATCAAAATGAAAAGAGACGCTTAATTTTGCTAGGCGGACATGACTAATATGTTTGAACTATCACTGTTTAGGGGCAAAATAAACTGATAAGATTATAAACACGGGGAGGGGGAAACAAAAGGGGGGGGAAAGGAAAAAAAAAGATAAAAATGAGTGAAAATATAAATATTAATGTATATACAATGTAATAATCACTGGTAGAAATTATCACAGGGTAGCATATGAAAAGCTGTCTTCAATATACAGCCCCTGGGCAGGTGTGCTGTGCTCATCCCTTGTGCAGACCTAGGTCTGAGCGCTTCTCAAGGGTAGTGGTGGGGAGGGGGAGGTGGGCGGGTGTGGGGAGGAATCAGAGAGATGGGGAAGGGCAAGGGTGGGGGGGGTGGTGGTGGGAGTGCAAAATTCTAAAAAATATATACCCAGGGATGAATTAAAGGCTAAGGCAGAATCATTATGGTGTGAGTGGATTAAGGCAATGAAGGTATACCAGGCTGATCCAAAAAATAAGCGTAAATGGGCAAGATAAATATATGTACAATAAATGTGGGCGGTTTGAATGATCGGAATAAAAGGCAAAGGCTGGCCGAGTTTGTTAGATTGAATACACTGGATGTCGTGTGTGTACAATAAACGCATATTCCCTGGGGGAAAAGGAACCTGATGGGTATGGGAGGGCATAATATGCTGACTTGCACTTCCCAGAGCTCCAATATTCGGGGGGTTGCGATCTTTGCAAAGGTGCTATGGGGGAGGCTAAGCGTAAATCATCAGATGCACTAGGGCGATGGGCAGCGGTGGAACTAGAGATAGGCTATACCATATGCGCAATATACGGCTCAAACCAAGTTGACCTGGAGATTTTTGAAGACCTCGAGATAGAACTGGCAACTTGGCCTTGTCCCCTGATTATCTGCGGTGATCTTAATATATCAGCCGAATTGTGCAGCAATCAGCGGTACCAAGGGCGAAAGCCTAGAGTACATCACGGTCTGGTCGACATCTGGGGCAGTAAAAACCCCAATAACCCAAGGCATACTTATTACTCCTGTCCACACAAAAAATACATTAGACTCGACTACTTCTTCACTTAAACGAACCTTGTTAATAAAGTGGGGATTAGAAAGCTCCCAAAAGTGATCTCGGATCATAATCCGTTGATACTGGATATTGAGGCTGACATACCTAGTAAGGTACGCAGTAAGTAGACATTTGACAAGAAGCTCCTGGTTAATAAGTCTTATATTGAGTATATTAAGAATTGGGCGCAGGAATTACTAGACATTAATAGATATAGTGCTAGCCGTAACATAGTGTGGGATACTTTCAAAGCTGCCTTAAGGGGCGAAACAATTAGCTTTGTAGCACGTGCGAGGAAAGAATGTCGACTAGAGAATGAATGGCTATTAGCCGAGCTGGCCAAGGCAGAAGAAGACCATGTGACTCTAATAACTCAGGGACAGGAAGCAGCAGATTCCTAACTACGGATTATCACCCTTAAGGCTGAAATAAACAGTTGGCTTGCGCAGAGATCGGCCGAAATGTATCAGACGCAACAAAGTGAATTATACGAGACCGGGGAACTAGTTGGGAAACAGCTAGCGCTACGCACTAGGCCAAAAAACATCAAGAATCTAATATCCGCCATAAAAAGAGATGGTCAAATATATACAGAGACTAATGACATTCTAGGAGTATTTCAGGAGTACTATCAGCTTCTTTATAAGGAAGACGTAGGGGCAATACAGGAAGGTTCATTTAAAATAGCAGAAACAGAACTAGGGCCTCTACTTGATAGCCAGGCTAAGGATGAGCTAGATAGGGACATCCCACTTGAGGAGGTATTAACAGCACTACACGAGCTACCATCAGGGAAAGCCGCTGGCCCTGATAGTATTCCCCTAGAAATATATAAATGAATACAAACAGTGATTGCCCCCATACTATTGGATCTGTTTCTGGGTGTGCAACATAATGGGCAAACACCAGAATCCTGGAAGGAGACAGACATCATCATCTTCCATAAAAAAGGCAAACCACCAGATAATCCAGCTTCATATAGGCCTATATCATTGATCAACGCGGATACAAAACTATATTCCAAAATATTGGCTACTCGATTGGGGAGGGTTATTGGTTATCTGGTCTCGCCTTGGCAGCTTGGATTTATTCCCGGGAAAGGGACAACCGATCACATCAGGCGGGTTATAACACTGTTCGATATCCAGGCTGCAACGGGGGGACAGATGGCCATGATCCTCCTCGATGTCGAAAAAGCGTTTGATCGGGTGGCCTGGAGGTTCTTGTGGGGGCTATTGGAGCTAAAAGGCTTTGGGCCACGAACCATCAGGGCCATTAAAGCAATGTACTCAGATCCTAGAGCCTATTTACAATTGATGGGAAGAGAATCAGATAGTATTTTAATATCAAGGGGGACTAGACAGGGATGCCTTTCCTCCCCTATTTTATTTGCTCCTTATATAAAGCCTCTGATAGAAATGTTTTTAGGAAGCCAGGACATCAAACCGATTGTTTTCAGAGGTTTTGAAACCAAGATCCTGGCTTATGCAGATGACATTGCCATTTTAACCACCAACCCGACCGATGCAATCAGGGAAGCCGCGGTTATTGCTAAAGAATTTGGGCAGGCATCAGGCTATTGCTGACATTTCATTGTCATGAATATCGGGGGTAAAGATCTCCTTCTTGGGAAGGGTCGGGATCTTTCCTCGATCTTGACAACTTCAGGGACAATATAGTAACATCAAATATGAGATTGTAGGTGTTCCCCACTAACCAGGACACAGGATACTCTGTCTGAGATGGAAAGTTGGTCTCCCAAACCTCTTTTACTCGGGGGTCCCTTCCTTCACATAAACAATTGTCCCTGCTGCTCAGGCATCCCAGCAAAATAGTGCTAGGGTGCCTGCACCAGAGCTTGGCAGCTTTTTTACCTCCAGCACTTGGGGTAAGGCAGGGGTGCGCCACATTCTTGTGAATGCGGTGCATCCCTGCGTTTGAAACTGTTGGAGCACAGCATTACCAATTTTGGCTGCCAGTTTCTTGCAAATATACCCCTATGTGTATCACTTAACGAAAGTAGGTACTGGATTATTTTTTGTTTAGAAGCTGTTCATTTATTGAACACAGTACCTTTAAGTTTAGAACAACACCCCACCTTGAGGTAAAATATGTATTAAAGTTTTAAAAACAGCAGCACAGCAGGTGCAGCATGGAATGAGCCCAGTGTGGGGGCAGGGGGCAGTGTGTCCTCCATGAACTTGTTCACAGAGGAGCTGGTGGGCAGGAAAGCAGAAAGGGAGTTCAGGCTCTAAATGGCCAAGCATAAAACAAAAGAAAAGAAGACTGAGAGGGCCTTGGCAGAAAAGAAACTGCTGCTGGAGCATGAGAGGATCCTGCACGAACTTAAGGTTAAAGTTAGACAAACCTCAGAATCCAGCAGCAATGGTTGCAGCGTCTAAAGGTCACAAGAAGGTCCCAATACCTAAAGATCCAGTGCCTAACTCAAGATCCCAGAGGAGTACTGGGGGAATAGCTTGTGGAAGCATATGCCTGCAGTGGGGAGAGACACACTACTCACATTAGCGGTAGATGACCAGACCAAGTATGCCCCCATGAAAGCCATCATTGTTGCCAAATTTGGGTTGACCCTTAAGAAATAGCGCTAGAGGTTTAGGGATAGTCACAAACTTCCAAACCAGTCTTCGGTAGTTTTCTTGGATTATTCCTGTAAAGCACTGGCTGGGTGAGGGGTAGCAAAGTAAATGATTATGATAGGCTGCACAACCTGACTCTAAGGGAGCCCATGCTGAATATTTGGGAGACATTTGGGTCACAACCCAGGTGTCTATGAAGGCATCTGTGGGGGACTCCCAAAAGGGTTGTCAGAGTTCCCACCAGAAGAAGTAGGAGGGAGATAAAAACAAAAATGAGTCCTCAGAAAGCCCTCAAAATAGTTAAAAGGGGAAAGAGTCCCATTCCCAATCTGGCCACCAAAAGAAATGTTTTGTAGACAAAAATACTGGTAAGTTTGTCCCTTAGTGCTACAAGTGCTACCGGTAAGGGAAATGTTAAGTGCTATATGAGGACACAGCACCCCAGTGGTGGGCAGTCCTCAGGTTTGGCAACTGTAGCTCTTGGGGAGAAAATGGTCCCAGTCAGTGCAGGTGGGAAGCTGAGGTTACCTTAGTGTCCCTGAGTGATGGAGAGAAGGTACCTAAGGTCCACAGGCCTGCAAAAACCTCCAAGTATTGGCAGTGGGTCACCATCAATGGGCAGAGGGTAGAGGCTCCGGGAGACACAGGAGCCAGTATGACTACTGCAAAGGTGTCATCTGGGGCCATATTATACAATGCAGCACATTTTCCTTGTTAGCGCCTTGTGCACCTTTCAAAACGTGCGCTCAGCGCTAACAAGGAGAGTGCCCTATATTATAATGAATGCGCTGCACCCAGGGCAGCCTCGAATATTCAAGTGAAATATAGAGCGGCTCTGAAGCAGCCGCTCAAGTGTTTTATTATGCAGTCGGCAACCCGTCTGCACTTTTAAGGGGAATTAGAAATCCCCTTGCAGGCGGGTGCAGTGAGTGACTTCACCCGCCTGCAAGGGGATATGTGGGGGGTCCATAGGACCCCCTTTGCTGCCTCCAGAGAGCTGCTATCAGGGGCACACTGACAGTGTGCCACCTTTTAGGTGATGCACTGTCAGCGCGCCTCCTAACAGCTTCTTTGCACCTGCATCTATAATACAGCATGGATGCAGAAACAAAGGGATTCACTCATTTGCATGGGACCAAGCCCACATGCAAATGAGGGAACACCTTCTGGTGATAGACCTGGCACTATATGTGTGCCAGTGCTATCAGTATTACAAAAGGGGCCGCAGATGCATCTGCGGCCCCTTCTGTAATACCAAAGTGCCCCGGGGGCATGTAAAGCGGGCTCAAACAACTGTTGCACCCCCGGCGCACTTTGTATAATTCTGCCACTGGTGTCCTCAGAGCAGGTGATACCCGATACATTTCATCAGGTTGTAGTAGCAGACAGCCATGAGAGCCACTATGGTAACTGTCACCCTGCCATACCTGTGGGTTGTTTGCTAGGGAAGGACTTCGAGCACACTGCCCGGAAGGAAGTGGAGCTCAAGTCACACCTGGAAATGTGATTACCTGAGTGGGTCTGCGCAACCACTCAGTCCATGGCTGCCCGAGAGGAGAGTCAAAAGAGCCTGGAGCCTGGAAAAATGGCCCAGGCATCTGCAAAGAAAGCAGGAGGTGTGGGAAACCAGCCTATGAACCTCCCTCAGTACAGGGAGCTGGGGAGCTGAAGTAGGCAGACCCGGAACCAACCGGGGAGGACATTGCCTCTCTAGGAGACCTACCTAAGCTAGGGTGGCAAGTTGAGGCTGGGCCAACCAGGGAGGTGTTCAGCAAGATGCACAGAGTGTGCCCAACTGTAGAGGGGCTGAGGCGGCAGACCGAAGCCCAGGCAGCTGGTGACACCTCTGGTGATCACCTTTTTTACTGGGAGAACAACCTTCTCTACACTGAGCCTGAAGCTCCTATGCATGGGGGAGCAAATGTGCTGGTGGCTCCCAATGTTGCAGGGCCATCCTACTGGGTCTGGCTCATGATATATCACTGGCAGGACATCTGGGGCAGGACGAGGCCTGTAACAGGCTTGGCACTCACTTTTATAGGCACTGATTGAGGACAGCCTCAGATCTTTTCTGTGTGGCTTGTCTCACCTGCCAGGCTAGTGGGAAGACAGGGAAGAAGCTCAAGGCTTCCTTGACTCCCAAGCCTATAATTGGCACCTCAACATTGTTGGGCCCCTGGACCCCAAAACTGCCCTGGGCAACAGGCTTTTCCTGGTTTTGGTGGACCATGCTACACGGTACCCAGAGGCCATCCCTCTGAAGACCATAACTGCACCTGCCTTGATGGGGAGTTTTACCTCGGTGGGTTTCCCCAAGGAAGTGGTGTCAGACAGGAGCACCAACTTCATGTCACAGACATGAAGTACTTGTGGATGGAATGTGGAGTAACCTATAAGTTCTCCACACCTTACCACATTGAGACTAATGGGCCTGTTGAGAGGTTCAACAAGACCCTCAAGGGCATGATTATGGCCCTACCAGAGCTCATGAGATGGAAGTTGGACGACTTCTTGCCCTGCCTACTCTTTGTATACAGGGTGGTACCACAGAAAAGAATAGGGTTCAGCCCCTTTGAATTCATCTATGGCCAGAAGGTGTGGGTGATGGAGCCCGATGAGCCCAGCGCCCTCCAGGATCATTGAACTGGGCCCTATGAGGTGATTGAGAAGAATGGGAGGCGACCTATCTGGTGGACCACAAGAACCACAGAAACCCCCTACGGATACCTCCACCTCAATCGATTTAAGCCTCACTATGAGAGGTCTGAGGTCACCATGTTGTTGATGAAGAAAGATGGAGTAGAGGAGGGTAAACTTCTTCCAATCCCCTGTCATCCAAGGAGAAAGATGAGTCAGTGGAGGGTGTCAACCTCTCCCCTACCTTGACCTCAGAACAGTGGAGCGACTGTTGCCAACTATTGTGACAGTTTGCCTCACTGTTTTCCCTCATCCCTGGGCTTACACACCTGTGTACACAATAGTGACACTGGTGACAGTCCCCCCTATCAAAATCAAAATCTGCAGACTGTCAGACAAGGTGAGGGCCAACATCAAAGAGGAGGTCTCAAAGATGCTGGAGTTGGGAGTGATTGAGCACTCCAGTGGTGCTGATTTTGAAGGCTGCCCCACCGGGCAGCACACCAGAACTTTGGTTCTTTGTAGACTTCAGGGGGCTCAATTCAGTCACAAAGTCTTGATGCTCACCCCATCCAGCGAGCTGATAAGCTCATTGATTGGTTGGGGGCTGCCAGTTCCTGAGTACTTTTGACTTGACTTCAGGGTACTGGCAGATTGCCCTAACTGAGGGGGATAAAGAGCGGTCAACATTTTCCACACTAGAGGGCCACTTCCAATTCAAGGTAAAGCCCTTTGGCCTGAAAAATGCTTCTGCCACCTTCCAGAGGCTGATGAACCTTCAGCGCTGTTCACTTGAATGACATAGCTGTCTTCAGTAGCAGCTTGGGGGACTACCTGTTTCACCTCCAAGAAGTGCTTCTGGTCCTGCAACAGGCAGGCCTGACTATCAACGCCAGTAAGTGCCAGAGAGGGCAGGGGTCAGTGGTGTACTTTGGACACCTGGTGGGCGGAAGTAATGTGCAGCCTCTCCAGACCAAGATAGAAACCATCATGGCCTGGGAGCCCTCCATTATTCAGGCAAAGGTGTTGGCCTTCCTGGACTTCACTGGCTACTACAGGAGGTTTGTCAAGGGGTATGACACCATTGTTGCCCCCTTGACTGAACTGACTTCGAAGAAGCAACCAAGGAAGTGATCTGAACAGAGACCTGTCAGAAAGCATTTGACTCCCTCAAACAGGCCATGTCAACAGCCCCTGTAACTAAAGCCCCTGACCTTTCCAAGGAATTTATTGTGCAAACTGATACCTCAGAGCATTGCATGGGGCAGTATTGTTGGAGTTGGATGAGGAGGGTCCAGACCAACCTGTAGCCTTCATTAGTAGGAGTTTATTTCCCTGGCAACAGAGGTGGTGTGCTATCGAGAGAGAAACCTTTGCTGTGGTCTGAGCGCTAAAGAAGCTGAGACTATACCTGTTTGGTATTTACTTTCAGGCTCAGGCAGACCACAGTCCCCTCAGATGGCTGGGAGAATCCCAAATTGTTGAGGTGGTCCATCTCCCTACAGGGAATAGACTTTACCATGGAACATCTTCTGTGTCAGACCACTCCAATGCTGATAGTCTCTCCAGGTTTTTTTACCTTAGTGATCAGAACTCCCAAGAGGTTGGGTAGTTCGCCCCAGTTTCACCTGGGGGCACACATGTTAGACCTGTCAGCCTTAGGGTGGTCTTCCCCCAAACGTTTTGCCTTCCCCCTTCTACAATTGCTGATCTTACTTTTGCTGGCCTTAGGACTCAGCACACTTTGCCACTGCGGACCAATGCTAAAGTACTTGTGCTCTCTCCTTACAAAATGGTGGAATTGCCTATACCCAATTGGCACATTTAATTTACTTGTAAATCCTTAGTAGTGTGGTACCACATGTGCCCCGGGTCTGTAAGTTAAATGCTACTAATGGCCCTGCAAGACTGATTGTGCCAGCCACTTTAGTAACCTTTCTAAACATCTCTCAGGCCATCCACTGCACCCTGTGTGCAGTTTTAAACTTCCATTTTGACCTTGCAAGATAAACCTCTCGCCAGCTCAAACCTTCCCTTTTAATACATATGATAACGCCGATTCTTATCTAATTATCTATAAGAACCTTCTGGTCGCCAGGATCTTTTTACCTGTTGAATAGTGTAAAGGAGAGAATCTCATCTGGTTATATAACAGCATCCATTTTGTCTGTAAGGACCACTGACTCCAAATTCAAGTTATGAATTTATTATCGCCAAAAACAACTGGACATGCAAACACCTCAACACGAGGTTAAAGAAATAGATGGGCACTAATACAAATAATAACCTACGCAGGAGTCTCATCCGACTCAGAATAAAGAGAATCGATAGTTCCAGAAGGATCAACCAAGCTATGATTGCTCCAATTTCTACGTTGCTCTTCATTTATCTAGGCAAGCTTTAAATCAATTGCTGTCCCTACACTAACTCTTAGTGACATCCCTACATAACGATTTTCCCAGGCAAGAGTAAATAAAAGGTGTCAGCTGTGAAGACTTCCTCAGAAGTGCAATCACATAGTACCTAAGTTCAGATTCTTTTATGCTCCTTCATCAGGACACTCTCTGTCCTCCTCTCTGGTCTCCCCTACCTCTTCTCTGGCCTCCTCCCTCAGGGCACTATCCCTAATACAAAACCCTTATACAATTGTACACGCCTTTGTCATGCCTCCTTGGCCAGGTCTTCTTTCTTGTACTTTTCCATCGAAACGGTTACTTCATCCTGGACGGTTGCGATGACCTTGAGTCCCAGGCACCTTCTCCGCTGAAAGTATCATCCCTAAATTCCATTGCACTCCCTGTACCATGCCTCCCATCTCTCTAACTTTAGAAAACAAAGAGTTAGGGGCATATTAGCAAGACCCAAGTTAAAATTATCGCCGTTTTAGCGGCAGGAAACTGCCGCTAAAACGGCGATAATGGGCTTGCTAATATGCGTTATAGAATTCCAATAGAAGCCCAGGTTAGATGTCCTGCACATCTAACCTGGGCTTCTATTGAATTCTATAACGCATATTAGCAAGCCCATTATCGCCGTTTTAGCGGCAGTTTCCTGCCGCTAAAACGGCGATAATTTTAACGTGGTTCTTGCTAATATGCCCCTTAGTCTTTTACTAACGAGACATGTGTCCTTGCACCTGCAACAAAAGATACGTTCAACAGAGACCTTCTACTGTGCTAATTAAATCTAACGTTTGTGCCCAGAGAGCCTTACCAAGAGAAACTTTTCTCTGCCTACAAAATAAGCTAACATAAGAATAAACCAGGCCTTTCCTAGTCATATATGTAGTCAGGCCTTTACGTATGACTTTTAAACACACATCTTACTTTTCTCTATAAGCATTTTCATTACAATTCATATGCGAAAATGAATTACATGTGCAACTTTAATATGGTGCACGTTTAAACTATTGCAATTGAATTACACACGAACTGATTTGTCTATGCATTATTTTTCACACAATTCAGTAAACATTACATTGCATAATTATCATAACACAGTTATACTGCTGATTCACTTAATATCTGCGAACTATTCACTCTTTACTAAACATGCATGGATATACAACTGAATATATACGGATATATGTCTGAGTATATGCGGGTGCGAACTACCAGTGATTATGATGCACCCCTACAAATTTCACAAGAACATGTCGCTCTATCAGTTCCCCCCTTTGATGACTCCTGTCATCACATTTCCTTCAACTCCCTCGGAGAAAGAACCAACCTAAACAGAACTCGTTGCCATTTTCCCTGATCTTTGATTCTCCATTCTCTTGAGCCTCTGATATTGACTGTCCTGCAGTCTTGCCAGTCTCATCTCATTTTCCCTCAAAGCTCTCTTAACTCGGCCTGCTCGATACCACTTGTAGACCTTGATCGAAATCCACAGACAAACCACACAAACCACCACGATAAGGAGGGGTCTCAGAACATACCCAAGGAATCCCTTTCCTAGATTTGCAAACCAGCTTCCCACTTGACCAAATCCCTTGCCAACTTTTTCCCAAACCCCCTCTTCGGTCAAATTTGCTATTTTTGTGTGGATGGTAGTGATATTACTTATATATTTCTCCAGATCTTTGCTACGGTCTGGTATATAAGTGCAGCACTCTTGAACCTTCAACAATTTACAGACTCCGCCCTCTTTTGCCAATAAGACATCCAAAGCAAGGCGATTCTGCAAAACCATTGCCCTTATCGACAACATCTCTCCTTCCACCAGTACCAATGACTTTGCTGTATTCATCGATAGTTCATCTACCACAGTCGCTAATCTCCGGATTTTCACATCATTCAAGACTACTCCCAGACTGGGTATCATAGCTCCAAAGATATCCCCCACAATGATCCCTGCACTTGCAGCTCTTCTCGTTCTTGAATGCTTCCCACTTTCTAGAAGTTCCAAATCCTCTGTATGGTAAATCTTTGGAAATATTATTGCCAAATAACATGTTCCATACCAATTTGCAGGCAACCTCACATAAGCATTCTTCCCACACACAAAATACACCGTTGGTATCACTTGTACAGGACCTTGGAGAAAATCTTTTGCCACATCTGCCATGGTGAAAACGTGATCGCAAGTGCTTTGTCCCACTGCAACCTTTTCGTAGTAAGTCTGATAACGCCTTATACACAGCTTACCCCTCTGCTCTTTGTCTAACGCTATAGGACCATAGCTTCCCTTTGTCTTATGCAATTTTTCCTCATCTGTCCAATCAGGTCTGTTATGCCCCATGTCTCGTGACTGGGTCAGCTTTCTGTACCTGTCCTCTACCTGATCTACAAACTTTTTCTCTACATCTGACAATGAGCAGGTCAGATTATGTCTGTGAGCGAATGCTGTATCCAATTCCAAAGTCGGTATGAAGAACTTCCTGAGTCT
This sequence comes from Calotriton arnoldi, assembly GCA_963921515.1. Lineage (NCBI taxonomy): Eukaryota > Metazoa > Chordata > Amphibia > Caudata > Salamandridae > Calotriton > Calotriton arnoldi. Next base: position 582,749 of record CAWUFW010009935.1, read on the forward strand.
ATTCTCGGTCTTATAATAGTCATACTTATTCAAATGCTTGTAAGCTGGGACTTCAGGAAGCACTGCGTCGAAATTGGAAAAGAAATACTCAAACTGATCTCTCTCATAAAATATACTAAGCAAAAGACTACATGAAATTCCATAAGTCAGTGGAAGATGGTGGTACCTAATACCCTCGTCCACTGAAGCGGGCAACTGCATACACACATAACAATCTTTCGCATCCATCGCATCAACATACTCATATAGCAGCTTGGCATATGCATTAAGCTTAAAATCACTCCTAGACAAATCTATATGTAACCTACAACTTTCTTCTAATAGCAAAGCTCTGTCAGCTCCCATGTTTACCTCTTTTTGGCTAGGTGTAGTAGGTGTAGGTGTCCCTGGCACCCCCTTCACTTCTAGCTCATGCGAAACAGTATATGAGACTATGATTACTATGATTATAGAGACTATCACACCACTTATAAGTACGCCTACAATCCACTTAGATCTACGATTGGGATCTCCCGGCTCCATGGTTTCGAAAGTTCTCAAAAGTTCTTGGTTATAGCAATGAACCCTGAAAAAGTCTCTGTGTCCTTGACTCGTGACTTGCTTAACCAGCTCGAGCAACCATGAAATCTCCGGATTTTCCCTTGTCGATCACAGTCTTATTTACACAGTCCAGAAAAAGACTTCCCTAGTTTTCGTTCCTCTTCTGTGGAAAGTCCCTAAGTTTATTCTTCTTCCACTCGGGCCTAGGTTATCTTCTTCTTTTAGACCTTTATTTACAGTTTATAGTTGATCCATAATAAGATCCTCATTGAGCACTTCCAGAACGTGATACAAAAGTTCAAGACGCAAGATTACCATTTCATGTGAAGACGGCTCAAACCCAAAAGACGGAAATTCGAGTCGATGCAGAACCAAATGTCGGACTTTACTCAGGAGCGGGGGATTCGGAACTGTAAGGGTCAGTATTCCTTCTACCTCGAGCCCTGGCAACTGCAGCACCACCTTCACTACCACATTCGGGCTCCGACGGACCACCAGCACTGACCTCAGCCTTCCCGTGCTCACTACCCCCTGCATCGAACACTGTGTAAGTCCACTCAGGGGTAGAGTATCTCCGACATGGTACTCTTGTTCTTTTCGACCTTCGCCGACTATCTTGAGCCTGGTCTTCGTCACTTGCCTCTGTTTCAGACGCTTCAGACACTGGGGCAAGGTCTCTTTCAGGTGCTAACCTCAGGTTCAGTCGCCTCTGTCTTTCAGGCCAACCCTCCTCACTTCTGTTCGTTCTTCTGCCTTCCCCTGCTATACCCAGTGCACTACTTCCTCTTTCTGCTGAATCTGACTCTTCTCCGCCCACTACACCGTTTCTGTCTTCGGTGTCTGAGTCAGGGTTCGAGCTGTTGAAACCCCCTTCAGCTTGCTCTAGTGCACCACCAGCTCTGTCAGCAACCCTTACAGCTTGACTTGTCCTCCCATGTGGCCCTGCCACATCAGCTGGATTTTCATCTACGAGAGGAGCTGTTTCTTCCAAGGGTGCTGAAACTCTGCGGGTATGGGAGGCATGCACCCAGTTCGGCAATCCTCCACACTTTACTGCTGTGTTCGTGATGAGTATCACCTGGTACGGGCCACGCCAGCGAGTATCCAAGCAACTCTTCCTCACGTGTTTCCGGACAAGCACCCAATCTCCGGGGCACAGGTCGTGGCACAGATCACTCGAGGCTGGGACCACTGCAGCCTGCACCTGCTGGGATACAGAACGGACCACATCAGATAGTCCTTTACAATAATCGAGAATCAAGTCATCAGTGATGCTTATCAAAGCTGTAGCTGGTACTGCCGGCAACCTCATTGCCCTTCCCATTAGTATCTCGTGGGGGACAACCCGGTTTTCCTGTCTGGGACACTTCGCATGCTCATCAACACAAGCGGCAAGGCATCGGGCCATTTCAGGGATGTCGAAGAACACATTTTTGCCATCCGGGCCTTCAAAGTTCCATTAACTTGTTCCACCATCCCAGAAGCCTCTGGTCTGTAACTACAGTGGAGTCTCTGGTCAATATTCAATGCAGCACAAAGTAACTTCATGATTTCACTGTGGAAGTGCCTTCCTCTATCAGATTCCAAAGAGGTTGGGATCACGAACCTAGGGATGAGCTCCCTCAACAATAACTTAGCCACTGTGAGAGTGTCACACCTGCGTGTTGGGTAAGCCTCCACCCACCGTGAGAATACACATACCAGCACTAAAATGTACCTCAACCCATTACACTTAGGGATTTCCACGAAGTCTAGCTGTATCCTGTTGAAAGGCCCACCTGACCTCCCAATGTGACTCAATGTAACTACAGTTTTCTTTCCAGCATTCATCTGCTGACACGTAACACACCTCTGACATACTGTTTCAGCCATTGCCCGAAATCGTGGGTTGTACCACGTCTGTCTAAACACCCTCATCATTGCATCTCTACCAAGGTGTGCCTGTCCATGTATCAGCCTTGCCATCGGACTTAACAACTCTTCTGGTAATACGGATCTCCCATCACTGGAGACCCACACATCCACGTCTCCTCTTTCACAACCTGCTTTGATCCATCCTTCTCGCTCCTGGTCTGAGACTTCATCCTGCAATCGCTTGAGCTCTTCCCAAGTGTCTGCCATGGCGAACATTATGTTGAGCTCGGTTCTTTCTTGGCTCTCCCCTGCGTATCTATCTGTGAATATGCATCCTTGTTCTGCACAGAACCGGGCAACCTCGTCTGCGTAATTGTTGCCCAATGACACAAAGTCTTCCCCTTTCCCATGCGCGGAACATTTAACAACAGCAATTTCCTTCGGATGCTGTAATGCATCCAACAGTTGTCTTACATATTCTCCATTCCTAATGGGTGAGCCAGATGATGTCAAAAATCCCCTCTGAGACCATAACTGCCCGAAGTCATGCACCACACCAAACCCATATTGGCTGTCGGTGTAAATCGTGATTCGAATTTGATCAGCGGCCAAACAGGAACGAGTCAAGGCAATGATCTCAGCTACCTGCGCGGAGCGTACTCCTTCTAGGCAAGCAGCCTCAACCACTCCCGAAATGGTACACACAGCAAACGCTGCTCTCAATTGCCCAACACTGTCCCTTAAGCTTGAACCATCGACAAAGAAAATTTCATCTGAGTCAGCCAGCGGTTCATCGACAATGTCAGGTCTCGGTTTGGTGCAAAGTTCGGTCACATCGAGACAATCATGGTCCGCACAATGTTCATCATCTGCGTTCGGTGTAGGCATCAATGTCGCAGGGTTCAAGACAGAGCACCTTTTCAGAGTCACATTCTCTGCGGCAAGTATGACTTGCTCGTACCTCGTTAACCTATTGTTCGTTAGGTGCTGAGTCTTGGTTCTGGTCATTAATAACTCAACCGAGTGTGGCACATATACAGTCAGTGGATGTCCCATTACAATGCTTTCACATCTTTCAATGCTGACACCTGTTGCAGCAACGGATCTTAGACATCCGGGCAACGCAGAAGCTACTGGATCTAGAGTAGCTGAGAAATAGGCAACTGGTCTACGGACACCTCCATGGTTCTGAGCTAAGACTGCTAATGCACATCCTTCCCTCTCACAACAGAACAATGAAAAGGCCTTGTTGTAATCAGGCATCCCCAGTGCCGGAGCACTGCACAATTCCTCTCTCAGTTTCAGGAATGACATCAAGCACTCCTCGTCCCATGGTACCGGATCACTCACATCCTTGTGCGTAAGCCTCTGCAAAGGCTTTGCTCTCAAGGAGAAACTAGGAATCCACTGTCGACAGTAGCCGACCATTCCCAGAAACATCCTAACTTCTCTCTGTGTGGTGGGTACTGCCATACTCATTATTGCCTCAATTCGGTCTGGTGACACCTTCCTCTTGCCTTTTTCCAATCTGTGTCCCAAGTACTCTACCTCATTCAAACAGTACTGCAGCTTGTTTGGGGACACCTTATGTCCATTTTCTGCTAAGTGGTTCAACAGGGCTACAGTGTCAATTCTGCAAGCATCTTCTGTTTCTGAGGCAATGAGTAAATCGTCTATGTATTGCACGAGGACTGAGTTCTGCGGCAACACAAGACTCTCAAGATTCTTTTTCAGGATCTGGTTAAAGATCGATGGACTTTCTGTATACCCTTGAGGGATACGACACCATGTTAACACGCGATTTTCCAGCCTGAATGCAAAGAGAAATTGGCTTTCCTCATGGAGCGGTATCGAAAAGAAGGCTTGACACAAGTCGATGACAGTAAACCACTCGGCTTCGCATGGGATCTGGAACAGTATTACTGAAGGATTCGGTACCACTGGACAACAAGGGACAACTATCGTGTTGACCTTTCGCAGGTCTTGCACGATCCTGTATTTCCCGCTCGGTTTCTGTAGTCCCATAATAGGTGAATTACAGGGGCTACCTCTGATCTCTTTCAGAATGCCTTTCTCAATGAAAGTCTTGATCACAGGTTTTATCCCTGCAATCGTTTCTGGCGACAGGTTGTATTGAGGTGTCCTGGGGAAATCAACATTCTGCTTCACCTCAATCCGCACCGGTTCAACCCCTCTTATTAGACCTATTTCATCGCCTGCGAAATCCCACACCACGGATGACACCGCGTCTCTCAAATCAGGTGAAAGTTCTTCCACCGTCACCATTGGGTACAGATCTATACATAGATGCTGATTTGTAACCTTAAAGTCAGCATCGTCATCCCTCGTCTGAACCTCCACCCCCTGAGGTGTACAATAAATCGTGCAGTTCAACTTGCACAACAGATCTCTTCCCAAAAGGCAAACTGGACTCGTATCACACACTACAAACTGATGTCTAGTTTGGAAGGAACCTATCTTTACTAAGATCGGTTCTGTCAACGGGCTGCTTATTCTTTTATTCGCTACTCCAACAACCTGGATTGATTGTCCCGAGAGGGGTAGGTTAGGGACCACTGCTGATCTTACAGTAGACCGGGTAGCACCAGTATCAACCAAAAGTGTGGCAGGATGACCCTCAATATCTGCCTCCACAAAAGGTCCCCTCTGGTCTACCTCCAAGACCGCTCCAAGCGTGCAGTCTTCCTCCCCCCTCAGGCACCGTCAGGATAAAGGGTCTTAGCTACTCTCGTCATAGTCTTCGAACAGGGGCATCTGTTGGTACGTTCGTATTCCTTGTGAAATCCTTGGAGCCTGGGGAACCTGTGCTTGAGGGCTGTATATCCCCCCTTTCATCACCCTAGGCCTCGTCACGGTGTTAACTACCTCCGGCGCGGGTGCCTGAACCCCTCTCTTCCTGCAACTGATTAGCTGGGTTCAAGGGACACTCGCGTTTCCAATGTCCGACCTGACGACAAAGATGACACGCAGTGGTCTTCTTCAGTGTGGCCACGTCCACTCCCGTCTTGGGGTCTATTGTTTTCCCTTTCCCTGTCCTTGCCCATTCTGGTTCCCCTGGAAATTTCCTTGCTTTCTTCCTAAGGTCCCTCCATTAGACTGACCCTGTGCTGTCTGCATCTGGACGAGCATCAATTTGTCTTTTAGCTTCCGATGTTTCGATTCCACTTCATCACTACAGTACCTTGCATACCTCAAAATTTCATCTACCGGCTTATTCTGCCAGCAGATCAGATGGTGCTGTATCATGAGGCTGACTTCTGATCTCAGACCCAGTACAAACTTTGAGACAAAGTGTCCCATATCCTTGGGGTCTAACGTATCTAATCCACTATACTGTTTGAAAGCTTGCAGAAGTCTTTCGTAATATTCATGCACCGTTTCTTTGGGTTCCTGTACAGTTCGATCTATCTTAACCCAATCTATATCTTGAGGTGAAATCTTCAGTTTTAGCCATGACATCACCTGCTCAAATTTTTTCATTACAAGGGGTGATGGGCCATTTGTAACCGCCTCCCTTTCAGGTTCCGAAGTCGGCCACTCGACAGCGACTTTACAAGCTGTCCACAAATCTCCCGGCACCACTATGTCAAACAAGGTGTTCAAATCAATCCACAATACTTTTGAAATTTTAACAAACCGCTCAACCTGCTTGTACCACTCTACTGGTTTCTCCCTCAGCCGAGGAAAATCATTTGTAAATGCAGCCAAGTCACCTCTATTCCACGGCACATGCACATACCCTCCATTCTGTACTTCCCGTAAAGGAAAATTTCCGACACCCGTCGCCCCCTCCTGGAGGCGGCGTTTCCCCCTCAGCTTTCTTTGCTATTTTCTTCTTGGACCACCTTTCCTCCCATTTGTCCAACAAAATCCATATCCGCATCCCTACAATCAGATCTCTGGTGTGTGTCCTTAATCCTGTGATTCTTTTCTCCTCCAGCTCCTGGTCACTGTATTGCAATCTATGCGGTCCTTGCAACGTTTTAGTTTTATTCAGGTCTACCTCATATCTTTTGGCCAACCCCGTTAAGTTTTCATGTGCTATTCTAGCTTTTCGAGTCACATCTTTTGCTACGAACAGCAGCTCATCTGATCCATAAATTTCTATTCTTTCCAAAGGCAGACTCCCGCTAATCATCTCGTCTACCTCTGCTTTCAACCTTACTACATCTAGCAACCTTGCCTGTACTGCACTCCTCAGTACTTCTCGACAAGTTGAGCCGTCCCGCTCATCACAGTCACTATTCTGTCCTTGTGACTTATTCCCTTCCATCATATTCCTGGAACTTGGTCTGTCTTCCGAGATGTTTTGTTCCCTATCTCCTGGCATCCTATCACTTTGGTTTCTTACCGTTGGTGTCCACATCCTCAAAGCTGACTTGGATTCGTGCAAAGACCTCGGTCTGACTGGTCTCTCATCCTCCTGTCTAAAGGAAGAGTCTGCAGTAGCCGGTAACGGCGTACTTGTCTCCAATGGTCTTGGGAAATGAACCACTCGTACTCCGAACCCATTCCCACTCTCACTGGTTATTTCTTCCCTTCCCATCTGTACGGAGCTCCCTTCTCTCACTCGGTCTGGGTCATATACCGGTACTATAGGGCCAATGGTAACCGGTACTGTCAAGGAGTCCGGTAACCTGGTGTTCCCAACAGGAGGCTGTGTTATCATAGACGTCGTCGCCCCTTCCATTCCTGTGGAAATCCTTCCCAATACTCTCATGCTAGTCTGATTCTGTCTCTCATCAATTTCTACTGCTAGAGCCGGTTTTCCCTCCTCTGAATCTGGATTAAATGGAGGTGGCCTCTCTGCCAACAACCTATCTAACAGGCTGTCGTCTGTATCACTGTCGTCCTCATCGATTCTTGTAATCTTTCCATTTTGTATTAGCAGTGGGTATAACTTATCTCCCTCAATCGTTTCCACTCTCCACCTTTTCTCCAGTGCATCCCACCTTGCATCTTGAAATGCCCTGATCGATTTCTTCACCCTTTCCTGGCTCTTGTCTCTCTTCCTATCATACGCTGCTCAAATCCACGCATGTAGCGCCTCAAACTGTGTCGGTCTAGGTAGTGGTCGTAAAGAAGCCATTATACTTTTTAGCTGGTACAACACCTCTAACCTGAAAGTACCATAGCGTGGGAAAGTCAATTCTCCCTCTCCAAAAGTCATTTTGTGCCAATTTTCAAGCCAAATTATGGTATGTAATCCTACATTCGTAGCCATATAATGTGCTGGCGTATCCTCGGGAGGAGCTTCCTCTCCTTCCCGAGTAACCACATGTCTGTCACCTCTACAAAGTTCCCGTAAAACTTTAAAACATTTCATGATGAATCAACTTTTTATTTGCACTCTAAATGTCAGCTTTTACTTCCTGATTTCAATCCACCAATGCCAGCGCGGCTCACCCCAACCGGCCTATCGCAGCGCGGCACTTGTCTGACGTCACTTTTCCTCCGATCGCAGCAGTTCCCCTCCTTCCTAATTCACTCGTTCTCACTCGCACCTGTCCCAATCATACTCTCAAGTAATGTCCGTCCTACCGAACAATTACCTCTCTGACTGTCAGTCCACCAATGACCGATCAGCCTCTCGAGCTTGTTGACCTCAATCTGGCAACCGTCTGTCCGCGAAACGACCGGACAATCGCCTCTAACACACTCGATAGGATTCAATCACTCGATGTTCTGCACACAATAACCTACGACCTGCGTTGGTTATTCACACACTCACACATGTGTTCCCTATCTTCAGTGGGTCTGTCAATGACGTCTCGTGACCCCCACAACCTCTGGTCAACGCTCTCAACTCTGGGTGTGTTCTACACCACAATAAATCTCCCGGTCCCACGCGCGCTCACGGTCCGGTCCTCAATCACACAACTCTCGTTGCAACTCCGCAAGACATCACACGACAATAAAACACCGCAATCTACCAAACACCACTCTTTTCATACTCACTCTACCACGAACTGCTACTTCCGCCGCTCCGTCACTCTCCGTCAGTTTTCAACGACCTCCGACATCCTTCTCCTACGGTCCACTGGATCAGCATCACTCGGGCTCTATGGGGCAACTTAATCTCCTATCTTGATCTAGATCTCCCCTTACCATCAAAGGTAACCATCCTACTCTGCTACCAACTGATAACGCTGATTCTTATCTAATTATCTATAAGAACCTTCTGGTCGCCAGGATCTTTTTACCTGTTGAATAGTGTAAAGGAGAGAATCTCATCTGGTTATATAACAGCATCCATTTTGTCTGTAAGGACCACTGACTCCAAATTCAAGTTATGAATTTATTATCGCCAAAAACAACTGGACATGCAAACACCTCAACACGAGGTTAAAGAAATAGATGGGCACTAATACAAATAATAACCTACGCAGGAGTCTCATCCGACTCAGAATAAAGAGAATCGATAGTTCCAGAAGGATCAACCAAGCTATGATTGCTCCAATTTCTACGTTGCTCTTCATTTATCTAAGCAAGCTTTAAATCAATTGCTGTCCCTAAACTAACTCTTAGTGACATCCCTACATAACGATTTTCCCAGGCAAGAGTAAATAAAAGGTGTCAGCTGTGAAGACTTCCTCAGAAGTGCAATCACATAGTACCTAAGCTCAGATTCTTTTATGCTCCTTCATCAGGACACTCTCTGTCCTCCTCTCTGGTCTCCTCTACCTCTTCTCTGGCCTCCTCCCTCAGGGCACTATCCCTAATACAAAACCCTAATACAATTGTACACGCCTTTGTCACGCCTCCTTGGCCAGGTCTTCTTTCTTGTACTTTTCCATCGAAACGGTTACTTCATCCTGGACGGTTGCGATGACCTTGAGTCCCAGGCACCTTCTCCGCTGAAAGTATCATCCCTAAATTCCATTGCACTCCCTGTACCATGCCTCCCATCTCTCTAACTTTAGAAAACAAAGAGTTAGTCTTTTACTAACGAGACATGTGTCCTTGCACCTGCAACAAAAGTTACGTTCAACAGAGACCTTCTACTGTGCTAATTAAATCTACCGTTTGTGCCCAGAGAGCCTTACCAAGAGAAACTTTTCTCTGCCTACAAAATAAGCTAACATAAGAATAAACCAGGCCTTTCCTAGTCATATATGTAGTCAGGCCTTTACATATGACTTTTAAACACACATCTTACTTTTCTCTATAAGCATTTTCATTACAATTCATATGCGAAAATGAATTACATGTGCAACTTTAATATGGTGCACGTTTAAACTATTGCAATTGAATTACACACGAACTGATTTGTCTATGCATTATTTTTCACACAATTCAGTAAACATTACATTGCATAATTATCATAACACAGTTATACTGCTGATTCACTTAATATCTGCGAACTATTCACTCTTTACTAAACATGCATGGATATACAACTGAATATATACGGATATATGTCTGAGTATATGCGGGTGCGAACTACCAGTGATTATGATGCATGTGAGAAGTTGGCCTGGCATATGCTGTCCACTAATTATAGTGGGCACCTTGCACCAGTCCAAATCGACTCTTATGGTAGGTAGGTTAAAGACAACCTTATTGAAAGCTATCCTAGTGGTAGCTGTGGAGAGCAGCCTTCAGGCTAAGTCTTGAAGGAATGTAAAGCAGCTTGTTTTACCAGTCTATAATCTCTTGAGTGACCAAATGAAAGAGCACCACACCAGGTATATATTCAAAATATATGTATTTATTACTAAACACACCCCTCTAGTCTCTTTATGAGGCTAGAGTTCGAAGTACATAGGTTATAAGATCTTAAATCACAGTAATAGCACAAATACACGTTTGGGCCCTAGGGGCGTACCAAACCATATACCAATAAAGTGGTATGCGAACCACGACTGAACTAGACACTAGGCCTAGAGCCTCTAGAAGTGCTTGGACCACAAGGAACCACCCAAGGTAGTGACACAGGGGACCCACGGGAGACGCGTGCAGTGTAAATACACAACCGCGATACGCCGTTAACTTCTATGGAGAAAGTCGGGATCGGGAAAATAGAGGAAAGGGACACTTAGAAGAGGACTAGTACAAAACCCTTTGAGATCTAGGACTTTGAAGAGTCTCTACCCACGGGAGCACCGGAGTACTCGTGTTACCTCACCCAGGGAAGCCGGGTGCATAGGTGCCTTTCGGGGTCGGGTTTCGTCGTCGGTTCTTATGGCGATCTGCTGCAAAGTGCTGCTGGCGACCAGGGGAAAAGTGTCCGGGTGGATCCAAGAGTGGATCGGAGTTCTGAAGAACCTGAAAGCAGAGGGGACAGAGTCTGGGTCACTAGCCAGTGACCAGGGAGGCGATGGACAGATGCCCACCGATGTCGAGTGCTTCAGATTCGGTGACGGTCGTCTTGACTCTTCAGCCACGAGGTCCGGGAGGCGTTGTCGGCGACCAGGAGCAGGATTCGGGCTGTTGCTCGATGTCTGTCGAGTGCAGAGGTGTCGGCGACCAGATTGGACCCAACAAGCCTTGGCAACGGCAAGTCTCGAGTAAGATGTAGATCGTCGATGATGCAGACCAGCAAGGTCTGGGGAACTCACCCAGCGAGGGTAAGTGAGGGCAGGCCTGGAGCAACCAGACTGCCAAGTAAAGAAAAGATTGGCCTTCGTTAAGGGCTACTAGCCAACGGGCTAGCGACCGCGAAGGAGCCTCGTGACGCCGCACGTGGAGCTGGCTTACAGGACACTCGTGGAGTGGGGGCCAGTGATCTTCGGTGCAGGTGGTGCTGGAGGCTAGGGCTACTCGGAGCCCAAAGCACGACTTCTTGGGAGACCCAGAAGATGGTGCACTTGCAAATGTGCTCGGTGTCCAGGGGTCACGGTCTCAAGTCACCCACGATAGCCACGGGCCTCAGCTTTGCTGGGGACTCAGGGTAGCCTCGGGGAAGTCTGAGAATCCACCTCTGGTGATGCGATGACTTCGGCGTCCGACGGGAGCTTCAGTGATGCAAACCGGACAGATGCTTCTTTGGTGCCTGCCAAGCAGGGGAGTCACTCCTTGACCCCAAGGGAGATTCTTCAGTCCTCTAATCGTGAGTAGAGCGTCGAAGGTCCAGGATTCTGTTTCAGAGTTTCGTCCAGGTATAATCTAAAGTCCTAGGGACTGGGTTCCTACCTTTATTCTAAAAATAGGGAATGGACTACTCTGTGGCCCCACCTATGGGTGGGTCAGGGCAGAGGGGTGGCTACACCCCTTTCCCTTTGTCCAGTTCGCGCCAAAGCAGGGGCTGCAAGCCCCTGATCCGGTTTGAACTGGGGTATGCACAGGGACACCAAATGTGCCCCCAGTGCAGGACTTCAAAGCACCCGAAAGTGCTCCCGCCCAGCCCCAATACACATTGTCCTGTCTGGGGAGGTGGTCACACCTCCCTGGGACAGGAAACCTATTGTCCAGGCCTCCCCTGCCGGAGTTTCGTCCAGCAGCAGGAGGCCAGACTCGTGTCTGTGGCAGCAGCATCCATTTTGTGATGCCTGGCTCTGGAAAGAAGTTACCGGACTCGTCAGAGTTAACATGCCTTTCCCTCTAGAAGGGTGGAATGCTACCCCCGCCGCCAGGATTGGCGGGGGGTAGTATTCCAAGATGTTTGACACCAAACACGACATGTTTAGGTGCAGCCATTCCATAGTTAGCATTTTACCGCGAGGATATAATGCGTTTAAGAGTATATGGTCAGGCTGCACTACAAACAGCCTCAGAGATGGTCTCCGAACGCTGCAGAGGGGCCCTGCTCATGCAGGGGCACCCTCTCACATAGGAACCATGCACTCTGCCTTTAGGATTGATAAGGCCTGCCTTAGGAGTGACTTATAGGTTTATATGTGTGTATGCATTTAGTGATATAGGTAACCTATACCACAGCAAGGGGTGCGTGCACCACCTTACCCAGGCTGCAGTAGCAGACCTGTGGTGCCAGGTTGGATGGCCTACCAGGGGTGGCATAATACATGCTGCAGCCCCTGGCAGGCCTCTGAGGTACCTATGCCCTTGGTACATAGTATACCATATACTAGGGACTTACAAGGGCACTCCAGATCCCAATCAGTGATGTGCCTAAGGCACATGGAGACCCTTTTAAAGAGGAAACAGCTAGGCTGGGGTTCTGAATAGCAGGGCCCCAGCCAGACTAATGTCGAAAACCAGTGAAGTATCAGCAAAAAGTGGGGGTACCCCTGTGAAGCAGATCCTACTCTCCTACACAACCCCCCCAAACGTAGGGACATTAAACTAACCTTGCCCAGTTAAGTCTTCATGTTCTAAGTGGAAATACCTAGAGAGTCCATCTGCATTCGCATGGTTACTCCCAGGCCTATGTTCCACTGTAAAGTCCATCCCCTGTAGGGAAATGGACCACCTAAGCAGTTTGGGGTTTTCACCCTTCATTTGTTTTAGCCATAAGAGGGGCTTATGGTCTGTCTGAACCAGGAAGTGTGTACCAAACAAGTATGGCCTCAACTTCTTCAGAGCCCAGACCACAGCAAAGGCCTCCTCTCTATGGCTGACCAACGTTTCTCTCTAGGGGTCAGCCTTCTGCTAATAAAAGCTACTGGCTGATCCTGACCTTCTTCATTCAATTGTGACAGTACAGCCCCTACCCCCAATTCAGATGCATCAGTTTGAACAATGAACTTCTTGGAGTAATCAGGACTCTGCAGAATTGGAGCAGTGCACATGGCCTGCTTGAGGTCATCAAATGCCTTTTGACAGCTAACTGTCCACTGAACCTTTTTGGGCATTTTCTTAGAAGTTAAGTCATTCAAGGGTGTCACTATTGATCCATACCCCTTGACAAATCTCCTATAGTACCCAGTCAGGCCTAAGAAGGCTCTCACCTGAGTCTGGGTAGTGGGAGCAGTCCAGTCCATGATGGTCTGGATCTTGCTCTGCAAAGGTTGAACCTGGCCTCCACCCACAAGGTGGCCCAGGTACACAACCTGACTCTGCCCTATCTGGCACTTAGTGGCCTTGATAGTCAGGCCTGCCTTTTGCAGGGCCTGTAAAACATTCCTGAGGTGGACCAGGTGATCCTCCCAGGTGGAGCTAAAGACAGCAATATCATCTAGATAAGCTGCACTATAGGCTTCCAGTCCTGTGAGAACTGTGTTCACCAACCTCTGGAAAGTGGCAGGTGCATTTTTCAGACCAAAGGGCATCACCACAAATTGATAATGCCCACTAGGGGTTGAAAATGCTGTTTTGGGCTTTGCAGCATCAGCTAGTCTGATCTGCCAGTAGCCAGCTGTTAGGTCAAATGTGCTGAGATATTTGGCAGAGGCCAAAGTATCTATGAGCTCATCTGCCCTGGGTATTGGATGGGCATCAGTCCTAGTGACTGCATTGAGGCCTCTGTAGTCTACACAAAACCTCATCTCTCTTTTCCCACCACTGGTGTGAGGTTTAGGTACTAGGACTACTGGACTAGCCCAAGGGCTATCTGAGGGCTCAATCACTCCCAATTCCAACATCTTCTGGACTTCAGTCCTGATACAGTCCCTGACATGGTCAGGTTGCCTATAAATCTTGTTTTTAATAGGCAGACTGTCCCCAGTGTCCACTTCATGAGTGCACCAGGTGGTCTGACTGGGTGTCAGTGAAAACATATGTCTAAACTGATTGAGGACTTGCCTGCAATCAGTTTGTTGCTGGGTAGTGAGGCTGCCTGCCAAGGCTACACCATCAACTGACCCATCGTCAGGGTTCTGTGAGAGCAGGTCAGGGAGTGGGTCACTCTCTTCCTCCTGCCCTTCATCAGTAGCCATGAGCAAGCCCATGTCTGCCCTGTCCACATATGGCTTAAGTCTGTTGACATGGAGAACCCTTTGGGGACTCCTGGGTGTTCCCAGGTCTACTAAGTAAGTGACCTCACCCTTCTGCTCAACAATAGTGTGGGGTCCACTCCATTTGTCTTGGAGAGCTGCTGGGGCCACTGGCTCCAACACCCACACCTTCTGTCCTGGCTGGTAAACAGTCAGAACAGCCTTTTGGTCATGCCAGGCCTTCTGCAGTTCCTGGCTAGCCTCAAGGTTTTTGGTTGCCTTTTTCATGTACTCAGCCATCCTGGAGCGGAGACCAAGTACATAGTCCACTATATCTTGCTTTGGGGGCTTGAGAGGTAACTCCCATCCTTCCTTCACCAAGCACAGTGGACCCCTCACAGGGTGGCCAAACAGAAGTTCAAAAGGGCTGTAACCAACCCCCTTCTGAGGCACCTCCCTATATGCGAATAAAAGGCAGGGCAAGAGTATGTCCCATCTACGCCTAAGCTTTTCTGGGAGCCCTTTAATCATGCCCTTCAAGGTTTTGTTGAATCTCTCAACTAAACCATTGCATTGTGGGTGATAGGGTGTGGTGAACTTATAAGTAACTCCACACTCCTTCCACATTGCTTTTAAGTAACCAGACATGAAGTTTGCACCCCTGTCTGATACTACCTCCTTAGGAAAGCCCACTCTTGAGAAGATTCCCAGGAGGGCCCTTGCCACCACAGGTGCTGTAGTGGTCCTGAGGGGAATAGCTTCTGGGTACCTGGTGGCATGATCCACTACCACCAGGATAAACCTGTGCCCAGAGGCTGTTTGGGGATCCATGGGACCAACAATGTCAATCCCTACCCTCTCAAAGGGCACCCCCACCACAGGTAGTGGTATCAGGGGGGCCTTTGTAGTGCCACCTGCTTTGCCACTGGCTTGGCAGGTTACACAGGAGCGACAAAACTCCTTACTGTCTTCAGACATGTGGGGCCAGTGAAAGTGAGGGACAATTCTGTCCCAAGTCTTGTTCTGGCCCAGGTGTCCTGCTAAGGGAATATCATGGGCTAGGGTCAATAGGAAGCCCCTGAACTTCAAAGGTATTACCAACCTCCTGGTAGCACCAGGCTTGGGGTCTCTACTCTCTGAGTACAGGAGTCCATCATCCCAATACACTGTATGGGGACCACTAGCTTTCCCAGCAGCCTCAGCAGCAGCTTGCTGTCTGAGGGGTTCAAGGGAGGGGCAGCTCTGCTGCTCCTGGCTCAGATCTGCCCTAGAAGGTCCCCCTGTCCCCAAGAACTCAACCTGTTCAGGTTCAAGTTCCTCTGGGACAGTTCCTTCTTCAGGGCTGAGATCATCCCCCTCAAGGGACTGATCTTCCTCCTGAGCCAAGGGGGAAGGCACTGCCTTAACCCTACTACTCCTCCTCTTGGAAGGCACTTGGTCCATTCTTCCAGAATCCAAGGCCTGTTCAGTTTTAGACAGTTTAGCTTGTGACCTGGTCACAGCAAACACATCTGCAGGGATCCCCAGCATTTCTGCATGGGTCCTGAGCTCCACTTCTGCCCAAGCAGAAGTCTCTAAGTCATTGCCAAGCAAGCATTCGACTGGTAGGTTTGCACTTACCACAACCTTCTTAAGGCCAGTTACCCCTCCCCAGGAGAAGTTAACAACTGCCAGAGTATGGTCTGTTCTGACATTGCTAGCATTGGTCACTTGGTACATTTCACCAAGTATAACTTGCCCAGGTAGCACAAGGTCTTGTGTCACCATTGTGACACTTGCCCCTGTGTCCCTAAATGCCAAAGCCTCTCGTCCATTGATTAAAGGCTGTTGTCTGTACTTGCCCAGATTACTGGGACTCACAGTGGAGGTCACATCCATGCCTCCATCACAGACTAACACAGCCTGAGTCAGTTCCCTGACTAAGTCAGAGCCCAACTCAGTTCCCAGGGTGAACCCTACTAAACCCTTTGCTGGAGCACCTCCACCAACTGTACTAGGGGGAACAGGTGCCTTAGGGGCATTGGTGGGTGCTGGACTGGAGTCTTTGGACTTGGTGCAATCACTGGTCCAGTGGGTCTTTTGCTTACAGACCTTGCACCATGGTTTTCTTTGGCCTTTACCCTTGGTAGACTGGGAATCCCCACCAGAAGAAGATTTTTGGGGGCCTGATGAAGACTTTTGATCTTTACCCTTCTCCCCACCCTTGTCAGAGTTCTTAGCATCTTGCTTCTTGGTTTCCCCACCTTGGTTCTGTACCTTCTGCTTCACCCTGGTTCTGACCCATTTGTCTGCCTTCTTTCCCAATTCTTGGGGAGAGGTCAGATCAGAGTCAACCAGGTACTGATGCAACAGCTGGTTTTGACAGTTATTAAGAATCTGCTCCCTCATTATCAGATTATACAATCCTGAGAAGTCACACACCTTACTGCCCATCAACCAGCCTTCCAGAGCCTTGGCAGAACAATCCACATAGTCTACCCAGTCTTGAGTCTGTGCTTTTTGGGTGTCTCTGAACTTCAACCTGTACTGTTCAGTGGTTAGGCCAAACCCATCAATAAGAGCACTCTTCAAGACCTTGTAATTATCAGCATCCTCCTCTCTAACAGTGAGGAGCTTGTCTCTACCTTTGTCAGCAAAGGAGAGCCACAAGATTGCTGCCCACTGCTCCTGAGGGACCTTCTGTACTTTACAGGCCCTCTCTAAAGCAGTTATCCATTTGTGGATGTCATCCCCACTCTGGTAGGGAGGGACAATCTTGCTCAGGTTCCTATGGTCATAGGACCTTTCCCTATCTCTAGGGACATGGTTGCCACCATGGGACTCTAGTCCCAACTTTCTTCTCTCTTTAAGGAGATCTAGGGATTCTCTATCTAAAGCCAATTGCTTCTTCCTGATCTCCAGTTGAGTTTCCTCATACTGGACCAGTCTCTTTCTTCTCTCATGAGAGGATTCCCTCCTGTGAGAAGAAACAGAGCTCCCTATTGAGGTGCCAGAGTGGTTAGACTCCTGAGAAGGAGACCTAGACTTTCTGAGCACACTCATAATCCTTCCTGGGGGACAAAGGTGTGGTTCTCAAGATCCTCATCTTCATCTTCCCCAGAAGGGATTGGGTTTTCCAGGTCAGGGTCATTGTCACCCTCCTGGTCAGTTTCAGAGGGGGGCTGGGGGTAGTAGTACCCCTGGCCCCTTCCTCATCTGCTGGCCCACCCTCTGCTCCTACCCCTTCAGTCTCTGAAGACTTACTAAGATCATAAGCCACCAACAACTCCTGGAGGTGTTGGGTGGTGGGACTTTGGCCTGTCCTTAATTTCCTCACGTTACACAAAGCTCTCAGTTCCAAGAATGGGAGTGTGTCATACTTGGAGGGGGAAGCTCAATGGCTTCCTGCAGGGCATCTCTAGATCCTGCTTTTAAAGACATTACTAGTGTGGTGTGGTGTATGCACTACCTACTCTAGTGTGGCCTACTAAACTCTCTTGAGTTGTAGAAAGGGTTGTGCTATCCCTTAACACACAACTCTAAGTTCAGTAGAACTTACTGATATTCTAAGCTTAAATTATATGTACCTTAGGTACCTTTAGTGGTTTTCAGTTGATCAATTCAATTGAGATTATCTGGTAAAACAATAGCAAGCTGGAATCCCACACGCTGCACACCAATGTGAGAAGTTGGCCTGGCATATGCTGTCCACTAATTATAGTGGGCACCTTGCACCAGTCCAAATCGACTCTTATGGTAGGTAGGTTAAAGACAACCTTATTGAAAGCTATCCTAGTGGTAGCTGTGGAGAGCAGCCTTCAGGCTAAGTCTTGAAGGAATGTAAAGCAGCTTGTTTTACCAGTCTATAATCTCTTGAGTGACCAAATGAAAGAGCACCACACCAGGTATATATTCAAAATATATGTATTTATTACTAAACACACCCCTCTAGTCTCTTTATGAGGCTAGAGTTCGAAGTACATAGGTTATAAGATCTTAAATCACAGTAATAGCACAAATACACGTTTGGGCCCTAGGGGCGTACCAAACCATATACCAATAAAGTGGTATGCGAACCACGACTGAACTAGACACTAGGCCTAGAGCCTCTAGAAGTGCTTGGACCACAAGGAACCACCCAAGGTAGTGACACAGGGGACCCACGGGAGACGCGTGCAGTGTAAATACACAACCGCGATACGCCGTTAACTTCTATGGAGAAAGTCGGGATCGGGAAAATAGAGGAAAGGGACACTTAGAAGAGGACTAGGACAAAACCCTTTGAGATCTAGGACTTTGAAGAGTCTCTACCCACGGGAGCACCGGAGTACTCGTGTTACCTCACCCAGGGAAGCCGGGTGCATAGGTGCCTTTCGGGGTCGGGTTTCGTCGTCGGTTCTTATGGCGATCTGCTGCAAAGTGCTGCTGGCGACCAGGGGAAAAGTGTCCGGGTGGATCCAAGAGTGGATCGGAGTTCTGAAGAACCTGAAAGCAGAGGGGACAGAGTCTGGGTCACTAGCCAGTGACCAGGGAGGCGATGGACAGATGCCCACCGATGTCGAGTGCTTCAGATTCGGTGACGGTCGTCTTGACTCTTCAGCCACGAGGTCCGGGAGGCGTTGTCGGCGACCAGGAGCAGGATTCGGGCTGTTGCTCGATGTCTGTCGAGTGCAGAGGTGTCGGCGACCAGATTGGACCCAACAAGCCTTGGCAACGGCAAGTCTCGAGTAAGATGTAGATCGTCGATGATGCAGACCAGCAAGGTCTGGGGAACTCACCCAGCGAGGGTAAGTGAGGGCAGGCCTGGAGCAACCAGACTGCCAAGTAAAGAAAAGATTGGCCTTCGTTAAGGGCTACTAGCCAACGGGCTAGCGACCGCGAAGGAGCCTCGTGACGCCGCACGTGGAGCTGGCTTACAGGACACTCGTGGAGTGGGGGCCAGTGATCTTCGGTGCAGGTGGTGCTGGAGGCTAGGGCTACTCGGAGCCCAAAGCACGACTTCTTGGGAGACCCAGAAGATGGTGCACTTGCAAATGTGCTCGGTGTCCAGGGGTCACGGTCTCAAGTCACCCACGATAGCCACGGGCCTCAGCTTTGCTGGGGACTCAGGGTAGCCTCGGGAAGTCTGAGAATCCACCTCTGGTGATGCGATGACTTCGGCGTCCGACGGGAGCTTCAGTGATGCGAACCGGACAGATGCTTCTTTGGTGCCTGCCAAGCAGGGGAGTCACTCCTTGACCCCAAGGGAGATTCTTCAGTCCTCTAATCGTGAGTAGAGCGTCGAAGGTCCAGGATTCTGTTTCAGAGTTTCGTCCAGGTATAATCTAAAGTCCTAGGGACTGGGTTCCTACCTTTATTCTAAAAATAGGGGATGGACTACTCTGTGGCCCCACCTATGGGTGGGTCAGGGCAGAGGGGTGGCTACACCCCTTTCCCTTTGTCCAGTTCGCGCCAAAGCAGGGGCTGCAAGCCCCTGATCCGGTTTGAACTGGGGTATGCACAGGGACACCAAATGTGCCCCCAGTGCAGGACTTCAAAGCACCCGAAAGTGCTCCCGCCCAGCCCCAATACACATTGTCCTGTCTGGGGAGGTGGTCACACCTCCCTGGGACAGGAAACCTATTGTCCAGGCCTCCCCTGCCGGAGTTTCGTCCAGCAGCAGGAGGCCAGACTCGTGTCTGTGGCAGCAGCATCCATTTTGTGATGCCTGGCTCTGGAAAGAAGTTACCGGACTCGTCAGAGTTAACATGCCTTTCCCTCTAGAAGGGTGGAATGCTACCCCCGCCGCCAGGATTGGCGGGGGTAGTATTCCAAGATGTTTGACACCAAACACGACATGTTTAGGTGCAGCCATTCCATAGTTAGCATTTTACCGCGAGGATATAATGCGTTTAAGAGTATATGGTCAGGCTGCACTACAAACAGCCTCAGAGATGGTCTCCGAACGCTGCAGAGGGGCCCTGCTCATGCAGGGGCACCCTCTCACATAGGAACCATGCACTCTGCCTTTAGGATTGATAAGGCCTGCCTTAGGAGTGACTTATAGGTTTATATGTGTGTATGCATTTAGTGATATAGGTAACCTATACCACAGCAAGGGGTGCGTGCACCACCTTACCCAGGCTGCAGTAGCAGACCTGTGGTGCCAGGTTAGATGGCCTACCAGGGGTGGCATAATACATGCTGCAGCCCCTGGCAGGCCTCTGAGGTACCTATGCCCTTGGTACATAGTATACCATATACTAGGGACTTACAAGGGCACTCCAGATCCCAATCAGTGATGTGCCTAAGGCACATGGAGACCCTTTTAAAGAGGAAACAGCTAGGCTGGGGTTCTGAATAGCAGGGCCCCAGCCAGACTAATGTCGAAAACCAGTGAAGTATCAGCAAAAAGTGGGGGTACCCCTGTGAAGCAGATCCTACTCTCCTACAATGCACCTCTACAAATTTCACAAGAACATGTCGCTCTATCACATATGTCACCCCTAAGGTAGACCCTACACCGCACAGAGGGCAGGGTGCAGTGTTTTTAAAACAATTGGGCTTGTTATCTTAAGTTTACATGTCTTAGTAGTGAAAAACTCCTAAATTCTTTTTACACTATTGCAAGGCCTACTTCTCCCAGAGCATTGGAGTTACCTTTAAGAAGCGTAACTTCCAATTGGGAGCAGGTGGACAGGTTGAGTTTGGTGTCTAAAGAATTCTAATTAACAGCTCTCTTTAATGGTGAAGCCAGATTTTTTATCTATATTCTGAAATTCTACTTTTAGAAAGATGGCATTTTCTTTTACCAACCATTTAGTGTCGGCTGCCTGTATACCAGATCACATGACCAGGTGTATTTGGCAGATGGTTTTTGTGTATTTCTCCCAGACAGGTGCAAACTCCAACTGTATCCTGAAAAATTACTTCTCACTTACTTTTTTACAAATAAGGCATAGGTGCAGAGCACCCTGGCTGCAGGAAATTTCTGAAGTGCAGGCATGGCTGTTCCAGCCTCTAAGCGCATTCCAGCAAAGTTGCAACACATCTGACAGGTCTAGTATTGTTTTTATTTGACTAATGTCAGATTCCATTATTTGAAAGTAACAAAGATAAAGATAAAAGACTTTGACGAGGGAGAATTATATACATTTTGAACACTTTATATGCCACTGATCATGGCTTCTAATTGCTTCATTTTTGGGGAAGGACATTTTATATTTTTCCCCTCATTAAAATAATATTGGTTGTAATTATGTATTTTCTTGGTTCGGGGTATATTTGTGCAGTTGGGAATATAGGAGCTTATTCCCAAGGCCTGTAATTGAGCAAGGAGCAAAAGCATTCCACACAAGATCACACAATATGCTCAATCTGTAGCGAAGATAAGAAACCGAGATTCCTAGCTTCAATGTCAAAAACATAACTGTAACCCTTGTTTTTCAAGGTAGTTGCATTCAACTTTGGGGGGCTTCACGTACATCATAAGGCTGTTAAAACGAGGCACTGCAACAAATGTAGGGGCATATTATCAAGAACGGCGTTAAAATTATCGCCGGTTTAGCGGCAGAAAACTGCCGCTAAAGCGGCGATAATGGGCTTGATAATATGCCCTGGAGAATTCCAATAGAAGCCCATGTTCTGGTGTCAACATGGGCTTCTATTGGAATTCTCCAGGGCATATTATCAAGCCCATTATCGCCGCTTTAGCGGCAGTTTTCTGCCGCTAAACCGGCGATAATTTTTAACGCCGTTCTTGATAATATGCCCCTCAATTTGTAAACCACACGGTCCACGGTTGCTCAGGCATGTCGACATGATTGGGAAAAGAGATTTTAAGCCTGAAGAGGTTTATGTCTGTGGAACTCATTTAACTGTTGAATTAATTTTGATTCACTTTGTCCAATAATGTGGCCAAAGCCCAGTCAGTCAGAGCACTTTACAAACGACCACCCAATGTGATCAAATTGTGAAGCCAGAGATTAGAAATTAGGCCTTCTGTTTCGATGTCAATAGATTAACCATAAAATAATTGTATTCCAGGTAGATTTTGTGCTGCTTTTATGCACTTCAAGGCTGATGAAATCAAGCTATGCAGCAAATATCATGTGTTTTTTTTTATTATTTCACACCTATTGTTTAGGAATGGACTTCGATGTTGAGTCTTTAGATGCATCTGAATGTCACCTCCTGTGTGTTAATTTCTCTGATATTCTTGCTGACAAAGGTCAGTTGACATGCATTCCAGATGTTACATCATTTCCTTTCATTCCTATTAGGCTCCATAATGCTGTCTCTGCCCTGATAAAAAATATAATATTAACCGGGCCACCACTTTAAACGTATGAACACTGCTGACGTTAGACTTTGTGGCAGGTCTCTCATCCTGCATGGGAACATTTACCAATGTGTGAACCTCGGCTTCGTTGTCTCACACAGTCATAGCCGCTGAGCACCTCCGGTAAAGTGACTTTTAGCAGCCCCAGCCATATAACAGCTTGTTATTTAGATACTCCTCAGTCCCAAGCAAAAAAGTATTATCTGAGATCATTTGTTTCAATCTGGCACCCTCTGGTGGCCGCTTGCTGTAGTGAGGTGGTGGTTAAGTCGGACCGGAGCTTGCATTAAACTTGCCACCACCGTGCACAAATTCTCATGTAGTATAAGAAATGTTCTGGCTCTACGCCTGCTGTGAAATAATGATTAGAGACAGCTGTTATAAAGTGCATTGTCAGAAATATCTTCCAATGTTACATGCTCCATCAGCTCCGAGGTTCCTCATCCTCAGACTTTGGGGGAGATTTTCAAAAGTTTTGCGCTGGTTTAGCGTCACAAAAGTGACGCAAACCAGCGCAGATTCTTTTTTTTGCTATTTTCTTTTAAGTAGCGCAAAGCACTGCTTTGCATCAAGGGGGCGTTACATGGGTGGTACATGGGCGTTCTCATGCAACCACCCATGCCTTTTTACGCAAAACCATATTTACAAATATTTCTAAACATGGTTTGCGCCAAAAGTTAACGCCCCTTCAAAGGATGCGCTAACAGGAGAAATGCTTTCATTTCTCCATGCTTTTCCGACTTTCCATGCGTGCTGCACTGTGCAGCACGCATGCAAAGTGGGAAAAGCTTTGTATCGTGCCTTTCATAGTATTTTGTACAGGAAGGGTACCCTTCCTGTACAAAACCTATGCTGCACTGATGCACACACCCTAGCGCTGTGGCGCTAAGGTGTGTGCATGCGCACGGCAGCTGAAATCAGCTCCGGGGCAAGGGAAAGGGGAGGAGAGTGCCATATCTCTGAAGATATGGTGCTCTCCTGCTCCCTCCCTGTTGCACGGCGCAGCCTCACGGGGGGCTGCGCTGCGTTGCGCGACTTTTTGGAAAATCTCCCCCTATATGTCAATGACGTGGAATGACGCTAATGATGCACCGCAGAGTAGATGAAATCATTTGCCACCATTTTCAACTGTCTAACAATCTCACTGATCAATAAAGTGAAGAGCATGACAATCTTAGAGAAAAGAGATTGAAAACGATTTACTTCACCACCTTGGCCCCTAGAAATGATGTTCAGGGCCTCGTATTTGAATGATTTCACAATAACAGAAAAACGGGGGTGGGGGATACCTATTGTTGGTCACACCCTCTTTACACCCTCTTTAAAAACAACAAAAATGCAAGCGTTAGAAGATGAAAATGTGCTTATCCCTCCAGCAATGCTGTGTGTATAAAATTCCCACACAATCAATATGGTGTATTCACTGCCCCCCTGTGGCAAACAAATGTGCACCAATTACTAGGTAATATTCTTCTGTAGAAGCAAAACTATCCACACAAACAAATCAATAGGAAAACAGAGCACTCATTAATTTGCCTTAAATTAAGAACGTGAATAGAATTCTTTTTACTTTAGTTCACTTTCTGGTTTACTCGTTACTAAGAACTTTATTCAGAGCGCACTTGTAGAATAGAATGCAATTGATGAGTATTCTGTTTTCCAATTAAAAACGCGGTATCTTCCCTCATTCTTTCAGGTGTCTGAATGTTCAGACATTTGTTTTCCTTTTAAGATGTTCGTTTGGGTTAGAGAAATACCCGTTGGTCTGTGGTGCCACATAGGCAGCAGCCTCCGAATTACACTGTGGGACTATGGTAAAGAGGAGGAATCTGACATTTTTGAACTTTTCAGGTGTACTAGAAAACATTGGCCTTGGGCTTCTACCTAGCAGCAAGGACTGAACATGTGCTCCTGAGTCCCATTCCAGCATCCCAGAGATCTACATTGACTTAGGCATATGTGGGTCTTTCTGTCATGGCTCTGAATGTGCAGATGCCTTTGTACCAGTTTCTTTATTGGTAGGCCCAGCACAAGTCGGGAGAACACACATGTAGACGTAGTCCCCCCACTATTTTAACAGGGTGGATGCAGTCCTCCATGCCAAGAACTGAGCCCCACTGAAATATCCTGATCTATCCCGGTGTCATTTTCCTATACCGGGACACATTGAGCAGCGCCTGCACATTGTGTGCTTTCGTTCTCAGCAGCAACATGCAGGCGTCAAGGGGGCTTTACTATTTTAAATTCAAGCTGAGTCCAAATCAAAGGCTGAAGTTAAGGGGCCATCAGGCCTTCTATTGTTAGAGTATCCTGCCAGGGAGCTATCTCGCACCTAGATGCAAATGCAATGGAAGGGAAGCAAAAGCACACAGCTTCACAAGTCTTTAAGAGAGGCATGGTTTTGACTTTGTTCAGTCCTTGTATATGAGATGTGCATACACTGTAAGAATGTCGGATGTGTTGGTCTGTCACAATATTTACCCAAATACCAATTTAAATACCTCTGTTTTGTTTTATTTCTTTTTAGCACAACTCATATCAACAGTAGGGTGTCAGAAAGCTTTACATCACATTACATCACACATACATATTGTATTGTAACGTATACGCATATTGTACATTGCTCAACTAGGAGTGCCACCCGGCCTACGCTCCTGCTCCAGGGCCTGGAAACCCTCATGGGTGATAAGCTGCACCATACACATCAATATAACATAACATAATTGCAGATAACCCTGACTCACCCCCTTGGTAGCGTGGCACGAGCAGTCAGGCTTATCTCAGAGGCAATACGTAAAGCACTTGTACATAACACACACAGTAACACAGTGAAAACACTACAAATGGACACCACACTAGTTTAGAAAAATAAAGTATCTTTATCTAAACTAACCAAGGCCAAAATGGCTAACATCCAACATATACTACTCAAAACATGACTTTTAAAAGGTTTCAAGCAATTCTGTCCTTTGAACTCTATGGATGCGGTTATTTTACACAAAATACCTCAAATTCGTCAGAATCCACAGGGCAAAACAATCGCAGAGGAGGGAAGTATCGGAAAACACAGTGATGTGTTGATTCTTGAGTCCACGGGAAGGCGATGCATCTGTTCTGCTGCACGCAGGAGAAGTGTTGCATTGAATCCAGACTGTAGGGGGAAGCAATGTGTCAAAATCCAAGACGGTTCTGATCTGCGGATGATGCATCGGAAAAACTTGACGCACAGGTGCGATGCATGGACATCCAAACTCGCTGGAGATCGATGCGGCTACGGCAAGCAGACGCTGCATCAGTTTCTACAGCTGTGGTCCCGTGATGCGTCGATCTTGTCAGTCTCACTGCAGGATCTGCGTCGGAGTCAGTGCAGTGCAGTGATCTCGGACTTCGGAGCCACGTGCGCTGCACTCGAGCTGCGCGGTCTCTTCGGCCGATGGCAGGCGATGGGTCTATTTCTTCGGCCGCTCTGATGCTGCGCCGGAAAAACAGGTGCTGGAAGGGTGATGAATCGATTTTGATGTCTTCCTGATGCTTTGTGCAGCAGGAACAACCTCCAAGGACCCAGAACCAGAATTGGCACCACAAGGCAGGTCAGAACTCCTAACAGTGGAGTTCAAGTATGCTGTAGGTGAAGTCTTTGTGTCCCTGAGACTTCTTAACAGGAGGCAAGCACATCTTCAAGCCCTTTGTGAATCTTCTCAAGCAGGATACAGCAAAATAAAAGTCCAGTCCTTTCCACTGCCCAGAGAGAGATGCAGCAACTGCAGGCCAATCCAGCAAAGCAGCACACAGCAAAGTGGCAGTGCTCCTTCTGACAGCCCTCCAGCTTTCCTTCTTGGCAGTGTCCTCTTGCCCCAGAAGTGTTTAAAAGGTCTGGGGACAGAGCCCCACTACTTATACTACATTCAGCCTTTGAAGTATGCAGGCTTCAACGAAAGCCTGCCTTGCTTAGTAGAACCAGTTATGTCCTGCCTGGTCCAGTTACACTACAGGGGATGGAGACAGCATTCTGAAAGGCAGACACAGCCCTATTCAGGTGCAGGTGACAGCTCCTCCCACCACTCTAGCTCAGGAAGACCTATCAGCCTGGTGATGGACCATCAGGATATGCAGGGCACACCTCGGCTCCCTTTTGGTTGACTGTCTAGTGTGAATGCACAAAACAGCCACTGTCAGTGTAGACCATACATTGATTCCATAGGTAGGCAGAGGCACAAAATGGTAAAGCAAGAAAATGCCCACTTTCTAAAAGTCAAAAACCAAAACAGTTGGTGGTTGTGTTTCTTTCTGTTTTTTTACTTTTCACACAAAATCATTCTATTTAATAAACATGACCTGTAAATCAATTATAACATTTTATCATCCCAACATAACATTGCTCAATATTTAAGAACAGAGAGTGATAACAAAAAGAATCACAAACCTATACAAACGTTTTCCATATAAATGAAAGAAAAATAATTTGTTTTCATAGAAAGTCCTTAGTCGTCCTCCGTATTAGTGTAGTTTGAACATAAAAACCAAAACTTAATAGTCTACGGGTTTCGAACTATATATATTATAGGTTCTCCTCAGGACCTGGGCAGGATGATTTCTAAAATTAAAGAAAAGAAAAAGAAAGGTTTCTACATATGTACAATTATTTTCAACAAGAGGATCATAATCAGGGAGCAATTCTTTTTCTTTCATTTTCTGCCGCGGTCTGTGCAGGTAACAGCGGTGGGGCGGTGGGGCCGGGTAAGGGGTGATTTTGAGGGACGATGCAGAGGGAAAATTAAATAAATAATTAATTTTCCCTAGGCATTGTCCCTCGAAATCCTCCCTAACCCGGCCCCACCGCTGTTACCTGCACGGACCGCTGCCGTTCATTTTCCATATTTGATGATTTTGGAACCCATTATCGACACCAAGAGCGTTAAAAGGGGTCGCTCTAGTTTATAACTTTGGACTGGTTGAATACTGATTGGTGCTATTTTTGATTTGTGTCATCTGGTTTATTAATGTGATTTATTTTGGGATATGGAAAAAGTTTGTATAGGTTTGCGATTCCTTGCCTCATAACTTTAGTCACCCATGCCACAAAAGTTGGCACCTTAATTGCTGCACAATTCCAGCGGCCATGACGACTTCTTAGGAAGGAAGGCACTACATAGTGACCTACTAAACATCAAACACAGTTCATGAAATGCATGCTACCATACATGTCGCTAGACAATAAAAAATCATAACAGCAAAAATGTAGAAAAGCTTCGATATAAAGGGATGGGACCTGGTGTTTAATATAGAGAATAAAATGCAATAAGGCTTTGAGCATTTCCAGGTCCAGAGTAATTGTCAGCAAAACTGCAGCAGGCAGTGAGTAACAAGGTGCAAAAACACCGTGCCCCTTCAAAATACAATCAACAAATACTTTTCAGCAAAAAAAAATGTAGTTAAAAAAATAAAATCAGCTTAGAAATTACTGCGCAGTCTGGTGAGCAATTTGTAAGAAAAGAGGGGAAATATCTTCTCCTCCCAAGCTTCCTTCCCAGACGGGTGCCGGGGTATTAATGAGAAACTAATGCCCTTTGTTAAATGTTAAATCTACTGCAACAATTAGCAACATTATTAATTACGCGTTAACACTAACCTGTCTATCAGTACAATTACATGTTGCATGGGCACTTCCTGCCTTTCACGACCTAAATCTCCCACATGCAGCAGTTTCGGTGGCATAGCTGTCTGTCGGGCAAGTGGGGAGGGGTGGCAGGAGCCATCTTGCACCGTGCTGCTTCTGATCATTTAGACTTGTGATGACGAACTAGGATGTCAACAATCATATTCGCCAGGGAAAACAATTTGAAAGTGTACGACTACCTCTAAAAAAAGTGGGCGAGCTACCAGGGAAACCGGATAAGGGAAAAGGGCAGAAAAACACTAGTGTGGAAGGGGGAGAACGGAGGAACGCAGACTAAAGAGGGGGGGCACACTAGTTACTGGAGGCAGAGAGGCCAGCAAAAGAGGGGGAAAAGGAACAAAAAGTCATCGAGTGAAAGAAAAGCAAAGGAGGGGGAGTTAGCCGACCAAAAACGAAAGAAAAAATTAAAAGCTGCGATCTCTGAACCGTGGTGGGGCAGGCAAACATGGCAGAAAGCGGGCATGGCATGCTGAATGTAGCAAAGCACGTCGTGCCTGCAAATAAGATACTCAATAAAGAAAAGAGTGCTTACAGATTAAAATAAGGCATCCAGTGTAACAACCGAAGTAAAGGGGCCAGTCGCCATGGGAGGTTACTTATGAAGACAAGGCGGTACTAAGGAGGGACTAACAAGCTGATTAACCAATCAGAAGCCTGCATTTATGAAGGACAAAGACACAAGCCAATGACAAACATGGGCGGAGAGTGGGCGGGGCTTCTACTCTGTACTCCACCACAAGTCTCGAAAAAACAGCGCATGCACGCTGACTCTAGACTCGACCTAAAAACCACCTTCACTAAAAGATGTATTTTTAAATCCTGAGCTCAGGAAAATCAAACTCAAAATCTCTAGCTGTTCCTAATTGAAAGTTGCACTTGTAAAATGTTACCAGGCAGCTCCAAAGATAGCCTATAGGAGAGCTAGTTCTTGTAATAGTGAAAAACGAAATTGGCAGAATTTCACTATCAGGACATGTAAAACACACCAGTACATGTCCTACCTTTCACATACACTGCACCCTGCCCATGGGCGTAACTTGGACCTACTTTAGGGGTGCCTCACATGTAGTAATAAGGATGGTGAGGGCCTGGAAAGTGGGTGCACTTGCCAGCGTGACTTGGCAGTTTAACCGCTTCCATGCGCGGCCGATTTTCGCCCTGTGCGAGGCGTTTCATTAAGCGGACGGGTTCATGACGAGCTCAGCTCGTCATGCGCACACGAGCACTGCGCAGCATGACGAGCTGAGCTCGTCATGAGCATGGAAGGGGTTAAAACTGCACTCACAGACACTGCACTGATAGGCCTGAGACAAGTTTACAGGGCTACGCATGTGGGTGGTACAACCAGTGCTGTAGGCCCACCAGTAGCATTTGAATTACAGACCCGGGGCACACACAGTGCACTTTACTAGGGACTTATCAGTAAATAAAGTATGCTAATCATGGAGAATCAATCAGAATTACAATTTACACAGAGAGCATACGCACTATATCGCTGATTGCGGGTGGTAAAGTACCCCAGAGTCCTAAAGCCAACAAAAACAGAGTCAGAAAAATAGGAGGCAAAAGGCAAAATGTCAGGGGATAAACCTGCAAAAAGGGCCAGGTCTAACATAACATAACATAACATAGACTGACAACAAATCATATATGTGTGTAAATCAATGTAAAGGATGTGTTACAAAAGACAGTGAGGGTTACAAGGTTTAGGGGTCACATGTTCTTCATAGCTCACTGTGCTATATTAGAAGGATTACAATTCTTGAACTACAAGTAACAAAAGAATCGCTGTTTTAAAAGCAGTAGCCTACTTAACTAGCTACATAAAATACAAATCGGTCATCTGCATGTCAGACATGTGCTTTGCAGGAGACACATTAACCCTCTATACTACTTTGATTCAAACCTGAGACCAGACAAAACACAGATATCTGCAGCAAATGTGTTAACCTCCAGAGTTGTCTGACCATTATTATTGTTCCCTGAGATTTACTGGGCACAAAAAGATCTCTGCAGCAGGTCCATTAACCCCATAAGATAATTTAAAATGCAGACTGTGCAACCAATTAAACAGAGCAGATTTTCTGCCATGTTTCGCCTTGTTGCCAATTTCTCTGTGGCAGAGTTTTTATAATATAAATGTATAGATTGAGGCACAGATTTTGTATTGGGGTTGTGTTACATTTTTGGCACAACCATGATGCAAAATCTAATTTGTCAAATCTCGTGACACACTCAAATGTACTCATGATACACCAGTTAAACATATGGGTGAGGTGTTAAGATCGGATGTCACTTCTTGCAATTTCACTTCCTGTGAGGTTATGGGTTATGATACCACTTCATGTGATGTCACTGCCTGTGATGCTGCATTGTGATGTCAAGGGTGGTGATGTCACACACCATGATGCCACTTGCATACTGCCTAACGTGGTTAGTCTCCCCACATCTCTTTTTTTAGGACCTGTGCGCTGGGTAGGCCTGATGTCATGCAGAAGCTTTGCAGGCGTTCCATGCAATTGCTCTTAGCCTTGCCTGTTTGGAGGCCCCTTGTCAGGCCAAGAAGTCCAAAAGCACATGCCTTGAACACAAGAAGCCTTCTCTGTCATTCACAAGATACAGAAGGATGGCTCGCAAAACCTCTTTTATCCATAAAAGTGCAGGTGAGCTGAGAGACCACGCATCTTGCCTGGCAAAGCCCACTCTCTTCTCATGCCAAACTTTGTTTGCTGCATTGTTCATCTTTGTAGGATCCTGCCCCTTACCCTTTCCCATTGCCCACTAGTCTCGCCCTGTATTACTTGAACACTGACATTTCCTAGATAATGTGGCCAGTCCCCTGACTGTTCATTGCAGTGCAGATATCAAGCACTCTTCTGGCTTGCTCACTAGTCAGATCTTGAAAGCCTCTTGGTCCTACTCTGGGGCTTTGCGCCTGTGAGCTCATATCCTGGTTAACCCTAAAGGTCATAACACACCCCTTCCATACTGAGATCTGTCTACCAAGCTTCAGGAACTGTGGAGCCATGTGGTTAGGTCACCCGGGTGACAAGGTTACTTTTCTAGATACCATCAAACCATTATGCTAAATCGGAAGACATTTTCCTGGTCTTCTAACTCTAAAATGTGAACATTAAGACATCTGATTTTGCGTTCTACAATTTTATTTTATTCCCTGAAGGATGCACCACTCGTATTCTGTCTTTCTGGTCATTTTTACCAGCGGTGATATGCAGCGAGTGGTCAAAAACAGCTTTTTGGGAAGCTGCTGTTGGTGGTAAAATCTCGATACCCCGTGTTGCCAGTTGATTCACGAGCAGCACACTATTGTCAATCACCTAGTGGCCATTAACAGTATACACTGTGTGCAACATTGGAACCTAATGTTAAAGCTATATTTCATTTGCATTAACTCATTAGATATGTGGGAGATACATTGGATGGTTACTATTTTTACAGTGTATATATCTATAAAACTGAAGGTGCTATTAAAGTTTTTTTTTTTTATCTAAAGGTATTCTCTACAGCGTTGCAGCTAAAGATTTTTTTGCCAAGCAACAGACAAACGTCTCTGAAACTGAGTGGTCTTTTTTATTTCCTGGGGAGCAAAACCATCTGAACATTTTTCTTCCCTAGAATGCCATGCGATGCATGTTGGTCCCCAAAGAAAAAACAGTAATGGTTGTCTCACAATAAAAAAGGGCATGCTGACATCATATAGTGGTCCTGGTGCGGCAAATCTAGTGATGGGCGACCTACTGAAAAAGGTGGGGTAACCATCTCTGCGACCAAGAGGTCCTCCAGCAGACGGGCCACCAGGTCAAAGGTTTGTGCCTGCTGAGCCAGTTGGGGTTCTGGCAGTGCAGAACTGGTGCTTCCCCACCATTAAACTGGGTGGTGGAACTGCAAGCTTGAAGAGTGAGAGAGCAAACAGTTTACAGTAGTTCTGTCTCTCCAACACACCTGAATATTCTCAAATCAGCCAATCTTCAGGAGTAAGTATGGTGGAAATGTGTAAGCTTTTTTGAGTGTTGGTGCTAGGGAAACCTTTCAGTCTCATTTTACACACTTACATTTTTTTAGAATATATTTACATGAGAAATATGATAGACCATTGGTGAGGGTGTTCCAGCTTTGTCTGTCAGCTGCCATTCCCGTAGCCACTAACCACTCTCCCACATCTTCCTTATTAACATCTGATGGGGCCAGGTTCCATGTTCTAGATTTACTCCGGAACCTCTGGTAAATGATCTTTTACCTGCTTGCAAGTGTGGAGGGGAAAAGCACACCCAATTATACAATATCACCAGATACGACCTTAAAGAACACCAACTCCTATTTTATACTTCAGGGTTTTATTATAAAGCCAGGATAAGTAGAACATATAGACATCTCATAACAAGAGTATAAAAATACATAGGCACTAATACAAAACCAAATCTACGGACAACGTTCAGACATTGTAAGATACATAAGATAACTAATTCTAAAATCAAAACACAACCTATTATGGATATCACATCGAGAGCCTTCTCCATTGGCAATTCGTAATTAGAAGTAATTGCTAATGTGACATCCCTACTTTACATCTTCCCGGGCAAGTTCCCAAAAGGTGTCAGCGCATGAAGACTTCTTAAGGAGTACACTCACGTTGGTTGGGTCAAGTAGTATGAAGCTACAGAGCTGGTTCTAAGATGCTCTCCTCTCCCCAGGTAAGCAGCAATCTCGGGACTCCTTCCCTAACTCTTGATAGTAAAGTCAGAAAGCATACCCCCCATTACACCACGCGATCGCCTCCTTTACTGGAACGTCCTTGTAGGTAACTTTCCATAAAGTAATAGCACATCCAAGCTCCTGCTCGATGACCTTGGTTCCCAGGCCTTTCCAGACACGAGAAACATCCTCCCATCTTATCAGCTCCACTTATCCAAAGGCATCCTCCCCTCCATTGCCTAACTCTTAAAACAAAGGAGTTATTCTAGCTAACAAGGTCAGATCCTTGCACCTGCAGTAGATACATGAAAGAAAAGAGAAAGAAAACATTCCACAGGCGTATGACTTCCAATTAATGATTTCAACTTGAGAGCGAACAAGGAGAAACGAAAGTTAGGCCTACCTAGTTCGGCTAATATAAGAACAGTATACACCTTTAACATATGAACGTATATGGGCCACTAATATGACACATTAATCAAACAGATATATTCTTATTACATTTATAGTCCCTTTAGCATGCATTTCTACTACATTAATTCTCGGGTTACAAAGAATTTTATGTAATATTCTGCTTACAAGATTCTATAATCTACATTCTAATATCCTAAGATTAATATAGCAAAAGAATACATGTGGATGTGGTTCAATCATGATTATAATGCATCCCTAAAAGATTAAAACAGTATAGCGCTCTATCAACCCCCCCTCTGATGACTAGTGTCATCACAGTCAACACATTCTCCCCATAAGGATAACTCCCTGCAGAAAAGACCGACCTAAACAGAGGTTGTAGCCAGTCTTCTTTGTCTAAACTTTTCCAAGTTCTTGAGATTCTCATAGTGACTGTCCTGCAGTCTTTCCATCCTCCTCTCCTGCCTTCTAAGAGAATTCTCAGCCTGTCTAGCTCTATGCCACTTTTAAGCTCGAATCGCACCCAGGAAAATGATAACACAAACCACAACTATGATAATGGGCTTCAAGATGTAACCAACAATTCCCTTCCCAAGACTGGCAAACCAACTTCCAATCTGTCCAAATCCTTTTCCAACCTTATCCCAAATTCCCTCTGTTGCTAGATCATGTATCTCTTGATGAATATCAGTGAAGTTACTTATATATTCCCGCAGATCCTTGCTATGATCTGGGATATAAGTGCAGCACTGTTGAACCCTAGGCATTTTACAGACTCCACCCTCCTTTGCCAACAATACATCTAAAGTAAGACGGTTCTAGGTCACCATGGCTCGTATCGATACCATCTCTCCATCCACAAGTAATAGAGCCTGAGCTGTATTCACTGACAACTTATCCACTAAGGTTGATGACTTTCTAATCTTCATGTCATTCAGGACTACTCCTAAACTCAGTATCATGGCACCAAACACATCTCCCACAATCTCTCCGGGACTCGTATCTCGTCTCTCTCTCTGGAGTGATTTTCCTTCCAGTGGCCATAGGTCTTACACATGATAAATCTTAGGAAACACAATTGCCACATAACATGTCCCATACCAATTTTGTGGTAATCGAACATATGCATTCCTTCCACACATGAAATACACATTTGACACCACCTGCAGCTTATCTAATAATTACTTCTTGACATATTCTTCAATCAGGAAAATATGGTCTCACACACACTTTTATCACAATATGTCTGTGTCCGTCTGATGCAAAGCCTCCCTTTTTGCTGCAAATCTAACGCAATTGGACCATAACTTCCCTTTGCCTTATGAGCTAACTCCTCCTTGGTCCATTCAATTTTAACATCTTTACTGTTAGGTCTAAAAAATGATTGTCTAGGCCTATCTTCTATCTGGTCTACAAATTTCTTTTCAATATCTGATAACATGCATGTCAGGTTATGGCAGTGTGTGTAAGCTGAATCTAGATTAACTATAGGTACGAAATATTTCGCCATTCTCTCTTCTTGTTTGTAATAATCATACTTGTTTAAGTGCTTATAAACTGGAGCCTCTGGAAGCACTACATCATAGTTGGAAAAATAATACTCACAATGTCCTTTACCATAAAACATGCTAAGCAATATACTACAAGTGATACCATACGTCAGTGGCAGGTGGTGATATCTTATTCCCTCCTCCACGGAGCTGGCAACTGCATGCACATATAGCAATCTCTCACATCCATCGTGTCCACATACTCATATAGCAGCTTTGCATATGCATTCAAAGTATAATCCCCCTTAGACAAATCTACATGCTATAAGCGACTTGCCTCTTCTATCATAGCTCTATCGGATCCTAATGTGCCCTCTTTTGTGTTCGAAGTAGAGGGTGTAGGTATTCCTCATACTACTATCTCCTCAATCTCCATGTCGTGTGATTCAACAATGGATATAATAATAACTACAGCTATGACTATGATTACTCCCACTCTGAGCGTGCCTATTACACACTTCCTTCTACGGTTCGAATTTCCAGACTCCATTTTGAATCAAGTTTGGGTTACAGCTCGCAAAAGGATCAACCTTGTATTCCACTTGTTAAGCTGATATTCATACATGATGACTTAGAGTCCTGGAACTTCCTTGTACTTAGTCTATCACCGGATTGTTTACACAACACAAAGACTTCCCTAGCCCTCTTTCATCTTCTACTGTAAAGTCCCTAAGTTTATTCTTCTTCGACTCTGGCCTAGGTTATCTTCTTAGAGAATAGCAGCTTTTATACACAGTTCAATTTACATCAGATATGAGATCAGAGGCCAGCGCTTCAACCACACACTGCAAAATTTCAAAACGGAAAGCTGCCATCTTTGCATTGTAGGCTTAAGTCCAAAGATTGGAAATGAAAGTTCACTTAATATCAGATTCCGTAAACCACTCAACCTTGAAGGATCTGGTACAGTAAGGGTCAGAACTCCATAAGCTTCTACCCCAGGAACCAACACTTCAATTTCAATTATCAGTGCTGAGATCCCTCGTCTCACTTGTCCGGACCTCAGCCTCCCAGACCTCTCCTGTTCCTGCATCAGTAATCTGATATGTCCACTCTGGAGCAGCGTAACTTCGACACGGTACTCTCGCTCTATGTGACTTCCTGAACTTCCCTTGATCTTGTTCTGTGTCACTTTGGTCCGATTCAGACGTCTCAGAGATTGGACCAAGGTCCCTTTCGGACACAAGTCTTAAGTTCAATCTTCTTTGTCTGACCGGCCACGATTCTCTTTCAGCTTTCTCCCTTCTCCGCGACACTCAACTGTGTTCCACACTAGTCTCTCCAGCTGCGGCTGACACTATACTGCTCACAACGTTACAGCTTCTCTCAGAGTCTATACCTGGGTCCTGTGTAGTTCGACCCTCCTCAGCTTGGCTTTGTGTAAACTCAGTCTCGTCAGGAACCCCCACGGCTTGACTTGTCCCCTCTGGTGGCCTTGCGACCCCAACTGGACTTTCTTCAGGGTGTGAGATGCGTGAATCAAATTCGGCAAGTCTCTGCACTTCACAGTCGCATTCGTCACCAAGATCACCTGGTATGGACCTCTCCACTGTGCATCAAGATAGTTCTTCCTCACATGTTTACGAACCAGCACCCAGTCCTCCGGGCATAGGTCATGCAAGAGGTCCTTCGAGGTTGGTGTGGTCGTGGCTTCAACCTGGTGAGGCACAGAATGAACTAATCCTTTGCATTAATCAAGGATCAAATAATCAGTGATGTTTATCAATGCTGTAGCTGGCACCGCAGGCAAGCACATCACCCTCCCCATCACAATTTCATGGGGCGAGAGTCCTGTCCTCCTATCTGGAGTGCTACGCAAACTCATCAACACCAAAGGCAGCGCATCGGGCCAATTCAAAGAAGTAGACAAATTCACTTTTGCCACCCTCATCTTGATAGTTCCATTTATCTGTTCCACCAGACCCAAGGCCTCTGGCCTGTAACTACAGTGCAGCCTCTGGTCAACTTGTAAGGCAGCATACAACATTTTCATGATCTCGTTGTGAAAGTGCGTTCCTCTCTCCGATTCCAATGAAGTTGGAAATCCGAACCGTGGCACCACTTCCCTGAACAGCAACTTTGCTACCTTAAGACTATCACATCTTCTAGTTGGCTATGATTCAACCCACCGCGAAAAGAGACAGACTATCACCAGAATATACTTCAGTCCATTGCACATGGGCATCTTGATGAAGTCTAACAGAATTCTGTTGAAGGGACCTCCCGACCTCCCAATGTGACTCAAAGCAACCACAGTTTTCTTTTCAGCATTCATTCATTGACATGTAACACACCTGTAGCACACTGCTTCAACATACACATAGAATTTTGGGTTGAACCACGTCTGCTTGAACACCAGCACCATAGTATCTCTTCCAAGATGTAACGCTCCATGAATCTGCTTTGCCATGGGACTCAACAAACAATCCGGCAATACTGCTCTCCCATTGGTCGAAACCCAAATGCCATCATCTCTTTTCTCGCAATCTACTTTACTCCAAATAGTCTCTTCCTGCTCTGACGCTTCCTCCTGCAGACACCTGACCTCATCTCAAGTGTCTGCTAAGGCTAACATCATGCTGAGCTCGGTCTTTTCTGTGCTCTCCCCTGAATACTCCCCATTGAAGATGCAACCATGTACAGCAAAAAAGCGAGCTACTTCATCAGCATAATGGTTTCCTTTGGTAACAAAATCTTCCCCCCTTCCATGAGCTACACATTTTACCACTGCTACTTCCTTAGGCAGTTGCACAGCTTCCAGCAATTGTCTCACATATTCCCCATTCCTGTTAGGAGATTCTGATGATGTTAGGAAACCCCTCTGTGACCATAGCTGTCCGAAGTCATGAACCACACCGAACCCATATTGGCTATCAGTGTAGATGGTGACTCAGATTTGATCAGAAACGAGGCATGCACGTGTCAAAGCAATGATTTCTGCTACTTGTGCAGAGTGTACTCCCTGTAAACAAGCAGCTTCCACAACTCCAAAAATAGTACAAACAGCAAACGCTGCTCTGAGGCGACCTTCATTGTCCCTTAAGCATGAACGATCCACAAAGAGGACTTGGTCTGATTCAGGCAACGGTTCATCAACAATGTCAGGTCTTGGTTTAGTAGAGAGTTCAGTCACATCCAGACAGTCCTGGTCCTCACAGTCTTCCCCTTCAAGATTTGGGTAAGCATCAAAGTAGCAGGATTTAACATGGAACATCTTTTCAAAGTAACATTTTCTGACGCCAGGATGACCTGTTCAGAGTGGGTCAACCTGTTATTTGTCAAATGCTGAATTTAGGTTCTCATCATCAAGAGCTCAACTGAGTGTGGAACATAAACAGTAAGTGGATGACCCATTACAATACTTTCACATCTCTCAATGCAGACACAGTTACAGCAACGGATCTGAGACATCCGGGCAACGCAGAGGCTACAGGATCTAATGCAGCTGAAAAGTAGGCCACTGATCTACGGACATCCCTGTGTGTCTGGGTGAGTACTGTGAGTGCACATCCCTCCCAATCGCAGCAGAATAGTGAAAACGCTTTGTTGTAATCAGGCATTCCTAGAGCCAGAGCACGGCACAGGCTCTCCCTCAGCTCCAGGAAGGCAACCAAACAACCATTATCCCATGGTACCTGATCACTCACATCCTAACAGGTCAGTCTCAACAAAGGCTTTGCCTCAAGTGATAAATTGGGAATCCACTGTCGACAATAGCCGACCATTCCCAAAAACATCTGAACTTCTTTTTGTGTAATAGGTGGGTTAATGTGCATGATAGCCTCAATACGATGTGGTGACACCTTTCTTTTGCCTTTCTCGATACAATGGCAAAATATTGGACCTCAGGTAGACAGTACTGAAGTTTGTTCTGAGACACCTTGTGCCCGTTCTCTGCCAGGTGATTTAGCAGAGCAACAGTATCCACCCTACAAGAATCCTCAGTCTCCTAAGCAATCAAGAGGTCGTCTATGTATTGCACAAGTACTGAACTTTGTGGCAACACCAGACTTTCAACGTTCTTCCTCAAAATCTGATTAAAAATGGACGGACTCTCGTTATAGCCTTGTGAGATATGACACCATGTTAACACACGGTTTTCCAACCAAAATGCAAACAAAAACTGGCTTTCTTCATGCAAGGGTATCGAAAAAAGGCTTGACACAATCAATAACTGAACCATTCTGCTTTGCAAGGAATTTGGAAAAGGAGCACAGCTGGATTCGGTATCACAGAACAACACGAATCACACCTCATTCACTCTTCTAAGGTCCTGGACTATCCTGTACTTGCCAATAGGCTTTTGCAGTCCCATAATGGGTGAATTACAGGGGCTTCCACTTTAGAATGCCTTGAGTAATCATGGAATCTATTACAGGTGTTATTCCTGCCACTGTTTGCGGAGTCAGGTTGTACTGTGCAGTTCTTGGATATTCAGCATTCGGCTTAATCTGTATTTTAACTGGCTCGCCTCCTCAAATTAGCCCTATCTCCTCTCCAGTAAAATCCCATACCACAAGAGAGACAGTGTCTCTCAAGTCATATGGCAACTCATCCACCGTCAGTATGGGGAACATCTCTGCACAAAGAAATTGATTTGCCAATTTGAAAGCAATGTCATCATCATTAGTCTGTAGTTCGATCCCCTTGAGCGCACAATAGATGGTACAATTTAGCTTACACAAAAGGTCACGTCCTAACAGTCAAACTGGACTTGAGTCACACACCACAAACTGGTGCCGATCTTGAAAAGTTCCTATTTTTACAGGTAACTCCTCTGTCAAAGGGTTTGTCATTCTCTGGTTATTAACTCCTACAACTTGGATTGATTGTCCCGAAGGGGCAGGTTTGGGACCACTGTGGATCTCTCGTGGAACGGGTAGCACCAGTATCAATCAAGTATGTGATGGGGTGGCCATCAACATCTGCCTCCACAAACGGTCCACTCTGGTCTACCTCCAAGACTGATCCAAGGGTACAGTCTTCCTCCCCCCTCAGGCACAGTCATTGTGACGGGTCCAGATCAAAATTGCCAAAAGCCTCCATAAAAGGCATTTTTTGGTACACCTGATTGCTCTGTGGGATTCTTGGGGGTTGGGGTACCTGCACCTGCTGATTCAAACTTCCCTCATACATAGATCTAGGTCTCATCACTGTATTCATCACATCAGGCACTAGTGTTATCTCCTCATCTTGTATCTGATTTGCAGGATTCGCTCGACACTCACGCTTCCAATGCCCGATCTTGTGACAATAATGACAGGCAGTATTTCTCCTTAATGTGCCTGGTTCTGCCCGGAGATCTGTGCCTCTTCCTCTTCCCTGTCTGGGTCCCTCCTTGATTATTCCCCTGTCTCCGACCCATTGTTCCTCCATTCATAGGAGCCTGATCTGCCTTATCTGCATTTTTCAACTGCACCAACATTAGCTTATCTTTCATTTTCCAATGCTTAGAATCTACTTCATCACTACAGTACCTGGCATAAAGCAAAATTTCGTCCACAGACTAGTTCTGAAAGCAGATCAGAGGTTGTTGGATCATAAAACTGATCTCTGGCCTCAACCCCAACACAAAATTTGAAACTAACTGCCCCATATCTTTAGGATCCAATGTATTCAACCCACTATACTGTTTGAAGGCTTGCAAGAGCCTCTCATAATAGGCATGCACCGGTTCCTTGGGCTCCTGAGTAGTCCAGTTTATCTTAAGCCAATCAATGTCCTCTGGGACAACCTTAGTCTGTAATTACCTGCTCAAACTTTTTCATCAACTCAGGTGATGGGCCATGCATCACGGGATCCCTCTCCGGTTCAACA
The DNA here is from genome assembly GCA_963921515.1 of Calotriton arnoldi. Lineage (NCBI taxonomy): Eukaryota > Metazoa > Chordata > Amphibia > Caudata > Salamandridae > Calotriton > Calotriton arnoldi. The sequence continues at coordinate 623,408 of CAWUFW010009935.1, forward strand.
GATGGCCAATCAACAGCAATTTTACAAGCGGTTCACAAATCACTTGGGACCACAATATCAAACAAGGTATTTAAATCAATCCACAATACTTTCGAAATTTTCACAAAATGATCAACTTGCTTGCACCATTCAGCAGGTTTCTCCCTCAGCCGAGGAAAGTCATTTGTAAACGCTGCTAAGTCACCCCTGCTCCAAGGAACATGTACATACCCACCGCTCTGTTCCTCTTGCAAAGGGTAAGCCTTCACACCCGCGACCCCTCCCTCCGGGAGGTGATGCGTCTCCTATCCCTTTCTTGACACTCCTTTTCTTAGACCACTTTTCTTCCCACTTATCGAGTGCCTTCCATGCGCGCATTCCTATGACCCACTCTCGGATATGTGTTTTCAACCCCATTATCCTTTTCTCCTCCAATTCCTGATCACTGTAATTTAACCTATGATTTCCCTGCAGCATTTTTGTTTTTGTCCGGTCCACATCATAATTCCGTGCCAATTTGGTCAACTTCTCATAGGCTCGCCTTGCCTTTCGCGTGATGTCTTTTGCCACAAATAACAACTCAACCTGCTCATACAGTTCTATCCTGTCCAAAGGCAAGTTCCCATCAATTATCTCATCCACTTCTGCTTTCAACTTCACCACATCCAGTAACTGAGCCTTCACGACAGCTTTAAGCGTTCCCTGACTCGACATCCCAGGCTGTCCTTCCTTTTCTCAACTCTAAGTTCCCCATCTATCTCTCAACCCTGTATCCTGTGTGACAGGACGATCTCCAGAAGTTTCCTGCCTCGTTCCCAACTCCGGTATCCTCCCCATGGATCCTCTAACTGGAGCTACCCACATTCTCAAGTCCGAATGCGAGGTTGCCAATGTGCCTGACCGAACCGTATTAGCTCCAACCTGCACCCTTGAAGGGTCCGCGGTTGCTGACAATGGGGTACTAGCTTCCACAGGCACGAAAAATGGGCTCTCCCATTCCCTCGTAACATTTCCTCCTGAGCTGATTCTATCTCCTGTTCCTGTCTGTGACTGGCCACCTCCTCCTCCTTCGGTTGGTTCATACACGGAGACAATAGGTCCAATAGTAACCGGTACTGTAAGGGCTTCCGGTAACCGTATGGCAGTACTGACTACACTTGCTCCAACTCCCCCTCTCACTGGCATCTCTGTTCCTTTTTTTTTTTTTGCGGAGTTTTATAAAGCGCAAACTTGACCTGCAGGTATCGGGTATCAGAGCGCTTTACATAGCACCAGTTGCGTTACATGAGGACACATTCATTTTTGTTAGGCAAGGGGGGAGATTAAGTGATTTGCCCAGAATCACAGGATGTTCAGCGTCATTGCTGAGACTCGAACCCAGTTCCCCAGATTCGAGGTCGACCCCCCTAGCCGTTAGGCCAACTCCTCTCCTTTTGGCCCTGCTGAAATCTTTCCCACTACTCTTGCACTAGAGCCTGTCCGTGGGACCCCCATCCTTTCCATGGTCACTGTACCTGCCAGTTCTCGTCTTTTCTGTTTTGACTGTGGATTATAGGGTGGAGGACACTCTACTAAGAGTTTGTCTAGCAGACTGTCATCAGTGTCACTTTCCTCATCTGCCTTCTTATTTTGGTTGTCGGTTTCCTTCACCAACAAGGGGTACAACCTCTCCCCCTCAATTGTGTCTGCTCTCCACCTTTTCAAACGTGCATCCCATCGTGCATCCCGCTATGCTTTCATTGCTCTCCTTACTCTTACCTGAGATTTTTCCCTGTTCTTTACATGGGCTGCTCGCATCCAGGCATCTAATGCCTCAAATTGTGTTGGTCTAGGCGGGGGCCATAATGAAGACATCACTCCCAGTGGCGGCTCGCATAGGGCGTGTTGCGGAACGGAGGAACGTAATAATTACTTTCCTCCGTTCCGTCGTATGTCCGAGTTTACTACCCCCCACCCTGCCCCTCCCCCGCCCCACCCTGCCCCTCCCCCACCCCACCGCCCGCAGCATGCCCTATGCGAGCCACCACTGATCACTCCCTCAACTGGTATAATACATCCAACCTGAATGACCCGTAGCACGGAAAAGCCAATTCTCCCTCCTTTTCAGTAATCTTGTGCCAGTTTTGAAGCCAAACTATAGTATGGAGACCTACGTTCGTAGCCATATAATGTGCTGGAGTATCCTCTGGTGGAGCTTCCCCACCCACTCGAGTTACTACGCCTGAGTCTCCCCTACACAAATCTTGTAATACTCTAAAACATCTCATTTTGAGGCCAAATTCTTTCACTAATATTTCCTTTTACTCAGGCTCCTCGGCACCAACCCACAAAACCTGTCACGGCGTTACAGCAACCAACCTATCGCAGCGCAGCGCACCCTGACTTCACCTTTCCTTCTTCGCAGCGGTTCACCCTCCTTCACAATTTCTCCGTATACATTCACTCTTGCATTCACGTGAACCAAGTAAATGTCTGCCTTCCAATGACCCAACAGTTACAATACCAAGTAATTGTCTGCCTTACTAAAAGATCGATAAGACTCAATCACTCAAGATAATACACACCCCATGACCTGTGACCTGCGCCGCCACTCGAATCGCTGTAGTCTACCCCTACGCACTGAGTTTTCCACACACGATTCTAACAAATCCACTCACTCAAAGTTCCCTGTCCCAAGTGGGTCGTCGATTGCGCTCCATGACTCCCCAACTTCCAATGATCAGACAATTATGACAATGAAGTGTCTTCTACACCATGACCCTATCCCAGGATCTTAGGCCACTCTTGAACCCGATAAACCAAACCAAAACGTCATGGACCGTGTGCGTTCGGCCCGATAAACCACAATCACTCGACTATCATCTCAACTCCGCAAAACATCACACAAACAAATAATCACCGCAATCTAGCACACACACCCCTATTCATACTCACGCCACCGTTCACCGATGTCTTCGCCGTACCGTCAATCTTTGCCAGTCTCCGTCAAAGCCCGTCGTTCTGGCTCTCAATCGTTGAACTCTATCTTGGGCCCTATGAGTCTAAGTCTATTCTAGATTTTCTAGATTCTCCCCTCACTTCAAGAGGCAACCATCCTACTCTGTTACCAACTGATGGGGCTGGTTTCCATGTTCTAGATTTAGTCCGGAACCTCTGGTCAATGATCTTTTTGCATGCTTGCAAGTGTGGAGGGGAAAATCACACCCAATTATACATTATCACCAGATACGACCTTAAAGAGCACCAACTCCTATTTTATACTTCAGGGTTTTATTATAAAGCCAAGAAAAGCAGAACATATAGACATCTCATAACAAGAGTATAAAAATACATAGGCACCAATACAAAACCAAATCTACGGACAACGTTCAGACGTTGTAAGATACATAGGATAACTAATTCTAAAATCAAGACACAACCTATTATGGATATCACATTGAGAGCTTTCTCCATTGGCAATTCATAATCAGAAGTAAAACGCTGATCTGTCCCTACACTATTCCTAACGTGACATCCCTACTTTACATCTTCCCGGGCAAGTTCCCAAAAGGTCCCAGTGCGTGAAGACTTCCTAAGAAGTACACTCAGGTTGGTTGGGTCAAGTAGCATAAAGCTACAGAGCTTGTTCTAAGATGCTCTCCTCTCCCCAGGTAAGAAGCAATCTCCGGACTCTTTCCCTAACTCTTGATAGTAAAATCAGAAAACACACTCCCCATTACACCACGTGATCGCCTCCTTTACTGGACCCTCCTAGTAGGTAACTTTCCAAAAAGTAATAGCACGTCCAAGCTCCTGCTCGACGACCTTGGTTCCCAGGCCTTTCCAGACGTGAGAAACATCCTCCCATCTTATCAGCTCCGCTTATTCAAAGGCATCCTCTCCTCCCTACCGTTGCCTAACTCTTAAAACAAAGGAGTTATTCTACCAAACGAGGTTGGATCCTTGCACCTGCAGCAGATACATGAAAGAAATGAAAAAGAAAACACTCCACAGGCGTATGACTTCCAATTAATGATTTCAACTTGAGAGCAAACACGGAGAAACAAAATTTAGGCCTATCTAGTTCGGCTAATATAAGAGCAGTATACACATTTAACATATGAACGTATATGGGCCACTAATATGGCACATTAATCAATCAGATATATTCTTCATACATATATAGTCCCTTTAGCATGCGTTTCTACTACATTAATTCTCTGGTTACAAAGAATTATATGTAATATTCTGCTTACACAATTCTATTATCTACATTCTAATATCCTAAGATTTACAATACATGTGGATGCGGTTCAATCATGATTATAATGTATCCCTAAAAAGATTAAAACAGCATCGCGCGCTATCACATCCATGCTTCCGCCACTATAACAGAGCTGACTTGTGCAGAAAATCTACTGTACTGAATGATTTTCTGTGGAACTAATTTCAAAATGTGGGTGTAAATATATGCAGATCCTGATTGTAAATTGGTCCTTCAAGTATGACATCTAAACCAAAATAAGCTAGGGGTCTGATTGTACATGTGCTCAAATCTATTCTAATGATGAAAATGTTCCCAAATTATTTAAAGCCCATCTCAAAATGACGTCTGCACTATGGTATACTGAGGAGCTACACGTTGGCAAGCGATAGGGTAAAACTCTTGAATGCCTATATAGGAAAACCTACTGTGTAGAATTCAAGTTGTCAGATATAGCTGCTTCTAAAAACTACCAGAGGTTTATACATGCTGTGCGTATCTCCCACTTTTTTCTCAATTAATTTCTGCTGGAAAATCACTTGAAGTGATATTCTATGATGTTAAACCAGCTGAAAACGACACCCTATTGTGCACTAGCAACATCTTTGTTTCAAACTCTCTCTGTTGTTTCACATAAAAATTGTGAAAATTGAATTCAGATATTCACTTCAAACCTCCCTGGCTTCATTACCTTATCTAAACAATTTATCAGTCTCTTGCTGTGGATCATCTCTAACTAATTTCCTACTGACAAGTGTAGACTAAATGCATAACCTGGTTACCTCTATCAAGTTGGGATCCTCTCTTGACACTTCATACTCTCATATTGACACCTATTGTCACATGCCCCTCTCATGCTAAATTATAAGATTTGTCTCTTCACTCTGCTACAGTTCCCCCCCTCCTAGAAGAATGCTTTGGCTGTACTCCTCCTTAAGAAGCCCTCTGCTGAATCCAGGAGTCTTGGAAACTTTTGTCTCATATCTCCATTGCCGGTAACCTCTAAAGTCCTTGAAAAATAAACAAATAAGCAGTTGCCTACCTAGAATGCCACTCTCCAAGAGACAAGAAAATCATGCCTTTGACCATCTCACAATACGTTTCTGGCAGTCTCAGAGTACCTCAGACTAATTCCAGACAAAGGCATCTCTTCAGCTCTGGTGTTGCTACTCCTTTCTGCTGCATTTGATTCGCTCTCACATCCTACCCTCATTTCTCTTTTTTTTTTTAAAGCGTTGAATCTGTAAACAAGCTCTTAATTGGTTATGCTCTTTTCTCTAGTAGGAATCCATCTGTCTCACTTCTGACTTTTTGTCATCTGTAGCTACAAGGATCACCTTTACGCCCAATGTTATTCAATGTTGTGTCAATCGTTTGGCTTCTTTAGTTCGCTCCTTTGGGTTTGAAATAATGTCCTATGCTGAGGACACACAAAGTATTGTCTTTATCATCATCATATATACTTTATTTCGACTTCAAGTCATAAAAGTTCGCTTACAGTACTGAAATGGTATTAAAATGGTACAATAAGGTGCAGATCTTAAACCAGGCCTATTTAGGACGTACAAAAGTGCAACAGTGGTGAAGGGGGTACTGCCATTGATGGATTGTCTCCTAGCAGTCATACAGGCCAAGGAGTTTTATACATCAACCTTGTAACACATGGGAAGATGAGTAGCAGCAATACTAGGTCATTACCATTACTTAAAATACATATCATAAAGTAGAGTATTTACAGTTGAGTGTAATTGATCATTAAAAAGGCAATACTTATTCACATCAGTTCCTTTGTTCCAAAGGCGATCAGTATCACTTGAAAAACAGCAAGACCATAATAAAAATATATCAAATATAAAATTCATCAGATGCAATAAAACAATATTGGATCCATAATAGTAACAGCAAAGTACCAGTGTGCAAAATACTACGTAATCAGCCACAGGAGGGCACCATCTACAAAGGAATTTTAACAGTACTATGGCCAATGAAAAAACTAAACTTATTAATCATCCTCTGGGCCCTACTCCTAATACCCCACATTTGACCCGAAAATGCCATTGCACAAGCAAATAGTGGCCTAGCATCTGACTTCAGGATTCTCAGTGCAATCTGATAGTTGTCTGTTCCTATTATCTTACAAATTCGGGTAAGCCAATTTTTACTTGGCATAGTATACAATGAACAATCAAACAACACATGGGGTAGGGTTTCTTGATGGGTTTTACAACCCTGGCAGCTAAGGATAGCTTCATTCCTACAATTCCAATTACTAGTGAAGGCATTCAGGGGCAATGTATCAAGCCTGAACTGGATATATAGTTTCCTATCCCCCGGATGTTCTTTAAAATCAACATAACCTTCCAGGGAACGATTTAATTTGTGAGCCATAAAATCCAAAGTAAGGTTCCCCTGAGCCCTGTTCAATTCCTCCTGAAACACCCACTCCCAATAGGCGTTCTTCACGTCACATTTCCGGGGGAGCAAGGTGGAATCGTTGGCTTTCCATGCCTTCCCCATCCCAATAGCTATAAGCAGATTCTTGACCCCTCTCAGCCAGCTGATTTTATTGGCTGTATCCCTACATTATACATCCTCTAAAGCACAAGCATATGGCAATAATTCAGGGGTTGTCTTGATCTTAAGCCAAAATAACAAAGGGCGTAATCTTACTTTAGAGGCAAGGGAATGTTTGCCCAAATCTAACATGAGGGGAAGAAGGGGGGTGCTCTGGGGTAGCGTCCCTAAGCCTCTTAAGTGCTTAAAATCAAGGATACTCAGCTCCTCTACATGATCCAGGCCCCATAGTTCTGCACCGTACGTCACAGAGCTCACCACTTTAGCATTGTATACCTGGAGTGCAGGGCCAATCGGTTTACTATGAGACAATTGATGCTCTCTCCCTAGAACCCCAGACAGCTGTTTATGCTTCAGAACTATCTTGCTAATGTGGGATTTCCAAGACAGGTTTTCTGCTATCTTTAAACACCAGTAGTCAAAAGCACTGACCCTTTCGAGCTGAATGCCTCCAAGCCTCGGACAGCCCCGGTAGGATTTGTGAGGGTTCAGGGCCATAAATTTAGTTTTTGTTGTATTAATTATTAAGCCTTTGGTATCACAGAATTCTTGGAACATATCTAGCAACTGTTGAAGCCCTCCATGTGTTTTGGATACCAGCAGGGTATCATCTGCAAAAAGAAGAGTGATTACCTTTTCCCCGCCTAGCATAAGAGCATCTGCTGGTTTCACACTAAGAAATTGTACCACACTGTTTATGAACAGTGAAAAAAGGGTTGGGGCCAAAACGCAGCCTGGGTGGACACCCTTGGTAACAGAGATTGGGTCTGTGAGTTGGCCTTGCAAGCCCCATCGCACCCTGGCAGAATTTCCTTTGTGCAGATGACCGAGTAAAACTAAAATTTCCTCCGACAAACCTAGGGCTCTAAGGGTATGCCACAGTTCCTGCCTAGGCCTGAGATCAAACGCCGTTTTAAGGTCTATAAATGCGACATACAGACTGCCTTTCCCAATTAACACTGTTTTCCAGCAGAGAAGTAGAAAATAGAACACTTGGTCTACAGTCTGTTTTCTCTCTAAACACTGCTTGGTAAGGGGGTAAGATATTATTATCATTGACCCATAGCAGGATTTTATTCAAGAGCACCCTGTTAAAGACCTTCTGCATTGTGTCAATAAGGCAGATTGGACTAAAATACTGGGGAATGTCCTATCGCCTTTTTTAAATATTGGTACAACTTCAGCAACTTTCCAAGTGTCTGGGATGGGGCACCTTCAGCAATAGCGTTAAATAATATGTACATATATTGTGTCCATCCGGGGGTGTCCCAAAGGAAAAGATCGCCCAGTATCCCATCAGGACGTGGAGCTTTGGACGGAACTATAGTGCTAATTGCAGATGAAATGTCTTACATAGAAGAAAGGGCCCCGTTGGATGTAGGATACCTTCTGGGTTGCACAGCCAATTGCTTGGGCGTGTCTTGATCGGTATAAATGGTAGAAAAATGAATGTACCAGACATCAGGTGAAATGTGGTATTCTAATTCAGTAATCACTGGTTCAGCACCCCGAACCAGCAATGACCAGAATTTGTTGCTGTCTCTAGCTTGGCATGCAACCTTAAAGGACTGCCATCTAGCTTCATCCCAGTCCCACTTTGCTCTCCAGAGTTCCAGCTAATAGGCCTTCCTCGCATTTCTTATCCCCTCTAAATCCCTGGTTTTGACTGCTTGCACTAGTAGTGATCTGGATTACCTACAAGCCTTGTTGTACCAGATCTGTAGCTTATTCTTGCTAGACCGCATATGTTTGATATGTTTATTAGCTGTAAAATAGTGGTTCAGCTGGGTGAAGAATATATAAAACAATCTACCACTAAGGATACCTTTCTTGAATGTATGTCATCAGTTGCCAGCTGCATGAAGTAGAACTTCTTGAAGCTAAATAGTGAAAAACTGCAGTTATCATACTTAGGACAGACTCTTCACCTGCTCATCTGTCCCATTGACTTAGACTTTCTAAGTGATGATGCTAGTATAAACAAAGAATTATGAAGTCATTTGACAGCACCTGTGCAAAACCCTATGAGATAGGTGTAGGAGAGTAGGATCTGCTTCACATGGGTACCCCCACTTTTTGCTGATGCTTCACTGTTTTTCGACATTAGTCTAGCTGGGGCCCTGCTAATCAGAACCCCAGCCTAGCTGCTTCCTCTCTAAAATGGTTTCCATGTGCCTTAGGCACATCACTGATTGGAATCTGGAGTGCCCTTATAAGTCCCTAGTATATGGTATACTATGTACCAAGGGCATAGGTACCTCAGAGGACCTGCCAGGGGCTGCAGCATGTATTATGCCACCCCTGGAAGGCCATCCAAACTGACACCACAGGTCTGCTACTGCAGCCTGGGTAAGGTGGTGCAGGCACTCTTACTGTGATATAGGTTACCTATATCACTAAATACATACACACATATAAACCTATAAGTCACTCCTAAGGCAGGCCTTATCAATCCTAAAGGCAGAGTGCATGGTTCCTATGTGAGAGGGTGCCCCTGCATGAGCAGGGCCCTCTGCAGCGTTCGGAGACCATCTCTGATGCTGTTTGTAGTGCAGCCTGACCATATACTCTTAAGCGCATTATATCCTTGCGGTAAAATGCTAACTTTGGAATGGCTGCACCTAAACATGTCGTGTTTGGTGTCAAACATCTTGGAATACTACCCCCCGCCAATCCTGGCGGCGGGGGTAGCATTCCACCCTTCTAGAGGGAAAGACATGTTAACTCTGACTAGTCCGGTAACTTCTTTCCAGAGCCCTGGCATCACAAAATGGATGCTGCTGCCACAGACACGAGTCTGGCCTCCTGCTGCTGGACGAAACTCCGGCAGGGGAGGCCTGGACAATAGGTTTCCTGTCCCAGGGAGGTGTGACCACCTCCCCAGACAGGATAATGTGTATTGGGGCTGGGCGGGAGCACTTTCGGGTGCTTTGAAGTCCTGCACTGGGAGCACATTTGGTGTCCCTGTGCATACCCCAGTTCAAACCGGATCAGGGGCTTGCAGCCCCTGCTTTGGCGCGAACTGGACAAAGGGAAAGGGTGTAGCCACCCCTCTGCCCTGACCCACCCATAGGTGGGGCCACAGAGTAGTCCAACCCCTATCTTTGGTATAAAGGTAGGAACCCAGTCCTTAGGACTTTAGATTATCCCTGGACGAAACTCTGTAACTGAATCCTGGACCTTCGATGCTCTACTTACGATTAGAGGACAGAAGAATCTCCCTTGGGGTCAAGGAGTGACTCCCCTGCTTGGCAGGCACCAAAGAAGCATCTGTCCGGTTCGCATTTCTGAAGCTCCCGTCGGACGCCGAAGTCATCGCATCACCAGTGGTGGATTCTCAGACTTCCCCGAGGCTACCCTGAGTCCCCAGCAAAGCTGAGGCCTGTGGCTATCGTGGGTGACTTGAGACTGTGACCCCTGGACACCGAGCACATTTGCAAGTGCATCCTCTTCTGGGTCTTCCAAGAAGTCGTGCTTTGGGCTCCGAGTAGCCCTAGCCTCCAGCACCACCTGCACCGAAGATCACTGGCCCCCACTCCACGAGTGTCCTGTAAGCCAGATCCACGTGCGGCGTCACAAGGCTCCTTCGCGGTCGCTAGCCCGTTGGCTAGTAGCCCTTAACGAAGGCCAATCCTTTTCTAACTTGGCATCCTGGTTGCTCCAGGCCTGCCCTCACTTACCCTCGCTGGGTGAGTTCCACAGACCTTGCTGGTCTGCACCATCGACGATCTACATCTTCACCGAGACTTGCCGTTGCTAAGGCTTGTTGGGTCCAATCCGGTCGCCGACACCTCAGCACTCGACAGACATCGTGTACCAGCCCGAATCCTGCTCCTGGTTGCCGACAACGCCTCCTGGACCTCGTGGCTGAAGAGTCAAGACAACCGTCAACGCACCTGAAGCACTCGACATCGGTGGGCATCTGTCCATCGCCTTCCTGGTCACTGGCTAGTGACCCAGACTCTGTCTCCTCTGCTTTCAGGTTCTTCAGAACTCCGATCCACTCTTGGATCCACCCGGACACTTTTCTCTTGGCCGCCAGCAGCACTTTGCAGCAGATCGCCATTCGAATCGACGACGAAACCCGACCCCGAAAGGCACCTATGCACCCGACTTCCTGGGTGAGGTAACACGAGTACTCCGGTGCTCCCGTGGGTAGAGACTCTTCAAAGTCCTAGATCTCAAAGGGTTTTGTCCTAGTCCTCTTTTAAGTGTCCCTTTCTCTAATTTCCCGATCCCGACTTTCTCCATAGAAGACAACGGCGTATCGCGGTTGTGTATTTACACTGCACGCGTCTCCCGTAGGTCCCCTGTGTCACTACCTTGGGTGGTTCCTTGTGGTCCAAGCACTTCTAGACGCTCTAGGCCTAGTGTCTAGTTCAGTCGTGGTTCGCATACCACTTTATTGGTATATGGTTTGGTACGCCCCTAGGGCCCAAACGTGTATTTGTGCTATTACTGTGTTTAAATAACTTCTAACTTATGTATTTCGAACTCTAGCCTCATAAAGAGACTAGAGGGGTGTGTTTAGCAATAAATACATATATTTTGAATATATACCTGGTGTGGTGCTCTTTCATTTGATCACTCAAGAGATTATAGACTGGTAAAACAAGCTGCTTTACATTCCTTCAAGACTTAGCCTGAAGGCTGCTCTCCATAGCTACCACTAGGATAGCTTTCAATAAGGTTGTCTTTAACCTATCTCCAATAAGGGGTTGTTTGGACTGGTGCAAGGTGCCCACTATAATTAGTGGACAGCATATACCAGGCCAACTTCTCACATTGGTGTGCAGCGTGTGGGATTCCAGCTTGCTATTGTTTTACCAGATAATCTCAATTGAATTGATCAACTGAAAACCACTAAAGGTACCTAAGGTACATATAATTTAAGCTTAGAATACAGTAAGTTCTACTGAACTTAGAGTTGTGTGTTAAGGGATAGCACAACCCTTTCTACAACTCAAGAGAGTTTAGTAGGCCACACTAGAGTAGGTAGTGCATACACCACACCACACTAGTAATGTCTTTAAGGGTAGGATCTAAAGAATCCTTGCAGGAAGCCATTGAGCTTCCACCCTCCAAGTATGATACACTCCCATTCTTGGAATTGAGAGCTTTATGCAACTTGAGAAAAATAAGGACAGGCCAAAGCCCCACCACCCAACACCTCAAGGAGTTGTTGGTGGCTTATGATCTTAGTAAGCCCTTGGGGACTGAAGGGGTAGGAGCTGAGGGTGGGGCAGAGGAAGAGGACGAGGCCAGGGGTACCAATACCCCCAGCCCCCTCTGAAACTGGCCAGGAGGGTGACAATGACCCTGACCTGGATAACCCAATCCCTCCTGTGGAAGATGATGAGGATGATCAGAATGATGCCCTCTTTGTCCCCCAGGAAGGATTAAGAGTGTGCCCAGGAAGTCTAGATCTCCTTCTCAGGAGTCTAACCACTCTGGCACCTCCATAGGGAGCTCTATCTCCTCTCACAGGAGGGAATCCTCTCATGAGAGGAGAGACAGACTGGTCCAGTATGAGGAAACTCAGCTGGAAATCAGAAAAAAGCAATTGGCTTTAGATAGGGAATCCCTAGATCTCCTTAGAGAGAGAAGAAAGTTGGGACTAGAGTCCCATGGTGGCAGCCATGTCCCTAGAGACAGGGAAAGGTCCTATGACCATAGGAACCTGAGCAAGATTGTCCCTCCCTACCAGAGTGGGGATGACATCCACAAATGGATAACTGCATTAGAGAGGGCCTGTAAGGTACAGAAGGTCCCTCAAGAGCAGTGGGCAGCAATCTTGTGGCTCTCCTTTGCTGACAAAGGTAGAGATAAGCTCCTCACTGTTAGAGAGGAGGATGCTGATAATTACAAGGTCTTGAAGAGTGCTCTTATTGATGGGTTTGGCCTAACCACTGAACAGTACAGGTTGAAGTTCAGAGACACCCAAAAGCACAGACTCAAGACTGGGTAGACTATGTGGATTGTTCTGCCAAGGCTCTGGAAGGCTGGTTGATGGGCAGTAAGGTGTGTGACTTCTCAGGATTGTACAATCTGATAATGAGGGAGCAGATTCTTAATAACTGTCAAAATCAGCTGTTGCATCAATACCTGGTAGACTCTGATCTGACCTCTCCCCAAGAATTGGGAAAGAAGGCAGACAAATGGGTCAGAACCAGGGTGAAGCAGAAGGTACAGAACCAAGGTGGGGAAACCAAGAAGCAAGATGCTAAGAACTCTGAAAAGGGTGGAGAGAAGGGTAAAGATCAAAAGTCTTCATCAGGCCCCCAAAAATCTTCTTCTGGTGGGGATTCACAGTCTACCAAAGGGAAAGGCCAAAGAAAACCATGGTGCAAGGTCTGTAAGCAAAAGACCCACTGGACCAGTGATTGCACCAAGTCCAAAGACTCAAGTCCAGCACCCACCAATGCCCCTAAGGCACCTGTTCCCCTAGTACAGTTGGTGGGAGTGCTCCAGCCAAGGGTTTAGTAGGGTTCACCCTGGGAACTGAGTTGGGCTCTGACCTAGTCAGAGAACTGACTCAGGCTGTGTTAGTCTGTGATGGAGGCATGGATGTGACCTCCACTGTGAGTCCCAGTAATCTGGGCAAGTACAGACAACAGCCTTTAATCAATGGACGTGAGGCTTTGGCATTTAGGGACACAGGGGCAAGTGTCACAATGGTGACACAAGACCTTGTGAATCCTGGGCAAGTTATACTTGGTGAGATGTACCAAGTGACCAATGCTAGCAATGTCAGAACAGACCATACTCTGGCAGTTGTTAACTTCTCCTGGGGAGGGGTAACTGGCCTTAAGAAGGTTGTGGTAAGTGCAAACCTACCAGTCGAATGCTTGCTTGGCAATGACTTAGAGACTTCTGCTTGGGCAGAAGTGGAGCTCAGGACCCATGCAGAAATGCTGGGGATCCCTGCAGATGTGTTTGCTGTGACCAGGTCACAAGCCAAAATGTCTAGCACTGAACAGGCCTTGGATTCTGGAAGAAAGGACCAAGTGCCTTCCAAGAGGAGGAGTAGTAGGGTTAAGGCAGTGCCTTCCCCTTGGCTCAGGAGGAAGATCAGTCCCTTGAGGGGGATGATCTCAGCCCTGAAGAAGGAACTGTCCCAGAGGAACTTGAACCTGACCAGGTTGAGTTCTTGGGGACAGGGGGACCTTCTAGGGCAGATCTGAGCCAGGAGCAGCAGAGCTGCCCCTCCCTTGAACCCCTCAGACAGCAAGCTGCTGCTGAGGCTGCTGGGAAAGCTAGTGGTCCCCATACAGTGTATTGGGATGATGGACTCCTGTACTCAGAGAGTAGAGACCCCAAGCCTGGTGCCACCAGGAGGTTGGTTATACCTCTGAAGTTCAGGGGCTTCCTATTGACCCTAGCCCATGATATTCCCTTAGCAGGTCACCTGGGCCAGAACAAGACTTGGGACAGAATTGTCCCTCACTTTCACTGGCCCCACATGTCTGAAGACAGTAAGGAGTTTTGTCGCTCCTGTGTAACCTGCCAAGCCAGTGGCAAGGCAGGTGGCACCACAAAGGCCCCCCTGATACCACTACCTGTGGTGGGGGTGCCCTTTGAAAGGGTAGGGATTGACATTGTTGGTCCCATGGATCCCCAAACAGCCTCTGGGCACAGGTTTATCCTGGTGGTAGTGGATCATGCCACCAGGTACCCAGAAGCTATTCCCCTCAGGACCACTACTGCACCTGTGGTGGCAAGGGCCCTCCTGGGAATTTTCTCAAGAGTGGGCTTTCCTAAGGAGGTAGTATCAGACAGGGGTGCTAACTTCATGTCTGGGTACTTAAAAGCAATGTGGAAGGAGTGTGGAGTGACTTATAAGTTCACCACACCCTATCACCCACAATGCAATGGTTTAGTTGAGAGATTCAACAAAACCTTGAAGGGCATGATTAAAGGGCTCCCAGAAAAGCTTAGGCGTAGATGGGACATACTCTTGCCCTGCCTTTTATTCGCATATAGGGAGGTGCCTCAGAAGGGGTTGGTTACAGCCCTTTTGAACTTCTGTTTGGCCACCCTGTGAGGGGTCCACTGTGCTTGGTGAAGGAAGGATGGGAGTTACCTCTCAAGCCCCCAAAGCAAGACATAGTGGACTATGTACTTGGTCTCCGCTCCAGGATGGCTGAGTACATGAAAAAGGCAACCAAAAACCTTGAGGCTAGCCAGGAACTTCAAAAGGCCTGGCATGACCAAAAGGCTGTTCTGACTGTTTACCAGCCAGGACAGAAGGTGTGGGTGTTGGAGCCAGTGGCCCCAGCAGCTCTCCAAGATAAATGGAGTGGACCCCACACTATTGTTGAGCAGAAGGGTGAGGTCACTTATTTAGTAGACATAGGAACACCCAGGAGTCCCCACAGGGTTCTCCATGTCAACAGGTTAAAACCATATGTGGACAGGGCAGACATGGGCTTGCTCATGGCTACTGATGAGGGGCAGGAGGAAGAGAGTGACCCACTCCCTGACCTGCTCTCACAGAACCCTGACGATGGGTCAGTTGATGGTGTAGCCTTGGCAGGCAGCCTCACTACCTAGCAACAAACTGATTGCAGGCAAGTCCTCAATCAGTTTAGACATATGTTTTCACTGACACCCAGTCAGACCACCTGGTGCACTCATGAAGTGGACACTGGGGACAGTCTGCCTATTAAAAACAAGATTTATAGGCAACCTGACCATGTCAGGGACCGTATCAGGACTGAAGTCCAGAAAATGTTGGAATTGGGAGTTATTGAACCCTCAGATAGCCCTTGGGCTAGTCCAGTGGTCCTTGTACTGAAACCTCACACCAGTGGTGGAAAAAGAGAGATTAGGTTTTGTGTGGACTACAGGGGTCTCAATGCAGTCACTAGGACTGATGCCCATCCAATACCCAGGGCAGATGAGCTCATAGATACTTTGGCCTCTGCCAAATATCTCAGCACATTTGACCTAACAGCTGGCTACTGGCAGATCAGACTAGCTGATACTGCAAAGCCCAAAACAGCATTCTCAACCCCTAGTGGGCATTATCAATTTGTGGTAATGCCCTTTGGTCTGAAGAATGCACCTGCCACTTTCCAGAGGTTGGTGAATACAGTTCTCACAGGACTGGAAGCCTATAGTGCAGCTTATCTAGATGATATTGCTGTCTTTAGCTCCACCTGGGAGGATCACCTGGTCCACCTCAGGAATGTTTTACAGGCCCTGCAAAAGGCAGGCCTGACTATCAAGGCCACTAAGTGCCAGATAGGGCAGAGTCAGGTTGTGTACCTGGGCCACCTTGTGGGTGGAGGCCAGGTTCAACCTTTGCAGAGCAAGATCCAGACCATCATGGACTGGACTGCTCCCACTACCCAGACTCAGGTGAGAGCCTTCTTAGGCCTGACTGGGTACTATAGGAGATTTGTCAAGGGGTATGGATCAATAGTGACACCCCTGAATAACTTAACTTCTAAGAAAATGTCCAAAAAGGTTCAGTGGACAGTTAGCTGTCAAAAGGCATTTGATGACCTCAAGCAGGCCATGTGCACTGCTCCCATTCTACAGAGTCCTGATTACTCCAAGAAGTTCATTGTTCAAACTGATGCATCTGAATTGGGGGTAGGGGCTGTACTGTCACCATTGAATGAAGAAGGTCAGGATCAGCCAGTAGCTTTCATTGGCAGAAGGCTGACCCCTAGAGAGAAACGTTGGTCAGCCATAGAGAGGAGGCCTTTGCTGTGGTCTGGGCTCTGAAGAAGTTGAGGCCATACTTGTTTGGTACACACTTCCTGGTTCAGACAGACCATAAGCCCCTCTTATGGCTAAAACAAATGAAGGGTGAAAACCCCAAACTGCTTAGGTGGTCCATTTCCCTACAGGGGATGGACTTTACAGTGGAACATAGGCCTGGGAGTAACCATGCGAATGCAGATGGACTCTCTAGGTATTTCCACTTAGAACATGAAGACTTAACTGGGCAAGGTTAGTTTAATGTCCCTACGTTTGGGGGGTTGTGTAGGAGAGTAGGATCTGCTTCACATGGGTACCCCCACTTTTGCTGATGCTTCACTGTTTTTCGACATTAGTCTGGCTGGGGCCCTGCTAATCAGAACCCCAGCCTAGCTGCTTCCTCTCTAAAATGGTTTCCATGTGCCTTAGGCACATCACTGATTGGAATCTGGAGTGCCCTTATAAGTCCCTAGTATATGGTATACTATGTACCAAGGGCATAGGTACCTCAGAGGCCTGCCAGGGGCTGCAGCATGTATTATGCCACCCCTGGAAGGCCATCCAAACTGACACCACAGGTCTGCTACTGCAGCCTGGGTAAGGTGGTGCAGGCACCCCTTACTGTGATATAGGTTACCTATATCACTAAATACATACACACATATAAACCTATAAGTCACTCCTAAGGCAGGCCTTATCAATCCTAAAGGCAGAGTGCATGGTTCCTATGTGAGAGGGTGCCCCTGCATGAGCAGGGCCCCTCTGCATCGTTCGGAGACCATCTCTGATGCTGTTTGTAGTGCAGCCTGACCATATACTCTTAAGCGCATTATATCCTCGCGGTAAAATGCTAACTTTGGAATGGCTGCACCTAAACATGTCGTGTTTGGTGTCAAACATCTTGGAATACTACCCCCCACCAATCCTGGCGGCGGGGTAGCATTCCACCCTTCTAGAGGGAAAGACATGTTAACTCTGACTAGTCCGGTAACTTCTTTCCAGAGCCCTGGCATCACAAAATGGATGCTGCTGCCACAGACACGAGTCTGGCCTCCTGCTGCTGGACGAAACTCCGGCAGGGGAGGGCTGGACAATAGGTTTCCTGTCCCAGGGAGGTGTGACCACCTCCCCAGACAGGATAATGTGTATTGGGGCTGGGCGGGAGCACTTTCGGGTGCTTTGAAGTCCTGCACTGGGGGCACATTTGGTGTCCCTGTGCATACCCCAGTTCAAACCGGATCAGGGCTTGCAGCCCCTGCTTTGGCGCGAACTGGACAAAGGGAAAGGGGTGTAGCCACCCCTCTGCCCTGACCCACCCATAGGTGGGGCCACAGAGTAGTCCAACCCCTATCTTTGGTATAAAGGTAGGAACCCAGTCCTTAGGACTTTAGATTATCCCTGACGAAACTCTGTAACTGAATCCTGGACCTTCGACGCTCTACTCACGATTAGAGGACAGAAGAATCTCCCTTGGGGTCAAGGAGTGACTCCCCTGCTTGGCAGGCACCAAAGAAGCATCTGTCTGGTTCGCATTTCTGAAGCTCCCGTCGGACGCCGAAGTCATCGCATCACCAGAGGTGGATTCTCAGACTTCCCTGAGGCTACCCTGAGTCCCCAGCAAAGCTGAGGCCCGTGGCTATCGTGGGTGACTTGAGACCGTGACCCCTGGACACCGAGCACATTTGTAAGTGCATCCTCTTCTGGGTCTCCCAAGAAGTCGTGCTTTGGGCTCCGAGTAGCCCTAGCCTCCAGCACCACCTGCACCGAAGATCACTGGCCCCCACTCCACGAGTGTCCTGTAAGCCAGATCCACGTGCAGCGTCACGAGGCTCCTTTGCGGTCGCTAGCCCATTGGCTAGTAGCCCTTAACGAAGGCCAATCCTTTTCTAACTTGGCATCCTGGTTGCTCCAGGCCTGCCCTCACTTACCCTCGCTGGGTGAGTTCCACAGACCTTTCTGGTCTGCACCATCGACGATCTACATCTTCACCGAGACTTGCCGTTGCCAAGGCTTGTTGGGTCCAATCCGGTCGCCGACACCTCAGCACTCGACAGACATCGTGTACCAGCCCGAATCCTGCTCCTGGTCGCCGACAACGCCTCCTGGACCTTGTGGCTGAAGAGTCAAGATGACCGTCAACGCACCTGAAGCACTCGACATCGGTGGGCATCTGTCCATCGCCTTCCTGGTCACTGGCTAGTGACCCAGACTCTGTCCCCTCTGCTTTCAGGTTCTTCAGAACTCCGATCCACTCTTGGATCCACCCGGACAGTTTTCTCTTGGCCGCCAGCAGCACTTTGCAGCAGATCGCCATTCGAATCGACGACGAAACCCGACCCCGAAAGGCACCTATGCACCCGGCTTCCCTGGGTGAGGTAACACGAGTACTCCGGTGCTCCCGTGGGTAGAGACTCTTCAAAGTCCTAGATCTCAAGGGGTTTTGTCCTAGTCCTCTTTTAAGTGTCCCTTTTCTCTAATTTCCCGATCCCGACTTTCTCCATAGAAGTCAACGGCGTATCGCGGTTGTGTATTTACACTGCACGCGTCTCCCGTAGGTCCCCTGTGTCACTACCTTGGGTGGTTCCTTGTGGTCCAAGCACTTCTAGAGGCTCTAGGCCTAGTGTCTAGTTCAGTCGTGGTTCGCATACCACTTTATTGGTATATGGTTTGGTACGCCCCTAGGGCCCAAACGTGTATTTGTGCTATTACTGTGTTTAAATTACTTCTAACTTATGTACTTCGAACTCTAGCCTCATAAAGAAACTAGAGGGGTGTGTTTAGCAATAAATACATATATTTTGAATATATACCTGGTGTGGTGCTCTTTCATTTGATCACTCAAGAGATTATAGACTGGTAAAACAAGCTGCTTTACATTCCTTCAAGACTTAGCCTGAAGGCTGCTCTCCATAGCTACCACTAGGATAGCTTTCAATAAGGTTGTCTTTAACCTATCTCCAATAAGGGGTTGTTTGGACTGGTGCAAGGTGCCCACTATAATTAGTGGACAGCATATACCAGGCCAACTTCTCACAATAGGATTGGCCATAATGGTAAAGCTATAAAAAACATACTGCCTGGCATGTGTGTGCATTTCTTTTTGACTGGTGATTTATAAGTATGCAGATCAAACTCCAAATCAATGGAGCACTGTACATATGTGAGGAAGGATGCAGAGAAAGGGTTGAAAGGTTGAAAGGTGAATACTGACCGAGCAAGCGGATAATCACATGAGTTCCATTATCTAGGGTTACATATGGACCAACTGTTTCTCAAAAACGAGGGTCTTCATTTCCTTCCTGAAAAGCAGAAGTGAATTAGCCTACCGGATCTGGGTGGGAGGTGAATTTCAAGATCCCAGAAGAATAAAGAGAAAAGTCTGGTGTCTTGCCTTATTGGGTATGCATTTTTGGCACCTGCTTTATTTGGTTTCTCCTGGGAGAAATGGTTAGCTGTTAGATTTGGGGGTCTCTAGTTGGCAGAGGTAGGTACCCTTGTCCAAATAGGGACCCTTGAGTCTAGTCAGGGAAAGTAGGTACACTCCTGAATTAACCCCTGCTCACCCTCTTGGTAGCTTGGCACGAGCAGACAGGCTTAGTTCAGAGACAGTGTGTAAAGCATTTGTGAACACATACAGTAATCAAGTGACAACACTACAAATGGACACCACACAGGTTGTATATTTATAAAAATAAGAATATTTTATATAGATTTACCACAAGACCATAAACCACAAAGATAATCCACAATACTGTTCAAAAGATAGAATTCTTGTTAAAAATGCTTAAATCAAGGTGCTGTACGAGTCGGTAGCCTCCTCCGGCTACTGCGATGTCAAGAATACACAGAGTCTAACAAATCCAGCTGACCGCGTCGAGACGGGCCAACACAGCGTAGACAGACTCGGTCACAGTACCTTTTACTTGAAGCGGCAGGCACGGGCGTGCGTGCCGGATGGCTGTACGTCGCGGTCGTGATGCAAAATGGAAGCGTTGCAGGACGCGTTGTCCCTCGAAGCGGTGCAGGCAGCGGCTCGTTGACGTCGTCGAGACGGAGTCGGTGAGACCAGGGCCGTGCGTTGCAGGGCGAGACGGTGCTTCGATGCGGTGCTGGCAGGTTACGGTGCAGTGACGGAGCTGGATTCGGGAGCTGGCGTCGATCAGTCCGGACAGCGGTGTGAGTCGGGCGGTGCGTCGCGAAGCGTGCGAGCGGTGCCCAACTCCGGTGCGGTCACAGGACTCGAACTCAGCAGCAGTGACCGTGTCGGTCGGACCAGTTCGTTTCGGCGTAGCGAAGTGTTGCAGGACGCGTTGCCCTCGATGCGGTGCAGGCAGCGGCTCGTTGACGGAGTCGGTGAGACCAGGGCCGTGCGTTGCAGGGCGAGACGGTGCTTCGATGCGGTGCTTACAGGACACCGAGCCGGTCGTCAGAGTCGGTCACAGCTCCCTAACCCTGTAGCCACTGAAACAGCGTTTCCAGTAGCAATTCACAAGGCTGGTGAAGCCCACTGGTCCTGGGACTTCAGTCAGGGGGCAAGCTCTCTCTCTCAAGCCCTTGGAGATCCTTCACAAGTTGATGAAAGTCACAGCAAAGCAAAAGTTCCTTTCTCCTTTCTTTGGTAGTCAGGCAAACCACTGCAGGCCAATCCCTCAAGCAGCACTTCAGGCTTAGGGATAGTCTCTCCTCAGTTTCTTCTTGGTTCCGCTCCTCAGCAAAGGTTTCTTCTTGT
Source organism: Calotriton arnoldi (assembly GCA_963921515.1). Classification (NCBI taxonomy): domain Eukaryota; kingdom Metazoa; phylum Chordata; class Amphibia; order Caudata; family Salamandridae; genus Calotriton; species Calotriton arnoldi. The sequence goes on from CAWUFW010009935.1 coordinate 644,644, forward strand.
TCCCAAAAAGTGATCTAAAGTTCCTGGGTTTCGGCCCCAGTACTTATACTCCTTTTCTCTTTGTTCTCTGAAGGCAGGGAGGCCTTTGCCTAGCTTAAACCAGTTCTGTGCAGCTTTGGAGCACTCTGTGTACATGTCTCCTTCTTTTCCTTTCAGAATGTGGGGCAGGGTACTCAGACGCCCGGCAGGAGGTGGAGCCAGCATTGTGGAAGGCAGGCACAGCCCTATTCAGACCCAGATGCAACTCCTCCCTCCACTCTGGATGCAGATCTCTCTATTCAGCCCTGTGCTGCCTCACCCTGTCTCCTGTGGCCAGCCCCAGCCCCTGTCACGCACAAACCAGACACACAATACACAAGCTGGCAGAGGCAGGCTGGATAGTTAGGGAAGAAAATACCCACTTTCTAAAAGTGGTATTTTCAAACACAGAATGTTAAAACCAACTTCACTAAAAGATGTCTTTTATCATTCTGAGTTCAGGCATACTAAACTCGAATTTCTACCTAGTTCCTTGAGTCAGTTTAGGATTATAAGATGTTATAATCAAACTGCCCATTCTGGCCTATGGGGAACAGGTAGCCTTGCAATAGTCAAAAACGAAAATGGCTGTAATTCACTATTAGGACATGCCACACACACCAGGCATCTCCCACCTTATCCTACAATGCACCCTGCCCGTAGGCCTACCATAGGGTGTCTGATATGAAGAGAAGGGAAGGTTTGGGGACTGGTAGGTGGGTGCACTTACCAAGTCGACATGGCAGTCACAGACTGCACACAGGCTCTGCAATGGCAGGCCTGAGACACACTTTACAAGCTACTTCTGTGGGTGGCACAACCAGTGCTGCAAGCCCACCAGCAGCATTTGATTTACAAGCCCTAGGCACACTCAGTGCACTGTACTAGGGTCTGACAGTAATTCAAAAAAGCCAAACATGGAGTCACTAATTCACATCACAATTTACAATAGGGAGCACTTGCACTTTGGCACTGATTAGCAGTGGCAAAGTGCCCATGAGCATCTAGTCCAGCAAAAACATATCGACAACAGTGGAGGCATTACGAAAAGAATGGAAGGGAGACCCATGCCAAGGATGCCAGGACTAACACGTGTCCCCTCCAGCTGAAATGTGGGGAGAACTATCCTACCCCTAGAGAGTTCTCATCACTAAGGCGGAAAAATCTGGACAGACCATCAGCATTGGCGTGTTCTGTACCAGGGCGGTGTTCCACCGTAAAGTCCATCCCCTGTAGGGAAATGGACCACCTCAACAGCTTTGGATTCTCACCCCTCATCTGCATTAACCATCTGAGGGACCTGTGGTCTGTCTGAACCCGGAAGTGAGTCCCAAACAGGTATGGTCTCAGCTTCTTCAGTGCCCAGACCACAGCAAATGCCTCACGCTCAATAGCACTCCATCTCTGTTCCCGGGGAAGTAACCTCCTACTGATGAAGGCTACAGGTTGGTCTAGGCCCTCCTCATTGATCTGTGATAGAACAGCCCCTACACCATGCTCTGAAGCGTCCGTCTGAACAATGAACTCATTGGAGAAGTTGGGTGCCTGAAGCACGGGTGCTGTGCACATGGCAGTCTTCAAGGTGTCAAAAGCTTTTTGACAGGCGTCAGTCCAAATCACTTTCCTGGGCTGCTTCTTGGAAGTCAGCTCTGTCAAGGGGGCAACAATGCTGCCATACCCCTTGACGAATCTCCTGTAATACCCGGTGAGTCCTAGGAAGGCTCTCACCTCTGTCTGGGTCTTGGGGGGCTCCCAAGCCAGAATGGTATCAATTTTCGGTTGGAGGGGTGCCACCTGGCCGCTCCCAACCTGGTGTCCCAAGTACACCACAGAACCCTGCCCAATCTGGCACTTACTTGCCTTGATTGTGAGGCCTGCCCTCCGCAGCACCATCAACACTTCCCAGAGGTGGCGCAGATGTTCTTCCCAACTGGCACTGAACACTGCGATGTGATCCAGGTAGGCGGCACTGAAATCCTCCAGTCCAACCAACACCTGGTTGACCAACCTCTGAAAGGTGGCAGGAGCATTCTTCATCCCAAAGGGCATCACCCGGAACTGGTAGTGCCCATCTGGTGTGGAGAATGCTTACCTCTCTTTTGCCCCATCAGTCAAGGCGATCTGCCAGTACCCAGACGTTAAGTCAAACGTGCTGAGGTACCGCGCAGCCCCTAACCGATCTATGAGCTCATCAGCTCTGGGGATGGGGTGGGCGTCAGTCCTGGTGACGGAATTGAGTCCCCTGTAGTCCACACAGAACCGGAGCTCTGGTGTGGCACCAGGTGCGGCAGCCTTTGGAACCAAGACCACTGGGCTGGCCCAAGGGCTGTTAGAGGACTCAATCACCCCTAGCGCAAACATCTTGGAGACCTCCTCCTTGATGCAGGCTCTGACCGTGTCAGTCACCCTGTAAGCCTTGTGCTTCACAGGAAGACTGTCCCCAGTGTCCACATCATGGACGCACCAAGGAGTGACACTGGGAACCAGGGAGAACAGGACAGGGAACTGTCCCAACAGCTGGCGACAGTCACCCTGCTGCTCAGGTGTGAGAGCGGTAGAGAGGTTTACTCCCTCCACTGATCCATCTTGCTCTCGGGCTGACAGGAGGTCAGGAAGAGGCTCGGTCTCCTCCTCCATCCCATCATCTGTAGCTAAGAGCATGCCCACTTGGGACCTCTCCAAGTGGGGCTTTAGGCGGTTCACATGCAGGACCCGCAAGGGGTTCCTGGGAGACTGCAAGTCCACCAAGTAGGTAACTGGACTCTTGCGCTCCACCACCGTGAAAGGGCCGGTCCACCTGTCCTGGAGTACACAAGGCTCCACAGGGGCCATGACCCACACTTTCTGACCAGGCTGAAGCTCGACCAGAGTGGCATTCTGGTCGTACCACCGCTTCATCTCCTCCTGGCTGACTTCCAGATTTGCATCAGCAAGCTCTCTGAAACGCCTAGTCTGGTTCCTGAAGGCCAGCATGTAACTGTATACAACCTGGGGAGGTTTCCTGGGATATTGCTCCCAGCCTTCCTAGACCAAACTCAGAGGTCCTCGCACCAGGTGTCCATAGAGGAGCTCAAAGGGGCTGAACCCTAGAGACTTCTGTGGCACCTCCGGGTATGCAAACAACAGGCAAGGTAAGAGGACGTCCCATTTACGCCTCATGGGTTCTTCCAGACCCATAATCATGCCCTTGAGGGTCCAGTTGAATCTCTCAACCAGCCCATTTCCTTGAGGGTGGTAAGGAGTGGTGAACTTGTAAGTTACACCGCACTCCTGCCACAGGGACTTCATGTACTTGGACATGAACTTGGTACCACTGTCAGACACCACCTCTTGAGGGAATCCCACACGTGAGAAAATTCCCATCAGTGCCTGTCCCACCACGGGGGCCGTCACTGTCCTCAGAGGGATGGCTTCAGGGTGGCATGGTCCACCAAGACCAGGATAAACCTGCTGCCCATGGCTGTCTTGGGGTCCAGTGGCCCACAATGTCAATACCCACCCGTTCAAAGGGGGTGCTGACCACAGGGAATGGCTGGAGAGGAGCCATCTGCTTCCTCCCACTCTTTCCACTTGCCTGGCAAGTCTGGCATGTCCTGCAGTGAGTGGCGGCACTCCTGCGCATCTGGGGCCAATAGAAATGGGTGACAAGCCTTTCAAAGGTCTTGTCCTGCCCCAGATGTCCTGCTAACGGTACATCATGAGCCAACCCCAGTAGGACGGCTCGGAAGCGCTGGGGTACCACCAGCACACGGGCTGACCCAGGCTCAGCAACCTTAGGCTCTGAATACAGGAGACCATTCTCCCAGTAAATCCAATGTGATCCAGACTGATCACCTGCTGCCTGGTCTGTGGCCTGTTGCCTCAGACCCACGAGAGAAGGGCAAGTGTTCTGCTCCTCGCAGAACTCTTCCCTGGAGGGTCCTCCTTCTTGCTGCCAATGGGTCAGCTCAGGTAGGTCCCCCAGTTCAGCTACCTGTTCCCCTGTAGGCTCCAGGGCATCCCCCTCAGGGTCTGCCTCCTCCTGGACCGTCGGAACTTTGGGGGCCGGTTTCCCGCGCCCCCTGCCTCCTCTCTCTCGGCAGGCACCTGGGCCTCCTCTCAGGCTCCAGGTCCTCTTGAACACCTTTAGCTGCCATTGACCGGGTGGTCACACATGCCCAATCAGGCAAGCCCAACATTTCTAAATGCGCACTCCGCTCCACCTTAGCCCAAGGTGAGCTCTCCAAATCGTTCCCTAACAAACAGTCAACAGGCATGGCTGGCCTCACAGCTACTTGAAGAGTACCCGAGACCCCCCACTCAAAGGGAACCTGAGCCACCTTGCAGTGACTCTCTGTGTTGTCAGCGGCAACAACCGGATAGAATGCATCAGGGACAACCTGCTCTTTAGACACCAGGTGACACTTGACAGCTGTCACACTGGCTCCTGTGTCTCTCAGAGCCTCCACCCTATGGCCATTGATGGTCACCCACTGCCTGTATTTTTAGTGTTATCAGGCAGCTGGGTCCTAGGGACCATCTCAGAGTCTCCTAATGAGACAAGGGAAAACACTGTGGGATCCCCCACCTTGGGCACCCCACTCCTCCCAGGGCTACACTAGCCAACTGCCGGGGGACTGCACCAGTGGGTGCTGGTTTTCCATGCAAAGGGCAACGAGGATCGTTTGCCTTGTGGCCAGGGGCGCCACACTTGTAACACACCAGTGGTCCCTGGTGAACAGGGGGCCTGTCAGGGCCACTGGCTTCTTCTCAGGGGGAGGCTGGGAACCTTTCCCTTGGTTCCCTTGGGGTCTACTTTGGGGCCCTTTATGGAACTCCCTCTGTTTACCCTTGTCCCCCCCAACCTTCTGCTGGGGACCCTGCCCACCCTTGGCGGAGTCTCCCACGTGACCCTTGTGGACCCGGGTACTCACCCAGCGGTCCGCCTCCTCAGCAAGCTGCCTAGGGTTAGTCAGCTTACTATCAATCAGGTGCTGGCGTAGCTCAGGAAAACAATTACTGGACAAGTGCTCCCATGCAATCAAATCAAAGAGCGCCTGAAAATCAGTCGCTTTGCTACCCTTCACCCAACCATCCAATGCTCTGCAAAAAAAGTCACGTATTCAACCCAGGTACTGCCTTCAATCTTCTTACAGTTCCTGAACCTCTGCCTATAAAGCTCAGGGGTCAAACCATATCTAGAGATTAATGCTTCCTTCATGTGGCTGTATGAATTGCAGACTTCAGAGGGCAAGTCCAACAAGGTATCCCGCCCTTCACTAAGGGTCTGACCCCACAACCCCGCTCCCCAATCATTCTCAGGGACCCGGTGGGAAGTCATGGCTACCTCATAGGCCCTAAACCATTGCCCAATATCATCATTCTTAAAAAATTCCTTCACCACATCTTTGGGAATAGGTTCAACAGGCATGGACGGTGTGCTGCCACCAAAGGGAGTAATCTCTAAGCTTTTGGCCTTCAATTCCAACTCCCTCAAAACCTTCTCATGTTCAAACTGCATTTTCTTTTCTTCTAGGGCTAATTTCCTAGTCTGCATTTCAAATTCTAACTGCCCATTCAGCTTGAGCTTGGTCAGCTCCATTTCGTGCATCCTACTCTCTTTCCTGTCCTCCAACTCTTCTGGAGACAGACCTCTGGCAGAAACACTGCTACCTACTGGGGAAGGTGGTCTTCCAGCCCCTAGACCCAATAGCCCCTCCAGCTGCCCTTCTGCATTCTCTGCCCCCTCCACAGGGGCACTCCTTGATTCGGCCCAGGCACTCAGCGCCTTTTGGAGGTCCTCCTTCCTGGAGAGCCCGGTCATGGACACTTTAAACTTTGTGCAGAAATGCTTGAGCTGCTTGAGGGTGTAGCATTCTAGCCTCTCCTCTTCCCAATCACACTCAACAGAGGCTACTGATGCTGGTTTCTCCATGGTGATTAAACTTGGCAGTTGCAAAAATAGAAAATCCCAGAAAAAATGCTATAAAAGAGTATGCAGTTGCGTTTTGGTCTGCACTCACTAAGTAGTGTTCACCAATTACTGTACATGAGTCCAGAATCCTCACCGCTGACCACCAATGTTAGATTTGGGGGTCTCTAGTTGGCAGAGGTAGGTACCCTTGTCCAAATAGGGACCCTTGAGTCTAGTCAGGGAAAGTAGGTACACTCCTGAATTAACCCCTGCTCACCCTCTTGGTAGCTTGGCACGAGCAGACAGGCTTAGTTCAGAGGCAGTGTGTAAAGCATTTGTGAACACATACAGTAATCAAGTGACAACACTACAAATGGACACCACACAGGTTGTATATTTATAAAAATAAGAATATTTTTTATAGATTTACCACAAGACCATAAACCACAAAGATAATCCACAATACTGTTCAAAAGATAGAGTTCTTGTTAAAAATGCTTAAATCAAGGTGCTGCACGAGTCAGTAGCCTCCTCCGGCTACTGCGATGTCAAGAATACATAGAGTCTAACAAATCCAGCTGACCGCGTCGAGACGGGCCAACACAGCGTAGACAGACTCGGTCACAGTAACTTTTACTTGAAGCGGCAGGCACGGGCGTGCGAGCCGGATGGCTGTACGTCGCGGTCGCGATGCAAAATGGAAGCGTTGCAGGACGCGTTGTCCCTCGATGCGGTGAAGGCAGCGGCTCGTTGACGTTGTCGAGACGGAGTCGGTGAGACCAGGGCCGTGCGTTGCAGGGCGAGACGGTGCTTCGATGCGGTGCTGGCAGGTTACGGTGCGGCGACGGAGCCGGATTCGGGAGCTGGCGTCGATCAGTCCGGACAGCGGTGCGAGTCGGGCGGTGCGTCGCGAAGCGTGCGAGCGGTGCCCAACTCCGGTGCGGTCACAGGACTCGAACTCAGCAGCAGTGACCGTGTCGGTCGGACCAGTTCGTTTCGGCGAAGCGTTGCAGGACGCGTTGTCCCTCGATGCGGTGCAGGCAGCGGCTCGTTGACGGAGTCGGTGAGACAAGCGCCGTGCGTTGCAGGGCGAGACGGTGCTTCGATGCGGTGCTTACAGGACACCGAGCCGGTCGTCAGAGTCGGTCACAGCTCCCTAACCCTGTAGCCACTGAAACAGCGTTTCCAGTAGCAATTCACAAGGCTGGTGAAGTCCACTGGTCCTGGGACTTCGGTCAGGGGGCAAGCTCTCTCTCTCAAGCCCTTGGAGATCCTTCACAAGTTGATGAAAGTCACAGCAAAGCAAAAGTTCCTTTCTCCTTTCTTTGGTAGTCAGGCAAACCACTGCAGGCCAATCCCTCAAGCAGCACTTCAGGCTTAGGGATAGTCTCTCCTCAGTTTCTTCTTGGTTCCGCTCCTCAGCAAAGGTTTCTTCTTGTTCCCAAAAAGTGATCTAAAGTTCCTGGGTTTGGGCCCCTGTACTTATACTCCTTTTCTCTTTGTTCTCTGAAGGCAGAGAGGCCTTTTCCTAGCTTAAACCAGTTCTGTGCAGCTTTGGAGCACTCTGTGTACATGTCTCCTTCTTTTCCTTTCAGAATGTGGGGCAGGGTACTCAGACGCCCGGCAGGAGGTGGAGCCAGCATTGTGGAAGGCAGGCACAGCCCTATTCAGACCCAGATGCAACTCCTCCCTCCACTCTGGATGCAGATCTCTCTATTCAGCCCTGTGCTGCCTCACCCTGTCTCCTGTGGCCAGCCCCAGCCCCTGTCACGCACAAACCAGACACACAATACACAAGCTGGCAGAGGCAGGCTGGATAGTTAGGCAAGAAAATACCCACTTTCTAAAAGTGGTATTTTCAAACACAGAATGTTAAAACCAACTTCACTAAAAGATGTATTTTATCATTCTGAGTTCAGGCATACTAAACTCGAATTTCTACCTAGTTCCCTGAGTCAGTTTAGGATTATAAGATGTTATAATCAAACTGCCCATTCTGTCCTATGGGGAACAGGTAGCCTTGCAATAGTGAAAAACGAAAATGGGTGTAATTCACTATTAGGACATGCCACACACACCAGGCATGTCCCACCTTATCCTACAATGCACCCTGCCCGTAGGCCTACCATAGGGGTGTCTGATATGAAGAGAAGGGAAGGTTTGGGGACTGGTAGGTGGGTGCACTTACCAAGTCGACATGGCAGTCACAGACTGCACACAGGCTCTGCAATGGCAGGCCTAAGACACACTTTACAAGCTACTTCTGTGGGTGGCACAACCAGTGCTGCAAGCCCACCAGCAGCATTTGATTTACAAGCCCTGGGCACACTCAGTGCACTGTACTAGGGTCTGACAGTAATTCAAATAAGCCAAACATGAAGTCACTAACTCACATCACAATTTACAATAGGGAGCACTTGCTCTTTGGCACTGATTAGCAGTGGCAAAGTGCCCATGAGCATCTAGTCCAGCAAAAACATATCGACAACAGTGGAGGCATTACGAAAAAAATGGAAGGGAGACCCATGCCAAGGATGCCAGGTCTAACATTAGCCAACTGGAGATCTCTATTGTTCTTGCGAGATAGGGTGGAGTGCTGTTTTGTAGATGATGAAGCAGACTTTGAAGAAATGCGATCTTGTAGACAGAGCCTGTCAAATTCTTTGAGGGTTAGAAAGATTCTGTCAAACATCATGATAACCTTGATTAGTTACGCAGCTACATAAAGAATACACTTCAAAGTGTCAGGTGTGATTGTAAAAGGCTGCCCCCATCAGGGTCAGACAGGACCAGAACTTCGATGGTTCTTCTGAAGTCTTTCTCAGGAAGAAGATTACTTATTTTGCAGAGCTTGATGATCTGGTGAAAAGTTTGCAGTTGTTTTAAATGTGAATTCTGAAGCAGTTTTGACAATGTACAAGTTTCAGGTTCTGGCACAGTTGCTGAGTTATGGAGCGAAGACATCAAGTTTCATAAATGAGCCATTTTTGCACATGTGCCTGTTGGTTGCCACTGGTGATTAGCACAAACTATTCGTCTTCGGGAAGTTGAGCTTCAAGTATGACCTAGATATTTATGCCTGGATGTTTGCGAAGCATTCTGTGCAAGACATGACAACATTTCCTAATGTGAATTGGCAATTTTAGGATGAAATGGGGGTTGTCTGTATACTGATTGATTTTTATGTTTCTTTTTACCAAGAGGACTTCCAGGGGTTTCTTGTAGAATTTATACATCCAAGGAGATAAGATGGATCCTTGGAGTACTCCGTAAGTCACATGGACTGGTTCATATCTGAATAAGCTAGGATCTTTTGTTCAGGTAAGATATGGAGCATTGAAGGACAATGCATCAAGCCCATTTTTGAGGAAAGGTGTTGTGTAGCATTGGAAAATTAATGATGGTGATGGCTTTATTGACGATAGTCAGGATGAGAAGTCATATGACAAGATTATCAATGAGTTGGAGTGCTTAGTTGACTAGGGTTGTGCTGCATTGGGCCCTGAATTTACGCTGGCAAGCTTGGAGGGGGTTGCTCTTCATCATTCTTCACTGAACTTAGTGGCATCTGCCTTATTGATGGTATAATCTAAGAATAGTAGGTGTGTGAGGGATCAGAAGATCATTAACGTTCATGTTAAGTTTATTCAGGAAGCATAGAATGTGTCTAACAGTGGAACTTGGGGTAGATGGCTTGGGAAAGTGACTTGATGATATAGAAGAGTCATTATTACGTGATGGTGCCAGAGACAGCCTGCACTATTGATTCTGGGAGGATCTCACCTTCATATGATAGCAGACTTGAGAAGTCCTCAATGTGGGGTGGGTGGATCTAAGAGGGTCTACTTTGGTATGTACATAGGTGGTGCTATTTATTCATGATTGCTTTTGAAGTGCTCTTTACGTCTTTTGGATGCCTCAGTGACTTACTTGGTAGACTTATTTTTTCTTATTGCTAGTTTTACCTCCTGCGAAGGGGCTTCCAAAAAGGGCTTACTGGGTCTGTCTCCTGTGTCTCACGAATATTGCAGCAGAGCAGCTTCAGGCTGGGTTCTTCTCCTTATGCCTCCCTGCTGGTCACAAACAGAATACAAATAATGACCCTCCACACCCTAGGAGAAATGTCCCTGGGTATGGCAGCCCTAAGGTATTTGTTTTTCCTAAACAAACTAACTCGCACTTTGGGAGCTTGTAAAAAACAAAAATTGTATTACCATCTGTACTTGATGTTACTCAACCACTGTTTAATGAGGGACTATGAAGATAGGTGGTCCTTATCTGCCTTCAGAACCCATTTATCTATGTACCCATATATTTACAGATACAGGGGGATATTTGCAAGCTCCTTGTGCCACCAGAGCGCCACTTTTTGTGACGCTCCAGTGGCGCAATACACAAACTGGTACCTATGAGCCCATGCGTGGCTTTGAATGGCCTCATAGATATGGAGTAAGGCTCCGTTGCCTTACTCTGCACTCTGGAGGCACCCATAGGCAATGCAGTGGGTTTTCCCATCACCCATGGATTTTGATGCTGCCCCAGATTTACCAGAGCATGTACACCTGGGGAAATGACATTGCCTTAAGCATCCCGTGGTGAGGTGTAATGAGGAGATTTAACGTTATTTCTCCTCGTTTTTTAATGCAGCACACATAGACAGAGGAAAACGCCTCTTAGGATTGTTACTGTGCAGGAAGGGGCCCCCTTCCCTACACAAAAATAATCCTGCCAACAACACAGGCACCCTCGCACCATGGTGCATGGGTGCCTGCGTTGGCATTAGGCTGCCTAAATGGCTCCGGCACAGGGGGTAAGGACAGGAATGCATTGTATTGCATAAATACAGGGAATTCCTGCCCTTTCACTTTGGCGTAGGGCAGTGCAGCAAGCTGACTTGCTGCGCTGCCCTATGCCAAATCCCCAGAAATGAGAGCCTTAGTCCCGGGGACAAGGTATAGTCTGTGGTGTTGAAGCAAACCCGGGAATGAATGGATAGCTTAAATGAACCCAACTATCTCCCTGTTTTTCAATATCTACTTATTTCTATCTTCAAATGTAAATCACGCATTTGTAGCTTCACAGCTCAGTATCGTCTACAATGATGCAGCAGGCATGGACATAGGGAGTCTAAGTGGCCACATCATATCTAAAACAACTACAAACCAAACTCCACTTTTAAATATCATACTGAAGATGAATTTTTAAAAAAGTCAAACCTTTAAACTTTGCCAACACTTGTTCTGTGGGGCTCATTTGGCGTGAAGCCGCTCTAATGATGAGTCTTTCAAGCACACTCCCATAACACTAGAGGCAAGACTGTCATTTGAAAAACACAACAAAATGAACTTGCATTGCGACCGCCACAAGAGGAGGGCGGATGGGGCATAATTCACTTTATTAAATCCCTTCACTCTTGCTACAAAAAAATGAATGTATAAACTTTAAAGCAAGCCTGTTTATTAATGGAGATGCAGAGAAACTCTATAAACTAGATGGCATCTGATGCTGGGGCTGATGGGCGTTCTTTTTGCCTGGTGGTAATGTTTTTTAAACTTAAAAACAAATTGGCCTGGACCCCACAATAACTTTGGTAGGCCTGATTTAATTAATTGTACATGACAATGTTGACAGACAGACAGACATTATTCTGGTTTAAACTGAGGGGCTTATTTACAAGCCCCTTGCGCCACCGGTGCGTTACTTTTAATATGGGAAACAATGACGTACCAGCGGCGCAAGGGGCTTGTAAATAAGCCCCTAAATGTTTAGAAGACCACATTTCACGTAAAATATGCAACACTATTCACAAAGGAAGAGCTGTTGAATTTGTAGGCAATGCCTGAGTAAAAGAGAATATCCTTTCATTCCAAAAACAGTGCATACCAGCGGGTTTGCCTGCCGAAGACTTTGGGGCATATGTACAAGCCCCTATCGCCACGGGAACATCCCTTTTTGTGACGTTCCCGTGGCAATAGGGGCCTTGCTTTATGTACAAGGCAGCGTTAAGCCACTTAGCGTGGCTTAACGCTGCCTTGTACATAATTCACCCTTTCACGCTATGTTTAGCGTGAAAGGGGAGTGCAGTGGGTGTTGCGGTGGGTGTTTCACCGCAACACCCATGGTATTTGATGCTGCCGCCTATGTACAAGGGTGGCATACATAGGAGGCAGCGCCAAAATTAACACCAGGAAAATCCTGGTCTTAAGTTGGCGAAACGAGGAGAAATGCATTATTTCTCCTCCTTTTGCTTTTTCCATGTGTGCTGCCTTGTGCAGCACACATGGAAAAGCAAAATGCCATTGTTTGTTTATGTACAGGAAGGTGTCCCTTCCTGTACATAAACAAACCTTTAAAAATGCCATTTTGTAACTTTCATGTGTGCTGCATAAAGCAGCACACATGAAAGTTACAAAATGGCATTTTAGGATTGTTTATGTGTAGTAAGGGACACCTTCGTACACATAACCAATTCTCCCCTGCACACAGACACCCTTGCACTCTGGTGCAAGGGTGCCTGCGTTGGCGCTAAGTTGTTAAACTTAGCGCCATCGCTGGGGGAAACGCAGGGCTGCACCACATTCTTGTAAATATGGTGCAGCCAGGGCCGGACTGAGAACCGAAACCGGCCCTGGCAAACTGCTCGGCCGGCCCCCCTGGGGGGAGGAGGGGGGTGCGGCCGAGCTGTTTGTTAGTGCCAGTTTCGGCCAATTTTGTTACAGGGGGCCGATATTGCCGGCCCCCGGTAACAAAAACGGCCCCCAGGGGCCTAAAACCGGCCCCCACACTGGTGGCCCACCGGGGTAACGCCCGGTGCCCACTATGGCCTGTCTGGCCCTGGGTGCAGCCTTGCGTTTCTGAAGTGGCGGAGCGTGTGGTTAAGCCCAGGAGGCTAACCACATGCTCCGCCACTTCATTGTACCTTTGCCCCCTTATGCGGCCCAAGTAAAAAGGCTTTTGCGAGACTCTCTCTGACTTTCACCTGTCCAAAAAATGCCTCCGGGAAAGAGAAAAACTATTATTTGTTGCTCCTTGTGATGAGGCCGGTGCATAGACCCCCAGCTGCCACCCTCCTGTGGCAGGCCTTCCAATGGGGTTGGAGTGGGATGTGAATAACACGTTATTGGGTCAGCAAGTTCGGCCAGTGCATGAAATAAAAGGGAAAGAATACCTGTTATAAAAGTGACCTAAAAGTCAGAAAATATGCATAGACATCATTTGAAGTGCATGAGGAGCGATTAATCTTAATATATGCAACAACCTTCTGGATGGCCTGGAATTTGTTTTGCTGGCAACGCGGCAAGATGAAAAGGTCTCATGCTTTTACTGAAAATCAATGTACTTTGGGAGAAAGTAGCATAGGATTTGTATAATGAGAAGATGCACTGATCAAAAGAACAGGGGGTATGATTTGAGGTAAATACAGTTATTCGGAGTGGTAGGGTTTTTTTTAAATGACATGTAAGTAAAGTTAAAATATACTTATTCACTCGGTAGTTTTTGTTCAGAAGTAAAAGCATATTTATAAAGCCACAATACTTTGAAAAGTCAGTGTAATAAACAAGGCATGGCTAGAAAGAATACTAGACATCCTTTTTTGTCGAAAAATGGAAGTACATAAATATGTATTGATTTTCGATTTATTGCACAGCACTCTCACGAGGAATGAAGTGTGACAGCGCAAAACACGTTTTCACCTAAGCTGCTACAGAGGACGTGGGGTAATCGGGTGGAGGAAGCGCTTTGAGTGCAACCTCAATAGCACCAGTCAGAAGATTCAAACATGGACCAATGAACATATAGTAATTCTGTTCACATTCCTAAGACAAGACCGCTAAACAATTGTCCAACCCTCACTGCTAGAAGTCAAGTATTCTCTGCCTATAAAGCTCTGGTTGGCTCTTCCATGGCATTATCTTGTCCTAGAATCAGTCCTAACAACTTTTACCAGTGCGGGTCCAAATTGGAGAAAACTTGGGGGCCTATTAGCAATAACCGGCGATAATTATCGCTAAGCGCACTTAGCGCTAGGATAATTATCGCCGGCTATCCCAGGTTTCTATCGCGGAGATAGCGTGCTATCAGCAACGCTTATCTCCAATGCGATAGAAACCCTGGAGAACAGTGTGAATATCGCTTGAAAACAAGCGATATTCACACTGTGACCAGTGTTAGCTTGGTGATAGGGCGAGGGGATTTAGCCATGTAATCCACCTCCCATTGGATTACATGGCTAAGTCAGGTTTGGACCAGGCGTTAACAAACCAGCGCTAAACGTGTTTAGCGCTGGTTCGTTAATCACCTCCCCTGCCTCGCTAATAGGCGATAGCGACCTTAGCGACTGTTTCCAGTCGCTTTTAGGTTGGGAACGCCTACTTTGCATGCCATTAGCGATAAATATCGCTGGCATGCAAAGCGGCACCCAACCCGGTCGCTATCGCCTAGAAGCTGTCGCTAACAGCAGTTAGCGACAGCTTGCTAATAGGGCGATTGAATTATCGCCGCTTTAGCGGGAAAAAGTCCCGCTAAAGCAGCGATAATCACGTTGATAATATCAATCAATCAATCATGTCACTTATAAAGCGCACTACATACCCGCGAGGGTCTCAAGGCGCTGGGGGAAGAGGGGGGTGGTGCTGCTACTGATCGAAGAGCCAGGTCTTGAGGAGTCTTCTGAAGGCCAGTAGGTCTTGGGTCTGTCGGAGGTTGGTGGGGAGGGTGTTCCAGGTCTTGGCGGCGAGGTGGGAGAAGGATCTGCCGCCGGCGGTCGTTTTCCGGATGCGGGGGACTGTGGCGAGGGCGAGGCTGGTCGAGCGGGGCTGGCGGGTGGGGGTGTAGAAGCTGAGTCGTCTGTTGAGGTAGGCTGGTCCGGAGTTGTGGAGTGCTTTGTGTGCATGGGTGAGGAGCTTGAAGGTTATCCTCTTGTTGACAGGGAGCCAGTGCAGGTCTCTCAGGTGGGGTGTGATGTGGCTGCGTCGGGGGATGTCGAGGATAAGACGTGCAGAGGCGTTCTGGATGCGTTGCAGCCGTCTCAGAAGCTTAGCCGTCGTTCCTGCGTAGAGGGCGTTTCCGTAGTCCAGCCTGCTGGTGACGAGGGCCTGGGTAACTGTTTTTCTTGTTTCTCGGATTTGTGTAAAACATAAAACAGGACAAACCTATGTCCCTAATTTTTTCTACTTCGTTGATAGAGAATGCTTCAAATGGAAACTTCGCTGAAACTGATTTTTCACAATTTCTGCTTTGTTTGCATGATAAGAAGTGGAGAAAAATACGTTTCTTACCATTTTAAATGTGATTGGTTCTCTTGTGTTGGAGGCAAAATCTGTTCTCTTCATTCTGCGTTGTATTAGCAGCAAAATGGACTAGCACTGCACCAGTACAAAGGTTCTGTTATATGGCTTGGAAACTGTAATTGTGTGTCTAGCTGGTTTTGAGCAGGGTGTGACAGTTCGGTGCCACAATCATTAGTGTTAATTTGCGGTGAAGGAGGATTTTAAACAACGCATCTAATTAAGACAATGTAACCTTGAAGGACTTACTAAAAAATCCAAGGTTTTAGAAGAGGGGCATTTTCTCCCAGAGGTTTATTCGCCTGTTTCTAGTTGATTTTCTGTAACAGATGAAGGTGTGGTCCTGGGAATTCAGAGCAGGCATTAGGTACCATTCCAATTCAAAGAATTCATCAGACATGAAAAAATGATGTGGAAACGTTTATTCAGAATTGCACCCTATTTTGTTTCACAAGGAAGATATGTTCCCTTTGAAGACACCTATTGCTCTACATCATCTAAATATGGGGCCGTTCCCTCATTTTTCCCAACCTGAAAATGCGTTCTAGAATTAGTCAGAACAAAAAAAAAACGTAAATTGGTAAATACCCGACTCCACCAAAATCAAATCCTTTCGAGGTGGAGAACTATTGGATTACTGCTAGCAAGGAATCAGCTGGTTGACCATTGGAAATTTTTGACCAGCAATCCATCTGCCACTGGGCTCCACATTTTAACAGCACAGGGCATGAAGAATTGTCAAACGTTCCCAGATGCCTAACATCACAACCGGTTTGGCATTACATATTGATGAAAGTGCTCCCGACAAGTTCCCGGAATCATTTTCATCAAAGCTGCCCCACAAGTGTGTCAAGACTGTACCCATTTATATATTTATAGAGGTTTTATATAGCGCAGGCAAGGCCAGAGGGTCACTAGTGCTCTTTATAAATGTGTATTCCCTAGATATAAACCAATGGCAAGGCACAAGGAAGGGGGAGAGTTAACACAAGTTGTACAATAAAGGTATATAAGAAATTGGAGAATTCGAGTTGAAGGGGTAAGTACTCACTTCAAACACTAATTACAACCCTTTTCAGGGTAAACCACCGAACCCACTAAACAAACTTGTGCTTAAACCTCTGGTAGCTTAGCACAAAGGAGTTCGGCTTAGCTTAGAGGCAATGTGAAAAGTATTTATGCAGCACTCAAACAGCAATAAAGTGAAAACACGAGAATAATCCAAAACTAGTTGCAAAAAATAAAGAATATTTTAATAAACAAAACAACAAAAGCATCAATAAACAAGTAAGTAGAACCGGATATATGAATTTTTAAAGTTTGAATTAAAAATAGGCAGAGTACACTCTAACGTCATCCAGGACCTGGGGGGCACCATCTTGGGGTTAGGACGCTCCCCAACAGAGGCCAGCAGCAGGGCCCAGGAGAGGTCTAGTTGGAACAGTTCAGCTGGGCGGTTGAATGGAGAAAAGCCAACCTTGGGGACACTTCTGGGGTCAAGACAGGCAGGTTCCAGGCTTCCTTCAGGTTCTTCAGACAGCAGGTTCTTCTGATTCCTTACAGGTCAAGGAGAGTTCTGAAGAAAGGTCTGTGGGGTCCTCATTTATTCCCAGTATTAGCCTGTGGGTGGAGGGCAATCCTTTGTACAGCCTCAGTTCCTCCCCTTCTACTGAATATGAGGTGGAGGACAGTCCTTTGTACAGCCTCAGTTCCTCCCCTTCTACTGAATATGGAGCCAGCCTGACTCTTCAGCAATGTAGTTACTAAGTTTAGATTCAACAAAACACTTCAGGACATTGGCCAATAGTGGAAGGTTGGCGATAGGTCTGTAATTGTTCAAATCTGCAGGCAGGATTTTGATCAAGTGCTCAATTGGACCCACTTATTAGCAGTCTGGCACGTTTTATTGAAATGGTGAAGAAATGTAACTGAAGCAAGTGCACTACACATGTCAGGCAGAGGCAGGGCCTTCGCAAGCACAGTGGCTTTGTAGTTTAATGTTATATTTGGAGGGGAGAGCCCTTACACAAGAGTCTAGAGTTATTTTTAACAATAAGAAAGACAGTTCAAATTATTGTTTCTAAATCTGAAGTAATATTCATTAAACTGTACTTTACTAAGAGATAAAGATAAACAAGAATAACATTATCAGCATTTTAAATGCACCACAGAATAGTATATAACACTAGTGCTCTTCTCCTTCATGCCCACAGCTCACACTGAACTTGGCACACATGAATAATTGTGTGATGTCCTTCTCATTGCCCCCTTAAAGCTGAAAATAACTGAAAGTATCCACTCCACCATTCTCCCTTGTGTTTTCTAGAAGCTCCTCATTGTACGACATTGGATTACTGGTTGACCATTCTCATGCAGCAACCACAATTCTTCTCAGGGTGAAGTTACAAGTAATCCCTAAATTAACCTGTGCTCAACCCTCGGGTAGCTTGGCACAGAGCAGTCAGACTTAACTTAGAGCTAATATGTAAAGTATTTGTGCAACACTTCAAACAGTAACACAGTGAAAACACACCACAAAGGGACCCCACACCAGTTTAGAAACACAGAGTACTTTTAATTAAATAAAACAAGGCCACAATGACAAAATTTTAATCAGTAGAACCGGAGATATTCAATTCATAATATTTTAGTACAAATAGCGCCAAAAGCTGTAAAGCACCAACGGTTGCTATCTGATCACACTAGACTGGGACAAATTCACAAGTTCACGCTGCCGCGATAGAGCGCAAGCCAGCTACAGGCACTCGGTTAGACCAGAGTACCTTAAATCCTGTTTTGCAGAGTGTTACAAGGATCCGCATCAAAGATGCGTTGTGCAGCAGAGGCGTTGTGTCTGTTCTGAGATGCGGCAAGGATGTGATGCAAGGTCTTGCAACGTTGTCGAAGATCCTGTCGGCGAGGGGTTGCAATGCAAAGTCTGGCGTCGAAGATGGGTCACACAGTTAGATGCGTCGGTTCCGAGGAGCTGCAAGACTGCAATGCGGAGTCCGTCATCAAGGTTGCCGTGAATGTGGGATGTGAGGGTCTATGGAGAGGATGCATCACGCAGCAGCAGTTCTGATGCGTTGACGGACTGCAATGTGATTAGTGTCTTTGCGATGGTTCCAATCCATGCAGCAGCAGCAATGCACTGGCTCTGCTCAGGGCTGCGCTGCACAGCAGAGATTTGTCAGTTCTGCTGGATCCACAGAGGCTGTCAGAGCACCTAAGCCCACTTCCAAGGGTCCAAGAATGAGGTGGCACCACTTTGCAGGGTAGAATCACAGAGTCCAGGTGCAGGTGCAACATTGTTAGAAGCTTGTTTTGTCCCTGAGGCTTCAGATCAGGAGGAAGGTCAACTAGCCCGTGGCATCACAGTGGGGTTCTGGGTTCAAGAGATACAGGTCTGGTCCTTCACACCCAGGCAAGAGGGCAGCAGGCAGCCGGTCAGCACAGCAAGGCAGCAGTCCAGCAAGGCAGTAGTCCAGCAGGGCAGCAGTCCAGCAGATTGACAGACCTTCAGCAGCACAGCGGTCCTTCTTGCTGGAAAAGTATTCACAGGTCCATCAGTGTACTGAAGAGTTTGTGTTGGAGGTCCAGTATTTATACTCAGTTAAGACTTAGAAGTGGGGGAGAAGCTTATAGATGTTTCCCTTTGAAGGCCCTAAGCATCCTGCCTTGTCTGTCGTGGCTCCAGACTAACTACAGGGGGTATGTAGCCCTTTCTGTTGAGGCAGGACACAGCCTATTCAAGTGCAAATAGAGCTCTGCTCAGCTCCGCCCTCCCATCCCGTCAGTGATGGCCCATCCAGGCACATCTACGCTCTCTATTGTGTGTGGCTCTCTAGGAGGAATGCACAAAGCCCAACTGTCAACTACACCCAGTCATGTGACCCAGAGACAGGCTGCAGGCACTCAATGGCTAAGGCAGGAAAATGCTAACTTTCTTAAAGTGGCATTTTCTAAACTGTAATTTAAAATCCAACTTCATTAAAATTCCAAAGACACCAAACATGATCTGGGTACCTGTTCCGATTTGCAATTACAGCTCAATAAATGTAATATGGTAATTCCAATATTATCCTATGGGAGAGGTTTTCAACTGCGAGGAGATATAAAAATTAAAATTACATGTACTACTTTTTAAATAGATTGCACCCATCCCTGTGAGCTGTTTGGGGCCCACCCTAGGGGTGACATATGTATTAAAAATGATGAAGGTTTGAGCATGGCAAAAGGTTTATTTTACCAGGTCAAAATAGCAGTTTAAAGCTGCACACACAGGCTGCAATGGCAGGCCTGGGACATGTTTTCAAGGCTACTTAAGTCGGTGACGCAACCACTGCTGCAGGCCCACTAGTAGCATTTAATTTACAGGCCCATGGTACATGTAGTACACATTACTAGGGACTTATAAGTAAATTAAATATGGCAGTTGGGTGTAAGCCATTTCTACTATGTTTTAAACAGAGAGCACAAGCACTTTAACACTGATTAGCAGTGGTAAAGTGCACAGCGTACTAAGGCAGCAAAAACGAATTCAGCAAAATGTGGTGTGTGAAGGCAAAATGTTTGGGGGTGACCCTATAGAGAGGGCCAAGTCCTAAAGTCATCCTTGTCCATGACCTCGCTGCTGGACTCTGCTTCCTAGTCCTTCCTCTACTTGTGTCATGACAATGTTCACAAAGTGAAGCAGTCATACGTTAAACTCCTTGACCACTGCAACAACCCTTCTATTGATCACCATCTCCTCTTGTAACTCTGCAGTAGGTGCCTTCAAAACTGCAGTCACTGTAGAAATGCACTGATGTTCCCTATACATGGACTGAGAGCTATATAATTGGGACACCTAGCACCGGAGACCCATTCCTTAGGTGACCCTTGCTTCAGGTCTCCAGATGATTGCACACCGTTCACAAAGATTTCCCTTCACTCTGTGCCTTTAGTTATCTAGCGTAAGTGATGAATACTTCTGTTAACTGATCACTATGTCACACACTTTCTGTTTCTTCTTACTGTCTCATATTACACACCATATGCTTTGAAATCTTCAGTGAGCAAAATCATCATAGTTTTAACTCCACCCAGCTGGCTTCTTGTCCTCTCCTCCTGGCCTATGCCCAATCTCGGCACGGGGCTTTTCTGGCCAGCAGCCATGAAGAATCCACTTGCTGTAGGATTTGAGTGTGGGTAGCCCTAGACTATCTCTGCCTGATCCCATGGCCTCACTCCATCTTTAAACAGGTTTCTTTCTTTGTCAGGACCCGCTCCCAACTGCCACCAGAGTCCGGTCAATCCTCATGTAGGTACTTTTAACAGCTCATCAACAAAAGTTTGTAGTTGGAGGGGAAAGTCTTCACAAATTAGTCTGGAGCCATTCAAGTGGAAGGTAAGTTCTTTATTCTATACTAGGCCTGTAGGTAACAGTCACAGCAGTTATGCATGTTAGGGCTCCATTTTCCCTCCAACTGTCATCAAATCCCTGGCTTCACCCAGCACACAGACCCCAACATTACATGTATCATAAGATTCTGAAAGTATCTGCACTCAGCATTCTACTGCATGACCATGGGGCCCTGCAAACACAAACGCATCACGTCATTACTATACTTCATATGACACCTCTTTTGTCATGTCTTTCACAGTTACTAAGGCATCAAATTTGGGCTCCTTCTTTCTTGCCCCTGCAATGGAAGTTTGAAGGTGCCTGGGAAATAAAACGTGTTTAGATCAATTACGATTTCATTCTTACAGTGTAACATATTTGACCACACAGTAAAACTGTGAGTCGGAAGATTGGATTAAGGATGGATTTATTACAAATTGAAAGCCATAAATCAGTCTCAGAAACATATTATAAAAATACAGAATTGCTAATGGATATTCAAATCGCCTGACAAAATGTATCCTCAATAACAGGAAGCAAATGAGGAATTCCGTAGCTGTAATTCAGAGAATGAGAAACAAAGTCTGGTGAGTAGATTGAAAGTTTCGATCCTCCTGTCTATACATGAGGATATTTAGGAAAATCTATTAAGCCCTATTTTAAATTAGGAATCCGGAAAACCCTTTTTAAGTCAGGGAAGCAGAAAAGGTGTCAGCTTAGCAGGACCTCTGTAGAAGATCTCTAAAGGGAAAGAATATTGTATAGCATGAAGCCACATTACACAGTTGTCGCAAAGAGGTCTGTACCTCTCAGGGTCTAAAGATAATCTGAATCAAGCTGAAGTATTATACTCAATTATACATACAATAGAACCTTTGGGAATCCCATGTCACATGTGTCATTTTTTTCCATCTTCAAACAACAAAACTTAGCAATTACACCCAAGATTTCTTTCCTTTGGTCCACAAATTAGAACATCCTTGGATTCCTCCTGTCTCTCTATTCTGCATTAACAGCAGTCCTCCCTTCATTTGTTGGGCTTCTTGTCCGTGCCAAAAGTACTCCTCCCAAACCCCACTATCTCTTTCACCCAATGTGCCTTTCTTTAACTATGAGTTCATGCAAATGCACCTGCAGAGGAGAGGAAAACATTGCATCCAAAGCAAACATTGAAGTTAAGAATTAAACATTAAGAAATCCTAATGCTTAAGGACTTTGGTCAACTTAGTGCAGTAAACATTTCAGTACACTTATAAATGCATGATTACAGATACACATTAGGTTACAATATGGATATAGAGTACTATTCAAATGAATACATTTCCAGTTATTTAATAAATGCAGAGTATTATTTAAATGAATGCACACATATGTAAGAATTAACAATATTATTTAAGCCCCGCAAATGCAGATATATGTGAGAACTGTAATTCGATGTTACTGTAGGGGAAAATTTTAATATGCACACTCATATAAATTTCGAGATTACACAGTGATTGCACTTTCTGTAACTGTTCAAGCGGTCTACATAACATTAATAATTATTAAGTATCACAAATACATAAGGCCATACCTATATATAAATGTGGCCTAGTCAAACATGAAAGGGTGGAGCCAAAATGAGGCTGCTCTACTGTTATTGAGTTGCTTATACTACCGATTTGGGAAACTGCAAATTGTTCATTATTAACCACGTGTGTGAATTTGTTGGTGTTGACTGCTGCTCCTACAGGTAGATTTTCAGTATTTGTTAATGCAAATTAGTAGACTAAAACTTCACCGATCTGACTCTGGGATTAGAATTTAAACTCCCTCAAGTTCCTATTTTTGCCACCTAACTCAACCTTAGCTGGGGAAAAACGTTTGTGAATCCAATCCCAAAAGTAGAGATGACAGATCAGCAGACATGATTGTTTCATTCCCGTAGGCAAGGATGGCCAAATTCAAATGCTCCTTTGCCCCATTTGCAAATAGTTGAAGGGCATATCCAGGCTCATCATTTGAGCTGTTACAAAGGCCATTTTCTGCAAGGTTTAAATAAAATAAATGACTCTCACAAGAACGCAAGTGCAGCAGTCCCACGAAGATTTTTTTCCAGAACACAATGAATAATAAAATGTATGAACGGCCTTCTCCGCTCAGGAGTTCACGCTAATAAAACATCTGTCTGATGAATAACTCTTCGAAGCCTAATATGCAAATAGTGATAGCTCTGATAATCACTGGACTCCAGTTTTCTATAATTGTTTCCACGTTCATTATCACCCATTATGCCCTAAAAGAAATCCATTTTCCGCTATGAAGTTCGATGCACACAATGCAGCACCTATCAGGGGTTTAATGGTCTTCTTTGCAGTAAATTGAATTTAATCTCTGTTATGTTGTAATGACTCCTAAGCATGGCCTGAAGATACTAAGGGGAAGGCAACAGGCTTTCAACGGTGCTTTCTCGCCCCCACGCCCCCCTTCATAAATCCCTGAAAAACTGCTGCTTTTCTGTTAGTATTTTATGCAATATAACATCCCGACGTAATATTTTGAAGCATATCTTTTCTAGTAATGCAGGGTCCTTGGACTGCATTAGATGGGCGGGGCAAAGACTTGCACCTGGTCAAGCTGCGCTAAATTGTGCAAGAGTTTGCGTTTTGCCGTACTTTTTGCCCTGCATTCCATATAGCACACATTTTGTCAGTGTTAATTAGTACCTGCGAAATTTGCACACTTAAAAAATACTTTTTGGCTCAGTATGCCTTTTGGAGTACAAGTCATAAGTTTCACGCGGTAGGCCACGCTTATTACAAGTAAGCAACAAAACATCCGTTTGTTGATAATTCTCTAAAAGTCATATTTACGACTAGAAACAGCGAGCTGTATGAGCATTGTGCCCTCTCAAAGACTGCACACCTACAATTGAACTTGGAAGAAAAATTGTCAGAGCAAGCTATATAGCATGCTGGTGGAATCACTTCTCAGTTTTAGGATCGATTGCCCCCTCTATCAGCCCATAGGCTCCGCTTTTGGTAAGGGTCGGTCTGGACAAGGCTGGAATTTGGCATCTGGGCTTTGATTTCTTGCTCTCTTAGAACTCAGGGGCACTGCCTTAAAATAGTCAAATTCTTATAGATTGCCATGCAGGCGACTAGTCGCCACAGAAGTCTAATCCATGAATGAGTAACGTATTGGAGTTGATGTGTAATGCCTTTTTTTTTGTTGCTTTTAGCCCTTTTGTCTACAATGGTAATTTTAACATCTTCTTTTATATAATTGTTTGCATGGTTTTATAAACTTCTTATATACTAAAATGATAGAGAACAAAAAGAAGGCATGCTTTAAATGTTTAAGTGAGTTACAAGAAGAGACTGAAGCAACTACTATCGCACTTATCACTTCTAGTGGATTATCCAAGCACAAAGAGAGTGCTGCACGAATCTGGAAGACCAGTCACATAAACTTCCATACAGGAGCAAACTCCATAGATTAATTGCAATAAAATATTTCAGCACTCATCAGTCATCATACGATATATAAGAACAATTTAAATAGCATAGTGCACAGACTCCATCAATGTTTTTCTTAAAACTGTTTTTTTTAAACACAATCTTCTTGTTCTTCTAAAAGTTTTCTTCTCTGAGTTTTGATGTAGCCAACACGTTTGGTCCCTAAATAGAGACTTCCCCAGGGCTACAAAACACAGATAATACATGCAAATAAAAAAACAGTTTATAAATTTACCTGAAAGGGTCCAGGACTAGGTTTGGCACCACATGGCAGGCCAGGACTCACAGCAGAGGCGCTAGGTGCTGGTAGCAAGATGCTGGTGAAGTCTTTGATGGCCCTGAGATTCCAATAGGAGACAAGCTCAACTCAAGCCCTTGGGGGAACTTTAGGAAGCAGGATGCAGAGAGCAAGGTCCATTCCTCTCACTCTCAAGCAAGAAGCAGCAGACAGCAGGCCAACACAGCAAAGCAAGCAACAAAGTGGCAGTCCCTCCTGTGGTCCAACAGCTCTTCTTCCTGGCAGAATGTCCTCAGTCCAGAAGTGTTTCCACTGTTATGGTGTCAGAGGTCTAGTACTTATACCCATTTAGGCCTTTGAAGTAGGGAGACCCTTCCCTTCCTGGCCCTGGCTCCAGACACACTACGGGAGTATGCAGTTCTTTATGTGGGGACCGGCACAGCCCTAATGTGCAATTGTCAACCCCTCCCACCACTCTAGCTCAGGAAGACCCATAGCCTGGGATGGGCCATCGGGATATGCAGGGCACACCTCAGCTTCCTTTGTGTGTGACTTTCTAGAGTGGATTCACAAAGTCCAAATGTCATCCAACCCAGATGTGTATTCAAGGGACAAGCAGAGGCACTGAATGGTTAAAGTAAGAAAATGCCAACTTTCTAAAAGTCGCATTTTCAGACCTGCCATATAAAAACAACTTCACTAAAAGATGTGTTTATAATTTGTGAGTACAGAGACACCAAACTCCAATTTTTTATCAGCTCCCAATTCGAAGGTACCCATGTAAAATGCCACTGGGGTGCTCCAATGCTAAATTATGGGAAAGATAGGCCTTGATTTAGTAAAAAGCTATTTTAGCAGCTTTTCACTAAACTTAAAAGCGCAGGTCCCTCCTTTTAAATACACAGCACCCGCCCCTTAGTGGTGACCAATATAGTAAAAGGGAAGGTTTGAGCCCGGCAAGTAGGTGTACTTGCCAGGTCGACATGGCAGTTAAAAACTGCTCACACAGGCTCTGCAGTGGCAGGCCTGAGACGTGTTTGGAGGGCTACTCATGTGGGTGGAACAATCAGTGCTGCAGGCCCACTAGTAGCATTTAGTTTACAGGCCCTTGGCACATGTAGTTCACTTTACAAGGGACTTACTATTAAATCAAATATGCCAATCTTGGAGAAACAAAAGGCCATTGCATTTAAGACACAGAGCACATGCACTTTAGCCCTGGTCCGCAGTGTTAAGGTGCCCAGAGTCCAAACACCAGCAAAAACGAAGTCCAGCACACAATCAAAAACAGGAGGCCAGAAGCAAAAAGACAGGGGAAACCACACCAATAGATGCAAGGTCTAACACAGGTGCTCATGGTGGTTATGCCATACAGAGACACTAGCCTTTCCTTAATGCAACACCAGCCCCACCTTCAATGACTGAAGTCTATGCCCTCTGTCCATTGCTGGATGGATTTCTGTGCCAGGAAGTTCCATTTTATTATCAGGCAGAAAGCGAAACTGAGTTTTTAGTGAGGTGAGGTGAGGTGAGATTCAAATGCCATCACACTGACCGGCTAATACTGGAATTAATATAAGGTCAAAGGACCACTGTCTCAGATTTTGAAATGACCTGCATCCTTAGGAAAGGCACAGACAAGCCACAAATGGTTGGACCAATACACAGAGCTTGTTGCAAATGACCATCTTTTGCATGGTATTCTCCAAGATATTTGCCTTCTTTTGCTGTACCTGCTTTAGCTGGCCAAAGGGCTCTGCACGTTTTACTCCTGCTAACCAGAGGTAAAGTGCTCGTGCTCCCCATTCTAAACATGTTCCAAATGGAATGCCCCTAATTGACACATTGGATTTATTTGTACGTCTCTAGCAAATGGTTCCACATGTACCCAGAACCTGTAAATTAAATGCTACTGATGGGCTGCAGCACTCTTTGTGCCACCCACTAAAAGTAGCACTGTAAAACATGTCTCCAGGCCTGCTACTGCAGACTGAGTGTGCAGTTTTAAACTAACATTTCAACCTGGCAAAATAAACCTTTTGCCAGGCCTAACCCTACTTTTTTAATAATTATAAGCCACACCTAAGGTAAGCCTATAGGGCATGTGCATGATATTTTAAAAGTAGGACATTTATATTTAATGTTTTAAATGTCTGGGCAGCGAAAAATCTCCAAAGTCATTTTTCACTTTGACAAGGCTGGCTTTCCCATAGGTTAACGATGGTGTACACTATCACCCTTAACCCCTTCGCTGCTAGGCCTTTCCCCCCTGTGCTAAGCCTTTTTTTGGCAATTTGGGGTAGTTCGCGCTTAGGCCCCTGTAACCTTTTGACCGCAGCATTTATCCATGCCAAATTTGCGTTCTTTTCTTCCAACATCATGGGGATTTTAAAGGTTCCCAGGGTTTGTTGATTCCCCTGGAGGGGACCCAGAAATTAGCCAAAATACAGCTAAATGTAGGTTTTTTGGGGGAAAAATGGGAAAAGGTGCTGCAGATGAAAGCGTCTGGTTTTTTCCCTGCAAATGGCATCAACAAAGGGTTTGTGGTGCTGAAATTACCATCTTGCCAGCTTTCAGGGACTGACAGACTTTTGTCAGAAAACTAAAATTGTTTACACAGTTTTGGCATTTTACTTGGACATAGCCTATTTTTGCTATTTTTTGTACTTTCAACCTCTTTCCAGTTAGTGGTAGAAATGGGTAAAAAAGCAATAATGGATCCTGGAAAGCTATACATGTCAGAAAAGTAGACAAAATTCTGAATTCAGCAAGGGGTCATTTGTGTAGATCCTTCAAGGTTTTTTCATAGAAACTAACAGTTAAAAATAGGAAAAATTGAAAATGAGTTGAAACAAACAGCCATTTGTGCCAATGTTTTCACCTGTAACTTCTTCTAAGTATGACAAATTTTTGAAAGCAATATACCGTTACATCCGCTAGACCCTTTTGGTTGTGGGGATATATAGGACTTGTAAGTTCACCAAGAACCCGAGGAACCCAGAGTCAATAACTGAGCAGTGTACAGCAATGGTTTTTATTGTATACCGGGTATATCGAAATTAATTTGGGAAAATATAAACAGTGAAAAATCGGTATGAAAGACACCTGTGTATTATTGAAACGGGAACAAAATATAGAGTTTAGAAACAGTAGCAATTCGCACATCTCCAAAATTGTGGGTACCCATATTAGCATGTGAATTATAGGACATTTTTCAAAGTGACTTCTTTTTTACACAGTGTCTTACATTTGGAAGGCAGAAATGCAGCTAAAGTCAGTAGGTAATAGCATTACCTCCTCAATTCTTTGTTCCCCTAAGTCTCCCGATAAAAATGGTACTGCACTTGTGTGGGTAGGCCTAGTGCCTGCGACAGGAAATGGCCCAAAACGCAACGTGGACACTTCACATTTCTACAGTGAAAACAGACCCTGTTTTTTGCAAAGTGCCTAGCTGTGGGATTTTGAACCCTAGCTCAGCCGGCACCCAGGGAAACCTAGCAAACCTATACATTTTTGAAAGATAGACTCCAAGAGAAATCCAGGATGGGGTGACTTGAGTGGCTCTCACCAGGTTCTGTTATCCAGAATCCCTTGCAAACCTCAACCTTTGGGGAAAAAAAAGCACATTTTCCTCGTATTTCTGTGATGGAAAGTTCTGGAATCTACGTGGATCAACAAAATTCCACCCACCCCGCATTCCCCAACGTCTTCTGATAAAAAAGGTACCTCACTTGTGTGGGTAGGTCTAGTGCCCGTGACAGGAAACGGCCCAAAACGCAACGTGGACACACCACATTTTTACAGTGAAAACTGACCCTTTTTTTGCAAAGTGCCTAGCTGTAGATTTTAAACCCTAGCTCTGCCGGCACCAAGGGAAACCTAGCAAACCTATACATTTTTTTTAAACTAGACACCCAGGGGAATCCAGGATGGGGTGACTTGTCTGGCTCTCACCAGGTTCTGTTACCCAGAATCCCTTGCAAACCTCAAACTTTGTAAAACAAAAAAACACATTTTCCTCACATTTCTGTGATGGAAATTGCTGGAATCTGCACGGATCCACAAAATTCCACTCACCCCGCATTCCCCAAAGTCTTCCAATAAAAATGGTACCTCACTTGTGTGGGTAGGCTTAGTGCCCGCGACAGGAAACAACCCAAAACGCAATGGGGAAACACCGCATTTTTACAGTAAAAACTGGCCCTTTTTTTGCAAAGTGCCTAGCGGTAGATTTTGAACCCTAGCTCTGCCGGCACCTAGGGAAACCTAGCAAACCTATAAATGTTTGAAAACTAGACATCCAGGGGTATCCAGCATGGTATGACTTGTCTGGCTTTCACCAGGGTCTGTTACCCAGAATCCCTTGCAAACCTCAAACTTTGTAAAAAAAATAAAAAACACACTTTTCTCACATTTCTGTGATGGAAAGTTCTGGAATCTGCGTGGATCCACAAAATTCCACCCACCCCGCTTTTCCCAAAGTCTTCTGATAAAAATGGTATGTCACTTGTGTGGGTTGGCCTAGTGCCCGCGAAAGGAAATGGCCCAAAACGCAACGTGGGCACACCACATTTTTATAGTGAAAACTGACCCTTTTTTTGCAAAGTGCCTAGCTGTATATTTTGAACCCTAGCTCTGCCGGCACTGAGGGAAACCTAGCAAACCTATATGTTTTTAAAAACTAGACACCCAGGGGAGTCTAGGATGGGGTGACTTGTCTGGCTCTCACCAGGGTCTGTTACCCAGAATCCCTTGCAAACCTCAAACTTTGTAAAAAAAAACACATTTTCCTCACATTTCTGTGATTGAAAGATCTGGAATCTGCATGGATCGACAAAATCCCACCAACCCCGCATTCCCAAAAGTCTTCCGATAAAAATGGTACCTCACTTGTGTGGGTAGGCTTAGTGCCCGCGACAGGAAACTGCCCAAAACGCAATGTGGACACACAACACTTTTACAGTGAAAACTGACCCTTTTTTTGCAAAGTGCCTACCTGTGGATTTTCAACCCTAGCTCTGCCGGCACCTAGGGAAACCTACAAAACCTATACATTTTTGAAAACTAGATATCTAGGGGAATCCAGGAGGGGGTGACTTGTGTGGCTTTAACCAGATTCTATTGCCCTCACTCGTGTGGGTGGCCCAAGTACCCGCGACAGGCAAGGTCCCAAAACGTATTGAGGAGACATCAAAATTACCTATCACAAAGCGACCTGGTTTTGCAAGGGGGGGTCACCTGGGTTTTTGGTCCCGGGCTTGGCGGCCATCTAGGAAAACCTACCAAACCCACACATTTCTGAAAACTAGACACCCTGGGGAGTCCAGTGAGGTATGGCTTGCGTGGATCCCCTAATGTTTTCCTACCCAGAATCCCCTGCAAACCTCAAATTTAGCTGAAAAAAACACATTTTCCACATATTTGTGTGTGGGATCACCGTGCCGGCACAAATGTCCTACCACACAGCGTTCTCCTCAGTCTCCCGAGTAAAATGATACCTCACTTGTGTGGGTGGGGCAAGGGCCTATGACTGGGAAGAGCCACAAACATAGGGATTAATGGTATAGCACAGTGAATTCTAAGCGCTACACTTTTTTAAAAATACGTTTTTATCCAATTCTGCATTGGACACCCACACAAGTGGAAAACGTTGGTGGGTCCACGTAAGCCATACCTCCCTGGACTCTCCCGGGTGTCTAGTTTTCAGAAATGTTTGGGTTTGGTAGGTTTCCCTAGATGGACGCCGAGCCCGGGGCCAAAAACCCAGGTGACTCCCCTTGCAAAACCAGGTCGTTTTGTGATAGGTAATTTTAATTTCTCCTCAATACATTTTGGGCCCTTGCCTGTTGCGGGTACTTGGCCCACCCACATGAGTGGGATACCATTTTTATCGGGAAACCAGGGGAAATGCTGGGTGGTAGGAAATTTGTGTCAGCCCTGTGATCCCACAACTTTCCCACACAGAAATTTAAGAAAAATGTGATTTTTTCAGCTAAATTTGAGGTCTGCAGGGCATTCTGGGTAGGAAAACATTAATGGGTCCATGCAAGCCATACCTCCCTGAATTCCCCCAGGTGTCTAGTTTTCAGAAATGTGTGGGTTTGGTAGGTTTCCCAAGATGGCCGCCGAGCCCGGTGCCAAAATCCCAGGTGACCCCCCTTGCAAAACCAGGTTGTTTTGTTATAGGTCATTTTGAAGTCTCCTCAATACGTTTTGGGCCCTTGCCTGTCGCGGGTACTTGGCCCACCCATGCGAGTAAGGTACCATTTTTATTGGGAGACCTGGGGGAATGCTGGGTGGTAGGAAATTTGTGTCAGCCCGGTGATCCTACAACTTTCCCACACAGAAATTTGAGAAACATTTGATTTTGTCAGCAAAATTTGAGGTTTGCAGGGGATTCTGGGTAAGAAAATGTTGGTGGGTCCACGCAAGTCATACCTCCCTGGACTCCCTCTTGTCTCAAGTTTTCAGAAATGTGTGGGTTTGGTAGGTTTCCCTAGATGGCAACAAGCCCGGGGCCAAAAACCCAGGTGATCCCCCTTGAAAACCAGGTCGTTTTGTGATAGGTAATTTTGATGTCTCCTCAATACGTTTTGGGCCCTTGCCTGTCGCAGGTACTTGGCCCACCCATGCGAGTGAAGTACCATTTTTATTGGGATACCTGGGGGAACGCTGGGTGGTAGGAAATTTGTGTCAGCCTGGTGATCCCACAACTTTCCCACACAGAAATTTGAGAAAAACTGGATTTTTTAGCTAAATTTTGAAGTTTGCAGGGGATTCTGGGTAGGAAAACGTCGAAGGGTCCATGCATCCCATACCTCCCTGGACTCCCCAGGGTGTATAGTTTTCAGAAATGTGGGGGTTTGCGAGGTTTCCTTAGATGGCCGCTGAGCCTGGAACCAAAAACGCAGGTAACCCCCTTGAAAAACCAGGTAGTTTTGTGATAAATAGGTGTGCACCTGTGTTTTTGGTCCCGGGTTTGCAAACATCTAGGGGAGACTAAAAAACCCAGACATTTCTGAAAACTAGACACCCGTGGGAGTCCAGGGAGGTGGGGCTTGTATTGTTCCCCCAACGTTTTCCTTCCAAAAATTTGCTGCAAACCTCAAATTTAGCTAAAAAGTCAGATTTTCCTCTAATATCTGTGTGGAAAAGTTGTGGAATCACCGCACGGCACAAATGTCCTACTACCCAGCATTCCCTTCAGTCTCCCATTAAAAATTATACCTTACTTGTGTGGATGGGCCAAGTGCCTATGACATGGAAGGGCCAAAAACGTATAGGAATTGAGGTGGGCCCAAAGCGGGTCTAAAAGGGCAATTGGTTTATACGTTTTTAGGCTGACGCTACTTTTGGCATCTTCACAAGTGAAGTATCATTTTTCTTGGGAGACCAAAGGGCATGCTGGGTAGTAGGAAATGTGTGCCTAAACGGTGATCCTACAACTTACCCACACAGATATGTGAGGAAAATGTGACTTTGTAAGTCAATTTGAGGTTTGAAGGGGAGTCTGGGTAAGAAAACGCTGGG
This sequence comes from Calotriton arnoldi, assembly GCA_963921515.1. Classification (NCBI taxonomy): domain Eukaryota; kingdom Metazoa; phylum Chordata; class Amphibia; order Caudata; family Salamandridae; genus Calotriton; species Calotriton arnoldi. The sequence goes on from CAWUFW010009935.1 coordinate 676,493, forward strand.
GGATCCATGCAAGCTACACCACCAGCCAAGAGTCATTTCATGCACACAACCATCCACTCACACCACCAGCCAAGCGCCATCCACGCACACAGCCAGCCAAGCACCATCCACACACACCACCAGCCAAGCGCTATCCATGTAGAACTCTAGAACGCAGATGGCGTCGGAATTAGGAGCTTACTGAACCAAGCAATTTCAAAGAGGCCCTCAAAAAATACCATATCTAAATCAAATTAGCCAACAAAGTATACTATACAGAAGTAATTAAAACAACCAATTCTAACCAGAAAGCCATCTTCAAGATTGTCAACACCTTCACTAATCCTAAAGCAGTACAACAAGAAATTCCCCCCTCGCAGTCCCTCTGTAACAGCATAGCAGACTACTTTGAACAAAAAGTCTCGACATTACAAAAAGATTTTTCACTTCCCCTCTCTTTTCCCAATAACAATGACACCACTCTTGGTAAAGAGAGGGTGACCTTACAAACTTTTAAACCAATTACCCCTGAAGAATCACGTCAGGTGATCGTCACCTCTAAATCAGGATCCCCTTTTGATCCCTGTCCCCCCCTGATCTTACATGCCATGATTGACATCGTAAACCCCATCATAAATCAAATAATAAATACCTCTTTGGCAACTGCTAAGATCCCTGCAGAATGGAAGCTCGCAGCTGTAAAGTCACTACAAAAGAAACAACTTGCGGACCCCTCTATTCTCTCTAATTTACGACCGATTTCTCTTCTACCTTGCCTTAGCAAGATTACTGAAAAATTCGTCAACCGCCAACTCACTACATTCTTGGAAAATGCAAATCTGCTTCACCCTAATCAATCCGGGTTTAGACCTCAACACTCCACTGAGTCGGCCTTACTGTATACTGCTGAATCTCTCAGAGCAGCTCTGGACCAAGGAAAAAATGCTGTCCTGGTCTTATTGGATCTGTCGTCAGCTTTCGACACGGTCTCACATGTCATTCTTCTAGACCTTCTCGTTTCCTTTGGCATCTCTCATACAGTTTTGGCCTGGCTAAAGTGTGCCTACCCATATTTACAAGGTCACTTACACCCACCCTGCATGGCTTTTCATGGCCTTGTAAATATGGACCCCCTTTCACTCATTACTCTGCGTGAAAGGGGTGTTCCATGGGTATTGCCACAGTTTTCATTCGTGTCCAGATGAAGTGTTCCTTTACATCTGAAACATAAGGAATGCAGTGTAAGTTTCCATACAATTAGGGGTTGCTCATTCCCTTCTAGCCAAGTGTATCCTCCCACCTCCATATCCAGATTTCCTGACATGGGGTGTCTATGTTTACGTTCAACCCTTCCATACAAGACCCATTACCCTCTATATCATCGAGCTGGGTGGCCCTACGTAGGAATTCCATGTCGGTAGTCCACTTGTTGGTAAAGAAGACTGCCCCGTATACGGTAAGGGCCACCCTTGGACCAAAAATGGAGGCAGGAACAGATATGTTTGTCCATTGAGTTGGGGGTTTTGCTACCTCCAAGAACCTCTTCTCTGGGGAGTCTAGGGGCCAAACAGTACCCTCCCCCATGGTGCTCTTTCTGCACACCTTGTTTAGCTCAGTTTAAATATTGCTAGGCTTGTTGAAAAGGTATAGAGCCGGTGGATTGGTCTTGCAATGGGTCAGATTCACTACTACTCTGTGGGGTTCTACCTTGTTAGCCTAGATTTTGGTCCTGCTTCTGCATAGGTACAAGTGGAGAAGGGATTTTGCTTTTTCAGGGGCTAACTCTTGGGACAAGTAAAGTCTATTTATACCTACTGCATGGGGTATCAGCAAACACACGTAACACGATCTGGCTGATGTCTTAGAGCACACAGCGGTCATGTGCTGATACCTCATGTTGTGTAAGAGGGCGTTGTGTAGTGGATGTTGAATGCTAGTGTCCTGGTTGGTGTAACTATAAGTGAGATAGGAGAGATCACTACGCAAGTGCTGTGATAGTTTCTGAACAGACTCCATTTGGCCAGGTGGCTCTTTGGCAGCGAATAGGTGCGGCAGCACCCAAACTAGACAGAGAGTACATAGACGTGCAAAAATCCATAACTTGTAATTGAACATTACAGGTCTTTGATATGGATTGAGTGGAGATGTCTGTGGTCCTCTGGATATAGGGTATTTTCATTCAACAGTACAATCAAAAAGCTCACAGTGCAGTTCGTAAGTTTGATTCGCACACTTTAGATCCGCGTTGAGGTGGTAATGTGGCAGCTGAAAGGTGGTGCCCTTGGAGGTTCGATTGCAGACCTGTTGGATAAGACCTTGGTTAATTTGTTAATTCAGAAAACATTGCATGTGTGCCATTGTTAATGATAATTTCATTGGGGTTCCTATAAATCCCACTAGGGTGTGTTTTACACACCCTATTTACACAGTTTTTTAAAAAGCAGAGGTTTGTATTCTCAACGTCATTGGTCCTTCTTCTGGCTTTGGTACAGTTCATTCTTGGGATTTGGGTGAATGGGTGGCATTTTACTCTGGAGTTTTATCTTACTGCACATTTGGACTCTGTGTTTGGGTGATGCATTACCTCTCCAGATAGTTACCCCTCCCTGCTGAGGCTGTGGCCTTGGTCCCTGTTGGACTGAATTCCCTGTATGCGGTAGCTGTTGCAATGTGTTTGTCCAACTACCTGATCCCTGTTGTGGGGGTGCAGTGGCTGACTGGCCTCCCTGCAGCTGAATGTAAGGTGTATTCAGGTTTCCCTGGGCTTGGTTTTGTGGATTAGGCTTTTGCAGTGGCTGACCCTGGCCCATCGATCTCTGTTTGTGGTATGCTTTTAACCAGCATCTGTCTACCAGGTGGCCCATCTCCTAAAGTCTGGTTGCTACTAACTTCCCTGGCCTCTGCCACTGTAGCTAGGTTGAAATCCTCTGGAGTTTTGCGGTGGAGCCCCCTTTAAGACTGGTGCCATTTGCACGTATGGGGCAAACATGGCCCCCTCAAGGGTGGTCTTTTTCAATTTGTGTTGGACCAATTTAGCAGTGCCTCTCTTGGCTTGCTCCTCTTTTTCTCTATCAATTTCTTTTTGTGGTAATGCAATATATGGTCTTGTATCTCCCACCAGTGCTTTGTGTCTAACCCAACCACGCTGCTAAATCCGCTTTGTATCTCGGTGGGTAGCCCCTTTTTGAGAATACTGTAAAGAACTGTGATTTGTGGGCCTGTGTCAGTCCATGCCTGTCCTGTCTCTTTTCCCCATCGTTCCCTCATCCTATCCAGAAAATTAGTTATTGTCTCCTGTGTCTTCATAGTTTCCACCATTAGCCCTCCTACGTCAGGGATGCAAGTTCGGGCCAACACAGTGTTAGTCTGCTTAGTAGCCATTTGATATCACCTATCGCTAGGTTTGTTCCCACAGTGTTCTTTTCAAAGCATGAGATCAATTTCTCCACTCCATTCACCAATTGCGGTAACTTTGTCCTTAGCCCTTCCTTGTCCATTTGAGCCCACAGCACATATATGGTCCCTGATGTGCCCTTCTGTAGCAGTGAGTACATCTTTGATTTTGGTAACACTACTGGTTTCTCCTTAACATGGCATTCCCATCTTTATAGGCATTCCTGCATGTAGGGGAAGTTCCACTCGGGATATCCTCCTCCATGTCGGGTGCAGTCTTCCCCTATGGCCAAGGTCTATTGTAGTGGTCTTTTCCATCAGTACAATGGGCTAGCTGGTGGCAGAATGGCCAAGTGCAGGTCTTGCCTTCCTCTCTGGCCACTATCTCCCTTGGGGTCAGGCTATCTATATTTTGCGTTCGAGTGGAGCAGCGTATGTCTTTGTCGCCTCTCCCCTTGTGCGCGTGCAAAGGTTCCATCCTGTTTTTCCAGTGTCTTGTTTGGGTCAGCACCAGGCTACTGTGGTCCCTGATTTCCCGGTCAGCACCTCTCCTTTGTTGAAAATTTGGTGAGGCTTGGATCCCAGCCAAAAGCCTCCAATCTAATTTTACCTCTGACTCTTACCCAATCTATGCCCTGTGCCTCAGTTTCTTTGTTTTAAGGACTCTCTGGTTTCGATTTTAATCATGGGGAAAATATACAGGGGGATACTGTTTCTAAGAATGTAACTATGAATTTAGCGCTATGTACAGATGCATCAACAATTCAACATGAACATTCCATAAACACAAATAACAATGCATATGAAGGGATGCAACTTAGAAAAGTGCAATTTGTCAATGAAAGCAGTATCTGAACGATATTGACTCCTGCCATCAATTGCGGTTGGTGAGAAAGAGCAGCATTTTCATATAAAACATTGGGCCAGCAACAAAAACACAATACTTAAGACAAAACACAGTTTGCAATAATTTAACAGCAGCACAACATCACACATACACCTTACATCAATAATGGCACCCTGTATCACACCCAAGGGCCAAGCGTACCATCTATATCACACCCAGCGTCCCATGCAACCAACACCTAAAACACTGTCCTTACTCCGATTCTAGCACATGCTATCCTGTGACTAGGGGAAGCTCTGCTTAGTACACAGGACAAAGTGAGCATGATAGTCTGTCAACATCAGCTCTGGGACAAAGATAAAAATAGTTTGCAGAAAAAAAAGAAATAACTCGAGAACCACAGGCCTCATGGCCAAACACAAGTTACACTTAATCACCCAGGTCCAAATCTTTTCTTCCGAATTACACCCTGTATCACACCCAGGGGCTAAGCGTACCATCTATGTCACGCCAAGCAGTTCAAGCATACCTGTTGTGTCATGCCCAGCAGAAAAAGCATACCATCTGTGCTATGCCCAGCGGTCCAAGTGACCAACACCTCTCACTTCTTTCAGATACCAATGGCATTGGGAAACTGGCGGCACTGAGAAACACTTTTAGACTAAAAAATAAGATTGAGATGTCAACTCTGACAATAAATAATCAAATCAAATCAAATCAAATCAAGGGACATTTGTATCGCGCTCACATCACTAGAAGTCTCATGGCGCTGCAAACGGCTCTGATAGATGAAATAGCTCAGATGTCAAATAGCCATGTTTTTAATCCCTTACGAAAAGCGTTGTGGTCCGGCAAGGTGCGCAAGTGAAAAGGGATTTTATTCCAAGATGCTGGAGCGAGGAAAGAAAAGACCTGCCTCCTTTTCTGGCCAGATGAACTTTAAGGGGAGTAAGCAAAAATGTATTGCTGGATCTGAGCGTCCTATGTGGTTGGTACCAACATAGTTTCTGAGACCAGTATTTAGGGCCTTTACCGTGCATCTGTTTGTGGGTCAGGCAGAGAACCTTAAAAGGATTCGCTTTCTCACAGGGAGCCAGTGTAAAGATCTCAAACAGGGAGCGGAGGGGATCTGGATGGAAGATCCAGAACTAGCCTTGCTGCGGTATTCTGCAAGATCTGAAGTCTGTCTAGGAGACCTTCATTAATTGAGAGCAGTAAAGCATTTCCATAGTCCATTCTGTTTATTATTAGTCCTTGGACCAAGGGTTTTCTAGTCTCAATTGGAATCCATTTAAAGACCTTCCGTAGGCTGCGAATTACTCCAAAACAGGAACCAATAATGTGGTTGATCTGGTTTTTCATGGACAATTGATTGTCCATGTAGAAACCTAGGTTTCGTACTGTCTGTTTGGGTATTGGACAAAGTCCCAGCTGGGATGGCCACCAGTCATTAGACCAGTGCTCAGATGCATTGCCAAAAGCATAATCTCCGACTTACCCCCATTCAATTGTAAGTAGTTGGAACTCATCCACCTATCAATGTGAGACATACATTTTTGAAACGCTCTTTAGTTTCAGCGGGGTCTGGACCAATAGTGATCAGAATTTGAGTGTCATCTGCGTAGGATATGACATCAAAACCGTAAAGTCTGATCACTTTGGCCAGAGGAGTCATATACAGGTTAAAGAGTGTTGGGCTCAAAATAGAGCCCTGTGGCACTCCCATCCTGACTGGTCTCTCACATGAGATGTTGTTTCCCATCTGGACTGTAGTAGTTCGGTCGGTAAGGTAGCTCTTAAGCCACTCGAGGCGTTGCCTCTGACACCAATCTCCCAAAGACGCTGTTCTAAAATGCTATGGGAGATGGTGTCAAAGGCAGCGGATAGATCAAGTAGAACGAGGACGGCTGACTGATGTTTATCCAGGATTAGCCTGATGTTGTCTGCTACCTCGACTAGAGCCGTCTCGGTGCTATGCGCTGCCCTGAAACCCGACTGGGAAGGATCCAACAGTCCCTGGCTCTCACGGTGGTTGACAAGTTGTTGGTTGATCAGAGTTTCTAAAATCTTCCCAAAGTGTGGGAGCAGGGAGATAGGACGATAATTTAGGAGTAATTTTGGGTCGGCAGTAGGTTTTTTCAAAATAGGTCTTACCCGGGCTGCCTTCCACCTTATCGGAAATACCGCTTCCGAAAGTGACTTATTAAATAGGCCTGTGAGTCTTTCCAGTATTGCTGGGGCAATTAAGGGCAATATTTTAGGGGGAATAGCATCGGTGGGCGAGCCAGATTTTATCTTCAGCATAGTAGCAGAGACTGTCTTAATATCAAGTTTGGCAAAATTGTCCAAGATGTGAGGAGGATCAGGGGACAGGCCGAACACCTGTTCAGAGTTGGTAGCTTTACCTAGTGGTGGAAAGGAGCGGTAAATGGCCATGATTTTCTCATCAAAGAATTCAGAAAGGAATCTATCCAAGTTTGAGAATTAGGACTTGATAACTTGTTGACAGGAATTGTGAATTCTTTTAAGATTTGATAGAGTTCTTTACTAGAGTTTTCAGCCTGATTTATCCTATTTAAAAGAAACAGTTTTTGGCTGATTTAATATCAGTCATATAGCTATAATTATTTTTTTATATGCCTCACGGTCCACCAGTTTTTACTTTTACGCCATTTTCGCTCCGCAATTCTACAGCGGAGCTTAGTGGCTTTAGTTGGTCTGTAAACCAGGGAGCAGTCCTAGACTTGATTTTAATCTGGGTGAAAGGGGCAATCTTATCTAGTGTCGTCAAAATATCATTATCCAGATCGTGTGCTGCTTGATCTACATTAGTTTCTGATCCTGGCTGGTCTAGGATAACAAAATTTAAGAAAAGGGGCAGGGTGACTCTATGCCATAAATACAATAAATATTCACCTTTTCTAGCGTCTGACTATCAAAAAAGGTGACTTCCGTGGGATCATGTCCGAGGACGCCTTGCGACTACTCAGCTAGGACATATAAAATAGGTAATATGCCAGATATCTGTCAGTGGAAGGGCGCTCAGGTTATCTTTTTACGCTTCTCCCTAGTTTGCTATATGCCACATGCTTTGCCACAGTTCTGATGCAGTCTCTTAACCTCCATGACGGCTGCTTCAGGACGGACCTCTGCCCCGCGGATTCAGCAGAACATCCAATCAATTGTGGTGTCTGCTCACTAATATTGTTGTGCAAATGTGAATCCGTTCTGGAGGGGTCGCCTTCCTTTGGCTGCAGTCAGGTGCGAGGTATTAATCAGCTCTGTTGGGGCTCACCAAAATGTTGCTTGAACATGAAATACCTTGAACAAACAAGAGACAAGCGGCATTTGGCAAAACAGGAACAGTTCATTTAATTAAGCAATGCGTCCGAGTGAACAGTCAGAGGCATGGGGTCTGAGGACTGTCTCAATTTACAATCGGTCTAATATAGACTTTTATACAGTTCATTTAATGCAATAAAATAGTTTCAGTAATACTTATTTTGTAAGGAATGTGTACCTCTGTCTTTGGAGCCATAAATTAATGTATTGGATGAGGAATCCAGGTGAGCCTCGACCTTGCGTGGCAACAATGTGGCCAGTGGGTAACGTGTCAAGATGTTCTGCATGGGGAGCATGTGATCACTGCCTGTACTATGTGTACTGTTTCCTGAGTGGCTAAGTGGTCCTAACTTCATGTTGCATCTGACTTTTTGGTGTTTTGGGAATGCGCGCACCCCTGTGTGCTTTATTGGGGCCAATCTCCCTTGACCATTGTAGTGTGGCTGCGCCTATGTGTGGGATCGATCTGGGATTTCCTGTTTGCACGTTTGTCTGCTGGCTATGTGCCATCCCACCTGCAATCTGCCAATTAGTGACCTTGGATCTAGGAGCCTGTTCAACTAGTATTTCTGATTCGTGTCGACGGCGAATTCATCAATAAAGATGTGATTCGTTTTTTTACGTGAATGTATTGTTATTCATATTGACATCGACTTTTTCAATATTAACACAAGGCATCACCATCTCGCAGAGTTCTTCCATGTCAAATTTACAATTTTATGATGTGGAGTAGAACTGTGATGACAGAGGAATGAAAGCAGTTGCAGAAGTGAGGCTGGGTCATGGGTGCGCCCCAAAAAAAGGATTACTTATTCGCAGAATGTTTTTTCAATACTTTCTGCGTCAGAAGCTCCACTGCAAAGAAACATGCAAAGAAACATGATACTGTGATAACATGACAGGGATAAGGAGAAAGTTGAAGAATACAAACTTTGGAAAATCATGGATCATTTGGATTTCTTTATGAGATACCTTATGGTGGTAGAGGAGAATAGCATGTCCACAGCTTGAGCACATGGTATAAAGGATTAGAGGTGGGCACAATTGGTGCAAACATTTGGAGATCCCTCAGAAAAAGTTACAGAGAGGAGGGAACATATAGTTGATGTACTATGCATCGAAAGGCCCCATGATAATGAATAGACTTTATCTCAACACTGAAGGCATAACTACTAAGAAAGAACACATGTTTGTTTACAGCTTAGAAGAGAGGAAAACACTAGGCACAGGAAAACATTTAATCACACCAGTGTAATTTTGGCAATTTTGTGTAACAACTTTATGCATAATCACTGATATTATGCCACTGCATCACATCACATCACATACCAAAAATCCCATTCGTAGAAAAATCTCAACCTTTGATGCATGAAAACAACTCAATCAGCATGAACACGAACTTCATCTTCCCAACTCAAACAAAAGCTCTTTACCTGACTGAGTAACAAACATCTCAGGTTAAATTTGAACACTAGTTGTCCATTCAGATAATTTTTTTAGTGTGAAACAAAAATCTGAACACAAGCGCAGTTCTCTTAAAGCTAGCGACTGGAAAATCAACACAATAATGCATTTTCAAGTTGAATTGTTACCTGAATGGACCGATTGGGTAAATTTTTGAGCACAAAATGCATGTTTCCATTCTTTTTAACAGCCCGAAAGTGCCTTAAAATATGGGAAGCTACTGTACATGTAGTAGCAACTTTATCTTCCTCTGTTGAAGAATCCTTCCGGTGCTATGTTCAGCCCTTGGTCATTTTGCATTTGGAATTTGGAGGGAAAGCCTCACTCTCTTTTTGTCTGCTATCTCTTCTGCATCCACACCCTTGAAATGTTTGCTTTTTGGGAAAAATCAAGTAAGTTCAATGCAGTACTTTTCTAAAAGTTTTTGGAGGGATAATGAAATGGAGTCCTGGGGTTACAATACATATTTTTTGCGTTTCTTCATGGTTTTTTTGGTGAATTTTGTACAGACTTGTTAATTATTTTCATGTGTTGTTATTGTTTGAGACCTAGTCAGCCCTGCAGTAGGTCCTGGGTGTATTTTTGAATGTATTGCTCACATTCTCACTGCTGCTTTGCTATAGCTTTAAAAAAATTATTTTAGGGACCTATAGATGGCCTTGTACTAAATGCAAAATGTAGGTTATTTTTTGTCTGCATGTGCCTGTTTGTCGGTTAGGTTGGTTGGTTCCTGGAGTCCAGGCCTATATAGCCAGGCTTGTTCCTTTGTTCTCAGCAACCTTCTTACCCATGTGCTTGCCTGTCATTTTTTTTGTGTATATGTGGCATGGTTGATGTTGTATTTTAATTCTTTCCTGCAACTTTTAAAAGTATTTTTGAGAAGTAATGTATGTTGCCTTCAGCTGTTTATGTTTGGGGCATTTTTAAAGTTCGTTTAATTTTCTTTTCTTACACTGCTGATTTGCTGGTGGTGGATAAAAGTCAATCCAATGTGTGGGCCCAGGCACATTTTGAGGATATAATATATATCTGTGCAATCCTTTCCCTGCAACGCTAAAATTTGTTTTCTTGGATGTGAAGGAGGTGCTCCAGGCAGGATAGGGCAACCAAATATTTGTTCTCCATGTCTCCTTCGGTGCTGTCAATGTGGTTGTGACCTTTTTCAGTAGCCAGTGTGTGTGTGTGCGTGTGTGTATTTGTGTGTGGGTGGTAACCATTTTGTCTTTGTTTTTCATGCCTCCTGCTTTCATGGCACTTGGTGGATTAGCTAGCTACCACCATTTTAAACAGCCAGGGTGTGTTTCAATCTGTCTAGCCATTTTTATGGACTGTTGGGGGACGCCTACAATTATTTAACCCATTTATTTTTGTCTGCCTATCACCCCACCTAGCGTAGGGTCCAGTGGGGCTCTGGAGTTATTTCTTAAATGGATGAACAATTAAAATAAATTCATGTGGTGACTCTTTCACCACACACTTAAAAAATGGCACATTGAAAAATACAGTGCTGTAAACATAATATAGTTGACTTAGTGAGTACCACATTACATCCTTCACCCCAAATTCATTAAATGTACAACAAAGGGGGGGCGTGGCCAAGGTGGCGGCGGAGTAGCACCGTTTTCCTGGGGCTCCGCTCGCTGAGGCCGATATAAGGCATCCATTGGCAGTTTCGAGACCTGAGTGGGGGCCAAAAGCGACCCCAAGCTGCACTGCTGACGAAGAGCGAGGCGGGCTGGTGAGCGGCCCCTGTCTCCTGTAGAAACTGGCTGCGGCAGCTCGGACACGGCGATCGGCCGCGTGGACGGTGACAGTGCGGGGATCGCCCGTGGGACCCGGCTGTGGTAGAGAAGGCCCCGGTAGTTGCGACACCTGCTGCACTCGGAGCTGGCGGAGCCCTGACTGCATTGTGGAGTGAGGCAGTGCGAGCGGTGACACCGGGGGGTCTGTTGCCTCCTGCGGAGCACTGTGAGGACCTGTCCGAGGTCCGGGACTGGATACCACAAGGCGGCCATATTTAGTGAGGACTGAAGTCGAGGCCAGGAGTCAGCAGCGAAGCCCTCCCCTGGGGCTCCTAACCGGAGGAGACGGGAGGCGGTGCCCCCCGGCTTTGAGGGGCAAGATCGAGACGGCCTGAGGCAGCGGCAGGAGTGCAGGCCCGGGCCGAGGGACGGCACCACGCGGTGCGGCCTCCATTGGGTGAGTGCGCAGCCTGCACCGCGCAAAGCAGCAAGTGCCCATCAGCGGAGCGCGAGTGTGGTGAAGGGGGAGGAATGGCGCCACTGCATCAGTGGAGCCGGAGTGCACGGCAGGAGGCAGAGGCCCGGTGCGACACAGACTAGTGACGGCCCCTGGCTTGGCTTGATAGTGGCGGGACATGGAGGGCCGGTCAGCGTACATGCCGAGATTTTGGGAGAGGGCCCAGTCCCAGCCTCCGCTATCCCCCTCGAGGGCAGTGGGGCCCTACCTATGACTGCATCTGGGGCACTCTGGGCCTAGAGGACTGGCTCCTTTTCATCTCTCTGTTGCTGGGGGCCCCGGTTAGGATGCCGTCCCCCCACTCTGACAGGCCATTCGAGGGGATCCGTGGGGGCTAGCGACTGAACACCGGCGCCACTCGACTGCAGTTGTGCCCACCCCACGGTTGAAGCTGGAGGTGCCCCGCTCCGTGGCGGTGGCTGTCGGTGGCCTTGGGAGTTTGTGGTGAGGCTTCGCCGGTAGTGTCACGCGCTTGGTGGAGAGGCCGCTTACCTGCCATGACTGGGCCCTGATCTTGCACCAACAACGATATTACAGGGGCTTACTCAACGACCCTTAGCGGGGTGAGGCCAGACATGTGCTTGAGAGCGCCGAGTGCGGAGGCCCTGCTCCGGACCTTGCTTGTACCTCCTGACGCTGTTGACGACTGGCTGCGTCCCGGCCCCGGCACCTGGAGTTGCGAAGCCCGGGGCCCTGCCGGCTGCGGCTATGACCACCCCGTGGGCCAGGAGAGACACCATGAGCATGGAGCCCTCCATTAAGGATCTGCTCCAGAAAACAGGCGGAAAAAGACCGGCGAACCAGGGAGGGATCTGGAGGCTGATCACGCTGCTGAGCCTGTCACGAAAGAATTCATGGAACAGCTCTTCAGCTCCCTCGGCGAGGATTTCGCTAGCTTACGTCAAGAAATGGCCTCCGATGTCAAACAGCTCCAGATGGAGCTCAGCGAAGTGGGGGATAGAGTGGACACCCTGGAACGCAATGGGGACAGACGTGAGGAAGAGCTTAAACTCCAGGCCCGAGAGCTTATCGACCTCCGCGAACGGAACGATGAGCTATATCTCAAGCTGGAAGACCTAGAAAACCGCTCGAGGTGCTCTAATATTCGCATTAAGGGCATGCCACTTCTGGCAGACGGTGGCAAACTGGAAGAATGGGTTCTTCGCCTCTTTAAACACATGGCCCCGGAGTTGCGAGACAAGGAGGTCACGTTGGATCGCACACATCGGGCTGGGCGGCCCGCCTCGGGCCCGGCCAGCCGCAGGACATCCTGACTTGCCTGCATTCCTACCGGCAGAAGGAGATCATCATGGCTGCCACACGGGACCGACAGACGGTGCAATTTGAGGGCCTTCAGGTGGGGGTCTTCCAGGATCTCTCGCCCCTCACCCTGCAGCGGCGCGGGGAACTGCGACCTGTCACATCCCTCCTCCGTGAGCAGGGGATTCGGTACCAGTGGGGGCACCCATTCCGCCTGTCCTTCATCTGGCACAACGAAATGCATGGGGTGCGGACTGTACAGGAGGCGAAGGCCATACTGGGTGTCGCTCTGACGGTGTCAGAGGATTCGGAGGCGAGGGAGGTCCACCAACCGGGAAGCTGCCGAGAGCGGGTAGGAGATGGGGCCCTAGGAGAGGCGCCCAGACAAAGCCGTCGGAGGAGGAGCGTCCGCAGGAACGGAATGCCCTGCTCAGTCAGCTGCAGAGCTGGGAGTGCCCCGGGGACTGAGACCACCGATTGTTCCTGGTGATTGACATCCCGAGTCCTGCTGTTCCCACGAAGGGTCCGAGACCAGTGACTTTCAACATTGGTCTTGGTGGGGGAGCCCCACCTTCTGGATGGTGATGACCGACCACCAGACACATGGACCCCTGCACGTTGGTGCGGTTTGTCTCTGTTGGAGGACGTCATTGATGTCTTTTTGTGATCTTCATGTTTTCTCTCTGCTTTTTTCTTCTTTCTTTCTTTTCTTGCTTTCCTTTTCCACCCATGAGAGATCTGCAGCTCTTCCACGGTCAGGTAGGGTACACCTCCAACTTTGGTGGCCAGGGGAGGCGGTTGTGATCGGAGGGGGCGGGGGCGCCTGGGGGGGAGAGGGAGGGCAGTTGGGCTCAATGGGGGTGCGCTGCTTGTGCGTCCTCCCGGCACTTTCCCATCCCAGGTGCGCTAGATGCTCTGCCGGATGCCCTGGTCTTACCCACATCCATACACAGAGGGCAAGCCCCACCAGACTTGATGACATAGCAAGGCACTGTGAGGGGAGGCGGGGGTGCTCGGCTGGAGACCCGGTGGTGGGGTGTGGGGGGGAGCGAGCACCCAGCCACCCTTGGCTTTTTCCTTGTTACAGGCTGGATCTTTGCGTAGCTGTACCTTCTCAAAATGACCCGTCTTAAAGTAGTCATCATGAGCTTCAATGTGCGGGGCCTTAACTCGCCGGCAAAGCGGCGAGTGCTTCTTACCTTGTTGAGAGATGCTAAGTGCGATATCTGCCTCCTACAGGAGACCCACCTCGTGCGTGCAGACTGGAGGCGACTTCGATCCAAATGGTTCGATAGACAATATTTCTCATCAGGGCTGGGGAAGAAGGCGGGGGTGGCGATCCTCCTGGCCATGCATTTCCAGGGGACGGTAGTTGGGAACTTCGCGGAGGTCGCTGGGCACCTTCTGGCCCTGCGGGTGTTAATGGGAGAGCGAGTGCATTCGATAGCCTTGGTCTATAGTCCTAACGAGCACCAGGAGGCTTTCTTACGCGATACATTGAACTTCCTTATGGAGTCTCCTGATGAGGGCTTGGTAATCGGGGGTGACTTTAACTTAGTCCTGGCAGCGGATCTGGACAGGTCGATACTTAGGGTGGGTCATACGGGCTCGATCTCTGACACAATGCTTCAGAGGCTTAGAGAAGCTGGCCTTACAGACGCCTGGCGCCACCGCTTCCCATCCGCACGGGACTACACCTTCTTCTCCACGGCCCATCAAACGTACGCCTGCATCGATCTTTTTTGGACTTCGCCCAGGGTCACGGCGTCCACCGCCGACGTCTCCATTGCGGTGGCGGCACTCTCGGACCATTCCCCGGTCGTCTTAATGCTGACTCTCCCGGGCGGCTCCCCGGGGCAGCATTTGTGGCGCCTAAATCGCACTTTGCTCACGTACGATGCTAATATTACCAAGTTACGGGGCGCTATCAGAACTTACCTGGAATTGAACGACGTGGGCTCAGTAGAGGTTGACATGCTCTGGGATGCCCTGAAGGCAGTCATCCGCGGGCGCTGTATCGCTCTCTCGGCGAGCCTCAATAAGGACCGTAGAGAGAAGAGGGGAGAATTGGAGGCTCAAATCCGGGAACTGGAGGGGGTTCACTACCGTACGGGGGCAGTTCAGACAGGGAGACTACTCACGCAAGCGAGGAAGCAACTGCGGGCGCTAGATCTTGATCAAGCCGAATACGCTTTGCTCCGCACCAAGCAGCGCTACTACGAGGGGGGGAACAAGGCTGGGAGACTCCTGGCGCACGCTCTTCGGGCCGAGATGGCGGCACGCCGGGTCGCGGAACTTACGAATGCCCGGGGTGAGACCCTGCGGGAGGACGGGGACATTGCGTCCGAATTTGAGGCCTTCTATAAGGCGCTATACTCAGCTGAAAGCCTGGATCCCATTGTGGCCGAGGAGTACATGCAAGCGGCGCCAGTGACTCCGCTGCTGGACTCCATTGCGATTAATTTGGAGGCGGACATCCGCCCTGAGGAAGTTTTACAGGCTATTCAGGGACTTTCGGTTGGCAAGGCTCCAGGCAAAGACGGCTTCCCGGTCGATTTTTATAACGTTTTTGAATCGGACCTTGCTCCCCTCCTGGCACACCTATTCAACACTTTCAGCATCACTGGGAAACTTTCCCCATCGATGTCCATGGCAGAGGCAGTGGTCATCCCCAAGCCTGGGAAAGACCCTCAGGAGAGCGCCTTGTACCGCCCCATCTCCCTGCTCAACGTGGACCTGAAGATTTTTACCAGCATGTTGGCGGCTTGACTTGCCCCGCATACGCAAGGTCTGGTGGACTCGGATCAGTCGGGTTTTATTCCGGACCGCAATTGTGGGGATGGGACTCGGCAACTGTGCCACCTATTGGATAAGACGCAGCGCACCCAGACCCCGGCGATACTTCTATCAGTGGATGCCGAGAAGGCATTTGATCGGGTCCACTGGCCCTACCTGCAACAGGTCCTTTGCCGATTCGGACTTGGGGAATGATTCCGGAAATGGGTGAACTGTGTTTACGAGGGGCTGCAAGCCTGCATTCGGGTCAGTGGAGTGGTCTCCCGGCCCTTCCAGATTGGGCGTGGAACGAGACAGGGGTGTCCGCTCTCCCCTCTCCTTTTCGCGCTTTACATGGAACCGTTTGCCGAGAGAGTCTGCCAACTCCCCGCGGTCACCGGGATCCAGATGGGAGATAGGGAGCACAAGATTTCGTTGTACGCGGATGATGTTCTCCTTTTCCTTTCCCGTCCGTTGCTATCTCTTCCCCCCTTGCTGGCAGAGGTTGACGCCTTTAGTACGGCATCGGGATTCAAAATTAACTTGAAGAAAACCCAGGCGCTGAGTCTCACGATTCCAGCAGCGGACCGCCTCCAACTGTCGCAGCTCTTCTCATTCTCTTGGGCTGTCAGTGATATCACGTATTTGGGGCTCCGGGTTTTCCTGACTACCGCAAAGACGGCCCAGGTGATGCTGGCCAAGGTCCGCCAAGAATTGGACAACTGGAAGAAACATGTTCTTTTATGGCTGGGCAAGATAGCCGCCGTTAAAATGATGATTTTGCCATGTCTGCTTTACATAATGCAGACGCTCCCCTTATGTCCACCGCCCATGATACTGGCCCAAATGCAACAACTAATTAATGGCTTCATTTGGGGAGGGAAGAAACCGCGCATGGCTTGACACCTCACGTACTTGCGACAGGAGGACGGTGGCCTTGGGGTCCCCCATCTTGGCTGCTACTATGAGGCAGCGCAACTGCGCTGGATGGTGGAATGGTATCAGCTAGAGTCCAAAAAGCACTGGTGCTTCATGGACAGGGTCGTGACGGGGATTCACATCTGGAAGGTTAAACAAAGAAACGGGTCAGAGCTTTTAACTGTCCAGCACCAAACATCACTACTTGTGGGAGCCTGTTAAAACTACACTATGCCTCGGTGCATCTGGTCTAGGATGTGACTCGCATACATCCTAAATAGTGGTAACAAACCACCACTATCCAATGCAAACAAAAATGACCCTGCACCCGAGATAAGTCAGTACTCTCTAGTATTGATGTCCTAATATAACATATTTAGGCAAAACGAAGCAGTCCAGAGCAAACAAAGTTGACCCTACACACCAGAACAACATGTATTTTCTAGTATAAATGTCCTAGTACATCATATTTAAGAAAATTAGAACAATATATTAAATAAATAGCTTCCCAGATGAAAATGAGACAGATGGTCGTGTTACTTGATTGAAGTCAGTTTCTTTTATTGAAAAGCAGTTAATTCTTTAAAAAGCACCACACAATTGCTTGCCAACGCGTTTCATTCCTCACGGGACTTCTTTAGGGCTAAAAGCAATTACAAAACACTATTTACAATATGAACACAATACAACATTAAGTGCACAAAACTATGCAGTTCCTTGTAATTCATTTTCACGCTAGCACTGTGTTGTTGTTAATGACCATCATAGATAGACATGACTCTCATCCTATCAAATTTAGATCAACGGGAAGCTACTCTAAGGATCACATAATCACTGTCGCACAATTATTTCGGCTAAGGAAGGAAACACAGAAAACAGACACATAGTTTGCTGCATTATATCATATTTCAAAGCTATCGCATATATGACAGCTCATTGTGCCTCTATCGCATTTGGTGATCATAAGATGGCAAGAATAGTAATATATACACTACAATTCATACCTTCATCATAGTCTTTATCTGCTGGCGGTGTGCACAATGATTCACGATGATTTTTATTATTAAAAAACGGCGAAGGCGATACAATGTATCTATAAATAAACACAATAACAATAACAGATCTGCAGTGAGTCATATTGCCGGTTAAACCCTCAACAATTGTATAAATATTTATACTACTATTCAAAGTACACCCCATATCTTTATATAGCTCTGTAGCTACTAGCAGCATTATATATAATTTATGCACAAATCTAAAAGTAACTTTGGGCCCACGTTATACGTATAGATAACACCATTTTGTGAGATACTTTGAGTATAACCACTGTGTTGTGGTCCCTTCTAACTCATTCTCTGTCCTTGTTCCATTACACTTAGAAAATTAATGTATAGACAAGACAACTTACTAGTGATACAATTCACGTAGTCAGTATTATTCCAGTATGCGTCACTAGGCGTCCAAGACGGTTCATAGGTGTCAATGATTTAGAATACTGCGGTATTTAAAATAGTCGATTCTGTAAAAGCACGAAAGACTAATGTCAAGCCTCTTAAAATTAAATAATATATTGCTAAACTATAAATGGTATCGCACAGGGATATTCATTTCTTGAGTTTTAGAATCGATTTTAAAAACGCATAAGTCTATCAAGCATTTCGAGAGCTGCCAATATAGATCAGCTAATATTGAGTTCCGGCGTAATTAAATCCACACAAATTCATTTGAGTTTTTGAATCGATTTTAAAAACGCATAAGTCTGTCAAGTATTACAAAAGCTGCCAATGTTGATCAGCTAATATTTAGTTCCGGCGTAATTAAATCCTCCCAACACAACAGCACGAATCTATTTATAAGAAATGCCACTATGTAGATTTTAAGCCTTGGTCCTAATTATACTGGCACTAGAGATTATGGCACAAATAAGCACTTACTAGTAACAAATTCCACGTTACCGATGTTATGTCTGTCTATGTTACGATCTTGTCCGCGGCATAGTTGCACACGGGAAATCTGTAAACCCCTGGCTTTTCAGTGAGTTGTGCTGAAACAACATAGAGAGCTATTGTTACGTCTATATCAATGAGAACCCAACATTTTCACAGATATCATTGAGCAGATATCGGCTTAGTTAAAAAACTCATATCGGGTGCGCCAGTTATATAAACGATGTGACGTAACCCGAATGTTGCTGGAGATGGCAGATCTGATCTTGTCTCAGAATGCTTTTATGCATGGGGAGAAATGGTTTCTGCAACAGCAGGGGACTGCAATGGGCTCCAGGTTTTCTCCATCGTACGCCAATCTGTTCATGGGACTATATGAGATGGAGCATGCCTGGGGCCCAGGAGCACGTGACTGGATTGAGAATATTCTATTCTATGTCAGATACATTGATGACGTTTTTTTAATATGGCAGGGCAGCAATGAAGATTTAGATCAATATTTCCTGTACCTTAATAACAACACCTTTAACGTCAAACTTACAATCAACAGCTCAAAGAGAGAAATCATGTATCTAGACTTGAGATTGTATGCATCAGGCAATAATATCGAGAGTGACATCTTTAAGAAATCAACCTCATGCAACAGCGTGTTACACGCTGATAGTTGTCACCCTAGCACTACCATCTCGGCCATACCTTACGGTGAGATGGTACGAGCACGACGTAATTGCAGCCAGGAAACCAATTTCAACAGGACGATAAAAGAGATTCAGACAGATTTTAAGAAAAGAGGATATAAAATCAATTGCCTCAAAAGAGCAGAGGAAAGGGCAAAGAAATTAAATAGAAAGGACACTCTTGGAACTAGGGCCACCAAGGCGGATACGAAATATCAAGATCAGGTCCTATTTATTACAGAATACAATATGTATAGTGGAAACATTTATAACATACTACGAAAAAATTGGCATCTTTTGCAATCAAATTCTCTGCCACCTAATATCGTCTCCAACAAACCAAGAGTCATCTACCGTAAGGGTAAAACACTGAGAAACATGTTGTGCCCAAGCCATGTTAAGGAACTCAAAGTGATATCTCAAACATGGCTGCCGGAGAAACCACATGGTTTTTACACGTGTGGTAATTGTTGTATTTGTAAGCTGGGACTGAACAAATGTGACAGCTTCCAATACAACAATTCTAAAGAATACAGGATTGCTTCTTTTATAAATTGTAATACGACACATGTAGTATATGTGCTGAGATGTGCGTGCGGTCAAATCTATGTGGGCAGCAGTATTCGGAGTTTAAAAATCCGCATACAAGAACACGTTAGGGACATAAAGAACAAAGATGAACATTCCCCTGTAGCTCAACACATACATACCACACATCCCGACAGATCAGAAATCATATTCCATGCATTAGATCAGGTAAAAGGTAACGTTAGAGGTGGGGATAGGACCACCTTATTGAGACAGACAGAGGCAATGTGGATTTGTCGGCTGCGAGCGGTTGTATCGGGTCTCAACTGTAATAATGAATTCCATCATTTTTTGTGAGTATATCAGATAAAACGCTGATCAAATCAGTTGATGACATGGGATTTATTTACTGGTCATGAATTTGTTTTATGTACATGAATAATATCTGGGTCTGCATATATATAACTTGGTCTGACATCCAAGATGTATATGTGATATACATATTGTATACTCTGCATATGACAAATGATATTGTTGGAGGGGGTAAACGATGTTTGCCAATTACAATTTTTTCCGGGAAAAACTGTTAAAATATTGTAAAACTGTGTAACTGATATAGTGTGGTTTTTAGTGAGAACAGAGGTGTTACTAGACTAGCATAGCCCTTTTTGTAAACGATATTGATGCAGCATAAAGTCATTGATCATGAAACTGTACTAGACATTAATGGAGGACGTGATCTATTTATGGTAAATAATCTTTGAGACCACATGTGTAATTCGAAGTATGTACACACTTTGGAATGGCGCGAGTCAAATTGTCAACGCTATTCGTTAAATGCCTACGTTATGGATAACATTGACATTCATTCATGGTAAACAATCTTAGAGGCTACATATATAAATCAAAGTATTGTCACACTTGGGAAAGGCACGAGTTAAACTTTCAATACTAATCGTCAAAGTCCCATGTTATAGATAATTGTGAAATGATCAGATAGTGGTAATACAAGTAATACGGAATAGATTGCACCATTTATCTGTAGCATACGGCAATATGTACGAGCGAGAGATTCTTGGTTAGTAAAGCTTACCATATGGTATACCACTTAGAATATATTTGGATCGTAAATATGGACAACCTTGAAATGATCAGATAGTGGGAGTACAATCAGTACGGAACAGATTGCCCCCTCTTTATTTGTAGCATACGGTAACATGCACGAGCGAGAGATTCTTGTTCATTAACGTTCATGGCAAACTATTTAGGATATGTTTAGGATTTGTTTGGATCGTAAAAATGGAAATATAAAACATTTCAATATGGCGTCCTGTTTTTGACTTCGGTTAACACTGTGGATATGTATTAACCGAGAGGTGCTTTCTACGAATAATGTTGAGATGTAATTGATTGCTGGGATAAAGCCATTTTACCATATTGAAACCACACTGTCCGTCCGTTTTAAAAGTTTGTTAGACTGAATCTATTATCGTCCCCTCGTTTTAAAAGTTTGTTAGACTGAATCCACTATGATTGTAATTGAGTGCGGGGATAAAGCCAATCTACCATATCGAAATGACGATATTGGATTTTGGCCAAACCATTATGTCCGCCCAATTAAAAAATTCGTTAGACTAAATCCACTTTGAACCTCGGTAACTTTGCACTTTACAAGATGGTGTATAGTTTTAGATGCAGGTCATGTGACCGGTAGGTGTCGTTAGATGTTCACAGGTGCGAGCACTTAGTAACCTGTATAAAATGAGGCACGGCATGGGCGCTCGGTTAGTCACTACTTGGAGGGAACCGGACGGCCGTATTCGTGCAGAGGGCAGCATACTTTGCTGTGAGTATAGAGACGCGTCGTGCATACTATATAGGCATGTACATGTTATCAGTGTGTGGGTTGGGACTGTCGGGATCCATACAGCGAGGTGACGTCGGGACCCATACAGCGAGGGGACGTTCTATATACATCTGTTGAGGGTACGAGTCATTGGGGGTAACTGTGTTGAAATAATAAGTGTGTGAGCCAGGAAGGTTGGGGGACGCATACTTTCACATTATGATCCCGAACCCAGATACGGTCCGAATGCAGGAATTGAATGCTCGCTATGCTCGAATACGATAGCGACAAGGTTACGTCACATCGTTTATATAACTGGGGCACTCGATATGAGTTTTTTTAACTAAGCCGATATCTGCTCGATGATATCTGTGAAAATGTTGGGTTCTCATTGATATAGACGTAACGATAGCTCTCTATGTTGTTTCAGCACAACTCACTGAAAAGCAAGGGGTTTACAGATTTCCCGTGTGCAACTATCCCACGGACAAGATCGTAACATAGACAGACATAACATCGGTAACGTGGAATTTGTTACTAGTAAGTGCTTATTTGTGCCATAATCTCTAGTGCCAGTATAATTAGGACCAAGGCTTAAAATCTACGTAGTGGCATTTCTTATAAATAGATTCGTGCTGTTGTGTTGGGAGGATTTAATTACGCCGGAACTAAATATTAGCTGATCAACATTGGCAGCTTTTGTAATACTTGACAGACTTATGCGTTTTTAAAATCGATTCAAAAACTCAAATGAATGTGAGTGGATTTAATTACGCCGGAACTCAATATTAGCTGATCTATATTGGCAGCTCTCGAAAGGCTTGATAGACTTATGCGTTTTTAAAATCGATTCTAAAACTCAAGAAATGAATATCCCTGTGCGATACCATTTATAGTTTAGTAATATATTATTTAATTTTAAGAGGCTTGACATTAGTCTTTCGTGCTTTTACAGAATCGACTATTTTAAATACCGCAGTATCCTAAATCATTGACACCTATGAACCGTCTCGGATGCCTAAAGACGCATACTGGAATAATACTGACTACGTGAATTGTATCACTAGTAAGTTGTCTTGTCTATACATTAATTTTCTAAGTGTATTGGAACAAGGACAGAGAATGAGTTTGAAGGGACCACAACACACAGTGGTTATACTTGAAGTATCTCACAAAATGGTGTTATCTATACATATAACGTTTGCCCAAAGTTACTTTTAGATTTGTGCATAAATTATATATAATGCTGCTAGTAGCTACAGAGCTATATAAAGATATTGGGTGTACTTTGAATAGTAGTATAAATATTTATACAATTGTTGAGGGTTTAACCGGCAATATGACTCACTGCAGATATTATTGTTATTGTGTTTATTTATAGATACATTGTATCGCCTTCGCCATTTTTTAATAATAAAAATCATTGTGAATCATTGTGCACACCGCCAGCAGATAAAGACTATGATGAAGGTATGAATTGTAGTGTATATATTACTATTCTTGCCATCTTATGATCACCAAATGCGATAGAGCCAGAATGAGCTGTCATATATGCGATAGCTTTGAAATATGATATAATGCAGCAAACTATGTGTCTGTTTTCTGTGTTTCCTTCCTTAGCCGAAATAATTGTGCGACAGTGATTATGTGATCCTTAGAGTAGCTTCCCATTGATCTAAATTTGATAGGATGAGAGTCATGTCTATCTATGATGGTCATTAACAACAACACAGTGCTAGCGTGATAATGAATTACAAGGAACTGCATAGTTTTGTGCACTTAATGTTGTATTGTTTTCATATTGTAAATAGTGTTTTGTAATTGCTTTTAGCCCTGAAGAAGTCCTGTGAGGGATGAAACGCTTTGGCAAGCAATTGTGTGGTGCTTTTTAAAGAATTAACTGCTTTTCAATAAAAGAAACTGACTTCAATCAAGTAACACGACCATCTGTCTCATTTTCATCTGGGAAGCTATTTATTTAATATATTGTTCTAATTTTCTTAAATATGATGTACTAGGACATTTATACTAGAAAATGCATGTTGTTGTGGTGTATAGGGTCAACTTTGTTTGCTCTGGACTGCTTCGTTTTGCCTAAATATGTTATATTAGGACATCAATACTAGAGAGTACTGACTTATCTCGGGTGCAGGGTCATTTTTGTTTGCTTTGGATAGTGGTGGTTTGTTACCACTCTTTAGGATGTATGTGGGTCACATCCTAGACCAGATGCATGAGGCATAGTGTAGTTTTAACAGGCTCCCACAAGTAGTGACGTTTGGTGCGGGACAGTTAAAAGCTCTGACCCGTTTCTTTGTTTGGCTATTCAAATTTGAGCTTACCAGCACATTCTATACAAGAGCCCCAAACGATTTGACAAAATGGATTTTGATGACAACAGGGAGGAGTTATTGGGAGATTTATTTGGTAAACAGGACGCTAGCGCTGCACAGACAGCCCCAAATATACCACGTACTGAAGGTTTAAAGAATACATTTTCGCGTTTAGAAAGACTGAAGAAGCAAGAACTCGCCAAATGGTGGAATGGGGCGACACTTAAGAAATATTTGGAGTATAGGAGAATCCCTCTGGGTCTCCGGATTCTCATCTTTCCAAATTATGAGGATTTGGACCCAGACCACCTTGTTGAATGGGAGGAGGGGTTATATAATGCCTCCTACACAATGATGGACATTTTAATCAGAAATTCCGAACGCAAGGTTAAAAAGATTAGGGATGACATAGTCTCCTTAGAGAAGGAAATTAATGAGACTAATATGACGGACGTCATACAGAAGAATTATGTCATTTTAAAGAAAGAATTGGCTAATTACCAAATTTACCTTAAGGTAAAAAAACTACAGAAGATACAACGAGACCAGGGAGATTACGAAAGAGGGCGGATCTTCACGTTCGCTAGGAAGTACGATGATATTACTAGCAAACCGACCCAGGTCCCTAATAGTGTGACTAAAGCTCCAAGTACAGCCTCTAGCTCTACTTCTCTTTCCTCGATAGAAAGTGATTTGAGCGAAGGGCCAAGTACGAGTATGACTAATTCGGACCCACCGTCTGTTTTTTTACGCGAGGTCCAACGCTTTCGCCTTGGAAACAAAAAGAAAAACCATGTAGAAGAACAAGGCGGGGTGGCAAAAAATACACGGGCCGGCTCAAAAGCAAGAATTGCAAACGGACAGAACAAGTGAATGATGAGATTGTGAACCATGATGTGGGCACTGAAAATGTGGAGACTGACACAAATGCCTTAAATGTTATCAATTTGTCCTCAAGGATTTTGAGTGAAGGAGAGGTTGCAGTTGTGTGCAAAGGTTTGAATTATTGTCCAACAGAGAAACCATATCTGGAAAATGTACATCTGGATTTATACAAAATTGTACGTAAACTGCAATTAAAACACTTTTTTGCAGAACATCCGTCTGTACGCAATTTCTCTGGTAAAACTGTACACAACTCTGATTTTACTATTGCTGATATCAATGTGTCACATGTCATAGCAACCTTAAATGATGAAGATGACACGTGCAATTTGGTTGATTTTGCGCGTAATTTGGATGTTATGGAAGATACCACAATAGATAGTGGTTTACGTAACACCTCTAAATTTATGCCACTGAGTCACACTAACTCTGTAATAGATGAGTTCTCTCTGAGAGTCATGCAAGATCTGTATCGCTTAGAGGAAACACACAAAGTGCAGAGCAAATGCAAGCACTCCTATAATTTAACGAAAGAAGAAAAAACATTTCTGAAATCTCTGAAAGATGATCCTAATGTAGTGATCCGCGAAGCGGATAAGGGAGGAAATATAGTCCTGATGGACTATATAGACTACACAGCGGAAATAGATCGACAACTAAACCAGGAATGTTGCTATTAAAAACTACACTTGAATCCGACTTTGCACATTGAGAGGACCATCAATGCCAAATTGGCAGATTGGAAGGAGTCGTGTTTAATCACTGACTCAGAATACAAATACCTCTTAGCCCAGTATTCCAGACACCCCTGTATCTACATACTCCCCAAAATACATAAGGGGGGCCGTTTCCCCCCGGGCCGGCCAATAATATCCGGGAATGGCGGACCAACGGAACATTTGGCGGAGTATGTAGATACTTTCCTGCAACCCTTCGTTAGGAACCTCCCATCCTATATAAAGGACAGCAGAGAATAGCTCTGTAAATTGGAGGATTTCCAATGGGAAACTGATACCTTCAGATTCGTGACAATGGATGTGGAGAGTTTGTACACGTGCATTGAGAGGGACCAAGGTCTGAGAGCACTCACCTATTTTCTGTACAAAAGAAAAACATGCCACCTAGAACCCACCCGAATGTTGCTTGAGATGGCAGATCTGATCTTGTCTCAGAATGCTTTTATGCATGGGGAGAAATGGTTTCTGCAACAGCAGGGGACTGCAATGGGCTCCAGGTTTGCTCCATCGTACGCCAATCTGTTCATGGGACTATATGAGATGGAGCATGCCTGGGGCCCAGGAGCACGTGACTGGATTGAGAATATTCTATTCTATGTCAGATACATTGGTGACGTTTTTTTAATATGGAAGGGCAGCAATGAAGATTTAGATCAATATTTCCTGTACCTTAATAACAACACCTTTAACGTCAAACTTACAATTAACAGCTCAAAGAGAGAAATCATGTATCTAGACTTGAGATTGTATGCATCAGGCAATAATATCGAGAGTGACATCTTTAAGAAATCAACCTCATGCAACAGCGTGTTACACGCTGATAGTTGTCACCCTAGCACTACCATCTCGGCCATACCTTACGATGAGATGGTACGAGCACGCCGTAATTGCAGCCAGGAAACCAATTTCAACAGGACGATAAATGAGATTCAGACAGATTTTAAGAAAAGAGGATATAAAATCAATTGCCTCAAAAGAGCAGAGGAAAGGGCAAAGAAATTAAATAGAAAGGACACTCTTGGAACTAGGGCCACCAAGGCGGATAAGAAATATCAAGATCAGGTCCTATTTATTACAGAATACAATATGTGTAGTGGACACATTTATAACATACTACCAAAAAATTGGCATCTTTTGCAATCAAATTCTCTGCAACCTAATATCGTCTCCAACAAACCAAGAGTCATCTATCGTAAGGGTAAAACAATGAGAAACATGTTGTGCCCAAGCCATGTTAAGGAACCCAAAGTGATATCTCAAACATGGCTGCCGGAGAAACCACATGGTTTTTACACGTGTGGTAATTGTTGTATTTGTAAGCTGGGACTGAACAAATGTGACAGCTTCCAATACAACAATTCTAAAGAATACAGGATTGCTTCTTTTATAAATTGTAATACGACACATGTAGTATATGTGCTGAGATGTGCGTGCGGTCAAATCTATGTGGGCAGCAGTATTCGGAGTTTAAAAATCCGCATACAAGAACACGTCAGGGACATAAAGAACAAAGATGAACATTCCCCTGTAGCTCAACACATACATACCACACATCCCGACAGATCAGAAATCATATTCCATGCATTAGATCAGGTAAAAGGTAACGTTAGAGGTGGGGATAGGACCACCTTATTGAGACAGACAGAGGCAATGTGGATTTGTCAGCTGCGAGCGGTTGTATCAGGTCTCAACTGTAATAATGAATTCCATCATTTTTTGTGAGTATATCAGATAAAACGCTGATCAAATCAGTTGATGACATGGGATTGATTTACTGGTCATGAATTTGTTTTATGTACATGAATAATATCTGGGTCTGCATATATATAACTTGGTCTGACATCCAAGATGTATATGTGATATACATATTGTATACTCTGCATATGACAAATGATATTGTTGGAGGGGTAAACGATGTTTGCCAATTACAATTGTTTCCGGAAAAACTGTTCAAATATTGTAAAACTGTGTAACTGATATAGTGTGCTTTTTAATGAGAACAGATGTTTTACTAGACTAGCATAGCCCTTTTTGTAAACGATATTGATGCAGCATAAAGTCATTGATCATTAAGCCTGGGCGTAGTTCGCGAAGTAGCGCTACGCGAAGCTACGCAAAGTGCAGTTCGCACTACGCGAGCTACGCGTAGCACTACGCGAACTGCGTAGTGCGCTGTTCGCAATGATTGCACAGTGCCGGATGCTTGTCCGCACTGTGCAATCATTGAATACGGCATCTTGCACAGTGCGAGCGAGTGAGAATCTCGCCGGGAGGTTTATTTTCCACGCTCGCGATCGGCAACTTGATGTTGCTGATCGCGAACGAGAAAAAGTTTCGCCGGGATGTCATTTTGCTTGCTCGCGGTCGCCAACTTGACGTTGAGGACCGCGAGCAAGCAAAAATGACCGCTGCACTACGCTACGCTACGCTAAGCGTGTTTGCACTGTGCTACGTGCAATTCGCGTTGTGCGAAGTAGCGCAAACTTCGCAAACTACGCGAGCGTAGCGTAGTGCTTTGCCCAGGGTTATTGATCATGAAACCGTACTAGACATTAATGGAGGACGTGATCTATTTATGGTAAATAATCTTTGAGACCACATGTGTAATTCGAAGTATGTACACACTTGGGAATGTCACGAGTCAAATTGTCAATGCTATTCGTTAAATGCCTACGTTATGGATAACATTGACATTCATTCATGGTAAACAATCTTAGAGGCTACATATATAAATCAAAGTATTGTCACACTTGGGAAAGGCACGAGTTAAACTTTCAATACTAATCGTCAAAGTCCCATGTTATAGATAATTGTGAAATGATCAGATAGTGGTAATACAAGTAATACGGAATAGATTGCACCATTTATCTGTAGCATACGGCAATATGTACGAACGAGAGATTCTTGGTTAGTAAAGCTTACCATATGGTATACCACTTAGAATATATTTGAATCGTAAATATGGACAACCTTGAAATGATCAGATAGTGGGAGTACAATCAGTACGGAACAGATTGCCCCCTCTTTATTTGTAGCATACAGTAACATGCACGAGCGAGAGATTCTTGTTCATTAACGTTCATGGCAAACTATTTAGGATATGTTTAGGATTTGTTTGGATCGTAAAAATGGAAATATAAAACATTCCAATATGGCGTCCTGTTTTTGAGTTCGGTTAACACTGTGGATATGTATTAACCGAGGGGTGCTTTCTACGAATAATGTTGAGATGTAATTGATTGCTGGGATAAAGCCATTTTACCATATTGAAACCACACTGTCCGTCCGTTTTAAAAGTTCGTTAGACTGAATCTACTATGATTGTAATTGAGTGCGGGAATAAAGCCAATCTACCATATCGAAATGACGATATTGGATTTTGGCCAAACGATTACGTCCGCCCAATTAAAAAATTTGTTAGACTAAATCCACTTTGAACCTCGGTAACTTTGCACCTTACAAGATGGCGTATAGTTTTAAATGCAGGTCATGTGACCGGTAGGTGTCGTTAGATGTTCACAGGTGCGAGCACTTAGTAACCTGTATAAAATGAGGCACGGCATGGGCGCTCGGTTCGTCACTACTTGGAGGGAACCGGACGGCCGTAGTCGTGCAGAGGGCAGCATACTTTGCCGTGAGTATAGAGACGCATCGTGCATACTATATAGGCATGTACATGTTATCAGAGTGTGGGTTGGGACTATCGGGATCCATACAGCGAGGGGACGTTGGGACCCATACAGCGAGGGGACGTTCTCTATACATCTGTTGAGGGAACGAGTGATTGGGGGTAACTGTGTTGAAATAATAAGTGTGTGAGACAGGACGGTTGGGGGGCGCATATCACATTATGATCCCGAACCCAGATACGGTCCGAATGCAGGAATTGAATGCTCGCTATGCTCGAATACGATAGCGACAAGGTTACGTCACATCGTTTATATAACTAGCGCACCCAATATGAGTTTTTTAACTAAGCCGATATCTGCTCAATGATATCTGTGAAAATGTTGGGTTCTCATTGATATAGACGTAACGATAGCTCTCTATGTTGTTTCAGCACAACTCACTGAAAAGCCAGGGGTTTACAGATTTCCGTGTGCAACTATGCCGCGGACAAGATCGTAACATAGACAGACATAAGATCGGTAACGTGGAATTTGTTACTAGTAAGTGCTTATTTGTGCCATAATCTCTAGTGCCAGTATAATTAGGACCAAGGCTTAAAATCTACATAGTGGCATTTCTTATAAATAGATTCGTGCTGTTGTGTTGGGAGGATTTAATTCCGTTGGAACTAAATATTAGCTGATCAACATTGGCAGCTTTTGTAATACTTGACAGACTTATGCGTTTTTAAAATCGATTCAAAAACTCAAATGAATTTGAGTGGATTTAATTACGCTGGAACTCAATATTAGCTGATCTATATTGGCAGCTCTCGAAATGCTTGATAGACTTATGCGTTTTTAAAATCGATTCTAAAACTCGAGAAATTAATATCCCTGTGCGATACCATTTATAGTTTAGTAATATATTATTTAATTTTAAGAGGCTTGACATTAGTCTTTCGTGCTTTTACAGAATCGACTATTTTAAATACCGCAGTATCCTAAATCATTGACACCTATGAACCGTCTCAGACGCCTAAAGACGCATACTGGAATAATACTGACTACGTAAATTGTATCACTAGTAAGTTGTCTTGTCTATACATTAATTTTCTAAGTGTAATGGAACAAGGACAGAGAATGAGTTTGAAGGGACCACAACACACAGTGGTTATACTTGAAGTATCTCACAAAATGGTGTTATCTATACGTATAACGTGGGCCCAAAGTTACTTTTAGATTTGTGCATAAATTATATATAATGCTGCTAGTAGCTACAGAGCTATATAAAGATATGGGGTGTACTTTGAATAGTAGTATAAATATTTATACAATTGTTGAGGGTTTAACCGGCAATATGACTCACTGCAGATCTGTTATTGTTATTGTGTTTATTTATAGATACATTGTATCGCCTTCGCCGTTTTTTAATAATAAAAATCATCGTGAATCATTGTGCACACCGCCAGCAGATAAAGACTATGATGAAGGTATGAATTCTAGTGTATATATTACTATTCTTGCCATCTTATGGTCACCAAAAGCGATAGAGCCAGAATGAGCTGTCATATATGCGATAGCTTTGAAATATGATATAATGCAGCAAACTATGTGTCTGTTTTCTGTGTTTCCTTCCTTAGCCGAAATAATTGTGCAACAGTGATTATGTGATCCTTAGAGTAGCTTCCCGTTTATCTAAATTTGATAGGATGAGAGCCATGTCTATCTATGATGGTCATTAACAACAACACAGTGCTAGCGTGATAATGAATTACAAGGAACTGCATAGTTTTGTGCACTTAATGTTGTATTGTGTTCATATTGTAAATAGTGTTTTGTAATTGCTTTTAACCCTGAAGAAGTCCCGTGAGGGATGAAACGCATTGGCAAGCAATTGTGTGGTGCTTTTTAAAGAATTAACTGCTTTTCAATAAAAGAAACTGACTTCAATCAAGTAACACGACCATCTGTCTCATTTTCATCTGGGAAGCTATTTATTTAATATATTGTTCTAATTTTCTTAAATATGATGTACTAGGACATTTATACTAGAAAATACATGTTGTTCTGGTGTGTAGGGTCAACTTTGTTTGCTCTGGACTGCTTCGTTTTGCCTAAATATGTTATATTAGGACATCAATATGTTTATGTTTATGTTAGGGAATTTATTAAGCGCACGTATACCAAAGGTCTCTTGGCGCTATGAGGGGAGGGAGAACCTTCCTGTGGAATACTAACAATAGGCTAAAGTGAACAACCAAGTTTTCAGTTTTTTTCTGAAAATGGTGTACTCAGATGAAAGTCTGATGTCTATCGGGAAAGAATTCCAAAGTGTAGGGCCAAGAACAGAAAAACGGGAACCGCACGTTCTCTTGCGCTTAAATCTAGGAATAGTCAACGTAGACATTGTGGCGGATCTGAGATTTCGTTTGGGTAAGTACCTTGAGATCTTTGCAGATATGAATTTGGGGCCCTTTTCGTGAAGTGCATTGAATACCATGCAGCCTGTCTTGAACATGAATCGCTGAGTCACCGGGAGCCAGTGTAACTGCTTCAGAAGAGGTTTAGTATGGCAGTGTCTTGGTTGCTGAAAGACCAGCCTAGCTGCTTGATTTTGAATCAATTGCAGACTATGGGTCTGATTAGCAGGAAGCCCTAAATAGATGGCATTGGCATAATCCAGCCTGGACATGATCAGAGCAAGCATGATAACCATGCTTGCTTCCCTGGTGAAGAATTTCCTGATTTTCCTGAAGGTCCTCAGATGGTAAATACAAGAGGAAGTAACCAGGTTGAGCTGTTCATGCATGGATAGCTTAGCATCGATTTTAATCCCCAGACTTTTAACTGAATTTTTTGGAATAGGTGGAGTGCCCAAAGCAGCTGGCCAGTGTACTGGCGTCCACTGATTGAGTCTGTTATTGGAGATGACTATCTCAGTTTTGTCTGAGTTTAATTTGAGATAGTTATGACTCATCCAATCTTTGATGAATAGCATAGTATATTGGAAGAAATCCTTAGATTCCTCTGTCTCATCAATCGGGAAAATCAGCTGCATGTCGTCTGCATAATTATATACCTTCACTCCCCTGGTTTGAAGAGCATGAATCAGAGGACAGATATAGATGTTAAACAGGTGTGGTGAGAGAGATGAGCCTTGCGGTACACCACATGTGGTGTTGACCCAGGCTGATTTAAATACTCGAGAGTACTGACTTATCTCGGGTGCAGGGTCATTTTTGTTTACATCTGGAAGGTTCCCTGGCTCCCCCGGCGACATCGCCCACTGGGCGTATAACTCTCTCCGGTCTTGCACGCTACCATGAAGGTATGGGATAAAGTGCAGGAGAAATGTCAGCTGTCAACGGTTATGTCACCCCTGACCCCCTTCATTGGGGACCCGGACTTCCCCCGGCCCTCACGGGGAACACCTACTTGAAATGGCAAGAAGCAAACTGTAAATGTATGGCGACCTGTTTGACGTGCAGGGAATTATGGACTTCCCCCAATTGGTGACTCACTATGGGATCCCCAAGGAGGCGTACTGGCAGTACTTAGCACTGCGCCACTGGGTCATGCAGCCCCAGGTCCGTGAACATGCATGTCGGCTCCTTACAAAATTCGAGATCTGGTACATTACTCGCACTTCAAATAAACGTCTCCTGTCAGACATTTATAACTTTCTCAACAAGGCTAAGAATCAAACTAAGTCCCCAGCACAGCATAGGTGGGAATCGGAGTTGGGTCGGGAATTTTCCCCAAAAGAGTGGGCGGACATTATCCACAGGGCCCGGGCATCATCGTGCAGCACTTCAGGGAAGGAGATGCTCCTAAGAATTGCACACTACTGGTATTATACCCCTGCACGTGTTGCCAAGTGGAGGCCCCACAGCAGCGATCTTTGTTGGCGCAAATGCGGCCAGGTGGGCACACTGTCCCACATTCTTTGGCACTGCCCCAAGATACAGTCTTTCTTGGACTCCATATTGCCCTTAGTTGACCACATATACCAGACAGAACTTCTCAGATTCCCCAGCTATATCTTGTTGGGACTTCCTAACCCCCTCACATATCCTCTCCGCTCCTGTAGGGGTAAGGCGATCACTCTAGCGCTGGGAGCAGCTAAGCAGGTCCTCCTGGCGAAATGGGGCACGGATGTTATCCCAACCAAACTAGACTGGCTGCACAGATTGTGGGAGGTGGTTGGGATGGAAAGGATCACTGCCGGGATCAACCACACGTTGCCCAAGTTTGATAAGACCTGGGGGTCCACTGTGGCATTCCTATCCTCCGAGTTCATTGAGCTTACTTGCCCCCGATACCTATGGGTCCTATGATTCCCCGCGACCCCCCCTGCGGCCACGCCCTTCTCTCCGGAGGGGACTCAGGCCTAGATCCCTACCAGGCCCCACCTTGTGCAGTGGGTGGATTTCTGTCTCTCCTCTCTCCTACTGATTTCATTCTCATCTTTGCTTTACTCTTCTTTTCTTGGACTCTATCCTTTGTTTTCCTCTTTTGTTTTAGTTTGTGTTTGAATTAATAAAACTTGAAATTGACGGCAAAGTTCCCGCTCGGCCAGTGGTTGTAGGTGGGTGTAATGTTCTTGTTTACAACAATATCCAATAAAACGATTTAAACCATAAAAGTACAACAAATATGTTATTCCTGCGCTATGGAGCAAATAAGTGTTGGGTAAGATAAGTTCTAATAAAACATCAGGGCAGGGCTAGGTTCAAGTTCGGCTATTTACAGGTCTTGTCATATCATGTAGTAGGCTTAGTCATGTGGTTATTGGAAGGTAGAATATGTAACAGTAATGGAAACCATAGAGAGTTGACAGGTAGAAACAATAGAAGAAATGAGGTGCATGCCGAAATCGGATTGTAATTTGTTGGCTAGCTAGAACGGGAACGGAGGACAAGGTTGGTATGAGTGGGCACTGGATAATGCACCTTTTATACTGATTACTTTCAATGCTAGAGAGGCTGAGACAGAAACACAGGAGGCTGGATAATTTATAAAAGGATTGGAACCGGGCTTGAAAGAAAGGAATAAATGATGTTAAACTTGCCATCCTTGGTATCGTATTTTCTCAAACGTTTTACCTTCACACACCGTTTTTACACTAAATTCATTTTTGTTGGCATTACAATTCTATGCACTTTACTCCTGCTAGCCAGCATTTGGCGATGCAGCGCTCACAACGAAATTTGTTTCATTGATTTAAATGTTTACTTACCTGTATTGGTCCGTAATCCGTACTTTGCTACCCCCGACCCTGCCCCTCCCCCGCCCCACGTCACCGCCCGGCCGGCACTCCAACACGGACCGCGACTGATCCCACAGCCTCTTCATCCCCTACATCAACACAATGGTACATGCTCATGGAACCTTGCATGATGGGGGATTTTCATAGAGTCAGCAATGTGAGAGTTAGACCCAGGGTGAGCTGAGTATAAAATTCTGTTGGGGTCCATGAACATCTCTGTTCCTGTACTATTGATTGCCTGCTCAATAAAGCCTCCTGTCAACCTACATGTTGCAAGTCTGCACTCCTTTTCACTTTACCAATAATGGGCCATCACCACAATATATTTAAAAGATGGGTGAGTAAAAGGTTACTGCCACAATTACAAAAAAGAGGAAAAGAAAGCTACAGACGGAGGAAGTCAGCCCACAAAACAGGAAACATAAAAGAAATCATAAAGAGGCATATGGGTTTAATTTGACACTAAAGTAGATAAGGGGGAAGTTGTAAACAATAGAAGATACAATAGGCCATAATGCATACTAATTGTTAAAATGAGACAATAATAATTATCAATTTTCTGCACTAGGAGTAATGGCTGCTTGGAGGTTGTGACATCGTTGTCATCCTGTGTTATGATGGTTGTCTTGTCCTTCATGGTTCTGTTTAGTTGTCCTGGTAGGAGGAACAATAATGAAGACATCGATTAGTATTTAGTGGTACTCTCTACAAAAGGGCGTCTCACAGGCAAACAAATCTACTGCCTCACTAACCAATCCTTTGCCTCCCTTCAACTTCACCTTAAAAATAAAATAGTTCCTTGACATACTCGTTGTTTCCTAAAAAATTATATTGCTCTTCCACTTGCCTCATACATTTTTGCTATTTGGTAACTCTGAAAAAGTCAGTCTCCCTTCCTGCACTGCAGTTCAAAGAGATGGAGCCTGTACAAGCGACGCAGTCACAGACGTCATGGTGGAACCCCAACAACCTTGATGTCAGACTATATTAATGGCATCTTATATTCAACCTAAGCATATCTGGTTCACTGGGGAACAGAATCAGGGCCGTGTCATTCACTCCTCTCCTCTTCCAGTAATCCAGTTCTACACCCTTCCTGTCAGGCTGACAACATGGCCAACTAGTCTCTGGTCCACAAGCACAAAATAAGGAAAATTACAGTTGTCTAGACAAGAGACAATTAGTGGCTGTACTACAGTTTTGCAACAGCAGGAAGGGTGGGAAAAATCATGCTATGGATCCTAAGCGATACAAAAGGGGATGATGGACGGAACGTTTGAGCCAATCAAACACTCACCCCCAGTCAACTGATCTGGGTTTAATCCATCATCATTCTTTAGCTCACTCCACCACCCCAGTTCAGACATGGCCATATGCAAATCAGTCTGACCCTGTGCCTCATGGGAACAGTCCAGCCCGAACTGCCAAGCCATGTCTTCCCTGGACCGGAAACAAGCATCCTAGGACCGGTTTCTGGCATTCCAGCCGTCATCAGCCAGGCTTGCTTGAATCCAGTGGCAAAGTGAGCAAGGGACCCACGTCTGGGTATACCCCGCCAACTTAGGGCGAACAAAGCGATACAAAAGGGGATGATGGACGGAACGTTTGAGCCAAATCAAACACTCACCCCCAGTCAACTGATCTGGGTTTAATCCATCATCATTCTTTAGCTCACTCCACCACCCCAGTTCAGACATGGCCATATGCAAATCAGTCTGACCCTGTGCCTCATGGGAACAGTCCAGCCCGAACTGCCAAGCCATGTCTTCCCTGGACCAGAAACAAGCATCCTAGGACCGGTTTCTGGCATTCCAGCTGTCATCAGCCAGGCTTGCTTGAATCCAGTGGCAAAGTGAGCAAGGGACCCACGTCTGGGTATACCCCCGCCAACTTAGGGGCGAACAAAGCGATACAAAAGGGGATGATGGACGGAGACGTTTGAGCCAATCAAACACTCACCCCCAGTCAACTGATCTGGGTTTAATCCATCATCATTCTTTAGCTCACTCCACCACCCCAGTTCAGACATGGCCATATGCAAATCAGTCTGACCCTGTGCCTCATGGGAACAGTCCAGCCCGAACTGCCAAGCCATGTCTTCCCTGGACCGAAACAAGCATCCTAGGACCGGTTTCTGGCATTCCAGCCGTCATCAGCCAGGCTTGCTTGAATCCAGTGGCAAAGTGAGCAAGGGACCCACGTCTGGGTATACCCCCCGCCAACTTAGGGCGAACAAAGCGATACAAAAGGGGATGATGGACGGAACGCTTGAGCCAATCAAACACTCACCCCTCAGTCAACTGATCTGGGTTTAATCCATCATCATTCTTTAGCTCACTCCACCACCCCAGTTCAGACATGGCCATATGCAAATCAGTCTGACCCTGTGCTCTCATGGGAACAGTCCAGCCCGAACTGCCAAGCCATGTCTTCCCTGGACCGGAAACAAGCATCCTAGGACCGGTTTCTGGCATTCCAGCCGTCATCAGCCAGGCTTGCTTGAATCCAGTGGCAAAGTGAGCAAGGGACCCACGTCTGGGTATACCCCGCCAACTTAGGGCGAACAAAGCGATACAAAAGGGATGATGGACGGAACGTTTGAGCCAATCAAACACTCACCCCCAGTCAACTGATCTGGGTTTAATCCATCATCATTCTTTAGCTCACTCCACCACCCCAGTTCAGACATGGCCATATGCAAATCAGTCTGACCCTGTGCCTCATGGGAACAGTCCAGCCCGAACTGCCAAGCCATGTCTTCCCTGGACCGGAAACAAGCATCCTAGGACCGGTTTCTGGCATTCCAGCCGTCATCAGCCAGGCTTGCTTGAATCCAGTGGCAAAGTGAGCAAGGGACCCACGTCTGGGTATACCCCCGCCAACTTAGGGGCGAACAAAGCGATACAAAGGGGATGATGGACGGAACGTTTGAGCCAATCAAACACTCACCCCCAGTCAACTGATCTGGGTTTAATCCATCATCATTCTTTAGCTCACTCCACCACCCCAGTTCAGACATGGCCATATGCAAATCAGTCCGACCCTGTGCCTCATGGGAACAGTCCAGCCCGAACTGCCAAGCCATGTCTTCCCTGGACCGGAAACAAGCATCCTAAAACAAAAAAAGCAGTCAGACATCATATATTTATATTTATCTATAAATACTTAGGGCTAGATTATAATGTCAGGCGGACCGCAACGACCGATCAACGGTTGCGGTCTGCCCGACATCTGAGCCTGCGGTCCGCATGCCACATTACAATGCGGTGGGTGGAGGCATTGGGCGGAGGGACCGTCCACTGCTGTTCCAGCGGGCCTAAGGAGCCCGTCGGAGCATTGGAAGGAATCACACTGCCATAAAGATGGTGGAGCCAGCCTCGGCTCTGCCGTCGGGATTATGATGTCACTTTCCAACAGTCTTTCAATGTTGGCCTTTCTGTCATGGAAAGGCTGTCGGACAGTGACTTTGGGGGGCCCCTAGCGAGCCCCCGTCCCTCTGCGGCCTCTGTTCTGTGGTCTGGGGGGCACAAAACATCCCTGCACTGTGTGGCAGGCACAGCATGGTGCCTGCCACACGGTACAGGGATGTTTAAAAACATCAATATATCAATGGCAGCTTGTGCTGTGGGTCTTTTCCGCCCGCTGCACAAGCTGCCATTGAAAAATGGATGTTTCTGACCGCCCAAAGGGCGGTTGGATCCCAACTGTGCAGTCGGAACTGCTGGACTATGGTCGGGCGGTTCCAATCCGAAACGGCCCGCCCGACATCCTAATCAGGCTCTTTTTGACGTAATGCTAGGCAATATTCTGATCACAATATTTTTGTTGGATCATATTTTTGTGCCCGATATCCTGACATACAACTGGCTATTGATGTGGGTGCAAGGGACACTACCATGCACAACACAGCTGTGGCCTGGGGTAGTTTTTGGTGATGCTGTAGGGTGTAAGGCAATCAGGGGAAAAAATTGGATGGTGTGTGTGCAACTTAAGACATATATTTGATGTTTGCGCAGCAGGTAAGTTCCACATGCTCTACATTGATGCGAAAGCTTCATAGGCCGTCAGATGCCAAAGATTAAGCACTGCCGAATTCTGTCAAAGTTCTACAGCCTTTGCAATACCAGTATATACCTCTCACTAAGCTGTATCGGATAATTCATTCCACTTTAAAGCGCAAAACCATGAGCACAATAAATCCTCTGTCATCTCTGCTTAATAAAGAATGTAGTTCACTCCTGGGGGTGGTTCACCAGATTTTAATTTTGAGAAATATAAACATGTCGTTCAATTATAAAACAAGCGCACTGCACCGTTGTAGTCTAATCTCGCATCTTCCCTTGCCTTTAATGTCGAATAATTGTTTATCTCATTTTATTTTCTCCTAATTGTCTTTCTTTGTTAGAACGATGCTCTGATAATAAACACATATGCCGTTTGTTTCGCATTTTATTTCCCCAATTCTGTAGATAATAATTATCTCTGTATGTATTCCTGGCAGGCATAGCCAACATTGTGTTGAGCGGTTAATTAGAATGAAATTCCGGATCTAGCCTTTGAAGTGCCGTTTTGCTGCCACCTTAAGAGCAATAGTACCATTGGCTAGAAACAGTGTATGTTGAGCAACTAAGTGGACACCTCTCATGATCATTCAATTGAAGCGCCTTACCAGACAGTAAAATGCAGACAAATCTAACAAACTCATTCATGTTGGGATTTTTAGGGGATGATTTACAAAATGTTTGTACAATGCAGTGCAGCAAGCAAAATTGTTGTGCAGTGTTGTGCAAGGGTAGAAAGTAGTGCAGAGCCATATTTACTATATATGATGGGTTGCTGCTCATACCGCTGTGCTGGTACAGGAACAGGCTGCACAGTGTAATGGAAACTCCTTCTATCGTAGTGCAAAGTTGTGTATGGTATGTCTAACATAGGTTTAGTACTGGCAGGGTCCACTTTCAGTACGAAAACCTATGTCTAAATGATTTTTTAACATTTTACACATTGACTGCGTGCTGCACAATGCAGCATATATGCAATGTTGTGTGAAATATTATGATAAACTGAAACATTTCTCCTACTTTGAGCCTTCTTTACGAAGGCATTAGTTTTTGGCACAAAGTCAGGATAGACAATTGTTCAAGATCTGGTTTTGCATCACAAAACCAGGGCTGATTCTATTGGAATGCCTAAGTAACACCTATGAAAAGCCTAGTGTACGAGCAACTTTTCAGGGCAAATTTTTTTTTGCCCTGTAAAGTAAGTACTTTATCAAGACTTTGTGCCGCTTTGTTCTGCTCTGTGGCAGTGGAACGTTTTGATCTACCCCCTTCATGGTCAAGCAAACTCTTAGTTATGACTGCTGTACAGCACTAATCGTTCAGGCCTTTGACATTGCAGGTGAGTAGCTTAAGACAGGCTCTCTTCCAAATTCATATTATACATGCAGATCGCACACTACCTGGATGTATGTGCATGCAGTGCTTATTTTGTGACAAAACATAGACAATGCAGGCACCAAAAGATTTTCTTAGCAGCACACTGCTGATATTACCAAATGCCTTTACTGTTGTATAAAAAAGCTGTCTGTTGTTGATACCATCTCCTGTCTCTTGCTTCCTACACCCTAGACTTGCTGTCTCTTCATCTCACTTTTGCAAGTTCTTTTTCACCCATGTTTTCTCCCTTTGCCACTGTTTTCGTATTTTCTTATTATGCTTCTTTTTGCTTCGTCTGCCTTTCTCTCATGATCTGGATCAAAGATTGATGGTGAGTAATAAGCCCTACCTCCCGAACATTGAGTGCCAGTGCCAAACTGTACACGGCAAAATGTTCTTTCACCTGTGTTAAAACATTGTTATGATATAATAGGATTATGCAGATGAACAATGTTTGAAGCAAGTCTAATCTCACAGTTTAGAGACAAAAACATTTGGTTAATAACTGAGGGCAATGTCGGTCTGTCGGGGAGGATCTCATCCTGGGATATCAAAATATAACAGGTCTTGTGCAATATGAGATACAGGGGTATAAAGCTTGAATGCAGGTCAATGAATTTGCAGTTGTTTTTTGTGTTCAGATTTCTTTATTGAATACATAATAGTGAACATTGAGAGCAATACAAAATCATATACACTGCATAATCAATGAATAAGATATATAATGAATTCTTAAAATGCTAACCTTATAAGTTAATATGAAATGATCCTAACAACTAATAACTTAAAATACAAAAGAAAAATGTGGGATAGAGCAATATTACAGAGCAGAGTATTATCATAACATTAGTACATATCCTAAAATATATTATTACATAATTTAAATGCAAACAAATTCAAAATTCAAGTTTCAGTTATTATGTAGACTATATAAATGTAAAGGTTTCTAAAAGTGCTGATGGAGTGGTGATACTTTAGACATCTTGGTCATAGAAATATCAAAACCCTTCCATTAAAATATAATCCATGACAATCAAGGATGTACTGAAAGGAAGTTTGCATATTTCCAATCTTAAATAATAGATTTAATGGTAGATGAAATAAAACAATTCAGAAGTTTAATCTTTGTTGATGAAAGTGGGGAAACAAGTAAAGTAGATTTACAAATTATCATTTGAAATGAAATATCTTCTAAAATTGGCAACAGTTTGACAATAAGTTCCCAAATCTTTTTCCAAAATTCATAAACAATTGGACATTCAAATAACATGTGTCTCAGAGAAGCATTATGAATATTACAATGCGGACATAAGAATGGATCATATTGTTTAACATTAAATAATTTTTCAGGTCTCCAAAACCATTTAAATAAAAACTTAGGGCCTGATTTAGACTTTGGCAGGACTCTCGTCATCCCTCAGCAGCGGAGTATCCAAGTACTCCACCAAGCTGACAGTGTCCCGCCCGCCGTATTTAGATGTGTGCTGGCTGAACTCCCATTCGCATCGACAGACTGTTTCCCGTCACATAAGCGGCGCACCGTCGTCAAGGTGACAGACTCCTCTGCTGGCTAACAGTACTCCGTCAGGTCAGCGCGTTTGCGCCAAGCCAATTTAGATGTCCCTGTTGTGCTGGTGTTGTCCTAACGGCAGTTTGCTAATGGAGTGAGTCTCTGGTGGAGTGGAGACTGGTAAGTATTACTGATTTATGCGTCAATACACATATATGTTGTGTTTGCTTCTAAAATATATATAGATAATGTGTTATGCCCCTTTTCTTACATATTGCATAGCACACAAACAACACACACACACACTATTGAATGAACACCCACAGGCATCACAAGCACAACAGCTACATCAACCACAATAACATAAAGTGTCAATAGAGGTGTGTTTATTTTACTTTGATAAGTTGCAAAATGTACACTAATGCATTACACATTTAAAAAAATGCATGTAAGAGCAATGTAAAAATACACAAGACTAAAGCAACTGTCAACACATTATTCATAGTAAGACAAGTGTGAAAGAAGCTTACCTTAGATCATGGCGACAACAGAGTTGAATAGCATTGTGTTCATGTAGTAGCAGCAAAGGGAGGACCTGGACAATGGGGTTCAAGATGGAAGTGGGAAACAGAACAAAAGGTACATTTTTACCTCATTTCCTTCGATTCCACCAACTCAAAGTAGGAGGTATCCCTGCCAGAGTTTCCTTGATGGAAAGGCACATCATGATTGGCCTGGCAGTCATCTTGACTGGACGGAGGCAGCACTCGAACGGTCTTTTGTCCATGGACATCTAAATAGAGAGGGCAGTGAAACCATCGAAAAAGTGACGGCAGGATCAGATCTGCCAAGTTCTAAATCTGGCCCTAAGTATTAGTTGGAAATAGAGCAACTTGAAGGTATTCCAGTTATGTCCTCCAGCCAACTCTTTTGTTGTTGCTCAGCTAAAAGACTTGAGGAATAGATAATATTTTGTGTATATTCGGCACATATTATTTTTATTGGATTTTCAAGGCTAAATGACAAGTCTTTGAAGGAAAATGGAAAAGCATTTAAAAAGCACCACAAAGTATTTCATATTTGCAAACTTCAGAAGATGGTAGATTGTATTTAAATTATAGTTCTAATAGTTCTTAAATAAAAGGAAAAAATCTCCCTGTCAAATAGCATTCAAAAAGAAAATTCCTGCAGCAATCCACAGTTTCCAAAAAAAGATAATTGTTTCAACTCAAATTGAAGATTATATCATAATGAGACAACATATAATATTTGTGTAAAATATAGAAATAAATTGAAGATAAGCATCCCTAGTATTCTGAAGTTTTGGGGAAAACATGGTTAGATTCTTATAAGAAATAGGTGGTGATGCTGACAAAGGAAAAAGATTGTCCAGATATCTTTCTATTGTAAGACTTTTGGGGGATACATCTGGATGAGTGCCTTGGGATCCCATAGCATCAGCAGCAACTACGAAAGAATAATGATGTTTGCAGGAATCTGGTAAACCAAATTCCATTAGTTTC
Organism: Calotriton arnoldi; assembly: GCA_963921515.1. Classification (NCBI taxonomy): domain Eukaryota; kingdom Metazoa; phylum Chordata; class Amphibia; order Caudata; family Salamandridae; genus Calotriton; species Calotriton arnoldi. The sequence goes on from CAWUFW010009935.1 coordinate 719,033, forward strand.
TCTTTACTCCAAATACATTTTGAAATAATTTTTTACAATTTCAAAAAGAGATAATTAGGAAACTGTACAGGAAGCATTAAAAGTAGATCTGATATTTGCAGTTTAATAAAAAAAATTACAACTTCAATTTTGTTCTAAAGAATAAAAAATGTTTTTTTCAAATTTATCTTTAGTTTTCTCCTTAATAATTTCACAAATATGATTTGGTGTTTCTTTAATAGTTTTGAAAAAAGTTTTTACAAAATTGTTTAATTGAATTTTGACACCATAAAATACCACATTTATGTATCATATCAGTATTACAATAGATTTTTTAGGGAAACAAAATCTGATTTATTAATATTTATTGTATATCCAGATAGCTTAGTATAAACAGTTATACTATCAAAAATATGAGACAGAGTAATCATTGGGTCTTGAATACATAGTCAAACATCATCAGCATATGTCAATGTTTTAAATTAACATTTGCCACAGTGGGGCCTTTATTTATTTAAGATTTGCAAATAGATTATGGTAAGGTCCTGCTGCAAATAAAAATGACAACAGACCTAAAGGCCAGCCCCATGTAGTGCCAATGAACAAGGTTTGGTGCAAGTCTCCGTCCCCCTGATGGAGCCCTGCACCAAACAAGTTCCTGTTTTGAATTTTCAAAAAGAAAATCCTGAAATGGAATTTTGTTTTTAAAAATAAAAAATAAAATGCTCCCCTTGCCATGGGAGTCCTCTACCATGGTGAGGGGATCATTTATCAGTTTTTACTGCCCTTTACTGCCAGGGTTTTCCTGGCGGTGACGGACAGTGAAAATGGATGGGCGGAATGACAGGTCATCCTCTGATGCCCCTCACTCTGCAGAGCTGTCGGAGGGGTTTAATCACAGAGGAGACGGAGTAGTCTCTGCTGTAATTAAGCCTAAGGTCTGCCCTCAGTTAAGTTTGATGGCGGACAACAATTCTTGGCGGTAAGAATACTCCATCACCATTGAGACAGACACAGGGGGATATTCTCAAGAACGTGCGATAATCATCGCCAAAATAGGTTAACGCAATTTTTCACATCGCTGTCTATCGCAGGAAAATAACTCCGTGTTAACGTCTTAGGGGCCGATTCCGATCTCGGCTGGTAGGGCTCCGAATCGGATTCGGCTTTACCGGATCCGATTCGGAGCCCTATTTCCCGACCGAATCGTACGTGCGTCCGGGCGAGCGAGTACGATGCGTGCGCTCGCGAAATCTCCGACCGACTCGTTCGCAGGACCCGACCGCTCTGACCGACTCGCACGGGGACGACTCGCACCGCAGCGAATGAGACGTTCCCCGGCCGGGTAAGTACGATGCGCACCTCGACCGCTCCGACCGACTCGCGCAGTCCGGCTCCAAGGAGCTGTCGGAGCCGCACTTTGGGGGTCCGTGTCGGACCCCTGGAAGCGTGGGCACGCGAGTCGCACACAGGGGGACCCATGGGTCCCCCCTACACGTGCATGTACGGCGCGACCCGCATCGACGCGAACACGCTGTAGGGGGCACCCTTGTTCGCGTCGTGCCCATTGAGTCAATGGGAGCCCATGTACGCGTCGTACGACTGGCAACCATTGACTTCAATGGGAGTCCGACCGAATCGATTCCGATGGCATACGTGCGCATCGTACTCATTCGGTCGGACTGCTAGAGTCTGATTCGGTCGGAAATCTCTCTGGGTCCGGCTCGGTCGGAGAGATTTCCGGCCCAAATCGGAATCGGCCCCTTATTCTCAACATGGCGTTAACATGCGATAGTTTCCCGATAACGCGTCAAATGTCCGCGATAAAATTACCGGGACGGCAATAAAAATCTAAAGCCTAACGTGAAAAAACTTGCGATGGGCCCAACTGCGATAAAAAATCCAGCGATAAGCAGCGCCAGGCCTGCAAGTCCCACAAGTCAGGCGGGAAAAACCACTATAAAAGCGGCAACAAAAAACACAAACAACTGCAAAGCACCATGGAGGTAGCCGGAGCAAGTACAGAGGACAACCAGAACCCCACAAGCCCCACGGAGGACCAGCCTGGGACCTCGGGGTCAGGGAACGGCAAGGAGAAGAAGAAGAGGAACCCGCCTTTCAGTACGCAGGAAAACCAGATCCTCATTACAGAGGTTATAGAACACCACCACCAACTGTTCACCACCTCCACTGTGTCATTGGCAACTAAAAATACTATATGGCAGTCCATCTTGGCCAAGGTGAATGCAGTCGGAGTGAAGAGAAGGGAAGTGGACGACTGCAAGAAGCGCTGGACTGATGTGAAGCGCAAAACCAAGCTGAAACTCGCAGCCAACCTGAAAGCAGCAATACAGACTGGAGGTGGGAGTCCAGCGACACACCAGGAGATGGATGAGGTGGAGGAAATGGTGACCCGAGTCATCATTGGGGAGACGGTGGCAGGAGTTGGGGGACCGGACACTGCACAACATGACCTGAGCCAACAGCAACAGGGTGAGTAACGACCAGGGACTGGGGGACGGGGGAGATGGGCACAATGGCACACATGCACAATTAAGTATAGCACATCTGCGGACAAACCATGCCCAAGAGTCACAACTCTGACCAAGAGCCCAATTTACCCAAGTCTGCAGTATCTCAGCACTGTATAAGCACAGAAGTGAAAGGCACACCGCCTGAAAGGGATAAGGGCCAGCAAAATCAGAGCTGAAGGGGCAACACACCCACAATGCAGCACACACACATAAGGGGGGGGCGGGGGGCCTGGGGGTGGTGGCGATGGGTGTTGTGGACCTCTTGGGTCTCCGAGCTGCATGATCATTAGCTCCATGACATGTGTTGGTCTTCAGATGTGGCTCTGGGCTGGGCTCCCTTTCATACTGCAGGTTGTCGTCCTGCTTAACACCAGTAAGAGGCAGGTGTTAAATCCCTGCTGCTAACGCGCCTTATCGCCTGTTTTCGGATCGCATCGCAGATCTGGCTGCTCGTTGTGAATATCGCAAAGTGGTGTTTTCGTGTGTTTTTGCGCGGGAACGCCTATTCTGCATATCATTAGTGTTAGTTGTCGCTCTCATCCGTGGCGATGTTAATTGCGGAAGCTATCGCTGGAAAACTGGCGATGTAGGCAGTTTGCACCAGCTTGAGAATGGGGCGATAGTTCTTTAGCCACTTTTGCGGCGCTAAAGTGCCGATAAATCGGCGAGGGCTCCTTGAGAATATGCCCCTGAGTATCCTTCCTTTCAAGAATTAAATCAGCCCCTTAATTCCTGTGCATAAAGATGTTTGTATAGGGACTGAACTAACAAGATATGTGATGACTATCAGACCTTAACAGTTTTCCTCTGATAGAGTCTGTTGAAATTATGAGGGAAAATACCTGGAAAAAAAGCAAAATATGCAGAATTGGGCATTTGTTAGATACCAAGGGCCTCATTGACTATATTTTGACACACAGCACAACAGGCTTCCTGCTGTGCTACTGTGCATCTAAATAAAAGGGCAGGATGCACCGTATCTACAAGATATGGTATTCAGACAGAATATCGAGTTGGAAATGTCGACCTACACAAATATCGATTTGGAAATATCGTGACACAAATATCGACAGCAAGAATATCATGGTCAAGAATATCGAATTTAAGGTAAGAAATATAGTTTTTAAAAATATAGTAGTCAGTAATATCGTTTGCAAAAATATAGTTGCTTAAAATATAATTTTTTTAATTAGTGTTATGTATTTTAGTTTATATTTTGAGTGCATGTGATGTATGTTTTTTTGTATAAGTATTGTTTGTTTTTTAATATATGTGTTAGACTTTTAGTAGTTATCAATTTTATTTTAATTAAATTTTGCGTTTTTTAGTTCCGTAGCGGGTTGTGGGTTTATAGGGGAATAGGGTGGGAAGAAATTTAATTATAATAAATTAATGATTATTTTTTATTTATTAATATTTATTTAATTGAGATTTCATTGTGTTAATTGTGGGAAGTAATTTATTTGTAATTAATTATTAATTGGTTGTTAATTAATACTAATTAATTGATAGTTAATTATGCTAATTGTGTAAAACATTTTAGGTGCAAGTTGTGGGGTTTATAGGGGTAAAGGGTGGGAAGTAATTTATTTTTAATTAATTAATAATTAGTTGTTAATTTATATTAATTAATTGATTGAAAATTAATTATGAAAATTGTGTAATTAATTTTAGGTGCGGGTTGTGGGGTTTATAGGGGTAAAGGGTGGGAAGTAATTTGTGTTTAATTAATTAAATTAGTTATTTTCTATTAATTATTTGATTGTTAATTAATTATGGAAATTGTGTAATTAATTTTAGGTGCCAGTTGTGGGGATTATAGAGGTAAAGGGTGGGAAGTAATTTATGTTTAATTAATTAATAATTAGTTGATCATTAATATTAATTCATTCATTGACATTTAATTAGGGTAATTGTTTATATTTTTTGTGTGTGGGTTTTACTTTTATAGGGTTAAGTGTGGGGAGTAAATTAATTTTACTTACTTTATAATTAGTTGTTAAATACTAGTAGTTTTAATTGTGTAATACATTTTACAGTTTAATTTTAGCTGTGGGGATTACAGGGGTAAGGTGTGAGTAGTTTATAAATTTTTATGAGTTTTAATTTATTTTTAATTAATAATATTTATTTAATTGGTAATTAATTATGTTAATTATGGAAGTACATTTTTTTAATGTAGATGTGGGTTGTGAATTGTGTGGTGTTATAGGGTAGGAAATATAAAAAGTAAATTTATGTAATAATTAATGATTTTGTTTCTAAATAATTTCTAACTAAAAATATTTATTTGTTTGAAAATTATTTTTTAATTTATTTAATATAATATTTGTAGGTATTTGTCATATATATTTAACATTATAATATGTTTTTTTAAATTTAATATTAAATATATTTGTATTTACATTTTTGACATATTTATACATTTTTTATTTATTTTGTTTTTTAAATATTTGTGTTGTTAATATTTTGTTTGTTTTTTGATTTTGAACTGACTGGAGTGAGAATATTAATTGTTACCCATCCGCAATCCAACAGTTTCCCTACGGTTGCACGGATTTGAGTGGGAATAGTCAATTTTACACCGCCACTATCTAACACTTTCCCTACTGTTGCACTCACTGGAGTGGGAATAGTCATTTTTACCCCTCCGCTAGCCAACACTTTCCCTACTGTTCCACTCATTGGAGTGGGAATAGTAATTTTTACCCCTCCGCTATCCAACACTTTCCCTACTGTTACAATTATTGGAGTGGGAAGAGTAAATGTCATCCCTCCGCAATCCAACAATTTCCCTACTGTTGCACTGACTGGAGTGGGAATAGTAATTTTTACCCCTCTGCTATCCAACACTTTCCCTACTGTTACACTCATTGGAGTGGCAATAGTAATTTTTACCCCTCCGCTATCCAACACTTTCCCTACTGTTAGACTTAATGGAGTGAGAATAGTAATTTTTACCCCTCCACTATCCAACACTTTCCCTATTGTTGCACTCACTGGAGTGGCAATAGTAATTTTTACCCCTCCGCTATCCAACACTTTCCCTACAGTTAGACTTAATGGCGTGATAATAGTAATTTTTACCCCTCCGCTATCCAACACTTTCCCTATTGTTGCACTCACTGGAGTGGGAATAGTAATTTTTACCCCTCCGCTATCCAACACTTTCCCTACTGTTACAATTATTGGAGTGGGAATAGTAAATTTTATCCCTCCGCAATCCAACAATTTCCCTATTGTTGCACTGACTGGAGTCGGAATAGTAATTTGTACCCCTCCGCATTCCAACACTTTCCCTACTGTTACACTTATTGGAGTGGGAATAGTAATTTTTACCCATCCGCTATCCAACACTTTCCCTACTGTTGCACTGACTGGAGTGGGAATAGTAGATTGTATCCCTCTGCTATCCAATACTTTCCCTACTGTTACAATTATTGGAGTGGGAATAGTACATTTCATCCCTCCGCAATCCAACAATTTCCCTACTGTTTCACTGACTGGAGTGGGAATAGTAATGTTTACCCCTCTGCTATCCAACACTTTCCCTACTGTTGCACTCATTGGAGTGGCAATAGTAGTTTTTACCCCTCCGCTATCCAACACTTTCCCTACTGTTAAACTTAATGGAGTGAGAATAGTAAATTTTACCCCTCCGCTATCTAACACTTTCCCTATTGTTGCACTCACTGGAGTGGGAATAGTAATGTTTACCCATCTGCTATCCAACACTTTCCCTACTGTTATACTCACTGGAGTGGTAAATTTAAGTTTAAAGATTTTTAAATAGTTTAATATTTTAATTTATAATAGTGTTTTTTTTTATAGATTTTATGTTATTGGTATATATATATATGTTTCAGTATAGAGAGTCGATATTTTTGCATTCTATACTTTTTCATCGATTTTTTTACTTCTATATTTTTTACATCGATAGTCTGTCAGTGTACCGGCGTATTCCTGTCTTTCTCCCCTGCGCTGGTGCACAAACAGCAGCCTTGCGCCAATGCAGACACCCTTGCGCCATGGTGCAAGATGCCTGCATTGCAGGGATGATTGTTGTTGTTCAGGAAAGGACACTTTCCTGCACAAAAATAATCATCAATGGCGTTGTGCTCCTTCTATGTGTGCTGAAAAATGCAGCACACATAAAAAGAGCAAAAAACGAGGAGTTGCGCCACTCCTAGATTCTGACGCATTCCCAGGTTTACAAAACCTTGTAAATCTGGGAATGTGTCAGGTTCCATGGATGTTGAGTGGGAACAACCACATCAACACCCATGGAACGCCCCTTTGACGCAGAGTAATACATGAAAGGGGCCCATATTTACAAGGCCATGAAAAGTCACGCAGGGTGACTTCACGTGGCCTTGTAAATATGGGCAGGCATACTGCGCCACTTGTTCGTCTAAAAAAGTGATGCAATGGTAGCACAATGGGCTTGCAATTCTGTATATTATGCCTTATTTCCAAGAGGACATCTCAGAACATCAGGTACTTACCACACCAGTGAAATACCTCACCCAACCTCCTGTAATCTGACAAAATGATCATACATGGTGTACAGCTAGTTAAACATTCCCCTAATAAAGACAAAAGCCACAGAAACATATTCCTTCTGCTTGTTTAGCAATTAATTGCAAATTTACTTTTTTCTTCAGCTATACAGCTTTTTCAGCGGTACAATGGGAACTGTGCCATTTTGCCAGGTATTCTCATTTGCCTGTCAGTAAAGTTTACAATGTTGTTGCACTGGGATCAATAAATTCGAACAAGAAATACAGAGGCTACTAGGGCAAAGCACATGATTTGTAATTGTAATTTCGGTCTAATAGGACTCAGTACAAGGTTTCAGGCGAGAAGTTTTATAATGCAAGGTAGAAAGCCATCAAAAGCACTAACATTAGTTGTAATGCTTAGATACCTTCTTACTTTCTGAAGTCGCAGTGCTCACGTCAGTGGAAATCTGTGTGATCACATGCGCTATGATAGCGCTTAGAGCACTGCAAAATGGATTTCCTGCTGTGTTCTTTTTGCATTTCCTTTTGTTTGTTTTCTTACTAAAGGTGAATACATTTGGTTACTCATATTGGGTATGCAACTGGTCGTTCATACAGTGTGTTATCCACACAATGGGTCGCTAAATTGGTATAAAAAATTGGTATATAAATTGGTATAAAAAAACATAAGTGCAGGGGCTCAAGGTTTTTCTTAGGAGCCTGCTGCTGAATACCAAGCCTCCATAATCTTGATTTCAACTGATGCCTCTTTCTTCCATCCCCTACTCTTCTTATCTGTTTATCTCACTCTTGTAGGTTTTTAATCTCTCCTTACACCCTTAGTCATTATTTTCCTGTCTTCCCCTTCCTTGCTCTCCACTTTCTGCCTTTTATCACTTGTTTGAGTCATGGTCCGATGATGAAAAATATGCCCAAAAAAGAGTGCTGATGCTCATCATCTGTAACCACCAGCACAACCTGACAACTTTCACAAAGGATTATGTCTGATCTGCAAAACATGTTGGTTGTGAATATAAAGAAGCTGATCGAGGGTAGAACCAGTAGAGCCAATGTGGTCTGTGGGTAGAGTTAAAAATTCTACAGAAAATAAAAGTAAATTGTTGAGTTTCGGCTAATTGAAATTGTTGAAAAAAACACCCCCGAGCAGGCTCCTCACAGGAGGCACAGAATTTCCGTACACAAGTAGTAACGTTTCCATCAGAAGGCATTATACAGCCCCAGTGGATTGTTCATTAAAAGTAAAGCAAAGACAGTCTCATTATTAGTAGAAAACCATATCCAAATCGTTCATTAACTATATGCCCACCTGAAATGGAACAATCCAGACCGATCAGCTAGGCCGCAAGCACGCTGAATGGGCACCCAAGCAGTGCCAAAACATGTCAGCTCTGAGGGGCATATTCTCAAGGACTCATCGCCAATTTAGCAGCACTTTACCCCCAAGAAAGTGGCGATAGACTCATCGCCCTATTCACAAGCCTGCGCTAACAGCCCACATCGTCAGTTTCCCTGCGATAGCTGCCGCTAAAAACATCGCCAAGGCTGACAGCGACAACTAACGCTAATCTTATGCAGAGTAGGCGTTCCTGTGCTAAAACTCACGATAACACCACCTTGCGACATTCTCAATGACCAGCCAGATCGGCGATGTGGTCCAAAAACAGGCGAAAAGGCACGTAAGCAGCAAGGACTTAAGACCTGCTTTTTCCTGGTGTTAAGTAGGGCGAAAACCTGCAGCATAAACGGAGCCCAGCCCAGAGCCACATCTGAAGACCAACAGATGCCATGGAGCAACTAATCATGCAGCTTGGAGATCCAAGAGGGCCACAACACCCACCGCCACCACCCCCAGAACCACCGCCACCACCAGGACCACCCCCCCCCCAGACTGCCACTGAGGCAGCGCAGAACAAGACAGCGGACCTTCCGAAAACGCACCAGCCTCAGAGACTCAACGCCAGAGGATGTCATTGCCCACTACAGGCTCAAAAGGACAACCATCCTCCGCATCCTGACCCACATTGCCCACAGGCTTGACGGTACCAACACAGCGGACAATCAACATCCCTCCGCAGACAAAGCTGCTGGCTGTGCTGCACTTGTTGGCCTCTGGTACCTCCCAACCAACAACTTCCAGAGTCGGAGGAGTCTCACAGCCAGCCCTATCAAAGTTCCCCACACCTGTCTTGGATGCCATCATCAGCTTGATACCCCAGCACCTTCACTTCCCCCACACTGCGCAGGAACAGCTGGAGACCAAGAAAGGCTCCGACGCCATAGCTGGCTTCCCGCACGTGTTGGGGGCAATTGACCGCACACATGTCCTACTTGTGCCCCCTGCCGTCACTGCACACAATTAACGCTACAGAAAGCACACGCATCCCATCAATGTGCAGGCAAAAGTGGACCACCGGGGACTGTTCACCAATGCCGTCGCCAACTTCCCAGGCAGTGTGCATGACTCCCACATCTTCCGACAGTCCATTATCAACCAGCGCTTTCAGGATGGCACCTATGGAAATGCACTGCTCGTTGGTAAGTACCAACGGGAACACACCACACACCTCAACTCCACAATCATACAAATCACAACTGTGGGAATGCACACGTAACAAAATCATATACAACATGCCAACCAACATGCCCACCTACCAGACACGACAACACAAGTAACTGTGGCAACAGGGGCCAGACATGTATACAAACCATCCACAAAGGCATAGCCCCTCTGCCACACAATTGCAGAAGGTGGGGAGAGGTGGGAACCAGGAATGTGCGAAGGAGGCAATGGACCCATGAATAAGAATGTACACAATGCCAAGTGTGGCGGTGATGTGCTGGACAGTCTTGAGTATGCAGAGCACAGACATGACCATGTGGAGATATACTGCTGGTGTCTGTAGTGTTGTGGACAGTGGACACAACCATGTCACCTCAGGCAGTGGGGAAGACCTTGGACATGTAGCTATGTCGCCCCCCCTGTAAGCGTAAGCGTAGTGGGCTGGGCCGGCGTACGCCAGTCCAGCGCAGGAGTGTGAATAAACATCCCGGGGCTCTGGGCGTGGTTCACTTCCGGGATGGCCACCGAAGCAACTATGGCGTGTGTCCCTGTTGTGGTGTCGGCTCCACCCGGCCCCTAATCGACAATGTTGCAATGTAGTGTTTTCGGGATTCTGCACATACACAGAACAATGCACAGTAATGCGGGACTTCGGTATATAGGGGCTACGCTTCCTACAGCCTTAGTAACCACGAGCCCACGACCGGCTAGCTATAGTGTCCCACCTGCCCCCCTATCCACAGATAGAGAAACAGGCGTTTAGACAACCCAGAACACAACACTCCCCTAATCACTCAGGGATCGTGGTAACAGGTTATTCCCTATCGCTCAGACTCCCGTACTCATCCACAACAAGAGACTGACAGAGTCACTGAGTCAGTCTAAAATTTTTATTTCAACTAACGTGCGCTGAAATGCAGCATACGAGCCACTGCTAAAATTAGAATGCATAATACAAACATTGTCAGCATTGTAGCAAGTCCATACAATATAATAGGAGAAATCATTGCATATTGATTCTGGAGACAGGACTATTAAACCTACACTCCCTCCCCATGGACAGGAAAACCAAGATGACCACATAGAAGATCCCTGGGTTTGTATAGCAGACCCCATTCCTCTAAGACATAGATCATGTCTCTACATCACAGCTCCATACAGCTCTTCATTCTTGAAAAGTCACTCCTCAAGTGTGTCTGCGTGTAACATGCATTCTCCTAATATCAAAAAAAGGTGCGTGTCCCACAAACAGCAGCTGCAGGGTATGTTTTGTCTATGTGCCAGGGCCTGATCAGATCAAAATAACAAGGGACAGTGTTGTTTCACCTTGCTCACGATGCACAGATTAAACTCCAGGAACAAGCAGGGAACCAGCGCAGCCAGCGGCTCGCATGTGACCAGCGAAAACATTCTTGCATTAGAATAAGCCTGTAGTGTCGTGTGCAAAAGCAGCATCATGGCCTCCGGACCCATTCTAACCTAAAGATGTCAACGGGGTCCCTTAAATCCACATGACACCCTCCCCCTGGCCAGGTTGCAGAAGAATAGAAAAAACAAGGTCCAAGTCGCAAGCAGAGTCAAAGTACTGAGCATAGCGGGGGCAAAGTTCAATAAAATCAAAATCATAATAAGGTTGATTAGCGGTAAAATACGAGAAGAAGAAAAAAATAAAAATGTCCTGTTGAACATTAATCATCGGAATCATATGAGATCCATTGAACCTTGGAAGGCAAGGTGTTCCAAAAGACGGTCCCCCTCCTCAAAGACAAGGAGGGACAACACCCAATTCAAGAACTCGAAGGAGCATACATGCTCATCATAATTCATTGCTTCAAAAAGCATGGTCGGACATCCTGTATCGTACTCAATGTAGCTGTGGTGCAGCAGGCGCAACGCCCCTTCACAGATGTCCCATTGTGCCAGCACTCCATTCACGGCCGCCATCAGCATGCGGGTACCAGTTGCACATGATTGATCATGACGCAATAGGGGCCACAGCAACAGGTCGTAATCAGGACAAGGCCGTATGGCGTTTGAGAGGTACAAATCCAAAGCCCAGGAGAAAGGACAGTCGCAGCACCAAAAAACTGGATGAACGCATGTAAAGTATGTGTATCTGTAAGTCACATTGTAGGCAGCACCCACAACAGCCATAGGCAGGCAACAAAGGAATTCCTGCAATCGGCTACGGTACAGCTCCAGCTGGACCGGATGATCGAGTACCACATGAAGGGCAGCCATTACGAAGTAGTAATACAAGTACCAGGACAGCACCAGTGAGCAAGAGGATCAACGGCAACCCACCAAAAGCGCTGGAAAAACTGGAATGAATAAAAGCCGGAATTACACCAAATATCCTTCAAAACGAAGACACAAGACCTGAGCCCAACAATTTAAAAAAAGGTGCAAGGCCTCCTGTGTCAGAAACATTGAATAATTGGTGTATCAACTCCCCAAAATGTAGTGGGAGATTGGTATTTTATAGGGGTTGTATTTCACTTGATGTCCGAGCCACCTGTAGCTCGAATGTTTCACGGGCCGAGGTCAAGTCAACCTCATGTTGGAATAACAGTGCTTTGAGCCTCCTTAATTTGTTGAAGCTTGCTTTCATAGTGGAAACAGAAGGCCACAGAGAGCTATCAGCAATGCCATGCGGGGGCGGAAACAGGACGTTGCTGCAAGAGGGACACCGTTGCCGATACACCGGTGTGCGCCGAAGCCTTGCCCTCATGTGCAGCTGTGATCAACGCATGTCTGCGGTCCTCGTTGGGAATCAGCGGATCCCCAATGGAAGGAATTGTTACTGTCGGAACTTGTTCCGGGGACAATTGGTATTCATATTTGGACAGAAAGCCCTGTGGGTATTACGTCCCGTCTCTGGTAGCCGCTACGGCTGCCAGTATGTCGGTATCGACTTTTGTCATAGACCTCGTGACTGCTGCTACTGAACAAGTGGCTACTGCATTTCTGGCTGCCTCGTCAGCCATAGTGTTGCCTACAGCGTGTGGTCCCACGCGCTGATGGCCAAGAGTATGTATTACATGTGTGAGTGGCAAGCCCTCTTTGAGAGCCGGCACTCGTACCCAAAGCGTTTGATGCTTGATCGTGTTACCCACATGACATGACAGTAGCATGCACCCGGAGGGCGGGCTCGCCTGAATGGAAAAATGAAGGAGCGCTCGGGGTCTTGGCTCATACATGCCAACTGTTGTGTGTGTACCTTCATTGCCGCAGCACGAGCCAAAGGCCTAGCCTCAATCGCAGCGCGAGTTCAGCCAGGCCTGAACTCCACATCTGTGTCCGCCCTATCCTTACCAAGGCCTACACACACGTGGCCGCCCACCTTCAACGGCCAACATTACAGTGTTGTTGTCAGGCTTGCGGACATGCGCAGACAGGCATGACAAAGGTGTGCCGTAGGAGTGCAAGTGATGCAACCGCGCAGCGCACACAAGTGAATAGGCCCGGGGGGAGGGAGGAGCAGCTGTGAGGCTACGTAACACACCTTGTCCCCGCACATTTGCCAGAAGCAATACATGGCAAACATGAATCCCAAAGTCACACAAATCACACACCAAAAAACTTGTGAGTCTGCCAACACAGCATGCAGAACCCCCAGTTTACACTGATCTCATTTACCTCTCACACGTGATCAAGGATATGCACTCTGCCCGTGGATGATGACACTCCTCCGAGCCCCGAACACCCCGGCCCAGAGGCAGTACAATGTGGCCCACAAACGCACCAGGGGCATTGTTGAGCGCACATCTGGCGTGTTAAAGTCACGTTTCAGGTGCCTGGACATCACAGGTGGTAGACTCCTGTACAGCCCAGAAATGGTGTGCAAGTTGATCATTGCATGTTGTGCATTGCACAACATAAGTGTACGCAGCAATGCCTCATGGATCCAAGTGCCAGATGCACCGGACGATGATGAGGAAGATGAGGCAGGTGGACCACACCCCACTGCAGCTGCAGCAGGAATAGCCCGAAGGAACACAATCATTGGCAATTTCTTCGCATGAGCACGTCACATTGTGACAGTCCTTAGCAATCATGGAACAGTACAAAATGACCACATGACCAGCATGTGCAAATGAATTCATTGCAACACACATTCCCTGTGTGCATGTCAGTCCTCTGCATTAGCACATCACTCTGACATGTGTAAGTGCAACATGAAGTGCTGACAATCTCACAAATAGCAAATAGATGGTGGGTATGTCACCTCTGTACAGTGAGGCTGTTCAGGGTGTCACGTATTCGGAATGCCATTTCAGGGTGTCAAATGTAGTACGTAATCCCACTCATCAGCGTATCACATGTGTACAGGAACATGACATGAAGGCTGTCATTGGTGTTCCAAAAAAGACAACAGGGTGTCATTCGGGGCCAGATATGAAATTGCGGGTGTCACTTGGTGTCAAATATGAAATTGCGGGTGTCATTTGGGGTCAGATATGAAATTGCGGGTGTCACTTGGGGTCAAATATGAAATTGCGGGTGTCATTTGGGGTCAGATATGAACCACCCTGATGCAGAGATGCACCCTGTGACTCAAGTCCCACAACATGAGCAACATGGACGTAAGGGGGATGGGGGCACAGTGAACACCTCAGCAACATGGGAGATGCACACCAGCTAAACAGCCAGCAGGAATACGGTGCCTGAAGGCAAAGCAGTGACATCCCCCACCCCCCCACCGCCCCCAAACCACATCACTTTTCCAGAATGCAAGCAGATGACAAACTAACATTAGGGATGAAAGCTCCTTTGTCTGAACTAGAAGGCCGTAGCACATCTGCACCTCCGACCTTGGAATTGCATGCGCCCGGCACCCCCTGAGAGATACCATAGCAGCTGATGACGACTCCCACACTACGCACAGTGCTAACCAAGGACCAACGTATACACGCCCCACACACAGAGGTCCTTGCTCGCAGTTCTCTTGCATGGAATGACCTTCACACTTACGCACAGACCATCCCAGGAGTCCAACCGCTGCACACTCAAACAAATCATTGCTCCGAGCTGTGGCATCCACATAACTTAGACTTAGGCATTTTTACACACAGCCCTATTTCCTACATTGTTGTGGGGCTAAGTTGGGAGATTGCGAGATTGCTGTTTAGGAGCAATGAGGCCACATGTAGTTCACACATTCCCAGTCATCTCACTGCCTGCCTGGGTCACGGTCAAACATGCGCATTGATGTCAGTTCCCAAGGAGTACCTTTTTCTGGTATCACTGCCCCTACATTCATCCATGATTTCATACTTGCTTGCTAATAGACATGACACATCTGTGTGAATTAGAATGTTTTAGTCACATTCGGTGGGGTGTTGTAGCTGGACCAGTACATGGCCATGCATACCCCACTTTACATTGTTGCCCCGTGGAGGGCCAGCCTTGTGCATGTGCATGGGTTTGCACATGCAGGGGTTTGTTGTGAGATTGGTGATGTGTGGGGAGGGCCCCCTCTGGGCACATTGTCGACGGGGGCCTACTTGCTGTTTCTATGTGTGCTGCAGTATGCAAAGGAGATCAGGGACATGATCTATAGTCATTGTGGGTGTGCACTGTGCTATACTTAATTGCGAATGTGTGCCTTTGTGCCCATCTCCCCCCGTCCCCCCAGTCCCTGGTCGTTACTCACCCTGTTGCTGTTGGGTCAGGTCATGTTGTGCAGTGTCCGGTCCCCCAACTCCTGCCACCGTCTCCCCACTGATGACTGTGGACACCATTTCCTCCATCTCATCCAGCTCCTGCTGTGGGGCTGGACTCCCACCTCCAGTCTGCATTGCTGCTTTCCGGTTGTTAGCGAGTTTCAGCTTGGTTTTGCAATTCACATCATTCCAGCGCTTTTTGCAGTCGTCCACTTCCCTTCTCTTCACTCCGACTGCATTCACCTTGGCCAAGATGGACTGCCATATTGCATTTTTAGTTGCCAATGACACAGTGGAGGTGATGAACAGTTGTTGGTGGTGTTCTATCACCTCTGTGATCAGGATCTTGTTTTCCTGCGGACTGAATCGCGGGTTCCTCTTCTTCTTCTCCTTGCCCTTCTCCTTCCCCGAGGTCCCTGGCTGGTCCTCCGGGGGGTTTGTGGGGTTCTGGTTGGGGTCTGTAGTTGCTCCAGCGTCCTCCATGGTGCTTCTCAGTTGTTTGGGTTTGGGTTTTGGTTCCTCTTTTTTCTTTTTTGCAGCTTTTATGGTTATTTTTCCCGCCTGACGTGGGAATTGCAGGCCTGGCGCTGCTTATCACTGATGTTTTTATCGCTGTTGGGCCCATCGCCACTTTTTTCGCGTTCGGGTTTCTTTTTTTATCGGCGGCCCGGTTATTTTATCGCGGACATTTGACGGGTCATCGGGACACTATCGCCTGTTGCCGGCGTGTTGAGAATACGCAGTTTAGGCGGCGTTAGTTTCCCGCGATAGACGGCGTTATGTAAAATTGCGTTGGCCTAGGTTGGCGATGATTATCGCCAGTTCTTGTGAATATCCCCCTATGTTCCATAGGTGAGATGAATTTTGAGTCCTTATGACACAGTAAGCCAGGGACCTGGGTGTAAACATAGCCCTGTAAGCTAGGGAGTCTCATTTCATTGGTAGAGAAGCACTTGCAAAGTCAGTAGGTCTAGCTTTCAGTCTAAAAATGTTACTTTGAGCTAATGCTCCAGCCTGCATTACAACCACAAAATTGCTTTATCAGTACACTTGAATAGGCAATGGTTTCTTGTCATTATTCTTTCTCCCAATCTGTAGTACAGCTACA
The DNA here is from genome assembly GCA_963921515.1 of Calotriton arnoldi. Lineage (NCBI taxonomy): Eukaryota > Metazoa > Chordata > Amphibia > Caudata > Salamandridae > Calotriton > Calotriton arnoldi. Next base: position 735,403 of record CAWUFW010009935.1, read on the forward strand.
AACCTGAGTGCCATTATGTCCATCACATGTATCCATAGAGGTTTTCTCATTACCTAATCAGTAGCATCATGCACTTCTAAGGAACAGTATTTATTCTCTTCACTGTTCTCAAACAATTTAAAGATTCTCTCTCAATCTCACATCGCTGCCTCCTATTCTGCAAAGAAATCTCACTCTTCCCTGAATCACCATTTACATACACTTTTTTCAAGTTTTATATAGCACGAACTTGGCACAAGGGCATTAGAGCGCTTTACATGAACACCAGATTATACTACAGAAGGTCAAATTCTTTTTTTGGTGTGTTTTTGAGCATGGGGCTATTAAGTGATTTGCCCAGAAACACAAGTTGGTGAATCAATGACAGGACTCAAACCTGGTTTCCCAGATCCCAAATTTGTAGGTCAGGCCATTAGGTCACATTGCATCTCCAACACTTCAATAGACTTCAATAGGGCTTTCTCAATGTGGTCACATTACTGACCACCTGCAGAGCCATATAATCTCACACTTCCCACATTACTCTCTTCACGTCCATAAAAGAGTCTCATACAATTCCACGTCACTCTCATAATATACTTAATGGAGCCTCACTCCTACTTTCTTTGTTGTAATAATCAAATTGGTGGAATTTGGAAACAGATACAGAATTACATTTTCCCACTAAAATGTATTGCACAAAGTGGGTAGAACGTATTCAGAAGAACTCATGGTTCTTTGGTTATGTAGTACTCATAAAGTGCCAAAACCGTCTGCTGTGAAGACGCTATAATAACAAGGCGCTGATTACTATGTAGAACAGGAATTTGTTAACCTTCTTAAAGCAGGAAAGATTATTGCCCAGCTTAGTTTCAAAAGGAAGTCCATTCAGTAGCCTAGACCTCTCCATCTGTAACTTCTCACCCATAAAATGGCAGATGTAAAATGTGGCAATATGCACAGATAGTTTGTCGAAGTTCTCAAAGTCCTGTAGGCAGGATATCCAGTAAGCTTCTGCCAACAGTGTGCTGGGTATTTGTGTCAGATGGCTTTTTAAACCTGAGTTTGATACCTGATACTTATAGGAGACAATGTAGTTGTCTAAAGATGGATGTGGCATGAGAACAGCATCAGCCATGCCGGTAGTCTGATATTGCATTATTTGTTCCGTCAAAAAATCAACTACCCTAATCGAATCTAACATATAGTAGTATTAGCTTGCTCATTGTAAAACTGACATATCTTAAGCAGGGTGTGGGTGGAAAACTGCATATTTGGTGAGCTGAAGGACTGTTCCCTCCATCAATAAATGTTCAAAGATTAAATCCTGTAATCAATCCTCTTATATCATCCTTATGAGCATCAAACAAAGACACAAGTAATCACATAAACTCTTATCTTCTTACTATTAGGATTATTAACATAAACTTAGTCTTACCAGTGTTTAGAGCCAGATCACTGCTCATCGTTCAATGTCATGGACATGATCTTTGAGCAGCAAATCAACAAGGAGGGACAAGGGGCAAAAAAGGTCCAGCACACGAGCCCCAAGAAATGTACTGTGTAACCAAGCGGTGTGCTGTTCCTAACAGAAGAGGGAAGGAGGTAAAGTCCTTACCAGGGCGAGTGCTACGATAAGGAGCAAGGGCCCTCACACACCCAGAGGGATGTCATGCTTCACCATAGGGCAGCTCCTCGTTGGGCCATTGCTGCAATGTCCTTTGCCAGAGATCTTTTGCCTGTGATTTTGACCGATGATGAAGCGGGTGTGTGTGGAATGTGAGGTGTATATACAAAGGTGAGCAGAGTGTGGGTAGTATGTAAATTAAAAATAAGGATGTAGCCTTACGGCTAGAGCGGCCGACCTCAAAGCTGGGGAACCGGGATCGAGCCTCGGCAACGACGCTCAACATCCTGTGATTCTGGGCAAATCACTTAATCTCCCCGTGCCTAACAAAAATGAATGTGTCCATCTGTAACGAAACTGGTGCTCATGTAAAGTGCTCTGATACCTGATTTCTCGGGTCTAGTTTGCGCTATATAAAACTCTAAAAAAAAAAAAAACCTATGGGAACCAGCTGAACCAACTTTAATTAGCGGGTTCCATGTCATGATTAAAAACTTACAATACTTGCAAGAAGAGAATCTAGTAGTCCCATCAAGCATTTAAGGAAGGATGGCAGTCAACATGTTTCATGCCCTTTTGTGTCTTAGAGATTGTGGCATTTCTTCAGGACCTAAAAACCCTACTGACTACTCATTTAGGGGCAGTTCATATCTGTGTGTAAAAGTAGATAACCATACCCTCACCAAATACAGCAACCGCAACGAGGTTCCTCTGAGTAGGGACCTAAAAGAGAGTGGGGATAAAAGGGGGGAGAGAGGAGGGAAGAGATGGTACAATAAAGGAAGGGATCAAAGACATTAAAAACCAACATCACTCCATATCGGTGGTTTAGGTGGTTGAGTAGTGGTGCGATACACCATCCTTTAAATCAAGATGTATACACAGCACTAAGTGCTTAGTGAACTGGGTCAAAGGTGTCCAGGTAATAATAAGATGGATTACCCGACATCAATGTACATTATAATCAATCATGCCTCGTGGGGGACAGGTAAACCAGAGGTCTAGCAACACACAGTCGACCCTAAGAGTGGTACGATGAGGAAAGGTATCAAAGAACATTAAAAAACCAACTTTGTTCCATAACAGCTGCTTCCCCTCTAAATCAAGATGTCTACATATATGATTCAAATCCTTATGATGTTTTTCATTCTGGTAACCGCACACTGCAGCAACTTTTCATCATTTTATTGCAATGCAATATGGGGCTCCTTACCACATATTTGTTCAGAGCTCCCGACCCTTATCTCAATTGGGGACGCCTTTGTCGTCCTCTTTGTATAGCGGCATTCATTGAATGAACCAGAATGAAAAACATCATAAGGAATTGAATCATTTATTTCCCTGAAAAATTGAGATTAAAGAATAATTGGGGAAAGACTTAAGATAAAGGTTTATCCTGCTATAAAGCCTTTGGGAATTTGTGATGATCATGAGGATGACGCAAAAGGGTTTATGAATACACTATCATATAAAGGTTTATCCTGCTATAAAGTCTTTGAGAATTTGTGACGATCATGAGGATGACGTGAAAGCGTTTTTTAATACACTATCATGTATTACGTATTTTGAAACTGTAGGAGAGAACTATTCCATCCTGAAGAAGGTGGCTATAAACATTGGGAACCCACTGAAGCGCGTTGATGCAATATTTTAAACTAAATCTAAAAGGCACTGAGTGATACAATTGGTATAATTGAATTACAGATACCTCGTACCTCATATCATGATCAAATAGAGTAGTGATTTTGAAACAAAAGTGTTTGTCTATTGTATTGTCTTGGTTCTGTTTGAATATGTGTATATGTCTTAATTTTGAGATATGTGATTGCACACTGTATTTTTCTGAAATCTTTTTCCAATTACTGTTGAATTTAATGTCTATGCTTTTAGAAGGTCAATTGCTGTTTTTAATTATATGTGAATGAAATTCCCAAATATTACAGTCTGTTTTTAAATGAGTTTTATAATTGATGTATAAAAAGTTTTTATTGAGTATAGATATTATCTTTTATAATAAAAAAAGAAGTGTAAAGTCACGGGGTCCTACCTTGATGTCTCTAGGGAAACGTATGGTGTGATGAGTGCAATTATAAGCAAAGAATGATTTGGTTGTGAGGTTGAGTGAGACATACCCAAAGGGAGCTTTTTATGTGACTGGATAGTCTATTTGTGGCATCCTGTTCCTTTGAATTGTGGGGTCCCTCTCTGTTTTTACCACTACAAGCTTCCCTGGGAGCTCGTGTGTTGGGTGGTGGCGCTTCATGGTGCAAAGCAGAAAAACTATTTTGCACTGAAAACTAACGTGAGCAGAGTGCCAAAATCGTTTTCAATTGTGAACCAAAAAAGGCATCTGCTTGGCCAATGGAGAATGAAAACACCTTCCATGGTCCGTCTAAGCATTGATGTCCTCTAAGAGGGGCCAACCCAACCAATTAAGTATCAGTGCACGGACAGCTTGACACCATTGGCAGGAATTCAAGCAATGTGTCAGCTATAAAGCTGATTGGTCAAAGCAAGCCCTTACCTTCACAGCTTGAGGTTCCCCCAGCATCTTCAGCGCATACACTAGTATAGAGTTTCTTTAATGTATGTTTATGGCGGGCTGTTTCAGCTGATTTTCTTTGGACAAATTGCATTAAATATTAACATCCCGTGGAACAAGCCGATGCAGGAATCCCTTCAACCTCTGGAGAAAGCTTCCATAAACTGAGCAGTTTGAAGTTGTCTTTGCCTTTGAAACGTATCACTGATCAATCACCAAGCGATAGGCCCCCGGGGTATCTTTGGGGCGCCCCTGCCAGGCAAGAGATCGGACTCATTGCACCCGAAGGTGACCGTGACAGCTCCCGAGGGGGACATGTGATGAAAGGAAAATATGCCTCTAGCGTGTCCTAGAAGCTACGGCCGTACTTTCAAAAACGATGTCCATTTAATGACAAATAAAGCACGAATCCTGCAAGAAACACCTGGGAGAAGAAGGAATAAACACTGGTAATTTCACGCTTTGAAAGAGGACGAATAGGTCTCGACATACAGCTTCAGGTGGCATTACTAATTTTAACTTGGGGTTGTTACAGAATTCTCTACGATAAAACAACATCCTCTTAATTCTGACCGTATCATTAAATGCAGCAGAACAATTTCACATTAAAAGGTATATTTTTGGGAAGACAAATACAAATGTAACTTACATTTTATATTTTCAAAATTCATTTATTTGAAGAGTAGGAGCACATGTACAATCTAGCTAGCTTTGCTTTATTGAGTTAGTTTTGGGTCAATCA